>LR812520.1:18527244-19164751 GCA_903798195.1 Danio kyathit
TTCCCTCACTCAAAAGCTTGACAGACCTCCTGCGCGTAGCTACGGTAGCTAAGCCATGATTGGTATGTGGCGGTTTTCGGGTGTGGCTTAGCGCAGGGTCAATTGGAGCACTGGACACTTTGACACTACGTTATATTCAGCCAAAAATAAATTAATTTGCGTATTGTTAATAAACCAATCTAATTGTGAAAGCATAGTAACTATGGAGCTTAAAATATGCGGAAACAATCTGAATTATGTGAATTTTAATGATTAGCAATTGTGATTTTAATAAAACTGAATATTAAATGCCATTAAAAATTGAACGAATTTTACTTTATTACGTACTTTCTGTGCTGAAACTGCATTTCACAATCTGAATTTCTGGTTTTGTATTTTAGAATATTGAATTTGATTTTCTTCTTTTTGAAAACTTGTCACTATATTTTTACAAACTGTATTATCCGCAGTCTATGAAATCAGAACAATTCAAGTTTGAAAATACATCTATAAAAATCTGACTTAAAAAAATATTCAGTTGTCCTAAATTTCAGATGTTTAATATTCAAGTTATGAAATTGAAATTCAAATTAAGAAATTCAAATTTAAAACAATTATAATGTCATATAAACATGCTGATTTATTAAATTGCAATTGTCAATAATTCAAATGAACACAATTCAAATTCAGATTGTTTTGACTTTTTATTAGCTCCATAAGTAACAATTTATTATTATTTCTGATCACTTAAACATCATACTTGTCATAATACATTAAATTATGACTAGATATTTGACAACTGGTGTTATATAATAGATATAACAACAACTGGTGTGCCCGCTGCAATATTGACAGTCCCTTCTGAGGGGCTGCTGCCCAGAGGTTGAAAATCACTGCCTTTATGGAGCTTAAAATATGCTGATTTGTTAATTTGAATGATTAGCAATTATATTTTAATAAAACTGAATATTATATGCCATTAAAATAGTTTTGAATTTGAATTTATTACGTACTTCTGTGCTCAATCTGAATTTCACGATCTGAATTTCTGTTTTTGAATTTTAGATTATTGAATTTGATGTTCTGAATGAAGTCGACGAATTCAGAACAAAAAAAATTTAAATAAAAAAAATTGCGTCTAGAAAAATCTGACTTAAAAAATTGAGTTGTCTTAAATTTCAGATGTTCAATATTCAAGTTATTAAATTTAATTTAGATTAAGAAATTCAAAATAAGAAATTCAAATGTAAAAACAATTTTTAATAGCATATAAAAATTCTGATTTATTAAATTACAATTGTCAACAGTTAAAACAATTCAAAATCAGATTGTTTTGGCATATTAGCTCCATATGCCCTAGTGTTTTGTTGATAATTTGAAAAGCATGTCCTGCAGGAGGCAGTGTTGCACTGATCAAATTTAACTCAATCATGTCAAGATCTTTTATATCTGTTTAAGGGAACAAATCACAAAAAAATGCTTTGTTTCGGTGCTAGTATGGATATTAGATTGATTTTAGTAAATAAAATTTAAATAAAAGTCTTTGCAGTCTCATGGAAACTCTTATATGTTGTTTGTAGGATTACACTGTAAATATTCCTGCTGAATGCCAATCTTTTGTTGTTGTTGTTGTTGTAGAACTTTTCCAAAAATATATTTGCCATCTTACAATCAGTGAAGGCACGAGAGGAAGGTCGAGCCCCTGAACAGAGACAGACTCAGAATCAAACTCAGGTGGTGAGTACATGACACAGCTGCTGAAATAGCATGAGAACGTTGGATTGTAGTTTCCTTTTTTCAGCTCTTAAAATATTGGCTTCCGTGGTGAACGCAAAAAAAAATTTGGGTGTTCACACCTAGTGTTTGCTTTGCCGCTCAAGCATATTTCAGTAACCATGAATGCATGCAATTTAAAAAAAGTCAACCGAAGCTTTCAAAGGCCACTATTGCATTTGTTTTGAAAATTTCGATTTTTAAAAGATATAAACATTTTTTTCTTCATTTAAACATTTTTGTTGTGTTTAATCAATGTTATATGTGTTATTGCATAGCATATTTGTAAAATTATAATAATACACATGACTTCATTTTTCAAATATTTGTGTTCTTTCTTTCATTTTGTCAGGTTTCTGGCAAATACTTGCTGCCAGTTTCAGAGTGTTCGGCATCTCAGATTTGCTCAATTGACAGTAAATAAAGCTAGCTCCTCTCAGATGCTGAAGTATTATATTGTTTCATGAGCATTGTGCATATAAATAAACAGTACCATGCTTTACTCTGAAAGTGGTAGGAGCAGGTTGGAGCCTGCAATAATTTTTTTGGCTGTGCAAGGCAATACGTTAAATTGTGCAGGTTTAAAGAGAGTGCATTTAAATTGTTTGGTGATTGATTGCATTTGTGTGCATTGTAATTGTATTTTTTGATTTGTTTTATTCGAATAGGATCCAGCAATAAGAAATAAACAGCCAGTCCCAGCTGCCTACAACAGATATGACCAGGAGCGATTCAAAGGGAAAGAGGGTAAGTTGGTGTTTATTTTTTACCAGTAGTTTATTCTCCTTTAATATTTTTGCATCAACTATTTGGTTTAAATAAATTTATTTTATGCAAGGCAAAAAGCTAATGCATCCATCTGAGTGACATCTTGCCTCTTTGTGTTGTGGCACATAAAAAAATAGACTCTACAGATGAAATCAAATACATTTAAATAGTTTCTTACATTTAAATACGTTTCATGTATGACAAACAGGAGTATAAAGACATTGCCCCAACAGCCATCCATCCAAAAAGTTTATTGACCAGAAATAATATATATATATATATATATATATATATATATATATATATATATATATATATATATATATATATATATATATATATATAAAAAAACGATTGGGATATGGCTATGGCTTAAAGCTCATTGTCAGTTCTGGTCATTCCTGTTGATGGGTTATCTGGCAACACGCTTGCGCTGATATTTAAAATTTGTACTGCAGTTAACCAGTTCAGTGCTTTTTAGCCAGTTTGAAAGCATATATCAGAACCTGTGACAAATTTCAGTAGAATCACCCATGGCATTCTCTGCAGGTTTAGGCATGGGCCAGTATAATTTTCTTATGATATAATAACCTTGGATAAAAATACCACGGTTTCACGGTATTGTGATTACTGCTCTAAAATAAGTTATGTTTAAATGTCCTTGGGAATGGTATGACGGGTCATTTTAATGGTATTAAATCCTTGACATTTCCAAACCGCGGTAAACCTTGAAACCCGTTATCGTCTCATGCCTATGCTGGTTCATGAGTGCAGATTGTCTGCTGGCACTCTAGAGCTAATGTCTCCTTAATTTTTTAAACAAATTTATACATTTCCTTATGAATAAAGTGTTCATTTGATATCTAAAGTACATGCAAAAGTGATGTTTTGAAGATTTATAATTTCCTCCATCAAAAAAAAACAGAACAGTTTTGAACCAAAAAAGGTTACATAGTGCACCTTTAGGCATCAGCCGGTATAACATCGTGACTGTATAATAACCTTGGATATAAATATCACGGTTTCATGGCATTGTGTTTACTGCTCTAAAAATGTATTCTTTTTACATGTCTGGGTAAAAAACAAACAAAAAAATTATCTTTTGAACACAATATATTTTAGTTTGAGAAACTTTTAAAATATTTTGGAGCAGCAAATATGTCAGGCTAAATGATTAAACTAAATCATTGACTTCTGCTCTCTTCATTTGTTTCAAAAACACGGATTTGTTTTTTAACAATTTAAAATTTCATCTTTGGATATCTTTTCTGCTGGAGCTACAGTTAAAAAAATTAAAAAAATCTTACAGATACCTTAGGAACGGTATAGCAGAACATTTTGACTGTTTTAAAACCTTGACTTCCAAACCGCGGTATACCTTGTAAACGGTTATTGTCCCATGCCTATGCACCTTCAAGTGTATCATAATCTGTTTGCCTCACTGAGGCCTTAAAAAAACAGAAGTGAGGCTTACTAGAGTAAATATGTAGTTCTTAATTGTTAATATTTTATTTTTGTTTTACAGAAACGGAGGGTTTTAAAATTGACACTATGGGAACCTATCACGGTATGACGCTGAAGTCTGTAACGGTAAGTTCATATGGGTTGGATTTGTTTTTCAAGTAACCATCTCATAGATGCAGACAGCATAGGGCTTTCAGTTTTGTGGAAGAAACTAATTGGCTTATGCCGAGTTCAAACTGCATAATTTTAGCCCCAATTTTGACTCCGCAACACAGCAGCGACGAAACTCTAGCCCAGATAGTCATGCAGTGTGAAAACACCTGTGACATGAAAATCATGCAGTCTGAACTTGGCATTATTTACTAACTTATTGAAAAAATGCCATTTGTGAGTTTTTTTTAAATGTTCCGTTCCAAACTGGACTTATGGTTGTGTTTGAAAGCTTAGTAATTATGATGGAATTGATACGTTTTAAACACCTGGGACTATTGGCCCTTTTCCACTGACTGGTACAGTACGGGTCACCTTTATCAGGCTTGCGTTTCCAACACCTGGGACTATTGGCCCTTTTCCACTGACAGGTACAGTACGGGTCACCTTTATCAGGTTTGCGTTTCCACTGCCCAAAGGGAACCAAGGGTACCCTTTTGATGGGCGTGGTGTAACCTTTCTATGAACATAATTCGATTATAACTGCAGATTAATGATATAATGATATATCATTATAATGATAAAATGAAATAGCCTACTGTAACATCTGCAATTATATAAAATATATAAATACAGATAAATACAAATAAATACAAAAACACATACAGCGCCTTACAGTCTCCAATATGTTATCAGTTACAGAAAAACTGCACACAGCATACATTTAGTCCTTATTTGGGTTCAAAAACAACACTCAACAGCCCACAGTCAGTGCAAACCTCTCATCTGTATCTTTAATCTTCACCAGCACATGTAACCTCTATTAGAGAGTGATTCCATCATTCCGAGTTCATAATAGTCCAAAAGACGATGATAAACATGGCAGTTTGTTCATGATTCAGGTTGCTGAAGCAATTTGGTGCTCTTTTGTCGGGCATCGGGTGTCAAAAACACTTCTATAATCATGTGCATGTTATTATCATGAGCTCAAGAAGTTTGTTATTTTAAATATAGATGCGATTGCGATCTCCCTGCAGAAAGTGAAACCGCTCGCACTTTTAGACGGGCTTGTAAAACAACAACAGCACAGAGCAGATTTTGTTCTTCTTGGCTTTGTGGCTGTTTATCAAGACTACAACAAGGTTTGTTTGAGCTCGTCTCAACCATGGCTTGTTATTATGTATATATTATAATGGTGTAATGTCTCGGCTGTGTTTTGAAAAATAGCGGTTTCTTTTGTTTTCATTCTCCTGCTTCTGCGAGTGAAGTATCTCTGAAAACCAATAGCGTTCAGCTGCGCTTCTTGCTCCGCCTTTTGGTACCCTTTGTCCTGCTTGGCACCCTTTGCAAAGGGTGACTAAAAAGTGGTACGGTACGGTTTGCTTTTAGGTACTCTTTGACAGTGGAAATGGCTATAAAAAAATTTACCGTACTGTACCACTCAGTGGAAACGAGCCATATTACAAAGAATCTAACGGCTAGGACACAAAGGGTTAACAACGGATTGAGCTGGCTTGATTCAGCTTGTAGACTGGCAGTTGGCTGAAGAGAGCCCTCTTATTGGTTATTTACCAACGAGTCAGTGTGCGAGATCCATCTTGACTTGAATTGTTTTCAAGTCAATTGAACACAAAGAAGCTGACTGTAAGTTCTCAAATATTTGTATACGATATGGAATATTTATATATCAGACATATTTGTTTACGCTTTGCACATACACATTGGAAGTTTTGGTTTCCTTTTGTGGAATGAGAAAATGGACTACTGTCCCCAGCGGGTGTGGAAAGACATGTCCTCTCAACTTATTTCTCTTTTTCTTTTGCTGCTGTCGTTTGGTGTGTTCATGTCAGTTTTTTTTTGGTCCAGATGGGACCAGACATGAAGCAACAACACAGTTGGTTTTGTCTGTGCTAGTTGTTTGCTGTTGGCTTGGTGTGTCCTGGCCAAATGCTAGAAGTAAATTGTAACTTTGTGATTTAGAATCTTAATAAAATCTCTGCCAGTCCTAAATTTAGGTGTATTTTACAGAGCTTTTTAGCACTAAACTAGCTCTTAAATCTGTAAAACATTAGAAGTGGTGAAAATTGACTCCCAAGTTACGAAGAGATAAATCACAAACTATCCTAAAGTGATTGTTGCCAGTAGTATGTCTCAAAACATAAACCGCAGAATTCAAAAACATCTCGCAGATCAAAAGTATTCCAATTTCATGGAAAAACGGTGGACTTGGCAACACTGGTCAGAAAGGCAATAGTGGGATAAAGATGGTAATATGCCTGTGTATTTTGATTTACCTCCTAGGGCCCGAGTGTCCACATACGTGGACAACACATTTTAGCTCTTAAGTGGCTATTTAAAATACTTTGAATGTTTTATATTTTGTTACAGACCTACAGTGTCATCCTGCAACTGTTTTGCAGCATATGAAATGACCCAAACCCTATTTTTAACTGTTCAAAATGGGAAAAAATTTTGTTTTTATACTCTGATAGTCAAAGCAAGTTCAAAAAAAAAATTCTGTGTTAAATATGCATAAAAGAAAATTCGGGAAAAAATGTTTTATGTAAATTCGGACCACGAGTCCACATATAAGGACATAATTTTTCTCTAAAAGTACATCATATCAAACGTTGATACTTTAGATTTTTATTCTAATTAGGTTCCAATAAGCCCAAATAGCAAAGAGAAATAAAAAGTGCATGTAGAAAAGCAAAAGCCTTAAGAGGTTATAACTGGCAAACGCCACCTATTAATATTACACTTGCTGTTACTTGAGCTTAATCGCATTATTTAAATCGAAGTATTTCATTTGCATAGGTAAAGTTTTAAATTAATACTGCCAAAATCTTAGTCACATTATGAAGGTGCATGTAAACTAGTGGTGTACCGGATCACATTATTGTTTTGAATCATGGACTGAAACGTTTTTTCAGAACAGCAAAAAGGAGAGGAGACGCATGTAATTTACTTTCCATTTTATTACAAGAACAGTATAACAAGGAGCTTTTGATCTAAACAAAAATAGCATCTAGAATGTGATATTTAATCAAAATTAAATCAAGAAACATCAGGATGAATAATTAATCATAACAAAAATGACATAATATTCAATACTTTGTTGTTAAAGTGCAACATGAAAAGCAACCTGCTGCTAACGCTAAATGTATAAATTTAGCATAATCTTGAACACCATTTGTTTTTGTTTCATTTTCAATAAATGATTCAATAACTTTTTCATTACTAGATAAATCATTTTTGAAGGATTATTCTGTGTCGGATGTTTGATGGCTGGTTGTCACCACCTATTGGCGTAACAATTGAATTTCTACAACCTTCATTTGGAGCGTCAAGTTTATTTATTTTTTTAAACAGTTTTTTTTTTTTCTTTATCATAAACATCAGTGTTTATATCTGATGCCAGTACTTCTGTGCTATTTGAGTTTAAGTCTGAAATAATGATAATGGTTGAAAAAACTGAAGGCTGAATCTCTTTCTCGGTCAAATGCAGACTTGGTTGTACCGCGTTGAAGAAATAATAAGCATATGCAAATAATTTATAAATAAGATCCCAACCTTTTAATAATTAATTGTGCAGCTATACAATGAATGCAATAATGCAGGCTAAACAAGTAGTGAAAGAAAAGCCCTTTACTACCCTAAGACATGCATGCTGCCACCACAACTTTTTTTTTTTGTCATCATTAAATTTTACAGGGAAGCCAAAATGCTCCAAACATGTGATTTTTAATGCAACAGGAGGCTTTCTGTTATCTGTTTAATTGACTGCTGAAAGCAATAACTGCGATCATTACAAATGTAAGAATAATCTACAAGTTTAAAAAAAAAATAAAGTTATTGTTCAGTGATTCACGTGCACTGTAAAAAAAATGCTGGGTTCCATAAAGTTTAATGTTTTTGCAATTACCTCAAATATATGCATTACAATATTGAGTTACTCTCCTCCTCCCACCCCCCACCCCCCTGAAAAAAAGTACTGGTAACTTGTTTTTTAACTTTATGGTCAGTAATGAGTTATGTTAGTTTTTCGTTACTTTTTCTTACCTGGTTGTGGCTTGGGGATGTTGCTCCGCCACTCGCTGCACAGAACAGAAGCCCAGAGAGGAGACACTGTGGCAGGAGAGTCAGAGCTTGTGCATGTCGGGTAATACTGGAAACATTCCAGCTAACATTGCCAAGTTTTATACAAAAAGTCACCTGGGGGCTATTCCATAAACCAGGCTTAGTTTGGTAAGTCAGGTTTATTAATGGCAGATTCAGTTTCATAAATCAAATTTGCCATAGTTCAAACTCGGTTACTCTGGCAACTTATGCTGGGAAACTAGCCTGGTCTGGGGCAGGTTAACTCAGAGCTTAGTCAAGTTAAAGCTTAATGAAGGTAATGTTAACATTCACCTGCCTTAATTTGATGCCATTTTAATTCACTTAACCTCTTAATAATGATTAAAAAATGGTTAAAAGTAAATATATATACACCAAACATCTTTAAGAATAGAACGATAATACATTTAAATTCAAATAAGTTATTGCAAACAAAACGAATACAAACTACAACATTTCATCAAATTTTTTTTTTTTTTTTTTTACCTGTTTTTTTTTTTTTTTTTTTTTTCTTCCTGTTTATTAAAATTTTACTTTTCCCTCAACATTAATTTGGGTGTACTAATTTTTGGACTGATCTTCAGTTTATTTGTTGTTAGATTAGTTCCAAATTTTGCTTTGGTACTGAATAATATAATGTATATGCACAAACATATTGTTATAACTTATATAACTATAAATATTATATAGTTATATATTTATATTATAATTATATAACTTAATGTGCTAGATAATGGTCTGTTTTTTAATTGAGACGATCTGCAATTTCATGTCAGCTTCTCTCTTGCTTTGTTGCAAGCCGTAGTTTTTGATTATTATGTTTAAATTATTATATGTTTAAAACAAACGCGGCTCACTCGCTGTGAACGACTGTCTCATTTCAGAGCTCTTTCATGTCTCGTAGTTGTCATGGTAGCACACAACATAATCGATGCATCTATGCTCAACCTTCAGGGTTTCGTGACATTAACGTGCATGAGCAGTTATCTAGATTATTTAAACTGAACTCGGATTAGTTGGATCAAATGATCTTCAACTTGCTGTTATGGAACAAATTTAAGCGTGGACGTTTAGTTCGGCTCATTGAAGTCAGGTTTTTGACTATAATCCCCGCTTTTCTTAACCACTTTTATGAAACAGGCCCCGGGTTTGTCGGTGTGATTAAAGTTTGATGGAAAAAAAAGAAACGGGCCTAAATTCCTTTGTATAATGCTAAATAGACATTATATACTAAGCATTTTTCAGCCAGTCAAGGAAACTTGCTTTAACAGCATTGATGATGCTTACTGGAAGTGCCCATGCAGCCGGGTTTAAATGAAAGGTCTTTGCACATAAACAGATGCGGAGTTGATAGGAATGGGCTATATGTGGATATTATCACACAAATAAGCCATTGAATGGAAAACACTGGAAACTCATTGTTTAAATTTACAGTAACAAATAGTTAGCAACTTTCCGTGAGGAGCACTTGAATGCCACTGCTTGAAGAGCTCTCCTTACTGACTAAACAACAGGTTGTCTAGTTGCCAGTCGCAAACAATAAAGCATGCTCTGCTGGACTAAGTAATGACACTATTTCAAGTATTTTGTCTGTGTTTTATGTTCTGTTAAATATGTATTTTTTTTTTTTAAATGTTCATATCGGTGGCAAATTTGTTGTGATAATCATACTTCCTCGAAGGCTAATATCAGCCGATTAAAAATCAGCAAAATTATGCATTTTTTTTGTTTGCTTGTTTTTAACCCTATAGCCAGCGCCCCGACGCAGACTCTCTGGGGCGCTGTTTTTCCACATTCCACATTTCCCACACTAAGAACACATTTTTTACCTGTTTTTATGCTTTAGGGCTTGCCAAGTTTGTTTTAGTTTGGTTTGAATATGCAGTGTTTTCCACAGACTTACACTCTGTGCGGTGGTATTTCCCCCTGGGAAATTATAGAACATCAGAAATGGTTGTTTCCCTGGTAACGGCTGTAATGATTCCAGTGCTGACTCTGAGCTCTCCATTGGTATTTTATCAGGCATTATAGATAAACCTAAATGAAAATGACATTGTTACTTTACTGCAGTGTTTTTTCAAAGATGCGTTCACATTAAAACACCTGTGCCACATTTAGATTTTTAAAAGATTCAGTTCTCCTGTTTATTCAGCTGAAAGCCTTAAACAAATCATTTTTGGAAATCCTTTTTGTGGCAGTTATTTTTTTTATATAATAACTCCAGTCTTTTCTAGTTGATAATCTTTTTGACCCTTTTTAATCTGGTTTTCGCCCCCTCCATAGCACTGAAACTGCACTTGTAAAGGTAGTGAATTATCTACTTCTTCCTGGTGACTCTGGTTCATGGCCAATATTACTGCTACTTGATCTCAGCTCTGCTTTTGTTACTGTCTCTCATGATTTACTTATCTCACGTCTCTCTGATCTGGGTATTTCTGGTACTGCCCTCTCCTGGTTTTCCTCATATCTCTCAGATAGACAATTCTTCATCTCTGTTAAGGATTTTCGGTCACCCACTGTCCCCCTGAAGCGAGGTGTTCCCCAGGGATCCGTTCTAGGCCCACTATTATTTACAATCAGGGCTTTACATTAACACCCGCCAACCCGCCAAATGTGGGTAGATTTCAGTGGTGCCGAGTAAGACAGACACTCCCACTAGCCACTTTGGCTGGTTGAAAATAATTTTCCCGGATAATAATTAATTAAAGCAGGGTTGGACAATAAGGATTAGGGATGCTCAATTCGGTTAATTTTACTTACCGACAACCGCTGCTCATTAACCGGATATTAACCGGTTAATATATATTATTATTTGAAAAAAAAATTGACGTGTCTATTTTGTGTGACACATCAAATATTGCATTTTAAAATACTGATTTATTTTAACATGCAAACAGCAGCATACATAACAGACCATCTTTATGCACCTGTATGTTTCCAACAGCATAGAAAAAAAAGATTAAACTAAATAAAAAGAATAAAATAAATAGTCTTGCCCTAGATATTTTTCACTTAAATGACACATTTAAATTACAAAACGAAAACACTGACTGAACCCTTTTTAAGAACCGGCAAAGGCTGTTTGTTCAATTATGTTTTTTTTTTTCTTCTGTCAAAAAAAATATCAGGCTACCTCAAATCGATCGCTCCACAGAAAATATACATTTAATTAATGCTCCGCTGTTATTATTATGTTACAAAAACCTTTTTAACATTTTAGTAGAAGTCATTAGCCTAAAGATTATGTCATAAAGACTTATTTCCTCCGTCTCACTCTTCTCACTCACCGTTCATGTGCGCGCGACAGAGATGCGCGGATCAGCTCAAATGTCATCCGAATCCGCTCCTTCATTCTAATCATCCACCCGCCCGCACATATTATTTCATCTGATATATTTATCCGCACCCGACCCGCACCCGATCGCCACTTTAATAATTCGAATTCTTTGTTTTAAGCATGATGATAGGTGTAACTTTCTCCGCAATGTCCGGCGGCAGAGTAACAGCTCGTTAATTCATGCTCGAGCAAATGAGACGGACAAAAGTACTTGATGCATGCCCTTCTTTTACTTATTTCAGAGTTTTCAGGTTCACAGTGCAAAACCGCTCCCGGGTGGAATTACTGAAGTAAACATAAAACAAAACCGGATAAAACTTTCTCCCTCTAATTCACCGCACGCACAGCACACAGCGAGAGCTCACATCACACAGCATGCGTGTCGAACTACACTACCCACAATGCTATGGACTGATCGTTCGTTATTAACAGCAGATTCAGCTTTTACATATACAGGAAAAAGAGAACAAAAACGGCGTCCCTTCAGCCTAAAAAGCAGCTATGTTGTGTGTACTTGGCCCTTTTCTTAACACTGTGCAAAAACAGAATAGCATCTACTGTGCCTGGATTCGGGCGATTCCGCCTCGCCTCCAAAACACGGCTGGCTGCACTAAATGAGCGTTCGCGCGAACCGCTTGTTGCAGGAATGCACAAGCTTCTCCTTGCAAGGCGCTGCACTGCAGTCGTGTAAATGTTAAATAAGCGATCTTGTTTCTCCCAGAATGATAGCAGATTTCCCTCTGATGACTCCTCTAACTGAAGTTAGCACAGTACTCTTGCACTTCATCCATTATTTTGGGCGTCTCTCGTCTTCACATTCTGCGAAGTCCACTCTCTGCTTTTTTTGCTGGTCAACTGCTATGACCCGCTACATCCACCCGCGACCCACCCGCAATTAATTATAATGTATTTTTTTTATTACCCGACCCGCCCGACCCGCGGATTATCCGCAGCGCCCGCGGATTTAACCGCCATTCGCGCATCACTAGCGCGCGATGCATGTGATGAAAGACAATAGCCGCTTTTCCACTATAGTGCCAAACCGTTCTAAGAACACTTCGGTACGTTTAGGGTTGTTTCTCCACTGAGCCTGAAACGGCGCGGCACGATTACAAACCGTTCTCGGCAGGGTTAGACAACCGTGCTGAACTGTGCCGACAGATGTGTATTGACGTCGCGGCTCCGTTGCCACCACATTTGGCTCAGCGGAAGCGCGCTACTCATCAGACATCCACAAGTAAACTACACTACATTTAACATGAAAAACTGATACAGGTCTAAACCATACCGTTTGCAAAGGGTTTTAAAACCACAGAGCAGTCTCTGGCAGAGAAGGGAGTCACTGGCCCACCACATTCTTACGAACATATTTTATTTATCAAAGTTATTATTTAATTGACTTGAATATAGTTACCCGCGTATAATTACTAACCCGCAATCTAAAATCGTAAAATAATAAAATAGCCTATATTGTTTTGCTCGTGGCTTGAGCTTCATTAATTTGATTAACATCCTAGGCAGAGATGTTTATTTCACCTGACTAAACGTGAGTTTATTGCATGCAGTGCTGTATTTGGAAGCACAAAACTCGCTCTGAGAACTTTACCAATGAGTACATGCACTGCTGAAAAAACTTTTTTTTCCTGCGGCGCATCGAATAAAGAAACGCTTAAGATGGCTATATATCCATACAACACAAACTTGCAGACTCCTTGAACAATAAGGGAATAATTGCACTTTTTAATTCAAAAACCAGACTGCAACATGCTTGTTTTGTAATTTAATGTCAGATACCACCTGAAAGACGGTTACGGCGTGTCGGCCGTCACCGGAGAAAGTCTAATCTTTCTTAAGTTTTTTGGACTTTGCATGAAAGCTTTATGTAGTGGCACTGTCCGAGGTGCTCATTATTGTGTTAGATTTAAATAAGAGCCTATAAATGCACCAATAAACAAGTCAAATGAATGAATAAATAAAATAAATATGGATTGTTAAATGCCGGTAATGTTTTTAGCTACTCAAAAAAAAAATATCAATATGTCTTGACAAATGTTTTATAAAAAATAAAATGAGCAATTTTCAACATTTCAGCTATAGGCCATTATACGATTCAGTTAAATAAGTTGGACATTTAGGGACATGTAACATGTTTCTGTGTTTTTTTTTCTCGGTTATCTTTAATACTGGGCAGCTGCGCAAAATATTTTCTAAAATGTCAAGCGGGAATGTGTCTATAGCTCGTTAGTTAATTATGAAGAGAAAAAAATAATTAAAATAACAGAAATAAAAGGATAAAAGTACAAAGATAAAAAGAGCAGCATTTTGCTAAATATAATAGTCCTTTATATGCTTTATATCCTGCTATGTGTTTCGTATTCGTTTTTTATTTAACTTGATGGATTCAATGTTTAATGTTTGAATACTGAAACAAATAAAAGCCATCGCTTAAAAGCTTATTTTTTACCATCAACGTGTAGTATGTTTTATATCATTTTCAACTTTTGATATAAATCCACTGTGTGATTTAATTTATTGTTAAAGATTAAATAATTTAAGTGCTATATTTTTATAAGTGAAAGTGCCCGCTGACTTTTGACAAGGGCTGTCCAAAATTATACTTCAGAATCAGAATCAGAAAGAGCTTTATTGTCAGGTATGTTCACACATACGAGGAATTTGTTTTCGTGATAGAGCTTCTACAGTGCAACAGAATTACAGACAGGACTAAAAAACAGATAATAAATATATTTTTCAAAGTGAATGCAAATATACAAAATGACAAGTTCTGCCACTATAATAAAAATGCACTATTTTTGGTGCATTATCATTGTTTATTTTTCTGTTATGTACAGAGATTTGAAATATATTATTTATTTTCCCGCCAGTCATTTTCAATCATCACGTTACATTTTGGTCATTTTCCCTCCAAATCAAAATTTACCCGGAGCCGCGCAACATGACCTATACTAAATAAATAGGCCTACTAGTGCTGTGACTTGTAGCTATAGGCCTATTTAGCACATATATAAGAGAGCAGCATAACATAATTGAAGAATGAAACAGACGACTGACGTAAAACGCTTTTTCGGCTCAGTTGACTTTTATTTCAACTGGGAGCACACAGCGCGCAATGGCATAATGTGAGGCGCGCAGGACGCATACACAGCGCTTAAACTATTCAAAATATGCGCCTTGCAAAAAGCGCATTCGGTGATCGGTCCCTTATGCAGCCACATTTTAAAAATATATAAAATAATATTTTTTAATCGTTTAACTGATACCATTAATCGGTTACAAACTCACCCTTTCGGTTAACGGTTAAGCGGTTATTTTGAGCATCCCTAATAAGGATAGTCCAATATGCATGCAAAAGTGATCTTAGAATTGAGAAACAACACGACTGACAAAAATAATTGCGTTCACGTGAGCAATAAAAAAGGAGGAGAATACCGAATGAGAGGATGATCACTCGCGCTAACAGCTGAGGTGATGCACGCGTGCGCGCTCCCGTTACCTTGCGTGAAGCAACTGTGTCTAGAAACACAGCTAATGTGATCGGTTCTCTTTTCAAATAGACTAGACAAAAAGTGATGAACTTGCACCCACAGTCTTGCTGCTTTCAAGAGCTCCAGATTTGTATTTTTGTAAGCAGCACCGGTTGCTTTCCCTTTAACCATTATTTAAACAGATTAGTTATGGGTCTAACGTTAACCGTGTGTGCATTATCACCCTTTCATTATCACACGGTATGTTTTTTACCTGCTTTCTTTTGCGTAATGTGGTTTAATTATCATTTTTTACAATATCATTGCTTTAATGAGAGATTACTCCCCATTTATGTGTAGTTAACTGGTGATCTGGGACCTTCAGCCAGGACAGATTACTTTGCACATGTTTTGTTAAATAAAAAGTACAGTAAACAGCTATATTTTGCTTGTTTTGACACATTTAAAATTTGTGGCTAAAAAATAATTAATTGTTTATGTTTGGTGTGGTCAGAGATAAATTTGGTAAATCCTTCATTTTGAGCTCTGAAAATTATGTAAAATAAAAACTAATTGTAATACTATGAAACATGACCCATTTGTTCATGAACATTAAGCAAGCTCGTCTAATCTAAATCAAGTAATTTTAGCATGTCAAAGTCATATTTATGTGTATAACATATATTTTCCCAACAATAAAATTGTGGCTAGTGAAAATGGCGAGTGGCTAGTAATGTTGGAAAACTACTAGCCACAGTGGCTGGTGATCAAAAAAGTTAATGTCAAGCCCTGTTTACAATATACCTAATCCCACTTGGTCTTATTTTGCAACGTCATGGTCTAAACTATCACTTCTACGCTGATGATATTCAACTTTACTCTGTTTGTACACCTACTTCTTCCGCCCAAATTGATAAAATCTCTGCTTGTGTGAAGGACATTAATGATTGGCTTACTTCAAATTCTCTGAAACTCAACATGGACAAAACTGAGATCATTTTCTTTGGCACCCCTGCACTTACCAGAAATATTCCGACCAGATTCTTCTGTGAAATTGCTGGCCCTCACATTAAAACATCTACTTCTGTCAAATACTTCGTCACTCTCCTTTCAATCTCACATTAAATCTGTTATTAATTCTGCATTCTTTCATTTACGTCGCATTTCCCAACTCCGTCTCTTCATCAGTAGCAAGGATGCTGAGACTGTCGTCCATGCATTCATATCTTCACGCATTGACTACTGTAATGCCCTTTTCATTGGTCTGCCTTCCAGCCTCATCTACACATTACAATATATCCAAAACTCTGCGGCTAGAATACTCACTCATACCAAACGTTCTGCTCATATAACCCCAATCCTGTACGATCTCCATTGGCTCCCAGTTGCATACCGCATTAAATTCAAAATTCTCCTCCTTGCATTTAGATCCCTAAATAGCCTAGCTCCCTCTTATCTGTGCAATATGCTTGTCCCATACACCCCAACTTGCTCATTACGTTTCGCAGACTCTGGCCTTCTCGCTGTCCCTCAGTACTGCCTTTCTTTAATGGGGGGCAGATCATTTAGTGTTATTGCACCCAAACTCTGGAACTCTTTACCATGCTCACTCCGTTCTGCTAATAATATCTCTGAATTCAAATCTTTATTTAAAACTCACTTGTTTTCTGAATGCTTCACTTCTGAACTGACAAACTGACCACTTTATTTGATCCACTTGCACTCTGTTTATTTGTCTCTTAGGTCTTGTTTTAGTATTTCCAGCTTGTTATATATGACTTCCTGTATGTTTGTGTATCTTTTGCTGTCTCTACATTTATCTGCTTGTTTTATCTTTTGTAAAGTGTCCTTGCTCTGGAAAGGCGCTATATAAATAAAAATTATTATTATTATTATTATATACTAGTCCGCCACCACAAATATTACAATTTATGGGAAACACGGATTATTATGTGCAGCTGACGTAATTCCCAAAGCAAATTTTCATGCACATTTTAGCAGTAAAGTTAGTTCTGTAATCAGCCATAAATCTCTAGAACCTGCTTTTTGGCACAGCTTTTACTACACAGAGCCATAGTTCACTGACAAGCTATGCAAAAAAATGCAGATTTAATCAGTGCAGATAATCATTCTATGATTTAATGCCTGAGTGATCTACGGCTCTGTTTTGCATCTGAAAAAACATCTTAAAGTAAGTGAAACAAGACTCCAAACTCACTTCATAACTTCAGTCAAGTGTTTAAAATAAATTCTTCTGTGATTATTGTGTAGTTGTGTAGCAGTTCAATCCTCAGTTTATGCTCTAGGTCTTTTTTTTTTGCAATTTATTTGCAATTTCTGCTTGAGGGCACCCTTTGGCTTTAGGAGGAAATTTTGT
Source organism: Danio kyathit (assembly GCA_903798195.1). Classification (NCBI taxonomy): domain Eukaryota; kingdom Metazoa; phylum Chordata; class Actinopteri; order Cypriniformes; family Danionidae; genus Danio; species Danio kyathit. The sequence goes on from LR812520.1 coordinate 18,544,697, forward strand.
ACTGATCACATATAGATTTATTTTGCCACAGCCGTATCTCCCTGCAGCCCAAGACCGGTTACTCACTGAAGCTAAGCAGGGCTGAGCCTGGTCAGTACTTGGATGAGAGACCACATGGGAAAAACTAGGTTGCTGTTGGAAGTGGTGTTAGAAAGGCCAGCAGGGGGGCGCTCAACCTGTGGTCTGTGCGAGTCCTAATGCCCCAGTAAAAGTGAAGGGGACACTACACTGTGAGTGGGCGCCGTCTTTCAGACGAGACGTTAAACCGAGGTCCTGACTCTCTGTGGTCATTAAAAATCCCATGGCACTTCTCGTAAAGAGTAGGGGTGTAATCCTGGTGTCCTGGCCAAAGTCCCTCAATCGGCACTTACCCATCATGGCCTCCTAATCATCCTCATCCACCGAATTGGCTCTATCACTGTCTCTTCACTCCACTCTTCGATTATCCCCCAGTTCACACTGTCGTTTTTCCTTCTAAACCCCAGTACGCTTGCGTCATCAAGCTGATGTTTTGTGTACAGCTGTTGCTAGGTGACGGCCACGAAAGCAAAGCACCAAAATGGAGAGGTCCACATATTATGGTCATTCTGCTTTTACTAAATATTTTGCTTTTGTTACCAAAACCAAAATAGAGAGCCACTTAGTTGAAACCAGAAGTTTACATACACTCTAAAAAAAGGAACATAACCATTTTTAATAAAATGTCTGATGGTAAATCATACTAAACGTTTACTATTTTAGGTCCATTAGGATAAGCTAAATGATTTACATTTGCTAAATGTCAGAATGATGAGAATTTTTTTTTTTTTTTTTTTTTTTAATTCATTTCTAGACAGTCAAAAGTTTACATACATTTCATTGGTATTTTTTTTAGCTTTGCTTTTAAACTGTGTAACTTTGGTCAAATGTTTTGGGTATCCTTCCACAAGCTTCTCACAATAGTTTGAAGGAATTTTGGCCCATTCCTCCTGACAGAATTGGTGTAACTGAGTCAGATTTGTAGGCTGTCTTGCTCACACGCTAGCTTTTTCAATTCTGCCTACAAATTTTCTATAGGATTGAGAGCAGGGCTTTGTGATGGCCACTCCAAAACATTCACTCTGTTGTCCTTAAGCACATTTTAACTAATTTGGCAGTATAGGGTCATGGTCTGTTTGGAAGACCCATTTGTGGCCAAGTTTTAAATTCCTGGCTGATGTCTTGAGATGTTGCTTCAGTATTTCTACATAATGTTCTTTCTTCATGATGCCATCTATGCTGTGAAGTGGACCAGTCCCTCCTGCAGCAAAACAGCCCCACAACATGATGCTGCCACCCCCATACTTCAAAGTTGGGATGGTGTTCCTAAGCTTGTAAGCTTTCCCCTTTGTCCTCCAAATGTAACACTGGTCATTCTGGCTAAACATTTCAATCTTAGTTCCATCAGACCACAGGACATGTCTCCAAAAATGATTATTTTTCCCAGTGTAATTTTGCAAATTGATTCTGGCATTTTGATTTTCCCATGTTGTCACACAAGGAAGCAGTGTGTTTGAGGTTTTCCTTAAACACTATTCTACAGTTGTGCCTCCAATTATCTCAAATGTTGTCAATTAGCCAATCAGAAACTTCCAAAACCTTGACACCATCATCTGAGCTTTTTCAGAGGCATAATAATCTTATTGTATGTAAACTTTCAAGAAAAGGTATAACATTTTCTCAAAAATATCTCTCTCATTATTCTGCTATTAAGCTTAACAGAATCAAATTTGATAATCCTAACTTACCTAAAAAAAGGAAAAGTTTATTCACATTAACATCTGACTTTTTTTTTAATGGTTATGTGCCTTTTTATACAGTGTATGTAAACTTCTGGTTTCAACTGTACATCTATATGCTGCAAAAACATTAAAAGCTTTCAGAATATCATGCAATGTCAGCAAAATACGTTTTTGGTGGAGACAAGCAGACATTATCACTGTTTGCACTGGGTCAGTCCCGCTTGTCACCAAGGTAGGTGATGCACAGACATACACACACGAATGAATGTTCAAAAACTAAAGTTTGTTGTACAGTTGGCGGTTTACTTCTGTTATTTGGTTGCGTTCATATCAGAAGTGAACTGTACTAGAGTTCACACGAACCATACCCCAGACCACCACTTTCAGCAGGACTCTGGTCAGTTCACAGGTGCGCACCCAAGTTCAGAAGACCCGTTCACACTGGCTAAATGTACCGTACTTTGACTTCAAACAAATCTGGGTGCGGACCAAAAGTGCTAGTGTGAAAGCACCCTAAAACTCAAAAAAGAACCCCTTTAGTTTTTCTATTTGGCAAAAAAGTAGTCATCACTACTTAATGAAATCGAGTCCCAAAAAAAAAGAAGACAAAGTCAGTTTGAACCTTCTACCCTTTTCTCTGACAAGGATTGTGCTTATTGTTCTGGAGATGCTTCCAATACTGGATCAGCTCATTGGGGTGAAACCCATGTGAGGTGACCAGGTTGCTGTATTTGCAGCTGGAGTAGGACACTCTCCAGTGATTGAACACCTTTTTGTTTGTTTGAGGTACTGGCTTTATCCCTAGTTTAGCTAGACAGATACCCACATAAACGTCTTCTAAATGCAACCTGGGTACGCTCAGTGAGGCCACATATATTCTCTGAGCCATATCACCTGAAAAGACATACCCTGTCCCAGAACAAAAGTTAGGGTATCGCCTATCCGGGTACAGTTCAGGTGGCATATACCACTTACTGCGAATGTTGCGGTTTGGAGAGAAGTCCATCATTAGATATCCTGTAAAATACTTCCGTTCTTGTCTGTTGGGTTTCAAGATTTGATGTATGAGGTATTCAGTGTTGACAAACATATCGCTGTCAGTCTTCATGACGTACATGGCCTCTGGACAATACTTTGTGATCCAGTACATTCCCATTAGAGTCTTCAAGGTAAGGTTTTTGTAAGCATCCCTGTAATCTTGCTGGATGATGTCATGATGTTGTCGACTTTCGTCTTCTATCGCAAGCTGTAGTTTTCCTACATTGCTCTGGGTGTCTTTGTTGACCCCTAGGAGGAACAGACGGATTACACCTAATTCCCCAGCCAAACTTTCATTGCCCCACGTTTTCCTGATAGCATCCCTGGCGTCTGATTTCTTGGGCTCAACAGCAATCAAAAGCACTAAGAAAGGAGCCCGCAGCAGACATGCATTTGGCTCATTGTGGATGTACTTGTAAGGCTCATCTTTAAGTATCCTCGATGCTCTCATCTCTCCACTTGAACTGATGTTTGAGTTCTCAAAGTCCTGCACCAAACTTTTATCCAAAGCTGAAATGACGTTTTCATTAGATATTAGTGGTGTGCTAGACTCTTCAGACTCTTTCAACTTGTTTTGATTCATCATGGTGTAGTTGGAGAAGACTTTCATAGTTTGGGGCCCTTGAGATGCAAGCTTCTCTTGGTTGATTGGACTGGGCCACCAGTGACCCTGCATAATCAGGCCTCCTACAAATACTAGGAGCATGAGGAAAAGAGCAAGACTGCAGTATCTGTGCCGCCGCTTCCATCGCCTCATTACTCTGGATTTCTGATTTGATTTGTTTGCCTCTTTGGGACTCCAGATATGTAAGATCCTGCCAAAAAAAAGAAAAAGAAATTAATTTATTGCAAACATAATTTTCATGTGTTTTAAATGCATTGATCTATTAAGCCAAGCTTGGTGTACTACACTTTTTGTGGCAGCTATAAAGCCTAGTCAAATGACTAATATTAGAAGGAGTAGTCTTTGTATAGTGGTTAGAGAGTGATCTAAATTTCACAGGTTTTAGTATTGGCCCCGGAAGAGATTGTAGGTGGAGGAAGTGAATAATCAGCTCGCTATTCCACCCTTTTACCCCCAATACCATGACAGGGGTAAGATCCTTGGTCAAGGCATCAAACTCCCATCTGCTACCTGGGTTCTATATCAGTGTCTTCCCACTGCTACTGGTGTTCACTTTCTTTTTGATACTTTTCCTTGATAGATCCTCATCATTCTCAAGCTTATGATTTTTAAAAGTCCATTGCTTGCTCGCTCTGAATACATACACTGACAAACAATGGGTCACAGGAGAAGTGGGGTCTTTGCATAGGCATCAAGTATATCAATCAATGAGATCATTTTGTAGTGGGACTAATGTTGGGTTTGCATGTTCACTGTAAAAGTGCCACTCGTTCCGTGTTATTTGCACCACCTGGGGAAAATTTCCCCTTATTCGTGCATTTGCAATGACTTTGTATGTAATCTACTCATCTTTTGCTTTTGGTGTGAACCCAGCATATTATAATACTTAGGCTGCCGGCAGTGGCATTGTGCAAATTTTTGAATTGATGTTCTTGTGAAGTAAAGATTTCCTGTGCAAGTAAAGGTTTCCTGTAGGGAGTACTGTATTCTGTAGAGAGACCCTATAATTCTGAACATGGTTCTGGCATAAAGTTCATTTCTCGCACTGGTTATCTGAGAACAGTGTGGTGCGAGGACAGGAACTGAGAACCACTGATGTAATGATCCTTAAATATAACAATTTTATAAATGGCATTGGAGGAGTAGCTTTCTAAACTGTTCTGGACCAGTTGGATTTTAAATAGAACTACACCTGCATTCTCCCACTGCTCTCCTGCATGCCTGATATGCTGGAATATTCCACATTCTGAAATACTGTTATGGCTTTTTATTCTCTTTACTTCATTTATGTAAAGCTGCTTTGACAATTACATTGTAAAAACACTATAGAAAAACAGATGACTTGATTTGATACTAATATTCATATGCCTACTTTTTTTTCTAAGTGAATCCATGCATTAAATTCTTGTTTTCATATGTAATATGATGTTATAAATATTGTTGAAATATTTATATGATGTTAAATGTGTGATTGCGTTAACTTGCATGCGCATAAACATTATTGTAGCACTTGCTTTGCTTGTTTTTTGGATGCATCGATTCTGAAAAATCTGTTGGTTGCTGGAAAATAGTTAATATCCCTATTTTATTTGGTGTTAATACTACCTTTTTTATTCTTATACTTTTACTGGTAAATTATTTCTCATCAGACAACATGTAATTCGATCACCTGAGATGATGTTAAATGGGTTCCTTCACTCAATGAAAATTGTCTTTTTATTTTTACATTTACTATGTTATGAAATGATCATTTACATTTTGGGTGAACTGTCCCTTTATTAAACGCTGTAAAAATAGCAACAGTATATTAGAGTCGTCTTTGTATTTTAATACCTATTGTGTTGTACACAGGTCAGAATGAGTGCTTTCATATTTGAATGCTTTTGTGTGCGTGTTTGTTGAATTTCCTGATTTCCTAGTAAGAAAGAATTGCATTAGACCAGCATTCGATAGAAATGTAAGATTTGACGTACCTTCCGCTTGGGCTGAAAAAAACTGTTGCTTATCGTCTGCTCCAGCAGTCTCTTTGTAGATGCATGCTTTGTGCTGCTTTATCACTAAACCATTGGACCTAGCTCCTGCCATTCCAACATCTTTCTTCTCCAATGATTTGCTTTTTATCCGTCTGCTTGGCACTAGCCTTTCTGCAGATGTCACACGTAACGTTTTTAAGCGTTTCAGTGGTTTGCCATTTCCTTTTGGTGTTTTTTTTATTTTTAATTTCAGTTGCTTAGACCACTAACTGCCTCTCCCGTGTCGAAAAATGACTCCGACATGAAAACGATGCACAAAGCATAAACATTTCAGGGCTGACTTATTGCTCAGAAGGTGGTCCAGCTCTTTTCCTTGCAGAATGTCTTCTTGCCATGCAGCGGTTTAATTCTGTGTGGAGCTTTGTCCTTTTCTGCTGCCGTGCTGTTCTGATCGTTAGAAGAATAGAAGCTGGGGGAAGGGAGGTGAAGATATGTGAACACGTTGCTCTGCTGACATCCTGCATCACACACCCATTCCTCCATGTGACTCGTTTCAGCAAGCATCTACTATGCTCCGTGCTCACAATTTGTCTTTTAATTGTGATGTTAAGCTGCAGGCACACATTTCCCAGAAGATTTCCGACATGATTGTAAACCTGTGAAATCATTGGTGATTCTAAACCAGTTTATCTTATCTGTTTTTTGCGTGTCTCTTTGCATTTTTTTTAAAACTATTTCTGACTGGCTGAGTGATTCACATATGTATACTTGTATAAAAAATTTAAACCAGTTAACTGTTGTGCAGTGCAACCCCCAGTGGGTCCAAAATTGCAACCTTACAAACATAAAAAAATGAGAGGTTATGGATCTTCAAAACTGGACACACGATATATAAAACTTGAGCTCTTTTTAGCTATATCATCACTTCAGGATTTGTTACATAAAATACTGCAATTTAAATTGACCCTTTCGCAGCCAATTTCCCTTTGAGAATATGGTATCAATAAAATAAGATTATATATTAATATCACATAAATCCAATAAACATATATCAGCCATATATCAAATGTTGACGCAAATGAAATGCTAGGACCGGACTGATTCTGCGGACATGTTTTGCTATTTCTGCTGAGAATTTTGTAAAAAAATCTGTGGATTTATGTGGAATTATTTTGGGAGTATTGTAACTTAACTTAATATGTGAAATAAAAAATAATAGCTTTTTTACTTTTTATTTAATGTTTACATGCTTGCAAATTCATCTAGATCCACTTATTTGGTGAACAAAGTAAGTCTGTCATACATCTACTAAAAGACAGAAAATATTACTTTACAAACTGTATTTTAAATAAATTAAATGAACATTTTCATATTAGTCAATAATATTACTGAAATTAATTGAAAAACTGAATAAATATAAATTTACACAAATAAGTAGACTCGATAGACTATAAATCTGTGGAAATCTTCGGATTTCTGTGCATGCAGATTTCGTATGGACCTAGCTAATGCTCAAGAATGTTGCTCTATACATTTATTGTAGATTCATTTACATAACATAGAAAACTGAAATGGCTCCCATGAATAAACGAACAATATCTTCTTTTTTTTTTTCCTTTTTTTACCCCTGCCCTTAACATTTTCTTTAGCCTCAAATCTTAAAAACATTTACCTTCAAAATAAATGTATTTTCACTTGTCTGTGAGCTTGCAGGACCAATTGAAACATTTAAAGCAGCGATGAAAGGGATCTCGCACCCGGGCTCGCCGCCGCCAGGTGGCCTTAGAATGACCGAGAACAGTGGGCAATAATAATTTAAGCTGATATATATATAAAAAAAAAAGATCACATATTTCTGCCAAACTTCCTCCTGTCAGCAGGTGGCGCTATGACTGTGACCCATGTAAAGGCATGTAGATGTCTTTAGGATAGGAATCTCATCGGACCTGTGAATTTTTAGGCAGATCGAACATTGTTTGGCTTAGTTAGAAGTACTTTCTCCATGGCGAAACATTGAAATTTTAATAGGCCATGGACACGCCCTTTGATGAAAATTTTTGATTTTTACAATTGAGCATCACAAAGGCCTTTGGATTTTACTGATAAGTTTGATTCATTCTGATAAAATTTCTATGAGGAGTTTGTTACACTGGAAAACATGTCATTTCCTGTTGCCAGCAAGTGCAGCTATAACTGTAACTGGATATCGACATGCAAACGTGTTCAGGTCAGGACTGTTATCAAACACGTGGATTTTGAAGCCACGGACAAGAAAACTCTAGATCTTTACAATTTAAAATTGCCAAGGCCTTTGGATGACAACCCAATTTTGGTGTTGATCTGGTAAAATTTCTAGGAGGAGTTTGTTAAAATACAACGCCTGGAAATACCAGAAACTGCACTTTTTTTCGCTAAGGAAATCTGACTTCCAATTGGGTTTGAGATTTCGCTTCAAGAAATCTCAAGTATGAATTTTTTATTTATTTATTTATTTATTTTTGTAGGCTTTGACATGTTTGATGTGTGTGCCAATTTTGTGTGTGAAACGTAGCTTAGGGCCTCTTCTTCAAACATTTATAGGTGGCGCTGTTGAGCCATTTTGCCACATCCACTTCCAAAACCTATATCAAAAGTAAATTTTCACCACTTCTGATGTGTATGCAAAGTTTTGTGAGTTTTCGAGCATGTTTAGACCCACAAAAATGCGATTTCATTCTAGAGGAAAAAGAAGGACATCCTAATAACGGAGCAATTCCAGTAGCGGCTACGCACCACCGCTGCTCGGTCCCTAACTACAGTATCATAACATGCCGGATCAAAACATCCTGTGCATGTGTACGGTGTAGATTTAGTGAAAGTATTTTTCAATGGATGCATCAGGATGTCAACACACATGTCCAATGATCTCAGTTCTCCAATGACATGTCAAAACAAGTTTCTTGCCCAATCCTAGACCGCGAACTCCTCTTTTAAAGTAGATAGGGTGCAACTACTGATGGAATCAGGGCCACACATGTAGGAAAACAACCATTTGCATGAATTCTCATTAATCATTTCCGCTGATCCTTTAGGATCCTAAAATGTTATTTGCGCAGTTTCCCTTTGGTTGTTTTCTTTAAAACTTGCCTATTTTGACTTGTCTGTGAGCTTGCATGACCAAACGAGACCCAAATATGTTTTGGTGTGTCAGATCAAAAGATGTAGTGCAACTATTTCAGAGAAGTAGTTTGGCAAATACTTCTTCGAAGTGTGATGACATCACATGTTGTTGTATCTATTGAAAGCTGATTATCTCAGCTCTTCACAGACATGATTATCAAGTTTGAAGCTCAATATTAGGATAAGATCTCCTATTTCAAAGTAAAAGGGAGTGTGGCAAAAGAGCTTGTATTGTGCATGGTCAAACAATACTGTCTCGCTAGCCTCAAATACTATATCTTCAAACTGAGCCTATTTTGGGCACGGATACACTTGTAACATTTTGCCAAGAGGCTCACTTTGGGGTATCTTGCTGTTCTAGAAAAAGCTGCCCAGTGATGACTTCGGCAGTTTGGCTGGCGTAGCAGCACCGTCATCCTTGCCTCCTCTCAGTGCAGTGTGTGAAAGTTATCCTTAGCAGAACTTTTGAGGATATGAAGAAATTTAAATAGTAGGGATGCAGACGATCCAAAGTACTGATTCCTTGTCATGGTGATTTGGCCGAAACTGTTTCCACCAACTGTGTCTTACATTAGCAACTCTCTTCCAAAACCGAAAGTTACTTCGTCTGTCTGGCAATATTTCGGCTTTCAATCGAATGAAAATCCAATTTAGATTGGCCTATAGTCAGAATTTGCAGAAACTGTGTAAAGAAACCGTGAAGTGCAGGCGCACATTAAATCTGAGGTCTCATCTTGCTTTCGCCTTCATCCAGACATCGATATGCCACATAAACGCAATGTCAAAAATACAGCACTGAATTTAACAGGTAATGTCTTTCAGCAAAAAAGTCTTTCAGTAGGATAGCTGTAAAAACGCAATCAGAGCCAATGTTATGTAGAAGTAGGCTAGTGTTGCCTAACCGGCTATTAAATTTCTAATAAAATTAAAACAAAAATACTATTAATTGCATTTTTCGTTTGATAAAAATATACAGAAACAAAATAAAATCAAAAGGTGGCTAGTTTGTAATTTGTTTTAATATTAATAAAAAAAAAAAACATGCTTAGACTATTTAAGCTTAACGCTGCCAATAGGCCATTAATAAATATTATTTTACTGTGTACTGGGATATAATGTATATTTTAAAATAAATACTAAATATAGCATGTCTCGCTGTCATTTAAAACATGTAATTCATAACACATCAGAACTGTAGACCTGCAGTGTGTAAACTGTATACATGGGTGTAGGTCAATAGCCAGCACATAACGCTATTGAACTAATATCTCAAAGGGAGATTATGTTAGCCTCATTTGAGAGATTTAAAAAATAAAAGACATTTTAAAAAAGGAACACACAAATCGGCACAAATAAACCTGGTTGCGTATTTCAGCACTTCAGCCGCTGGATAGTAGATGGGCCTGGCTGTGTGCAGCGCCTTTAAGCAGCCTGTCAATCAGCTGCCGCTTGTGAGCGAGACCGCGCGTAAGAGCGCAAAGGTACAGATACAACCAAAAGCAAGTTCATATTATAAATATTTCATTAACAATACTTATCAAATTCATTTAATTTTACCTCTCGAATAGAATTTTTTAGTTGCACCATTAAGAAATCAGGGCACTCTAGAGCCCTGCAATACTTTGTAATAAAATAAAGTTATTAACCGGTATTATTTTTTCTTGAAAACATTTTTTTCGGAGTGTTTTGTTTAATAAGGAAGGAGAGAACAGGAACGAAAATAATATCAATTCTGCTCTGAGTGAACTCGATGGATTTTTTTCCATTTTTAAACCCTATGGCGATACAACAATTTTTCTGAAATTTGGATTGTGCAGGAATTTTGATCGTCCACGATCAAATATTGTGTTATCGCACAGCCCTATATACATTTCTGACATTCAAAAACAAAACAAAAACAAGTCAGTGACCAATATAGCCACCTTTCTTTGCAAGGACAATCAAAAGCCTGCCATCCATGGATTCTGTCAGTGTTTTGATCTGTTCACCATCAACATTGCGTGCAGCAGCAACCTCAGCCTCCCAGACACTGTTCAGAGAGGTGTACTGTTGTCTGAGTCAGACTGGAGCTCTCTGCCCTTTACCGATCCAGCCACGTGCCCATCAAGACTCATAGACTTGAGATATTTCTTGGCCCAGTCTTGACGTTTCAGCTTGTGTGTCTTGTTCAGTGGTGGTCGTTTTTCAGCCTTTCTTACATTGGCCATGTCTCTGAGTATTGCACACCTTGTGCTTTTGGGCACTCCAGTGATGTTGCAGCTCTGAAATATGGCAAAACTGGTGGCAAATGGCATCTTGGCAGCTGCACGCTTGACTTTTCTCAGTTCATGGGCAGTTATTTTGTGCCTTGGTTTTTGGTTGGGTTTTTCCACACACCTGCGACCCTGTTGACTATTTTGAATGAAACGCTTGATTGTTGGATGATCACGCTTCAGAAGCTTGGCAATTTTAAGATTGCTACATCCCTCTGCAAGATATCTCACTATTTTTGACTTTTCGGAGCCTGTCAAGTCCTTCTTTTGACCCATTTTGCCAAAGGAAAGGAAGTTGCCTAATAATTATGCACACCTGATATAGGGTGTTGATGTCATTAGACCACACCCCTTCTCATTACAGAGATGCACATCACCTAATATGCTTAATTGGAAGTAGGCTTTCGAGCCTATACAGCTTGGAGTAAGACAACGTGCATAAAGAGGATGATGTGGTCAAAATACTCATTTGCCTAATAATTCTGCACTCCCTGTATAAGTCTACTGTTTGTTAAAATGCTAAATTTTGTATAGACTTTTCAACCATTCATAATTCTGCAGTTAAATTATTATGTTTGGGACATATGCTTGCAATCTGTCATTGACAACATTATTAGACCATTTATTCACTGGTAAAATCAATTCCCCCTTGCATTATATTCAACGTTATATAGGTTAGAGTAGTTATACTGACCCAGTAAACATTTATTTTCAAGCACAACACTTTGTGTTCGCTATGAAAGAAAAACATATCAAATGGTTGTCGTAATCATAACTTAAAATGCAATGTGGTCAATTAAATGATGCTTTTGGTTTCACTTTTACTGTTAAGTGCGGTTCATGTCATAACTGCCGTCACTCTGAGTAAAAAAAAACATACATGCAAATCATACTTCCCACGCGGCTCTCAAACAAATTCATCCTTACATTAGGACAAATACAATTTTGGGGTGAAATATACCTTATAAATACAGTATGTAACTCTTTCAACACTAATTGGAGGTGAGCAACGTATGTAAAAACAATGTGGAGACTTGTGCGACCGCTTTTATGCTTCTCCCAAACTTGAAAAATATAATTGGCTGAATATAAAGATGCTCGATTAAGATCATGTGGGGGGTCGAATCGAGATTGTGATTTTTTTTTTTTTTTTTTTTTTTTTTTTTTTTTTTTTTTTTTTTTTATACCCCCAATTAATCATGCTGGCCTAGAAGAACCTATAAATTACTTCTTTACTAGAAGAATATAGGCCTGTAAACTACTGTTTATTGCAATAAGTATGTTACAAAAGGTATATTATTTAATATATATATATATATATATATATATATATATATAAAAGTTTTTCTTTTTATGATATTTCCAGCCAGGTTTTAGTAAACTTGCTATGTCATCAAAAACATAATGTAAAAAGTCCTAAATACATGCAAGGCCATTCAAATATTTTTCTGATCTCCAACTATTGACAGCAGCTCCTGACAGCCTCACAGCAGCTTGATTGCTCAATGAAAGAGAGGGAAGGAGTTTTGCACTCTGATATCTTTACTGCTGTATTCATTTAACCTATGAACTGTAATGCTAGGAACACCACTGTTCCTCTTGCAATTTGTTCTTTTGCTCATTCACTCATGTCGCCATTTCCTGTGTATTTTATCTAAATCGCAGGCAACAAGGAGTCGCTACGAATATGCAGGTAGCTCACAAAGCTTCAGGGAGAGGTCATAAGGGTTGAATAAGACACTAGATAGGGGCGATCGCTCCGCTGGTGTCACGGCAGCTCAAAACACTTGATAGTGACTGAGAGTTGGTTTTATCATTTTAAAATGCGAAAACTGTGTAAAAGTTATGTAACGGATATGTTTTAAGTGTCAATTATGGAATAAAAGTATTTCTCTTTGTCTCTCTGTGTAAAGGAAGGAGCATCTGCTAGAAAAGCCCAAACACCAGCCTTGCAGCCTGTTCCCAGACCAGGTAAAAGAAAAATGTCTTCTACTTGGATGACAACCATAACATTGGGTTTCCACGAAATCCTGAAGTCTGTGAATCTGAAAAGTAAATAAATAATGACCCTAGAAAGTTTTTGAAACTACAGAAACATGGATAAATGTCCAAGAAAGTGCACGAAATTGTTGTGCAGAGCTCGGCATTAAGGCCCAATCCCAATTCTACCCCTTCCCCTTCTAAAGAGAATTGGGACACCCCTACCCCTTCACGTGAACACGCAAAAAATTGGTGTCCCAATTCTCTTTAGTTTGAAGGCGTAGGGCTAAGGGGAAGGGCTAGATGACCCTTGAAGCTGAGATTTTTTCAGGACCACACTCGAAACAAAAAACTACAAAAATCACGTCCCTTTCGGGTCTCCGTAGGCTTCAGGTTTATGTAAAAAAAACAAAAAACAAATAGATTATCAGATCTCTGTTGTGAGGTAAAAAAGAATGAAATGTTTTTTTTTTTTTTTTTTTTTTGTATATTTTCTTTGACACATTAAATCTGTAAGAATTCATCTTACACGGTATCAATATGTAATCTTGATCTCGGTTAGAATGAGTCAACACATTAAGTCCTTGAATTCAAGGATTTTGAATCTTGAAAGTCCTTGAAATGTCCTTGCATTTGAAGTTAACTTGCCTGTAGGAACTATTAGTACTGACCTATTTCTCAAAATGTTTATGTAAGTGATTGAGCACAAAACCAGTTTTAAGGTCTCAATCATTTTCATTTAAGATGTCGAAACTGACACATTTGACCTTAATCTTTTTTGTGGTGTTTTTAAACACTAAAAAAAGATTATCTAAACATCACCTAACATAAGAATTTGCTGACATGCAGGATGTAATGTTCCCACGGTCTGTTTTGCAAGGACTATTTTACACACAGTGATAAATAATAATGAATACAGGGTTAAAAAAAAAAAAAAACTGTTAAAATGGGTCTCATCACAAAGCACACATTTTTACATGTCATTTGTGATTCATATCTCAAAATGTTAAACCTAGGGATGTTTCAATCAGGTGCTTATAGTCATATAGTAATGTATGTTTGGTGAACACCAAGTAATTTTAAATTGATCAAAATCAATTGTATGTATACAGAGTTGTGAGTAAACTAAATGCATATGTATTTGTGTATGAGAAAAGATGTATTAGTCGTATAAATGCTTTGTGATCACAATTTTGAATGTGACCATATTACATACATACATTTTATATGTACAATGATCTCAAAAATGGCAACAAAATAGAGGTAAGATTAGAGATCAGGAAGTCCGTCAATCTAGTTCAAATCAAGATGTGACTCATAGCAGCACAGTATACCACCAACACCTCAGATACTGTGATGGCAGATAAAAGTAAATGAAGAATGAGTGATTGTTATTAATGTGTACATAAAACGTCTTGATTATGTCCATATCTGGATTCTTAAGATCAGCTTGGTGCATTGCTAGTTAAACCTATTTCTATTGATGTTATGGCTACAGTTGTTCATAGTTGCAGCAGGTGTATGTAAGAGTTGGCCATGAATACAATGTTAATATTTTTGTTTCTTGCCTTTTTCTTTAGTCTCTCAAGCAAGACCCCCACCAAACCAAAAGAAAGGTATGTCTTTAAAAATGCAGCATAGGAATATGCTGTTTAGAATATGCTGTGTACAAAGCACTTTTTTCATTAAGCAACTTTACTTGTTTTTATGTTTGCACTATATTTTATATTTAAAAGTTCTGTATTGAATGTACGAATTGGCAATTCAAAATTTCTAGTACTGTTGTGTCATTATTAAAAAAAAAAAAAAACTTTGTTGTTGGTTTTCAGGTTCAAGAACTCCTATTATCATTATCCCTGCAGCTACAACATCTTTAATCACAATGCTCAATGCCAAGGATCTCTTACAGGACCTCAAGTAAGTACTTGCAAGAAGTACTTGATTTATTCGAGAAATAACAACAATTTTCAGTTAAAGGACATCAAGGCATTTGCTATTTACATGGCAGAGCAAACGGAACGCTTCACTAGCGAGAAAACAGTTAAACAAACCATCTGCACGAGGACAAAAGAACCTGGCTACTTTATTTAGCCTCTTTACTTTCTCTTTACTTTTACTCCTTTACTTTCGTTGAAACCGTGTGTCTCCACTGAAGACATCCGTTAGCCTACATATTTAATTTTAAGTGCAAAGATTTAATTGAACTTTTTCTAAAATCAGTTCTAATTTCCAGCTAACTAATAAATGAACAATAAGTGTGGACAAAAAACCGAGTTATATCCAAACACCACCCCCCTCCCCCCCCCCCCCCCCCCCCCCCCATCAGAAGTTGCGTGTAAGGTGGGAAACATTTAAAACTTAATGACACATTTGAGGGCGCATGGAATCAACTTAAAGGGGAGGGAGGAATGGGCTGTCTTTGACAGCTTGCGACATCATCTGGCACTTTCACTGAGTACATTTACATGGACACCAATACTCCGATTTTATGATTAAGATAGTACTGATTAAGAGTCTACCATGTAAGCAGCAATATTTGATTACCTTAAAGGACCACCCGAGTCACGAAATATGGAGGTTTTTTTTTCGTTCTCCATGCGGTATCAAATTCCATTAAAACAGCACTCTTCTAGCAGTCCTTACTTCATATTTTCATCCAATAATTTGTCACGGGGCATGAACAATGTTACTAAATGAAAGTGAACTGCAGTTAAAGTCTAAAGATTAAAAAGGAAACACCCGAAATTGCATGAAACTCTGGAGGAAACGCTGGATAGTCTGGTGATGCGACATTAATTGTTTTATACTGAAACTTTCCTTCTAAAAGCGCTTCCTTGGTCTTATCCATATTTCTTTGCACGTTAAACACACGTCGGCCACAACAGAAAATAAAAAAAAACTGCAACTGCGTTAATTGCGTTATTTATTAATATTTTTAACACGTTAAACATTTCAAATTAATTGCATGCGTTAACACGCTAATTTTGACTGCTCTAGTAGAAAATAATAATTTTTGTAACATTTTTATCCTTTTCATATATAAAGTTATTTGTGTATTGCTGTCCATCCTGTGTGTATGGACGTTGTTTGGACGCATAGGCGCACCACTAACGCACTCTGCGCTGGACTTTAGACTGACTTTCAGTTGGTCAATGGCGTGGTCTATTTCAGATTTTTCAAAATAGCAACGCGCCAACAATGTGCCTTAACACACATCCTTTCTTGACCGACACACCCATGAGTCCACAAAGTGGCGGAAATGAATTTGCTATTTAAACAATGTGGCACAAAACATGAAAATTAGGGTTGCGCTGGTTTTAAAATAGCAACAAATCACCCCAAACACGTCTTGCACCCTATTGTGCCAGGTGTATGATAGGGCTAAAAGCAATCACTTTGTCTTTGTTCAATTGGCTTTGTGAGAATAAAGTTTTGCTTCATCTTGTGTAAAAGGGATGAAATCCAACAATTGATTTAAACTATATCATTTTGAAATACAGTATAAGATGTACCAAATGTTCTTCCGTTTTTTGCAAAACAAAAATAGATTATCAGATCTTTGTCATATGGTCATATAAATGAAAAAGCATATATATTTTTGAACGTGAAATTTGTAAGAATGCATCTTAGGGCCGGGACACATCAAGCTGACGGTGGATCAGGCTAGTTGGTTTGTTCCACACATTGCCTCTTGTCAGGTTAACATCAAAGCTTGTTGGCCCGATTCAGCAGGTAGAATCTGTGTCAGCTAAAGACAGTGCTCTGATTGGCTATTCAGCAAAGAATCTGATTGTAGTGAAGTGACGTATCAAGTAAACAATTTATGCAAGAGAAAGGGACGGATATCACGGATATAATTCGTCATGTGTGCATCATATAAAGTTTAAAGCCTTTTATCTTTTGTAAAAGAGATGAAATCCAACAATTAATATGTACTAATATTAAATGGTGATCAATAAATGAGATGATAGGCTGTTTTGTTTGTGACCTAACTGAATTACTAAATGACTGCCATGCACTCAGATTAAGGGTTATTTTGGTAGAACAAGACAGAGCTGTCCATTCACTGCTAAACAGACTGGTCTGAACAAAACTAGTTCGTCAAAAAACTTTGTCTGTCTGTTTGCATACACTGATGACGATTCTCAGCAGCAAGTCTAGCCTCCAGCCTTTAGAACTAAATATGTACCAAGTAAGTGCAGTACAGTTCACTATTTTGGTACCTTTGACCATGGAAATGGACATAAATGCATACTGGACTGTACTAGTCAGTTGAAAAAATACAATTGGTAAGTAGTGGAGTGTGAAACAATGTTGTATAAAGGCATCAGTTTGCATACAATATGTTGAGATGTCAAACTGTATGTGTGTGGTATGAAAACTGGAGGGTTATGTACATATTTTCATAGTTGCAGTACTAGAAATGTAGGGCTGAGTGATTATTTTACACTTGCCACAAAAACGTTAGTTCTGTTGACATACTCGCATGCAACTCATGAAAGTGTTTTTCTTGAGGTTTGTCACGTCAGAGGAAAAGAAGAAGCAGGGCATTCAGAGGGACAATGAAGTTCTTCTGCAAAGACGTAAAGATCAGGTCCAGCCAGGCGGTGCCACACTCAGCGTCACTGTACCCTACAGAGTGATCGACCAGCCGCTCAAACTGGCCCCGCAGGATTGGTGCGTCCATCTTTCACATATCAAGAAGCAGTGCATCAACTGATTCAATAGATTAGTTTTTTTAGAAGTTAATTAATACTCATGGCATTGTTCTTTTTTGTCATTTTGTTTGAGTGTAAAATGAAAGTGTATTTATTTTGGAGCAATATCCTGTCATTGAACATCCTAACAAAGCCTAATCTGCTGGAATGAATATGTAAATATGCTCTAAACAACGGAAATGCACAAGAAAAATAAGACCGCAGCAAGAGAACCACAGTTAAGATAGCATCTGATCATAAAGGTTTTGTTTGCTCAAGCTCTGCAATTCAGCACTCCAGTTAGATCACACATTTATCACTTTATACAACAGATTCAGTTTTGCCTTGTTTTGAGTACAATGTTAGTTTCTACTGTAAGTCAGCTCTCCAGTGTTTGTTTTTACTCTAGAACATCCGTCTTAAACTTGATTCCTGAATGGCCGCAGCTCTGCAGTTTTGCTTCAATACTAATCAAAAAAGAGCTGCTCCAACTAATCATGGTGTTCGGTGTTTCTCAACCACGTTCCTGGAGGACCACCAGCTCTGCACATTTTCCATGTCTTCTTAAACTAATCATCAGCAGAGATGGAGAGACCTGTAATGGGTGTGACAAAGTAGACATCCAAAAGTGTTGGTGGTCCTCTAGGAATGTGGTTGAGAAACACTGTTCAAGACTACTGGAGATTGTTAAGCAGGCGTGAGTTGGAGGTGGTTTGAGTTAAACTCTACAGAGCTGTGGCCCTCTAGGAGTTGAGTGTGAGACCATTGCTCTAGAACAGAGATGCCCAAACTAGGCCCAAACGCCATCCCATCTGAGAAGAGAGGGAAAATGATGGGGATGGTTTCCAGATTGTCAATTTAAATTTAATTGAACCCTTTGTTTGTTTGCTTTATAGATATTGTTAAAAGCAATTTATTTCAATTAAATGGTTTAAATTAATCAGATTTTGTCTAAATGTGCATACAGTCACCCGACAATGCAGAGACTTTGGTGAGCAAATCAAGTCAAAGGCAGATTCTGCTTGACCTGTGTAATCAGCATTGAACTCCACTGTGTTATAAATGTGATTGTTTGAACATTTTAAAAGTTATACTGCATTAGTTAATACAAGTAAAGTTATTGTAAAAAATAAAAAAAAATTCAAGTACTTTTATTTTATTTTATTTTACCGTTTTTTATTTAATTTGAAATATTATAAAATAAATTAGGAAATTACCCAATGGTGACTTTGATGTAACGTAGTTTGGTATAAATACCTTCGGCTCATGGCTCTCAGTCATGTATGGTTTTTGGTCTTACATATGATAAAGTTTTAGCACCCCTGCTCTAGAATCTCTGACTTTGACGGATGGAACCAAGGAACTGTGCATAGCCACAACTACTCATTATGTATTATTACAGACTAATGAGATCTTGAGGTTTAATGGCCAAATTGAACTTGTCTTTAAAGTTCACTTTAAGAAACTTTTAAACTCTCAAATTGCTCAACTGACTTTTTTTGGCCTGATTTTAGCATAATTACTTCACTGTACTGCATTTTTACAATTTCATTGAAAGATATTGGGGACTGAAATGATTTTTCTGAAATCTAAGCAGTACTATTTGAGTTTTTAAAATAAATATTTCTATAAATAAATATTAAAAACATATTTCTCAATGCAAACATTTAAAATTCCAGAATAGGAGTTGCTTCTACTGAATATGAAGAATATGCTTCCAGAATATGCTTCTACTGCGTTTTTCAAATTACAAATAAACATCAAAGAGGTGGTAATAATAGCTACATTTTATAATCATAACTTATTCAGGCATGCATTTAATCATGAAACAGGTTAAATAAAAATATTTATAAAATGTATACATTAATATGCTCAAAATCAAGAATTATAGGTCATTTTTTCGAGTTGAGTGTCGTGCAATGGACCGTTTAAAGGGATAGTTCACTCAAATGAAAAATAACTCACTATTTTCGCACTCTCAAGTGGTTCCTTCAGTAAAACATAAACAAGATATTTTGAAGAATGCTGAAAATCTAAGCATTGACTTTCATAGCAAAGAACAAGTAGGAAAAACATACTATGGAAGTCAATGGTTACAGGTTATTGGAATTTTTCTAAACACATCATATTTTGTGTTCAACTAAAAAAAGAAAGAAACTCAAATAGGTTTAAAAACAAGTTAAATTCTCTTTAAATCCGTTTAATGGTACATACAGGCACAGGCCACAATCAGTCAGTTTGAAACTGTTGTTATGTGTACACAGGGATCGTGTAGTGGCGGTCTTCGTTCAGGGTCCTGCCTGGCAGTTCAAGGGCTGGCCATGGCTGCTGCCTGATGGATCCCCAGTGGACATATTTGCCAAAAGTGAGTTTGGTCTTGGGGAAAAACATTACACAAAGATTATACAGAGGATATAGTGAGCTTCATGTCATGTTTCTGTGTTTTTAGTTCGAGCCTTTCACCTGAAGTACGATGAGGCACGGATGGACCCAAACGTGCAGAAGTGGGATGTGACTGTGCTGGAGCTGAGCCACCACAAACGACACTTGGACCGGCCCGTCTTCCTGCGCTTCTGGGAAACACTCGACAGGTCAGGATGAATTGTGAAATGGTTTTCACTTACAAAAATTTTCAGCACTTCCATAATCCTTTACAAATCATTATAAATAGGCTGATTTAGTGCACAAGAAACAAATTTTGGTGTATTTTCCCACCTGTCAATATCAAATATCTCAATGTAATGGAATCTTACACATCATTAATACTAATAAATATTTTTTTTCATAGATGATAGATAATCACACACACCCATTCTTAGAAAAGGAATGGCATTCAGTCCAAGTAAAAGCAGATGCACTCCACCTGTTTTGTCTCTCTTTGGAAAATGTGGTTTGTCAAGCTGCGGTGATTTTAGTAGTTGTGAAATGTGAAAGAATGTAGCTCAACTGTTTTATTATGGTCACACTTTATTTTAATGTACAATACTCACTAATAACAAGCCATTAACTATGAATTTGATCTCAAACTTCTAAATTGCTGCTTTTTAATAGTTCGTAAGGTAATAGTAGGGTTTAGGTATTAGGGTAGGATAATGGATGTTGAACTAGATCAGGGGTGTCGTTCTGCATGATCTAGTTCACAGGTGTCAAACTCAGTTGCTGAAGGGCCGCAGCTCTGCACAGTTTAGTTTCAACCCTTATTAAACACACCTGCTCAAACTAATTGAGCCCTTCAGACTTGTTTGAAACCTGCAGCTAAGTGTGTTGAAGCAGGGTTGGAACTGAAGGCGTGCAGAGCTCCAGCCCTCCAGGATCTGAGTTTGACACCTGTGAACTAGATCATGCAGAATATCTACTTTTATTAATTAGTAATGAAAAGCAAATATCTTAAAGGTGATCTACAGGCAGTGCAGAATTATTAGGCAAATGAGTATTTTGACCACGTCATCCTCTTTATGCATGTTGTCTTACTCCAAGCTGTATAGGCTCGAAAGCCTACTAGCAATTAAGCATATTAGGTGATGTGCATCTCTGTAATGACAAGGGGTGTGGTCTAATGACATCAACACCCTATATCTGGTGTGCATGATTATTAGGCAACTTCCTTTCCTTTGGCAAAATGGGTCAAAAGAAGGACTTGACAGGCTCCGAAAAGTCAAAAATAGTGAGATATCTTGCAGAGGGATGCAGCACTATTAAAATTGCCAAGCTTCTGAAGCGTGATCATCGAACAATCAAGCGTTTCATTCAAAATAGTCAACAGGGTCGAAAGAAGCGTGTGGAAAAACCAAGGCGCAAAATAAACTGCCCATGAACTGAGAAAAGTCAAGCGTACAGCTGCCAAGATGTCAAGATGCCACTTGCCACCAGTTTTGCCATATTTCAGAGCTGCAACATCACTGAAGTGGCTAAAAGCACAAGGTGTGCAATACTCAGAGACATGGCCAAGGTAAGAAAGACTGAAAAACGACCACCACTGAACAAGACACACAAGCTGAAACGTCAAGACTGGGCCAAGAAATATCTCAAGACTGATTCTGAGGTTTTATGGACTGATGAAATGAGAGGGAGTCTTGATGGGCCCGTGGCTGGATCGGTAAAGGGCAGAGAGCTCCAGTTCGACTCAGACGCCAGCAAGGTGGAGGTGGAGTACTGGTTTGGGCTGGTATCATCAAAAATGAGCCTGTGGCGCCTTTTCGGGTTGAGGATAGAGTCAAGCTCAACTCCCAGTCCTACTGCCAGTTTCTGGAAGACACCTTCAAGCAGTGGTACAGGAAGAAGTCTGCATCCTTCAAGAAAAACATGATTTTCATGCAGCACCATGCTCCATCTCACGCGTCCAAGTACTCCACAGAAATGTTGTGCTGTAGGTCTTAAATATTTTTTTTAATAGGCCTTAATTTTCCTTTGTTCATCTGGCCATTACATCCATACAATCACCAACAACAATTTAAATATTTAAAAAATATATTAATTACTTTCCTTACAATAACATTTGCTTAAATGTTCTCCATTTATTTACTGGTGAGGATACTGACCTGATCTGTATTTTTTATTATTCAATAATATTTATTATTATTATTATTATTATTATTATTATTATTATTATTATTTATACAAAAATCAAACAAAATTATTATTATTATTATTGTATTATTAAAAGTATTAAATTTGAAACATTTTTTGATTGGGCTAGTGAAAATCTTTTCTTACTGGGATATTCAAAAAAAATCATTAGCATTTAACCCTGTATAAGTAAAAAAAATAATTCATTATGGTCTTAATGTCTTAACTCTTAAATTTAAATTGATGAAACCTGCAGAAACCCTGTTTTAGGATGCAAAAATGAACACCGTAGTCTCCTTAGGGGCCGATCACACACGCATTTACGTTCCAAAAATGTGAGGTGCACCACAGTATGCCTATTTTGTTGACAAAAAAAAAGAAGCGTGATGCACTTTTTTTATGTCGCTAGGCAACGACTGAATCAGCTGGGTATTGTGCAAGAGTGTTGCTGTTGATATTAATATCATTTTAATATTTAATAATATTGTGATATTCAAGATTTGTGAAGTCATATAGCTCTGGATAACTCAAAACAGCAACCACAAGTCTTTCCTCCATCTTCAAAAGTCTTCGTTGTTGTCTTGACAACACAAACACTGCAGGCACCTTAACGGAAACCCTGCCTCTGCTTTCATTTGATTGGAGAATGAAAAATACATGTACGACAAGTGACGTAACGCGCTTTTCCGCTCAGTTGACTTTTTTTTTTCAACTGCGAGCGCACAGTGTAAAGGGCAAAAACGGTGGTTAAAGTGGCGCACAAAACCCTTGCTGCCGTTAGTAAATCATTAAAAAAAAAAGGCTTATCTCAACGCAAAAAGCGCGTTAGGTGTGAACGGCCCCTTAGACTGGCGCCTTCTGACATTTTCATTTTTTCAGAGAGATAACATCAGTCCTGTTTTGAATCTACCACTATGCTCATGCATAGGCATTGTGCTCCACCGTCTTTCGAAAAGAGGACTAGAAGCACAATCTTATTTGCATTTAAAGTAACATACAACAAAATGGCACAATTTGGATCGAATCCTAAAAGGGCAGTTACAAAGAGTTATAAAAAAATTGTTGGGTATTCTGGAACTTCATATAAACACTCTTGGGATATCAGAGACTTTTTTTTTTTTTTTTTTTTTTTTTTTTACGTCTTGTAAAATATGCAAGTTAATAGTGAGAATTTTTCCCTTTACTAAACTGTTCCCTTAATTATGAATCTATGATTCATATCATCTAAATAAACATCTCAATCATCTCTTCTACAGATACATGGTCAAACACAAGTCCCACCTGAGGTTCTGAGAGCGCTGGCTGTAGACCCGTCAACTCATCGAGGCCGTCAAGATGTTCCCTCCCTCCAAAGATGTGTCGCGATGGACTGCTAGACCCCCCATTCCTCTCAAACCCCCCCCTGAAAGCACTTGAGATTTCAGTACGCTTCACCTTCTGCTGACACCAGTATGATTTGTAGTCTCTTCCTCCACTGTAGATGAGCAGGTCAGGGTGGGCGAGGGGAATTTTGGGTTGGTTCTTGTCATGTTTTCTGAGTAGATATGTATTTTTCAATTGTAAAGCAGTTGGTAATCAAGGCAGTTTCAGAAGTTTGTTTTTTGTTATTTTGTTTTCCAGCTCAAGCTCAAAAAAAAAAAAAGAAAGTTAAACCGAGAACTGTTGAAAATGGTGACTCGATGATCTGAATTAAATGACTGCTAAGAGCTCTTGTAATGATAAATTGTTTATTTCTTTCTCTTTTTTTACTTTTTTTTTCTGCCTTCTGTTCTATGAAGTGTAGAGTAGTGCATTAACCTTCACTGCACAGATGCAAATGATAAATATATCAGATTATGCCTCTGGGTTTAGGATAAAGTGAATTTGGAAGCAAGCAGGACCACAGACGTAAATATCCAGAGTGCTTCGGTTACGAAAAAATCTGCATTTCAGATTGCTCATGGTGAATATGTTCTGTAATTCCGCAGTATTGGAAATTTTGTTCAAGTTTTACCCAGAAATCCAAGTACCACTTGCATCGAATTGCTGTATTGTTTAATGGACACTGCGTTTGCATCCATAAGGCAAAGTCAAATATTCACAAGGGTACAATTTCTTTTCTTTTTTTTTTTTTCTTTTCTTTTTTTTTTTTTTTTTTGGATGGCTCTTTTTTGTATAAATGCGTTTGAAAGTAATGTTTGTTTTTAAACATTTCTGTTCAATGTGGATTATTAAAAAAAATACAAAAAAGTATCAATAGTGGTGTATACAGTACTTGCACTAAAATGGATATAATGTGCAAAATATCAAACGCCACCAAAATTGCACTCATCACCACTTCATTGGGTACGCGTTTTACACAGTACAGTCATATAGACATGGTCAGTCTGCTGAAGTTTAGTCTGAGCATCAGGAAGAAGAAGAAGAAGAAGAAATGTGATTTTTACGTCAAACTGCTGATCTATCACTTTTTTTTTTACTGAACTTGCACAATTATCAATAGGATTTACAGAAATTAAGAGGAGAATGCCAAGTCTTGTTTTGGTATAAAGAAAGATGACAGTAACTCAAATAAATTTAAACTCTCTGAACACACAACCTGTCAAACCTTGAAGTAGATGAGCTACAGCAGCAGAAGAATAACGTGACAGTTCAAGGTCTTAAATTTGTCACAGAACACATGTACTTAAATATATAAAATATTTAGCATTCAAGCCATGCTTAATTGGCCATGAATAATATTCTTTTTGTATGAGTATTAGGCCCAATCCCAATTCTATTTTTGTACCCCTACCCCTTGGAGTGTGTTGGGGAAGGCTTCAAAATGTACCCCTAAGAAATGGGACACCACTACAGCACCTGCACATGTCATCTCGATTTCATGCTTCATATGAGATCAGACGATCGCGACTGCTGTAGTTATTCCAGTTGTGTTATTTTTTGGTAATCACTGAAGGCATAGATTGTTATCATAACGATATAATGTGGCAATAAGATCGTAACTGAACAGTGCATTAACACTGTGGCCATATTCATCTTTGTAAACACTCTAAAACAACATTAACATTATAGCAGACACTGTAAAAAGCTCATTCCCAGCCACTAGACTTTTCTGACAGGGTATTCGAGTGTCAGAATGTTGTGGGACTGCTATACAAGAGTTATTATTAGTGTTTTTTTTTAAAGCATGACTGTAAAACATGAACGCGATTATGAATGTATTAAAACATGTGCTTGTTCGTTGTAAAAATTCGTAATAATGACAGAAAAAAAAAAATACTGTTTTGTATCCTTCCGCGTGCTGCTATCCTGCTGTTGTGGCTGGTGTATTCTGGGAAATTTTCTTACCTCTTGGTTTCGAGTGTGGTCCTGAAAAATCTCTGTTCGAAGGGCAATCTACCCCTTCCCCTTAGCCCTATGCCTTCAAGCTAAAGAGAATTGGGACACCCCTACCCCTTCACGGGAGCGAGCAAAACGAGGGGTAAGGTGAAGGGCTAAGAGGTAGAATTGGGATTGGACCGTAATGCATCAGTGATGTAAGAGGAGGCTCTCTTTACCACTGTAAGTACAAATGGTACCACCACCAGTGTGCAGCATTCACTTGGATGAATGTGACAGCCACAATAAAACAACACCAATGCACTGACCACACACCAATTTTAATTATTAGGCAATGGATCCTTTTCTCATTTCTGGGTCCCTCAGCAGCAGAAGTCGTCATACAAGAACAAGTACAAGATGTACATTGTTGTATTATTTTGTTTAAATAATAAAAAACTCCGCAATAGTGTTATCAAGACTCTCAAAAAAAAAAAAAATTTGTGAGGGGCAACCGAAAGTGAGAACAATGTCAAATTCACTGTCCAATCCATACACACTGCATTAGAAACACCCCACTTTTTTATGTAATTTGCAACAAAGATGATATGATGCAAAGAATAGCTTTATAAATGTACGTTTTTAAAAATCTAATTATTCAAAATGTTTCAAGGGTTTAAATGCGGATTACCGTTTAATGCTGATGACCGTTAGTCATAAACGCCATGTAAAAATTGTCCATTATTGTGCAAATATAATTTTATAATGGTTATTAGGAGGTGGGTGATAATGGGTAAGGGTTTGGGGGAAATTTGTCCAGGACAGCAGGGTTACACAGTTTGTCAGACCTCAGTTTGTATCATCTGCAGGATGGTGCTTTTTACCCTATTTTGTTCCTAGCACTACACTGGATCCCAATATACTTCAAAATTAAATCAAATAAGGAACTCAAATGTTGTTGTGAACTGGCTTGCTTGGTTTGGGACTTGTGGAGCTGCCCATCGATGGATTTGCTCTTCAGTGTTTGGACTTTCAGCAGTGAAAATTAAGAAAACTAAACTGAACTTCAACTCTGAAAACTGGACTGACACAGTTCCAATTTACTAAACCTTCTATGTTAAGCTGCTTTGACACAATCTACATTGTAAAAGCGCTATAGAAATAAACATGAATTGAATTGGACCAAATCCTGGCAAAATGAAGTTCATGTTGGGTTTGCCTCAGCAGTTTAGGAGAGCTAATTTTGGCTCCTAGACACTTTTGAGCTACTATTGGTCTATGGCAATTACACAATCAATGAGTGTATTTCCTAACTCTGCCTTTTGACATGTTTAGAGCCCTGCTTCTTGCAGCATACGGTTGTCAGAATGTTCAAAAACAGGATACCATTATCCTCAAATCAAGAATGAAAAAGAACCTTAAAGTATATCAGGGGCTTTAGGACACCGACTGCATGGTAAACAGCTCCTACTGGCCAACATCTCTTCTAACAAGAATCTAGTTTTGCCAGCTGTTCAGTTGCTGACCAGCCTCAACCCTGGCTTTTGCCCTATCAGAATGCTTTTGAAGTGGTTGACTCTTGATGCTGCACAAAAGAAACTTACAAGAAGCACACCTCTTGTCAATTCCCCTGCTCATATTTAGAATTGGAAATGGAGCGTAAGTACTTGGAAGAAAAATACAGTGTAAATAGTGCCAAAAGCAGCTTTACAACTGAAATTATTGAGAATTAGGTATACAAATGTATCAGAATGAAACAAGGTCTGTTCATTAGGTGCATTCAATTCAGGTTTAATTCCAGTTCGGTCAAGGCAAATGTCATTATTAAAGGTTGTGATTCACAGTAGTGCAGCTTTACTCAACCCAGCTAAGCAGGCCAAAAGCAACAATGGCAAGGAACCAAAACTCCATTATTTAAAACAAACGGAGAACACACTTTGAAGTTTCCACTTTGTATGGTACCTGGAACATTTTAGCATCACCTCAACTGTGAACAGTCATCCATGCAGCACTGAACATCTGTCCATGCACTTTCCTTGTTTTTGCACAAATAGGTTTTAGGCTCAATAAGTTAAACACTTTGTTTCTGTTTTCTTTCTTAAATTTGTGGCAAAAAGTTAGACATTCAATGTCATGATCAAGATGGTGTTCCCAATGGCTGCCTCAATGTAGAGTTCTCCAGCTCTTTTGTTTAGTCATACTTTAACCACTGATAAACTTCAGCACATAAGCACACGCTAAATTGAATTTGAGCTCTCTCTCATCTCATCTCTCATTTTCGTCTGTTTATCCGGGGCCGGGTCGGCCGGGCAGCAGTCTTGGGAGAGAATTCCAGACTTCCCTGTCCCCAGACATATCTTCCAGCTCCTCCGGGGGGATCCCAGGCGTTCCCAGGCCTGCCGAGGCCTCCTCCCGGTGGGACATGCCTGGAACACCTCCCTAGGTAGGCATCCAGGAGGCTTCCGAAACAGATGCCCGAGCCACCTCAGCTGACTACTCTCGATGTGGAGGAGCAGTGGCTCTACTCCGAGCTTCTCCCGGTTGACAGAGCTCCTTACCCTATCTATAAGGGTGTGCCCTGCCACCCTGTGAAGAAAACTTGTATCCGAGATCTTGTCCTTACGGCCATCACCATAGGTGAGAGTAAGAACGTAGAAACCTCTTGTGAATTTGAGCTTATTTTGATTATTCAGATGTACCTCTGGATGTTCTAATCAGAAGAGCAGTGGTTCTAGTTAAATGCTTGGTCAGACAGAAATGAGGAATGCGTGCCCACTTTAGGTATACTTGACATACCATCTCGACAAATCCCATGCATACAGCACAAGCGACCTACAGTATCTTTTTACTACGAATACTTTGTGATCACAAAGTGATTAAAACCACTGCTTTTCTGATTAGAACATCCAGAGGTACATCTGAATAATTAAAATAAGCTCAAATTCACAAGAGGTTTCTACGTTCCTACTCTCACCTATGGTCATGGCCGTAAGGACAAGATCTCCTACCTATTCGTCCTTACGGCCATGACCATAGGTGAGAGTAGGAACGTAGAAACCTCTTGTGAATTTGAGCTTATTTTAATTATTCAGATGTACCTCTGGATGTTCTAATCAGAAAAGCAGTGGTTCTAGTTAAATGCTTGGTCAGACAGAAATGAGGAATGCGTGCCCACTTTAGGTATACTTTACATACCATCTCGACAAATCCCATGCATACAGCACAAGCGACCTACAGTATCTTTTTACTACGAATACTTTGTGATCACAAAGTGATTAAAACCACTGCTTTTCTGATTAGAACATCCAGAGGTACATCTGAATAATTAAAATAAGCTCAAATTCACAAGAGGTTTCTACGTTCCTACTCTCACCTATGGTCATGGCCGTAAGGACAAGATCTCCTACCTATTCGTCCTTACGGCCATGACCATAGGTGAGAGTAGGAACGTAGAAACCTCTTGTGAATTTGAGCTTATTTTAATTATTCAGATGTACCTCTGGATGTTCTAATCAGAAAAGCAGTGGTTCTAGTTAAATGCTTGGTCAGACAGAAATGAGGAATGCGTGCCCACTTTAGGTATACTTTACATACCATCTCGACAAATCCCATGCATACAGCACAAGCGACCTACAGTATCTTTTACTACGAATACCCTGTGATCACAAAGTGATTACATGTGACTGCCATTAAAAGGGGATTAAAAGGTTTGTCAGAATTTAACCAGATAAAGTAATGCCTGCTCTCTGCTGTAGCAGCCGCTGCAGCTGATAATAACATTTCTACAGTATTGCCTCATGCGATGACGATGATGCTGACAATATCTTAAGTAACCATGAGTGGCCAAACTGTTGATCAAGGGATTAGTATATGCAATTTTGCTCCCACAACGCCTGGCTGATTCTCAAAGACCATAAGCTTGATTGCAAAAGATGTTGTAACATTTCATCACTCGCTTTCCCGAAAGAGAAAGAACCGAGGCAGCCAAATGAGAGAGTGTTTAATTGCCGACGGTTTAAGGCAAAGTTAAACACCAGAAATCACTGTGCATGAAAATAAAGAAACTCAAAGATTAAAATCCCAATTAAAAGTAACAGAGATTACAAACATGACATTCTGTGATGAAACGAATAGGTAACTACAAGCCATGCAAAGGGTTGAACCTGAAACATCTTGCCAAGTGTTACAAAAGTTCTATGATGTTGCAAGAGTTGGACATAGGTTTCGGATTTTAACAAGACGTGCTGATATCACTGACCATATCCAATGTCTGTTAAAGGAAAGTCGTTTCACTCGGCGGCCATCTTTGAATTGCTCTCGAGCAGTAAGCTCAGGCATTCTGTTTGAAAGGGGAAACATCAAATTCTCCAAAATTGCTTGCCGAGCTTGAGATTAAATTCATATTAGAAATCCCCAATAAAATAGCATGTGCTAACTGACGAATCCACCACAATTGGTGGCAAGTTGTGTTGGTTGTCTGTTGAAGATTGCTGATGCAGAAGATCCAGACAAATGTATTTAACCTGCTGGACTTGCATGCAGCCATGGTACATATGCATTTGATTATCGCTTTTTGGGTGTTTTTACTCCTTTTTTATAATGAAACATTTGCAACATGGGCTCATTCTGAAAACATAGCCCTATATATGTTTCTGGAGATTACGAATTATGTATAATTGCTCAATTAGCATGTAAGGGGGTCCTAGATGAGGTAGGTCTCGAGAGCTCCCCCTGGTAAAAAGAGGATAGAGTGGAAGGGGGAATTCTTACAAATTAAGATAAGGCAGTAGGGTGAATTTGGTCTATTTATTGTAGGCTTGGATCAATCTTGATTGAATTATTGCTGAGCATGGATGAGAGACCAGTCGTGATCAATTATATCATGAGCTTCTCTCAAAATTAGTTTGGAAAACTTCACTCAATTAGTAGGAATTTAACTTTGAAATAAAGATCAAACCACCCCCTTATCTGCCTATTGAAACGCAGCCCCAGTCACAACTTCACTCACATTTAACTGTTCTCCTAATCAAAAACAGCAGAAGAACATTGTCAAAAGAGCAAATATTGTCTTAGCTTACCACAATAATTAGACAAGTTTTGATGGTAAAAACCCAACATAACAAAGGAATGGTAATAACCCATTAACCCTAAAAAAATGCATCAGCTTTTCTTATTTTAAATATCCTGAAATTTAGCATTTATTGGTAAAACATCACTATTCCTAATCATTTTGGAGCCCAAGCAAAGCATTGCTGTCAATCTGTCCTTTGGACAATATATCTCATAAATGCAAGTACTAGTTCTTACTGGACACTACAAGATCATCTAAATCATGGGGTCACCAATATCAGTGCTGTAGGACTGGTGTCACTATTTCACATCAGCTTGTCAAAGAAGATATTGCAGCCCAAGCAAAGTCACATTTAGCCAAATTTGCTGTCAGTTTGTCCTTTGGACAAATCCATAAGTCCCAGTTATTACTGAACACTACAAGATCATCAAATCAGTGTCACCAATCTCGGTCCTGAAGGTCCGGTGTCCCTGCAGAGTTGAGCTTTAACTTGCCTTCACATGTCTTGCTGGAAGTTTCACTTATACCTAGGCTGTTTCTCAATATGTGTTCTTCAGCAATCTTGTGTCGTCATGTTCTCGTATAACGTCATCATCAGCTGCCAAAGTTCAGTTCCAAAAACCAAGACCGCAAGAACGGAGGACGCGTGAAAGTTCCCAGATGTGTTCTTGGTATCGAGGACACATCGATGCAGACTTGAGCACAGTACTTGCTCTAGAAGTCCCAGAAGTCATTGCAACTGGAGGTGGGAAGCACAGCATTTAATATAGATTTATTATTAAAGTTCAGAGATATAACTTATTTACCTCAGGAGTTTCCTTAAAGGAGACTGTGAAAGTAAACACTACCATGAAAATCTCAACAAAGGCATAAACACATTACGGGTGTTTATTTGCTGAAGTTCATATTAAAATCTGTCTTATTTGTATTGTGCAACGTATATTTGTAAGGTCTTTATGCATAGTATATATTGTGAAAAAGGGAAAATTAATAAATCGCTGTATGAACGCTGTAATGTTTACATAATTTTCCATTAAAAACACATGAAGGTCATGTGACCGTCAGGAAGAATGCAGCATCTCATTTCTCACAGGACACGTTCTCTGTTCTCGTGGTCTCCCGGTCTCCCGAGTTCGTTCTTCCGAGGTGACCTGGCAAGACCGGTCTCCACAAGAACGCAAGTCCGTTTTCTGCGTTCTTGGAATTGAGTAGTACCTTAATTAGCTTTTACAGGTGTGTTTGATTAGAGTTTGTGACGCTACATCATCATTCCCATACCAAAGAAACCCAAACTCACAGGACTAAATGACTACAGACCGCTGGCGCTGACATCTGTGGTCATGAAGTCTTTTGAAAAACTGGTGCTGGCCCACCTAAAGGACATCACTGAACCCTCACTGGACTCTCTTCAGTTTGCCTACAGAGCAAACAGGTCTGTGGATGATGCAGTCAATATGGGACTGCATTATGTTCTGCAACACCTAGACAGACCGGGGACCTATGTGAGGATCTTGTTTGTTGACTTCAGCTCAGCTTTTAACACTATCATCCCAAAACTTCTCGCTGCCCAAATAAACTCAGCTCTCTGTGCCCACCTCTGTCTGTCAGTGGATCAACAGCTTCCTAACGGACAGGCAGCAGCTGGTGAAGCTGGGAAAATTCTCATCCAGTACCCGCACAATTAGCACTGGCGCCCCCCAGGGGTGTGTCCTCTCCCCACTGCTCTTCTCCCTGTACACGATTGACTGCACTTCGAAAGACTCCTCTGTCAAGCTTCTAAAGTTTGCAGACGACACCACATTTATCGGCCTTATTCAGGACGGTGACGAGTCTGCTTACAGACAGGAGGTTAAGGAGCTGGCTGTCTGGTGCAGTCACAACAACCTGGATCTGAACACGCTTTAAACAGTGGAGATGATAGTAGACTTCAGGAGACACCCCCTGCTCTCCCCCCACTGAGCATCATGGACAGCATTGTGGCAGCAGTGGAGTCATTCAGGTTCCTGGGCAGCACCATCTCTCAGGACTTGAAGTGGGACATTTACATTGACTCCATTGTCAAAAAAGCTCAACAGAGGCTGTACTTTCTTCAGCAGCTGAGGAAGTTCAACCTCCCAAAGGAGCTGCTGAAACAGTTCTACACCTCCATCATTGAATCAGTCATCTGCACATCAATAACTGTTTGGTTTAGCTCAGCTACCAAATCCGACCTCCGAAGACTACGTCGAATAGTTCGGACTGCTGAGCGAATCATTGGTACAACCCTCCCTACTCTCCAAGAACTGTACTTACACAGAGCATGCAGAAGGGCTGCCAAAATCACTCTGGACCGCTCACACCCAGTACACTGCCTCTTTGAACTTTTACCTTCTGGTCGACGCTACAGAGCACTGCGCACCAGAACAGCCCGACACAGAAACAGTTTCTTCCCTCAGGCAATCCATCTCATGAACACTTGATGATAGTAATTGTGGAACCAACATCACTACCTGCTATACACTTTTGTTTATACACGCATACACTTATTTAACAACACACTTTACATGCCAATTTAACATAACAGCTGCACATATTATGTTGTATATACTGTAGTAATATAGCTGTACATACATTTGTCAATTTGTATATTGCATTCACTACTTTTTAAAATAAATCTATTATCTGTTTTTAGTCCTGTCTGTAATTCTGTTGCACTGTAGAAGCTCTGTCATGAAAACAAATTCCTCGTAAGTGTGAACATACCTGGCAATAAAGCTCTTTCTGATTCTGATTCTCTGGATTAATTTTCAATGTCTCCATCTTACTCCAGACATGCTCAATAATGTTCATATCTGATGAGTGGGCTGGCCAATCCTGGAGCACCTTGACCTTCTTTGCTTTTAGGAACTTTGATGTGGAGGCTGAAGTATGAGAAGGAGGCCTATCCTGCTGAAGAATTTGGCCTGTCCTGTGGTATATAATGTACAGGGCAGCCCAAATGTCTTGATACTTCAGGCTGCTGATGTTGCCATCCACTCTGCAGATCTCTCACCAACCATATTGAATGTAACCCCAAACCATGATTTTCCCTTCACCAAACTTGACTGATTTCTGGAAGAATCTTGGGTCTATGCGGGCTCGAATAGGTCTAATGCAGTATTTGTGATGATTGGAATGCAGTTCAACAGATGATTCATGGGGAAAAATCTACCTTGTGCCACTTTTCCAAACTAGAAGTCAAGTTATTATTTGTTGCTCTTACAACTGGGATCGATGACAAGAATTTTGTCAGGTAGTGTACTCTCATAATTGCTTATAAAGTGGTTTCAAATGATTCCGATGATAAACCTGAGACCACTTTCTTTTATGCGGAGTTGCCACTAATAGACCATTTCAATGTGGTGGTATCATTGATCCATGAACATTTCCTGCTTGTTATCAAACTATTTCATAACTGTAATAAGAGGTAATTCAATCGTAACTTAAGGTTAAAATAGTTATCATAACATTATCAATATGTGGCTGTTTTTGGATTCTCAGAAGCTATAGAAATTAAAAATGTAAAACAGGAAATATGTTGGGACCATTGTTTTTGTTTACAGCCCCAAAATGGTCTATAAATGTCTACATTTAGCTACAAACAGCGCCTCAAACTTTGCTTCAAAGGTGAAGAAGCTAAAGATAGAATAACCTGCTCTCCTGACTCAAAGACATAATGTTCCCTGATGATGTATTTTACTTTGTAGCCTGCCACAGGAGCTGTTCAGCCAGTTCTTCACGGAAGTTATTCAGTCTTTCTTTTATCTAGTCTGATTTGGTTAGACTACTGAATCAGATATCAGGAGACTCCCAACAGACAACCAATACTGCTAATAGGATTAGTGCCACCTTTTATGCTTTCAGAATGCTACAGAACATTGAGCGCCAAAATAGCCAGACATAAGATAGACTTTTTCTCCAAGTCATATTCCACTTAAACAAAATTCTTCTTTAGGTTTCTTCTCAATTTTTTTTTTTTTTTTAAATCTGTAAATAGCCAATTTGCACATTCAGATTGTTGAATAATATCTTAATAATATCTTCTTTTTTATTATAATGTTATTTTGTTCTTATTTATTGTCTATTAATTTTATTATTAGTTGAATGTTTGCTTTTATTGCCTCTTCTGCTGTGGTGTGCAAAATTTTTACAACGCCTGACAGATAAAATATTTCTTATAATATTTGTGACATTGCAGTAAAATCAGTGTTAAACAGTAAGTATGTTTTCTTCACTACTCAAGTATTTTTCTCTACTGGAAATTCCTGTTACCAAGACACATCTCTCGTGTGTGTGTTTTCATAACTATGCTATTAGTGTTGTGAATTGTTTTGCTGGGGCTGTGGGAAATATAGAGTTGGGTATAACCACTCTAAAAGTGAAAACTAACTCATCCGAGCACTGAGCCTTGTGGTACTCCATTTTGAACTTGGGATCATTATATCTCTTCGTATGCTGCTATAAATTTATAACAGTTAGTAAGGTAGGCGTATGATGAGCAGGGGTCTCATTTATAAGTGAAGTTTATTTCGAAACTAATTTCGAGAGGATCATCAATCTTCTGATTGACCACGACTGGCCCCGAATTAGCTAACACATGATTCAACCAATCAGACGATTCCTAATTCAATATAAATAACCAAACTTTATTACCTCAGTATCTTTGTGTTGAAAAAATCCCCTCCCACCCTTACTCCCCCCTCAATTGCTAGATTGGGCGACAAGGTGGCTAAGTAATTAACACTGTTACATCACAGCAAGAATGTCACCGCTTAAAGTACTACTGATATTAAGTCCCAGTCTGCATTTCTGTGTGGAGTTTGCCTGTTCTCCCCGTGCTCATGTGGGTTTCCCCCAAGTTCCCTGGTTTCCTCCCACAGTCCAAAAACACGCAACTTAAGTAAGTTGAACATACTAAATTGGCACCATTGTCCAGCTCTTAGAAAGCTGTATTTTTATATGTATAGCCATCTCTTTGTCTGTCATTAGCCAGAAGTCAGGGGAGTTAATCGAGATCTACCTGAGCTCAAACTCTCATCTCACCCTGCTAATGGGAGGGAGCCCAGGGCTCGAGGATCTTTTAAGCTCAGGGCTTTCTCCCGGGACAGCATGCCAAACAATCATATAATAATTAATCATCAGCTAAGTGTGAACTCTTGAAATGTGGCATCTGCACAAAACAGCAGAAACAAAAAAATCTTGTAAATAAACATAAGTAAAAAGTTTTTACTTAAATATTAACTTAAAATTAAGCGCTTTAAATCATAATGTGAGCCATAATCATTAATAAGTACATTTAAGTTTAATCTGGTGTATGTTCACTTTTAGGAAAGTTTCTAAATGCATTTTATAAATGCGACCCCTGGTCATTTGGAATTTTGATGAGGGCTATTTCAGTGCTATGAAATGTTCTAAAACCTGACTGAAATTCATCGTAAATACCAATTCTCTCTAAGAATGAACATAAATGTGTAGACGGTTGTGCAGAGAGAAAGACTAAATGCAAGGGTGTCAAACTCAGTTCAAATAAGCCAGAATGACTTGATTAGCTGGATCAGGTGCATTTATTTAGGGTTGGATCTAAACTCTGCTGGCCTGTGGCCATATAGGAACTGATTTTGACAATGCATCTTTGGTAGTGAAATAAATTTTTCCAAACTAGTTGCAGACCTAAAAGACTTTGATTAACCCCTATGTACTGTTAGGGATGCTTTCATCCACTCTGGGGTGATTTTGTGTCTTAATTTGGCCATACATTTTTCTCTATTTACGCTAACAGAATGATTTTTGGTGACAAATCTTATTTTGACACATATTTTGAAAAAATGTTTTGAATTTAAAAATAGAAAAACTCAACAACACACTCAGGGCAAATTTACTACCCTTTTGTTATGTTAGGAATGAAAACTTCCACTAAATTAAACTGCTGTAAAAATGCATCAGATAAATATTTATAAATATAAATAATTATAATTTTCAAATACTTTCCATAAATCTGTCAATCAACCTCAGTCCTGATTACTACTAAACTAAATTGCTTAGAAAATTACAGGATTTTAATTTTTTAAATGGCAATTTTTTTTAATGGCCATTTATTGTTGGTGGCTGTTTTTACCTTATTGACTTCCATTATAACCACATTTTTTTAATTACAAAACTATGACACCATATAATCATGCATTTTTGATTGTTGGTGGTTTTAAAATTTGTAATTTTTACTGTTGAGCATCAGTTGGCACCATTTACCCTTAAGATAGGCCTGTGCAAAAAAAAAAACTTTAAAAAATTTTATATGGAGTATTAACGCAAATTAAAATGTGTGTACAGTATGTGTGTCTGTGAGTGTGTGAGAGTGAGCTTTATGCACTTACCTTGATGTGACTGAGAAAATCAAAACATACATCTCAGCTCTCAGAACTACATGGAGTAAATAAAAATAAAGACTGTGTATTTATACACCATCAAATGTGGTTATAATGGAAGTCAATGGGGCAAAAACAGCCACCTACAGAAAATTAGGGCGAAAAAAATTAATGAAAAACGAACAATGCATCAAAGCCAATGTTGTTACTAATCGTTCACATGTCCTAGACTGGGATAAAAGGGAAAAAAATCCAGTCCACAATTACTTAATATATATATTGTAATATCAGTGACATCATTTGTGAATTAAAGAGTTAAAATTCGGTAATTTTCTAAGCAATTTAGTAGTTTTGATCAGGACTGAAGTTGATTAACAGATTTATGCAAAAAAATGTGAACAAAATATTAATCTGATGCATTAATGCAGCAGTTTAATTCAGTGGATGTTTTCATCCCTAACATAACAAAAGGGTAGTAAATGTTTACAGTGCACAAGGGTTAAAATGTTCTTTGTAAGATCAATCTGTTATAAAAGATTGATAACAGATTTACTTCACTGTATCATACTCTATTGGTGGATTTACTGACTATTTTAGTCAGGCAAAGTACTTTTGCAGGTACTGTCAAACTACTACAGGCTCATAGCACAAAAGTTGCTGGTTCGATTCCTTGCTGGATCAGTTGGCATTTCTGTGTGGAGTTTGCATGTTCTCCCTGTGTTCATGTGGGTTTCCACCGGGTGCTACGGTTTCCCGTAGCAAAGACATGTAATACAGGTGAATTGGGTAGGCTAAATTATCCGTGGGATGTTTCCCAGAGCTGCGTAAAAACATATGATGGATAAGTTGGTCGTTCATTCCGTTGTGGCGATCCCAGATAAATAAAGGGACTAAGCCGAAAAGAAAATGAATGAATGAAGTTCTTTTAACAACTTTAAAAAGGGTGGCATGGTGGCTCATAGCACGAAGTTGCTGGTTCGACTCCTGGCTGGGTCAGTTGGCATTTCTGTGTGGAGTTTGCATGTTCTCCCTGTGTTGGCATGGGTTTCCTCCGGGTGCTCCGGTTTCCCCCACAGTCCATAGACATGCGCGATAGGTGAATTGAATAAACTAAATTGTCTTTAGTCTATGTGTGTGAATGAGTGTGTAGGGATGTTTTCAAGTACTGGGTTACAGCTGGAAGGGCATCCGCTGCGTAAAATATATGCTGGATAAGTTGGTTCTTCATTCCGCTGTGATGACTCTTGATGTATAAAGGTACTAAGCCAAAAGAAACTGAATGAACCTTAAAGTGTGCCAACCTGGCTTACAACCTTGGCTTGGCCACTATTTTTGAAGATATGTTGATGCTTTTCTTTAGATCAAGTGCTTCTTCAAATTAAAGGTCTAAGCAGACTAATATATTGGCTCTCATGCTTAAATGAAAGGTCAGCCAATCAAATTGAAATTGGTTTATTTTTACACTTGGTAACAGATTGCAGGGTTGTGAGGTTTGACAGTTTGTGCTCAGCATATTCCGGTGTCAGGTTGCTTGTTTTGATGCTACTTTCCAATAAACCTTTCCATAAGTGGATCTGAATCCAAAACATCATTAATCGTGACATGATCCTGATACTCAGATTTATAACTGATCAGACTGTAGACAATAAGATTTGAGAGTAAACATTCATTCATTTTCTTTTCGGCTTAGTTGCTTTATTAATCTGGGGTCGCCAAGCGGGATGAACCACCAATTTATCCAGCATATGTTTTACGCAGCGGATGCCCTTCCAGCTGCAACCCAACACTGGGAAACACCATAAGCACTCATTCACACTCATACACTACGGACAATTTAGTCTATTCAATTCACCTATAGCGCATGTCTTTGGACTTGTGGGGGAAACCAGAGCACACTGAGGAAACCCACACAAACACAGGGAGAACATGCAAACTTTACATAGAAACACCAACTGACCCAGCCGAGGCTCGAAACAGCGACATTCTTGCTGTGAGGCAATCGTGCTATCCAACGCGCCCCTGTGACGCGAGAGTAAACCTATTTACTTCAATCAATGTACCATTAAAAGAATCGTAAGGTGTGCCATATTCTTTCTGAAAATGCATCAGTTGTTTAGGTCTATTTGACAGCTGTGTGTTGTCCCACAGCCTTCACTGAAACAGAAGTGTTTATGTAGAAAAACAGTGTAAGGATAACGTCTTGCCTTTTAATTCCTGTCTACCTTGCTGGTCAGTGGTTTTTGTTTTTAGCTCTGTCTAAAATGCTCTGAATCTGATCGATCTTCATAGTTTTATACTGCTAAATATAACTACTAATCAACATCTATGTACACTACCTGACAAAAGTCAACAAATTTGATTACTAGTATATCATTTGGAAAAACTGCAATTTTTCTGATGAATCATCTGTTGAACTGCATCCCAATCATCACAAATACTGCAGAAGACCTATTGGAACCCGCATGGACCCAAGAATCTTACAGAATCAGTCAAGTTTGGTGAAGGAAAAATCATGGTTTGGGGTTACATTCAGTATGGGGGTGTGTGAGAGATCTGCAGAGTGGATGGCAACATCAACTGCCTGAGGTGTCAAGACATTTGTGCTGCCCATTACATTACAAACCACAGGAGAGGGCAAATTCTTCAGCAGGATAGCGCTCCTTTTCATACTTCAGCCTCCACATCAAAGTTCCTGAAAGTAAAGAAGGTCAAGGTGCTCCAGGATTGACCAACCCAGTCACCAGAAATGAACATTATTGAGCATGTCAGGGGTAAGATGGAGGAGACATTGAAGAAGAATCCAGAGAATCTTGATGAACTCTGGGAGTCCTGCAAGAACGCTTTCTTTGTCATTCCAGATGACTTTATTAATAAGTTATTTGAGTCATTGCAGAGATGTATGGATGCAGTCCTCCAAGCTCATGGGAGTCAAACACAATATTAATTCTGTTTCCACTGCACCATGACTTTATATTCTATACTGTACATTATTTCTGTTTAGTGATAAGACTTTTGTCTAAGCAAAGTCAGACCTAACTGTCCTAATGAAATACTTAAAAATCAAGGCACGATCATATTTTATTTTGGTAAAATAAGCGTAATCTGAAGGCCTTTGACTTTCATATAAGCCACCTCTGATCCCAAATGATCAACTAGAAGTTATTATTTGTTGTTCCTAAAACTAGGATAGGTGACAAGACTATTGTCAGGTAGTGTATCTGATTCTGTCAGACTTCTCAAATTCATCTGACATCACCAGCTCTTTAAATCTGAATCATGTCTGTGTTTACCAGCCAAACGGCCTCGGCTGGAAAAAAACAACTTCTCCCGGATAGCAAGATAAGGAGACGCTCTGAAATTCCTGCTCCCTGTCATGGACACCTGATGGACTCTACAGGCTTACACACATACACAGCTACAGATAGACTATCACTACCTAGCCCCTCATCCCACGCCTTCGTGTGCTTTCACCCACTGGAGGGGGTAGGCGGGTCTGTGACCAGCGCCTCAATGGCTGCAGGACCGGACGGCTGCCTGCCCTTACCGGACTATATCCACACCCCCTTTCCCATCCCCTGTTGCAATGTTACGTCTATGTGTTTATGTGCTTGACTGCTGGGGCTTTTTTTTCTCCCTGATCTCACACTGCTCTAATTCAAGAGCAAGGTGAGAGGGAGATTTGTTCACCTCTCTTTCCTGAATTGTATTTTACTTCCTTTTTCTAAATGCTACCTCCCGTTGACCTGTCTTCCCTCTGAAATGTGATGATTGTGTATGGTCGAGGGGGTCCAATTTCCCTATATGTCAGTGTATGTAAATACATGGAAGTATATGTGACAAATAAAGGCCTTAAAGGCCTTGATTGAAAACAGCGCATTAGCATTTCACAATTGTGATAGCTGTTTTTGACGCAATGCTTCATGAAGCTTCAACATCTTCACATCTTTTCCACTTTGGCCAATTTCTGCACGTTCAATGAGTTTGTGGACATTTTAATGAGACATTTGTAAAAATTATAAGGAATAATAATAGTTTGTTGCCATGTTCAAAAGAGCTCACAATAGGGGGAAGTAAGAGATAACACATTTTGCTTATATTTAATGTTGTTAGAGGATTAGCTTATTGCATTATGATTTCAGCAAAACATTTGCAAAATATGTTTTATTGCTTGTTTTGGTTTAGGTTTTCATGGCATTTACACAGTATTGACCTGCATGTGTCCACAATATGTGGGGTTTCAGGTGTTTGACATTTTGTTCATGTTTTCGAAGCTTGGAAAAATGCCTTACTCATGCGTCACGGTGAGTCAATGCTTTTCTCCTGTTCTTGTCACATCTTGAACAACTAACCATATGTTTGGTTGATCCTTGTCTGTCAATAGCAATAGATGAACATGCAATAAAACCAGGGATGAACTGAGGAAATCTTTGGATAAAACTTGCTCAGTGAGCCCCATACTTTGTTTGGTTCTGGCTGAAATGCTCCCGCACAGTCTGACTGGGAAACACTGAAACAGCAAATCAACAGGACACAACGCATGTTCATTCTAGTCAAGATTTTAAACTAGTTCTCCCAACTCAGTGACATTCCCAATGAAATAACCTGCTGAAAGTGTCCTGGTAGTTGAAGACTATTGTACAAAGTGCGAAAGTATATAGACACCACATCCACCATAGTCAAACGTTTGCTAGGAGCCAGAGCAACTGACATCAAATCAAGTTTAAAATTATGCTACTGGCTAATTCTACATCAGTTCCATAATATTTATAACACTTCATGTATAATACTTCATTGACTTTTTGCTGTAAATTTGAATTGTCAAATATTTATCAATTTAGACTGCAACTTGGAACTGTCCTTATCATTTTTTTTTAAGTATATGATAATTTTGACTTTTTTGTAAATTATAGATTGTCCATTTAGACATTTTATCTTTTTACAAATGTTGTAATATATTCTTAATTAAATTGTTTAGTAATATTGCCAGTCATGACATCAACTTACAATGTATTTTCATTTATAACATTGACAAGTTTTTGAGAAAATACTCTTTGGACTGACGAGACAAAAGTTGAACTATTTGGAAGGTGTTTGTTTCATTGTGGTGTGGCATAAATGTAACACCTCGTTTCAAAAAAGAATATCATACCAACAATAAACTGTGGTGGTAGTAGTGTGGTGGTCTGCGGCTGTTTTGCTGCTTCAGGACCTGAAAGACTTGGTAACAGATTGCAGGATCCTGAGGTTTGACAATTTGTGCTCAGCAAATTTCAGTGTCAGGTTGCTTGTGATGTTACTTTCTAAGAAACCTTTCCATGAGTGGATCTGAAACAAAAACATCACCTGCGACATGACCCTAATACTCAGATTTATAACATTTCAAAAAAGAATATCATACCAACAATAAAATGTGGTGGTATTAGTGTAATGCTCTGGGGCTGTTTTGCTGCTTCAGCACCTGAAAGTTATCCTGTGATAAATGGAACCATGAATTCTGCGGTGTACCAAAATATCCTGAAGGAGAATGTCCGGCCATCGGTTAGTGACCTCAAGCTGAAGTGACATTGGGTTCTGCAGCACGACAATGATCCAAAGCACACAGCAAGTCCACTTCTGAACAGCTGAAGAAAAACTAAATGAAGACTTTGGAGTGGCCTAGTCAAAGTCCTGACCTGAATCAAATTGAAATGCTGAGGCTTGACCCTAAAAAGGCGGTTCATGGTCAAAAATCCTCCAATGTGGTTGAATTCCAACAATTCTACAAAGATGAGTGGGCCAAAATTCATCCACATCACTGTAACAGATTCATTGCAAGATATCAAAATCGCTTAATTGCGGTTGTTGCAGCAAAGAGTGGTCCAACCAGTTAGTTTTAGGAGCAAACACTTTTTCACACAGTGCTAAGCAGTTTTGCAGTTTGTTTTCCCTTAATAATAAAAATCTTCATTTGAAAACTGCATGATGTGTTTACTTCTATTATCGTTGACTCATATTTAAATTTGTTTGATGATCTAAAATATTCAAGTG
This sequence comes from Danio kyathit, assembly GCA_903798195.1. Classification (NCBI taxonomy): domain Eukaryota; kingdom Metazoa; phylum Chordata; class Actinopteri; order Cypriniformes; family Danionidae; genus Danio; species Danio kyathit. Next base: position 18,587,522 of record LR812520.1, read on the forward strand.
TGACAAGTATGCAAAAAAAATATGAAATCAAGGGGACAAACACTGGTTTATGGACAAAATAAATGAGATTTTACAATGCTCTTCAAATTATTTCAGAGTAGGCAAGAAAATAATGACAGCATTTTATTTTGGGGTTGAAATGTTATTTTAAAGGGTCACGAAACACCAAAATACATTTTTTGAGCTGTTAACAGTCATATATGTGTCCCACGCTGCTATAAACACTATTAGGACACATATATTGCACTAAAAGGTGAAAATTGGTTGTTTTTGCGTTATTTTGAGCAAATTCGTTCTTCCGATTTGAAACTAATTTTTGAAGCTGCGTCACGACGATTAGATACTTGCGTGTAAATCCAGTGTGGAGAGTGGCTGTCCATACCTGCGAATACATCAAGACGTGTCTGAGTGTGCGGCATTAATTTATGAGAAAGACTTTATTCAAACCAATCAGCGCGCTCTATTGTGTATGTGGTGCAACTTCATTAATGTGCATGATAGTTTCGAAGACTGTTTTACCTGTTATAGTGTTCAGACGACACAGAGACGCCACGTTGTGTTGCCAAAACAAGTGAAAGAACAAGAATTTGGAGACATGAATTTGGAGACAGGGGTCGTCAGTGTTGCATTATTAATGTGCTGTGTTTATTAATGTGCTACAACACAGGTTTTGTTTTCATTTTCCCTCTATGAGAGCGCAGCTGGACTCACATGTGGATTACAGTGCACGCGACACGCGACAGAAATGCGTTTGTAAGGAACATTTTTTTACCCGAGAGCTTTTCGCATCTGGAAATGATGAAATCCGGATTTGCCGCTCGTCTCTTTTTAAAAAAGACACAGTTCCAGTTTGATTCTCCTGTCTCTACAGATTTGGTAAGTGTGTGTGAGAACAGTGCCCTTTGTTTGTTCATTCAGATGGCAAAGTTACTTGGTATCGTTAGCAGTGCTCTTTCAGTTTTTAAAGACATACCTCAGTCAAAATGATTTAGTTACTAAGTTTACAGTATGTTAATATCACTGCAATATTATAGTACAATATTATAGACTGAAAGATCCGCTGTAAATGCTGCGAATGTAAACATGTAAACACAGCAATCAAACTATTCCCGTCGTGTAAGATTTTCGCTGAATTTTGTGACAGGATAGTCTATACACATGCGGCTTTCTGACGCTACCTACCGAGTGCATCTAAGTTTCTGAGAAATACGGAGGATTTTTTTCTCCCATTCGCCGTGCGGTATTAAACATTCCACTAAAACTCCACTCTCCAGCAGTTCCTCGCTTTCAAAATCTCGTTTGTCACGGGCGACATGCAGGAAATGTTCCTGAATAAAAAGTGAAAGTGCCAAACTGCAGTTAAAGTCGACAAATTAATAATTTGGCAAGTAATTAGATTACTGATGTCCATGTAAACACAGTCGCTGTCTTTCTCCCCTGTGTGTGCTTGCCCAAACGGAAACTCCCATATTTGCAAATCCTTCCCTCTTCCCACTCCCACCTAAACAGAGTTGGACACGCCCACTTTCCTGACCTTTTTCCAAACTAGAGGTGTGAAAACACCCTGCTGAGACAGGGGGTTTCGTGGCCCTTTAAATGAAAGGATTGTTGACACCCACCTATGCTTCATCTATTAAAGGTGGTGGGAAATGAGATGTAGATCCATGCATTATTGTTTATTTTAGTTTTCTCTGCCAAATGTTAACATGAGGAATTCTGAGGCTAAACTTAGTTAGGATTGGACAGAGAATTCTGACTGGGTCAAAGTCTATGTCAAGCTGAGCATATAAGGCATGAATACTGATATAAATGTATATGATGGAGACATGCATTATTGTAGGCAGCGCAAGGTTTTCATTTATAGATGACTACCCAGCTTTGTGTTCCGCTTTCATTTGTGAACTGCATCTCAAGCTGTTCTTAACGTTGTCAGTATCATCCAGCTTGGATAAGAGGATCTTTACGGATTATGTACCTGAAACAAACAAACAAACAAGTTGTAAAAATGTATTCTCATATTTTGTGATTGACTGAGTGTTTTTACATTTAATTTGTAAAAAAAAAATGATGTTGAAAAGTTTAACAAGTACTACACTCTTAAAATAAAAATATAGTTAGCAAGAAGAACTGGGATTTCACATTGAATGCCATAGAAGAAAACCATTTTACTCACTCTATATTTTTGGTTTCCCAAAGAAACTTAAAGGCCAATTCACACTATACAGACCAACACCAACAAACAAGTCTGTCAAAGCTAGTTAGATGACATTATTTTTTAAATCCAAGGGGCAACTTGTTTATTGGCGTTCATTTATTGAGTGAAAAGTTATAATATAAATAAAAAAAAAAAATATATATATAAAAAAACATTTTTACATTCCATGGATGTAAAGATTCTTCCTGGGACCATTGAGTAAAGAACTTTAATTTTAAGAATGAAGATATTTTCTGGGTTGATCAATTATATTACAGTACAAAACTGAGAAGTAAGCTGACTGTTCGTGCTGTTGTTTTGGGATTTGAGTATATACTGTATATTATCACTTTTACAAAACATCACATCGAACTACTATAAATATCAATAAAAGACCCTTTGTTAAACTTTACAGTTACATTTTCAACATCATAATTTGTCGGAGCAGAGATCAAGCTCCTATAATGAAATTTAAACGTTTAAATTAATGGAAAACAAACATGAATCAAAAGGTACAGGCAAGGTATTTTTTTAAGTGAAGAAAAACATTTTACAGTGTGCCCAGTAATTATTCAAAATCCTTCAATTTTTTTCCACCTTTTGTTACAGCTTTATTTTAAAAAAACTACAATTAAAATTTTTTCCTCAAAATTCTACAAACAATAACTCAAATAAATAATAATGTGAAAGAAGTGTTCGAAAATGTTTTGAAAAAACATTATAAGATGTTAATATTCATTTAGATTTAGGTCATGATGTCAGGTGACCAAAATATAATGTCTAGCCAGCATCTAAGAACAACGTTATATTGACATCCAATAATGACGTCAAATGATGTTGATATTTGGTTGATTTTAGGTTGTAAGGGAAAGTGACCAAAAATCCAACATCAAGCTAACATCTTGAACAGAACTGAAACACAGCAAATTTGTACTGGCATAGAGTTCAATGGAAGCACAAACTGGGTTACTGAAAATTAAAAATCCTTCAGCATATACCCTATTTTGGAATAAGGCTGTGACATGAAACGTGAAGTGAAGCACTGTGAATACTTTCCGCATACACTATGCTGTATAGTAACCAATACACATAGGTAGATTTTGATGTAACTTCCCTACCTACGAGGTAAAATAAATTGAGCTTTACTTACACAATGTCATTGAGCTCCAGTTTTGTATCAGAAGATGGGTTGATTAAGATGTAAGCATGACTGTTCTTGATATCGGTCTGTTCATCTGGATTGAGAGACAAATGTTAAAGGGGTGGACCACTACGATATCATATTTTAAACTTTAGTTGATGTGCATAGCTGTGTGAACATAAACAACATCTCTGAATGTAATACGCTCAAAGTTCAATGCAAAGGGAGACAATAGGTGCGTTCGACATGAAGCACAGCTGCAGCCGTTGGGCGGAGTTGAAAACGGAGCCGTCAAGCCGGACACGATCGGGGCTGAAAGTTGTTGCTGTCATGATGACCGATCACATAGCGTGATCATTTATTTATTTGTTTATTTATTGCAATAACAAAAGTTTTACAGTACAAAAAAAAAAACAGAATACAGTCTCTACAAACTAGTTCATTTTAAACAAGGGAATTATTAATTACATTTAAGTAGCTTATATAACAAACGCATAAGAAATAAGGGGAAAATGAGAGAGCACATAAAAAAGAAATAAATATCCATGAATAGGCCTGTTAAACAAAACATTAAGCACAAATTTTTGGAGTTTAAACCACTCTTTGGTCTACTAGATGTTGAATGGTATGTCAATACTGTTCCAGTGCTTGTTTGAATATGCTAAAAAGGGGTTTACATGTATTCACATTTATAGATGTAAAACTTTTCAATATCTATTAATGTAAAACCCAAAACAAGGTGTTTTGATTAAGTCTTAATCAATGATTAAGATTATTTTGGATAATAAAAACATTTAAAAAAAAAAAAAAAGCACTTTAATCCAAAGAGATTGAACAAAAGGACCAAAATAAATGAGCTACACTTATTAGAAAATACCCAGTAAGAGCAGGAACATCAATGACACTTTTAACATTTCTGCATAAACGGCTTAACAGGACATAAAATATTTTAGAATCATATATTTTTATATTTAATAAAATTTTTTTTTTACTTAATTTGTTAAGAAATCTTCATAGGGGTGTCAGGATCAATGATGATAATCATTTTATTATAAGTCTGTAAGACTTATTTGAGTTAATATTTGGTTATTCACTAAAATGTATAATACAGTAGTCTGTATAAAAAAGGCCGAATTAACCTGTTCAAACAATCTAGACATTATGAACAAATTATTTAACAAAAGATGATACTGCAGTAAAATATTTGTAGTTTTTTAATAAGCATGATGTGTACAAAATAGAGATGGTATAAAAAGTTAATTGTTTGTTTTGAAATTTGTGAATCGGAATTTGTCCAATAATAAACCCGAAACACACATGGTTGTTGTCATGCTGTGAACTCGGCCAATCGTGCAACAACAGTGTCGGCATCGCAGTTCTAGCAGTCGCTCTTCAGATGCTGCACTGGCTGAATCAGTCGTCTGATCTCGGAGCGCTGTCGCGGTATTTTGATGCCACATGTGACAGTCACATGGCGTCAGCGCAGCATCAATCCGGCCAAAATTTCTAACCAGCATGCACCGCTTTAAGACCGGTCTGCGCAGTGCTGCATGAAGTCGAACGCACCTATTGGCTTTTACAGAGTTAGCTTAGCAAAGCCTACAGCGAACAAATTTGGGTCTACAAAAAAATACATCTGGGCTAGTGAGATCACAGGGGCTTCCGCTTACACGCATTCACCTCATGGACACACCCTGTGCAGTGAGGGGGCGTGACCAGAGGTACTGTAATGTTATAGCTGAACCTCACTCCTGCTCTCTAAAATAAAATCTGACAAGTGTCTTTCACATATATTCGGAATAAGCATGTGTAAGTAAATGTTCTCATAACTTTTGCGTGTTCGTTATTTGAGATGTAGAACGCTGGGAAAACAGCAGCATAGAGAGACACTGCAGTGCTGGTGAAGATTGTGTGTGTTTACAGGGGTTTGACTGATAACTATGAATTTGCTAAATTGTTAGCAGTGTCAAACAGCATTTCCCTTGTTTACATCCTTGTTTAAGTCCTCGCTGCAATATACTGTTAACGCTAGAAACTATGCATGCAATAGATCAATTTTAACAAATAAAAACACTTACAGGTTGTGGCTCACAATCCACAGCTTCTGAGAGTCTGAAAGCTGTCCTTTGTCAAATGCTAGCTATATCTATAATTCTCTGGAACATAATTAAAATTTCACTGCAAGCACTTCTCTCTTTGTGTCGTGTCCTTTGGAAGCCCAAATAAAGAACCAACATGAGCTCTGTGGAAATAGCAGCGTTTGGACGGCGTTTTACCTTTCTCTGCTATAACATTAAAGCACATCTGGCCATGCCCCGTTGCTGCGCAGGGTGTGTGCGCATGGTGAATGCACATAACCTGAAGCGTTTATGATCTCATTAACGCTGATGTATTTTTTTGTAGTCCAAAAGCTTTGTTCGCTGTAGGCTTTGCTAAGTTAACTCTGTAAAAGCCTGGCTTCAGAGTTCTTAAAATCAAACAAAATAGTTGATGAATAAATGAATTTCAGACAATTCTTAGAGTCTTCCTAGTTCATGCTGAACATGATTTGACTTGAATCTCACCAAATCCCAGTGTGGATAGACCCAGGTTTTTCATGCGTTTCTTGACCAGTTCCGTGACCTCCTGTCTCTCAGAGCATGAAAGCAGGACACCCCGATGCTGGCTCTGTCTGTCTGCCTCACGCTCAGTGTGCCATGGCCCCAGGAGACTGGAAGCCCACTGCATGCTTCTCCGACGCAGAGATTGTGTCTGCAATTGACTGTCTGGTAATTCACATTGAAGACTCTGATGTTGCTCATCTAGGTCTCTGCCCTCGTCAAACACAGATTCCTTTTCTGACATTTGGAATTGTGGAGTCTTGATGAAATAAAAACATAGCCTGTTTGTCCACATAACACTTATTAAAACTGTTGGTAAAACAATCTCAGATGGACAATGCTACCTCAGGAGATTCAACTGTTTGAGACTTGCTCCTGTAGATGCCGATGGGAATGTCTCCTACAGTGGAGGAAAGCCTTTGGTACAGTCTGCCATACGTCTCAATGCATAAGTCCTCCTCAGTGATGCTCATCTGAAACGTAATTTTAGATTTTAAGTCCACTGAAAGAATATAAAATAAATTCATTAACACAAAGCTACCCAGCAAGCATTTTTTGTTTTTATAAGATGTCTAATAGACGTCTAATCATAGTCATCTTGGCTAAAACAAGGTTAAATTTGGGCTGTCAGTGAAAATCTAATAGACGTCTTAGAATAGGCCAAAACTAGACTAGTCATCAAATAAATAGAAATGAATGAGTACACATATACAGTTGCAATCAGAATTATTGAGCCCCCTTTGAATTTTTTTTTCTTTTTTAAATATTTCCCAAATGATGTTTAACAGAACAAGGAAATTTTCACAGGATGTCTGATAATATTTGTTCTTCTGGAGAAAGTCTTATTTGTTTTATTTCGGCTAAAATAAAAGCAGTTTTTAATTTTTTAAAACCCATTTTAAGGTCAAAATTATTAGCCCATTTAAGCTATATATTTTTTCAATAGTATACAGAACAAACCATCATTATACAATAACTTGTCTAATTACCCTAACCTGCCTAGTTAACCTAATTAACCTAGTTAAGCCTTTAAATGTCACTTTAAGCTGTATAGAAGTGTCTTGAAAAAATATCTAGTCAAATATTATTTACTGTCATCATGGCAAAGATAAAATAAATCAGTTATTAGAGATGAGTTATTAAAACTATTATGTTTAGAAATGTGTTGAAATTTTTTTCTCTCCGTTAAACAGAAATTGGGGAAAAAAATAAACAGGGGGGCTAATAAATCAGGGGGTTGAATAATTCTGATTGCAACTGTAAAGTCTGTCTAATCTGTTTTGGCCTATTCTTAGATGTCTATTTTTTCACTGACAGCCCAAGTTTAGCCTTGTTTTAGCCAAGCTGTCTACGTTTAGATGTCTATTAGACGTCTATTAAACACAAAATTGTTTGATAGGTATTATTAAAGTCGAATGTGATAAAGTCATACTTACGGCACACAGGAAACCAGACTGTGGTGTAGTTTCCAGCCCCAGCAGGAGCCTGGTGATTGTTATCATATAATCCTTAACAAAACACTGCAACAATAGAAAACCAAGCCTTTCAGTACAATTACAGGCAAATTTAAAAGGATGAATGTGTAGGCACAAACATACACCCAGACCTTTTTAAACCTATGTCAAGCAACTTCTGAGGCCTTATTTACACCTGGTATTAAGATGTGCCTTTGTTAATCTGATCACAAGTGCATTACACTGAATGCAGGTATAAATCAAATGTAGTGTAAAACATACTGTAGATCTTCTCCACTTCCAGAAGTAATCAAAAATGCATTGAATGTGATTTCTATCATAATTTAGAAGCTTGCGATCAAACAGCCACAAACATTATTTGACCTGTTGTTGAAGTAAGATAGCCAGACAGAATAAAAATTTTGCTATTTATAATTTAAGTTTGGTTTGAAGGCTAATAAAATGTAAAAAATACATGTTCTCTTACCAGTCCTGATGTAGTTTTATCAGATGTTTGACAAAATTTTGTCAATAATTCACTGATGAATAATTAAGTTTTTATTTTGAAAAAATACATTAGTATTTGACTACAAATTGCTTTCTTTTATTGTCTTCTGCGAGTAGCTTTCATGCAGCACTCATGAACTGGTGCATTTCTTTAATTCAAATACGTTTTTAAATATTTTTTATTTAATGTATGTGCAGTTTATCATTTTATTTAATGCAAAGCAACATATAGGGTTGTGAAACAGACGTTGCATAATTTGCCTGATCCCAATTTAGTTTTTTCAATTTTCTATAATATGTCTTAAACAAGTATGATAAGTTAAATAAAGTAAAGAATAAAACAATGGATAATCTTTTTTTTTTTTTTTTTAAATAAAAGCAAATTCATTGATTTCACTGCTTTAACAAGTGATGGACTTATATTGGATTATTCATTGCATTTGAGTAAATGTCAGACATGCATTTGAAAGCAAATGGTGTGTACCTTGAGCAAACGCTGACACAAAATCATTGGTTAAATTGAGTCAATATTCTTTTGGAACAGCAAAAATAATTATTTGCATGTACAGTAGCAACAGCACTGGTCTTATTTGTTAAGTTTATTAAATAACTATATTCTGCTATATGTGAAATATAAGAAAATAAATCACCTTTGAAGATTTTAATGTTGTGCATCTTTTAAAATGTTGAAAAGTTAAATGTTAAGCGGATCCAATGTTCACTAAAACTAATTTAATGGAGAAAATTGTTAGTAGTAGTAATACTGTATGGAATATTAATACTGCTATTGGTATTGGTAGAAAATGTTCTGTTACTATATGTATCAGTCAAAAATAAATAAAATAAATAAATGGGTGCACCCCTAGCTTCAATATTTACTTTTTAAATGTATTTTAACAGTAAAAATGTTTACTAAAATGTTCCAATTCCTTGTACTGCTGAAAAAGTATGGGTATGATCATATTCCACCAATGGAGTGAATTAAACGATCATGAACTGAGACAGATCCTATCATAAACACATGGTCATAACATCAAATAACAGACTGAAAGCAACCCTGCTGAAAAATCCAGCTTAATCCAGCCTAAGCTGGTTGGCTGGTTTTAGCTGGTCGACCAGCCTGGTTTTAGAGGGGTTTTGGCCATTTCCAGGCTGGTTTCCAGCCATTTCCAGCCTGGTCTTAGCTGGTCAGGCTGGAAAATGACCAGCTTAAACCAGCTAAAACCAGCTTGACCAGCCTGGTTTAAGCTGGACATAGCTGGTTTTGGCTGGTCAAACTGGTTTTAGCTGGTTAACTCCCAGCCTGACCAGCTAAGATCAGGCTGGAAATGGTTGGAAACCAGCCTGGAAATGGCCAAAACCCCTCTAAAACCAGGCTGGTCGACCAGCTAAAACCAGCCAACCAGCTTAGGCTGGTTTAAGCTGGATGTTTCAGCAGGGAAACATATTAGAAAAATGAACACTTGAATATGAATCAGCATAAGAATTCCTTAAAAATCTCAGAAACTACATCTTCTTCTTTGTTTTGTTTATATAGAGCAGGGGTGCCCAAACTCGCTCCTGGAGGGCCGGTGTCCTGCATAGTTTAGCTCCAACTTGCCTCAACACACCTGCCTGGAAGTTTTAAGTATGCCTACATAGAGCTTGATTAGCTGGTTCAGGTGTGTTTAATTAGCTAAAATCCAGGACTGAGTTTGGGTACCCCTGATATAGAGAGAAGAGTTTATGACCTGTACTGTAGCCAATAACCAGGGGTGTGTTTCCCAAACAACGTCAAAACTCGTGGCTGAACTATTATAGTATCATGCATTGTTTGGGAAAAGAACAATGTAGTGAGGAGTGTTTCCCAAAACAGTAGCTGCGTTGTCGCAGATTAATCGTTTGAACCACTTTAGTTATAACGTAAAACGTCCATAATGACCCTCTAAACGGGGTGGAGTAACTACTTCTTTAGAGAAAACCCCCATACTTATATTGTGCAAATTATATTGTTTCACACGCACACGCATTAAAAAAAGGTCCTATATTAGTTTTGGTAAAAACATGCACTCGCTTTCCATATTCATTTGAATATATGTAAACGGCAGATATAAGGCCAATGTTTCCTTTACAAATATTATTGAGAATATTCCATATTCTATTCTAAAACATAAAAACCACTTAGCTAGCACTCTAATCTAATATATAAATCATATACATCTTTAGGCTATGGTTGTAATTTACAGTATAGGCCATTTATTAAGAAAATAAAAAAAAATCCTACTTAAAAATATTTATTATTATTGTTATTATTATTATTAAATAGGATATTGTTTATTTATTTTTTAAAAGTCAACTTTTACAGTTTGAAACATTCAAACCCCTGCAGAAACAATCTAATCAACAGGCCCATGTCATATAAAGTACAGATACATTTCTTAATAAATAACCTACTATAAATTAAAAGCATTAACGTATGTTATATATTCTTGTTTTCACAAGTTTTGGTGACGTAACGTAAATTCGTATTCACCTATAGCTTTCTTCATGAGCCACGAAAATGGCATAAATGTTTCCGAAGTGCACTGCAAAGGGAGCGTAATTGTCAATATAAAGATTACTAAAACTGAACTGTAAAAAATAGTTTGAAAGCAAATTACACCTAAGAGAGATGACCTTAATGTTTTTTTTAATCATTCCAAGTTTAAATTTTGGAATGTTCTAAATGAATAGGACATAGGGGGGATAACTGGAAATAGAACACAGCCAGGAACTATGTTTATAGCTCTAGAGGTGTAGTTGCAAGCGTACAAGTTTGCGATGCTGTTTGCGAATGTTCGTTGCAACGACGGATTTGGGAAACGTCAAATCAACAAAGTATGTTTGTAACAATGGAAGTTGCGACCTTAGTTGGCTAACGATGGTTTTCAGAAACGCACCCTAGGTTGTGATCAAAATTATCAAAACTGGACAAAGCAAAATACAAAGCATATAACATTACAGTAATAACAAACTGTGACAACATTAAATTATACAATTTCATTGTTCCAAATTCATAATTTCTATCAGAACGGGAAGAGATTTGTAAAGCTAACAGAAAACAAAATAAATAAAAAAAAACTCTTTATTATTTTAATAATCCTTTATAATATTTATGATGATTGTTGATTATGTTAATGACTGTTAATACAGTTGAGTCCTTGCTGAACAAATGTATATATATATATTTCTATAAAGATCTTACTGACCAAACTTTTAAACTGTAGTGAATATATCTGAAAAACTGTTTGTGTTTATTTCTGAGGATACTCTACAGCAGGGGTGCTCAACCCTTATCTACCTTCCTACAGATTTCAGTTGCAACCAGTGGTGGAAAGAGTACTGAAAAATCATACTTAAGTAAAAGTACCATTACTTGCCTAAAAATGTAGTGCAAGTAGAATTAAAGTATCTGTTGTAAATATATGAGTAAAATAATATATTGTAAAGTATGAGACTTTTCAAAAGTACTCAAGAGTAGTGAGTATTATGCTATAAAAAGCTGATGCATTTACATGTAATTTGTGGATGTGTGTAAATGTAAAATTCTGTAGTGCATTTAGTTATTGCCCAGCAGGCACACAACGCCATAAGTTAATATTAGGTTAGATGTAGGTTGTAACATCAGGCGACCAAAATTCAATGTCTAGCCAGTGTCTAAGGACAACATTATTTTGATCACAATAACAACGTCAAATACCGTTGATATTTGGTTGATTTTAGGTTGTGTTGGAAAGTGAACAAAATCCAACGTCGAGCCAACATCTTAAACCAACGTCATATTGACGTCAAATACTGACATTTATTCATCAGATATGGCAAACAAAATCCAACATCTGATGGACGTCATAGTGGTAACGTCCACACAAAGTCTAACTGTAGCATCATTAGATGTTGCTATTTGGTTGATTTTAGGTTGAAGGTTGGACATTGAGGTTCGGCCTGACGTTGAGTTCTGACGTGAAACAAACAAAACACAACGTCCCCACGACGTTGAGGTACAACGTCAATCTAACATCATATTGACGTCTTGTGCTTGCTGGGTGTTTCAGGCCATTTTTGGTCATCATACAGTAAACATTCGTCATCTTTTCTTCAGTGACATGCATCTAAACAGTCTCGGGGTCAACGCATGTAAAGATTTTGGACATCTTGGACATTTTTAATGCTTCCAAACAGTTTCCTGCAATTATAAATCGTAATGTCTTGAGGTAGTTCATTATGATGTGATTTACCTTCTATGTGTGATTTGTTAGGACAGGAATCACTGGATTGATTTTTCTAATCCCCATAGACAGAAAAAATAAAGTAGTGACTGCAGGTTGAAGGAAAGTAGTGGAGTAAAAGTACCAATACTGCACTAAAAATGTACTAAAGGGAAAGTAAAAGTACACATTCTTTAAAACTACTTAGTAAAGTACAGTTTCTGAGAAAAACTACTCAATTACAGTAATTTGAGTATTTGTAATTTGTTGCTTTACACCACTGGTTGCAACCCATATCAAACACACCTGCCAATAATTATCAAGTGCTGTTCCAGTCCTAATTAATTAGTTCAGGTGTGTTGGATCAGGGTTGGAGCTGAACTATGCAGGAAGATAAACCTCTAGGAACAGGGTTGAGCATCCCTGTTCTACAGTTTACTAGCAAAGATAATTATTTTTCTTTCCTGCTTTATGTTGCCATCTTGTGGACATTAACGGACATTGTGGACTCATTTAGAAATGATCTGAGGTTGACAAATAGCATAATTAATGTGTTTATGCAGTGTGTTACCTGGTAGAGGAGTGTGTCTAGCATGCTAATGCTGAAAACCCTACCAGCAGCAAACGGAAGGTGAAATATGAAGGACAGGTTTGAGCCTTTTTCTCTTTCTTTCTGTTCCATGAAGAAGAAGAAGACAAAGATTTGAATAATGACTATTTATCACTAAAAACGAAAAGGGATAAAAGAATGCCTCCTCACCTTTGCCAGTTTGGAGAATGCCAGGGAATGACAGTCTTTTGTGCTGAACTGCATGAATCTCATGTTAGCGGGATGTGTTAATTCTGTGATAATGTTCAGACCAGAGAACAACCTGCAATCACAGAGACAGACAGATGACTTTTTCAGTAACTTCACAACATAATTAAATATATAAATGGTCATGCTCTTCCAGAGCTTGGTGATAAGAAAGTTGCTAAAATGACAAGCATTTAAGGAAAAATCATTTTAATCAATTAGAATGTCATTGAAAAGTTAATTAATTTCACTAATTCAATTTTAAAAGTGAAACTCATATATTATATGGACTTACTACACACAGAATGATTTATTTCAAGTGTTTAATTCTTTTAATTTTGATGATTTTGGCATACAAATAAGACCCTACAATTCAGTATCTCCGAAAATTTTAATATTTTATGGCAAGGGCTAGACAGAATCTGTGGACATTTTTTGCCATTTCTGTGGAGAATTTTGTAAAAAAAATCTGCGGATTTATGTGGAATTGGGAGTATCGTAACTAATATATAAAATAAAAAATAATAGCTTTTGAACTTTTTTTTTTATGTTTACAATGCAAATACATCTAGATCCACTTATTTGGTAAACAAAGCAAGTCTAGTAATGAAGTTTGCCCTGCGCGCTCGCGGTTTTAAAAACTTTTTTTGGTGCGTTAATCTTGTCAGTAATATTATTCAGAAGGTCATATTAAATAATTGCTTTGTAGTTTTTATTTTACATTCTTCAGGTGATACAAAACAGACTTTTCAGCTCAATGCCTTCCTCAGTGTTTGACACAATCCTCGCACTCCACCCTTTTGTCCCACATTCAATCACATAATCATTATGGCCACTCGATAATTAAAAACATTAAAAATCTCATTTTCAATTCCATATACATGTACCATAATTAACCACACCTTGCCTTACCTTCACCTTCAAAAACATTATTTCACAGAAAAATAGCATATCAATTATCATTCACTTATTCATGTCTACATCAATGCAAAGAAATTCCGACAGTCCAAAACATAAAAAAATACATTTTCATCTTATTATTTGTATCATTACATATTCAAAATCCAGGCATTGTGCCGAAACGTCTGTATCACCTGAAGAATGTAAAATAAAAATTATACAAAGCAATTATTTAATGAGTGCGAATCATGACCTTCAGAACAAAGCAAGCCTCTCATATAATATATCTACTAAAGACAGAAAAAATTACTTTACAAACTGTATTGTAAATAAATAAATTGAACACTTTCATATTAGTCAATAATATTACTGAAATTAATTTAAAAACTGAATAAATATACATTTTTCCCAGTGATGGGTTTCAGCTGGAAGGGCATCTGCTACGTAAAACATATGCTGGATAAGTTGGCGGTTCATTCCGCTGTGGGGACTTCAGATTAATAAAGGGACTAAGCCCAAAAGAAAATGAATGAATGAATAAATATAAATTTACACACATTTACACAAGTAAATAAACATACAAGATGGACTAAAAATCTGAAATAAACTGCAGATTTCTGTGCGCGCAGATTTTGTGTGAGGTTATTTATGGCCAATAAAAAAAGGATTTTTAACACAGAAATGTTAGACTACTGAACACTATGAACATGTAAAGCACTCAATACTAGGCCTGGGCTATGTTTTTGCATTAAATACTTCAGCAATGTGACGTGGCTTGATATTTATTTAGGTGTTATGAAGCCCTGATTGCTCTGAAAATGGCATTAAGTTGTTCTGCAGTGTTGGATACATCTTACATCTTCCTCTTCACAATACCCTATAGATTCTCTATGAGTTTTAGGTCAGGCGAGTTTGCTGGCCAATTAAGCACAGGGATACCGTGGTGCTTAAACCAGGTGTTAGTACTTTTGGCAGTGTGAGCAGGTGTCAATTCCTGCTGGAAAATCAAATCAGGATATCCATAAAGCTGGTCAGCAGAGGGAGACATAAGTCAATGTCAGAGACGTCTTATCTGGGCTGAGGACAAAAAGGACTGGACTGTTCTCAGTGGGCCAAAGTCCTCTTTTCAGATGAAAGTAAATTTAGCATTTCATATTGAAATCAAGGTCTAAGAGTCTTGAGGAATAGAGAAGAGGCACAGAATCCAAGTTGCTTGAGTTCCAGTGTAAAGTCAGGGGTGGTTTGGGGAGCATTTTATCTGCTGGTGTTGGCCCACTGTTTTATCAGGTCCAATGTCAGAGCAACCATCTACTAGGACATTTTTCTAGCAGGATACAATGATGCATAAGAGCTGAAGGCGGTGTTGCCAGATATAGCTGACTTATAGCTGACAAAAGCTGTTTAAAACGTGCTCAAATGCACAAAAAACACCCAAAACATTAAATTAATATTTTATTTTATTTTAATTTATTTAATTTGAAATTACCTTATTTACTTTAAGTGTTATATATATATTTTTTTACCAACACCAGCGGTCACAGAACCACAACTTAACCGGATCCAATTGAAACACTGTTCTTGCTGTCAATTGCGTGAAAAGAAGACCGATAAGAGTTAGGATAAATCGTTGAGAGTTTAACTACAGGTGCTGCGTGATGTGCGTGCATGCGAAGGGGAGTCAGATTTGTCCCGGGATTCAGATTTTGAAACAAATTTCCTTTACCTCCTCTTGTGGGTGGGCCCAAATGGTTTGCGCTATGCACTGGTCACTACTAACTGAATGGAGTAGGAGCACACCGTTATGTTTTGTTAAATAAGTTGCATATAAAATTTACGTTTCAAAACCGCCCAAGTTTTGTCAACCCGCCTATGCCAATTTTTTTTACCCGCACACTCAAATTTAAAACCACCCAATCTGGCAACACTGGCTGAAGGCCACTCTCAGAGCAACCTGGCTTTATTTAGTGCCACAGACTGACATCATGTCATGTCATGTTGCTAAAAAAATTCATGCAAAAACATAGCCCACACTTAGTATTGAGTGCTTTACATGTCCATAGTGTTCAGAAGTCTAATATTTCTGTGTTAAAAATCCTTTTTATTGGCCATAAGAAGGCTAACACAGAAATATGCAGATTTCTGTAGATTTTTAGTCCATCATTTTAGTCCGAGTCTATTTGTTTACTTGTGTAAATGTGTGTACACTTATATGTTTATTCAGTTTTTTAATTAATTACAGTAATATTATTGACTAATATGAAAATGTTTTATTTTCAATGTTTTTTTTTTCAATACAGTTTGTAAAGTAATATTTTCTGTCTTTTAGTAAATGTATTACATGAGAGACTTGCTTTGTTTGGTTTTGAATTGTAAACATAATATAGTTAAAAGTTGAAAACATATTATATTTTATTTCATATATTTTTCCCAGGGATGGGCATCCGCTGCGTAAAAATGTACTGGATAAGTTGGTGATTCATTCCACTGTGGCGACCCCGGATTAATAAAGGGACTAAGCCGAAAAGAAAATGAATGAATGATTTCATATATTAAGTTTTTAGTTACAATACTGGCAAAATCATTCCGCATAAATCTTTTTTTTTTTTTTTTACAAAATTCTGCACAGAAATAGCAAAATATGTCTGCAGATGGCCATAAGTAATATTCGAATTTTCGGAAATACTGGATTTTGTGGTTTCGTTAGCTGTAGGCCAAACACATCAAAATGAAAATAAATAAACACTTGAAATATATCAATCTGTGTGTAATAAATCTAAATAATAATAATCTAAATAATAATGTTTCACTTTTTGATTTGAATTAATGAAATTAAACAATCTTACCCCAGACATGCTCTACTCAATAATGTTCATGGCTGGTGACTAAGTTGGCCAATCCTAGAGCACCTTCTTTGCTTGCAGGAACTTTGATGTGGAGGCTGAAGTATGAGAAGGAGTGCTATCCTGCTGAAGAATTTGCCTTCTCCTGTGGTTTGTAATGTAATGGGCAGCACAAATGCCTTGATACCTCAGTGTGTCAGCAACAAACACTCTAACATGTTTTTGTGCACACAAAATGATGAGAATTTAAGAGTTCAAATGTAAAACCAAAACCCTTGCAACTGAAATATTGCATAGTCTGAACACAGCATAAGGTGTCTGATAAAAATAAAAGTAACAATAAAAGGCCTGATATAAGTAATCAACCCCGTTGAGATTCTCAAGATCTCTCACCTGAACAGAGTCTGAACATTAACTATGGTTTTTGCATCCGCCATATAGTCCTCCTTAGCAGTCATGGTGCTTTCCTTATCCACAACTACCATACTGGCAGCAAAAGAGACGCCACAACGCAACAGGTCATCCAGGCTATAAGGAGAGACAATGTTGGATGCATTATAGATTGCTGCAGTGATGGTTATTTTTGTAGATCAACAAGTAAGACTGCATCACCCTGGTTCCCCTTCGGGAGGGGAACTTCAATGCTATGTGGAAAAACTTCCACTATGGGGATTTCGTCAGAATCCAATCGTCTGAAAGAGTATAAAAACGGGCCAATGAAATGCCAATGAGTTGGCAGCGTCAGCGTGCACAGCTGTCTTGAATGACAATCAGCCTGGCATAAAAGGCTAGCATGTGCTCAGCAACGACATCCTTTTCGCTTTCAGAGCCTTTCACGAGCTTCTGAGAGAGTCTATGAGGGTATCTCCAACCTGTGTCTACAGAGAGAGATCGAGAAGCAGCTTCTCCCGGTCCAGAGCGTGTATACGCAGTGGCAGATGGTCGAGCTGGGTTGTTCTCCCTTGCCTGGCGTCCTTTGGGTCCGGTCCTCCAAGAGCGGTATGTATATAGGAAGCAAGTTTCCTAAAAGAGCAACACGGTTGTGCAGCGCGTCTTTTTCAAGACGTCGCTCCGACCGTGCGTTTCTGGTTGCGGTGGTTTCCTGTCCCCGGATGATGGGCACGAGCACTGCGTTTCATGTCTGGGGGTCCAGCATGTTGATGCGGTGCTCGCGGGCAGTGCATGCCATCATTGTGATGTCATGTCTGCTGCGCAGTTAAGATCGCGGCTCGCTCTTGCAAAAGAGCGACCCACCCCAGTTGTCCCCTGCACTGCGGTTGGCACTCGGGCAGATCTGAGGGTTTCAGTGGGAGTAAATCCGCCGCCCTCGGGCTCGCGGACCTCTCGCTCCTCCACGCGCTCCATCCAAGCTTCAGGTGAGAGAAGCGCTCCATCCTCGGGTGGTCGCCCTCTCACTTGATGACACCGAGGATCAGATGTCCATCGCTGCATCGGAGGATGGGCTGTCATTTTCTGATGAGGATGCGAACCCGCTCGCTCCCTCCCTCCGGGGTGGAGAGCACGGTGTTGGCATCTAAAAAGCAGACATGATGGCCGTGCTTTCCCGGGCTGTTTCGGCCGTGGGTCTGGTGATGGTTTATCCCCCAGCCCCGCGGCCGGGCCGACTAGATGGGTGTTATGTGGAGGATATAAGAAGGCAAGACCTTCTAAGCCTTCCGTCCCCTTCTTCCCGGAAAGTGCGCAGTAAGCTCACGCAGTCTTGGAGGGCACTTTTTTCTGCCCGATCTGCGTGCGCTTTCATCCTCACCATCCTTGGAGGGTTGGTTGTCATTGTCTGATGAGGATTCGAACCTGCTCTTTTCCTCCGGGATGATGGGCGTGGCGTCGAATCCAGAAGCAGACTTTGCAGCCGTGCTTCCCAGGCTGTTTCGGCCGTGGGTCTGGAGATGGTTTATCCCCCAGCCCCGCGGACGGACCGACTAGAGGGGTGTGATGTGGAGGAGATAAAGAAGGCAAGACCTTCTAAGCCTCCATGTCCCCTTCTTCCTGGATGTGCACAGGAAGCCCACGCAGTGCGCTGCGTGCGCCTCCGCCCTCACCATGCATGCTACGGCCACCTACCAGCGCTCCCTAGCGCAGGCGCTGGCCCAGCTGCGCGGGGATGGTTCCGACCCAGGACTGAGCATGAGCTCCGCACAGCTGAAGTCGGCTGTGTGTGCCCCAGGGAAGGACGATGGTCACATTAGTGGCCCAGGAACGCCACCACGGGCTAAACCTGGTGATCTGCGTGATGCTGACAAAGTTCGCTTTCTTAGCTCACCCATATCCCAGGCTGGCCTGTTCGGCGACACCGTCAGTGAATTCGCCCAGGAATTCACGCCGGTGAGCGAGCAGTCGGAGGCGATGGGTAATACCATCTCTCGGCGGGATCGTAAAACCGCTCCTCCCCGCCGAGCCATCCACATCCACTGCTTCACGCCGAGAGCGCCCGCCTGCGGCTTTGCTCGGTCGCCCCCCGCCTGCGCCTCTGGCCAAGCGGCTGCGCCGAGCATCTCGCAGGCAACCAGCGCTCCCCGCCCCAGGGCGCCGCTAAGTTCGGTAAACGAACCGCGAAGCGTCCCTGAGACGGGCCATCTGGAGAGGAGGAAATTTGCTCTTTCCCCGCTGGAGGGCGGGGCTCTTCTTCTAAACAGCGTTAAAAAACGCTATCAAAACCTCAGAGAAAGAGCATTTTTTCCCTTCCCCGGATGTGACAGCCCGAACACTGCCAGTCTGGGACGCTATGCTTTCCAGCTCGCAGGATCGGTGCACTTCGCCAGTGGCTCGCGGAGCGAGAGAGAACGGTCTCCTTTCTCTCCCCCTCCCAGCCCCACCTCCGGAGTACGGGTGCGAGACAAGAGTGAAGCTCTTGCCTCCTGCTCTCCTGTGGGACCCCAGTGCTTCCAGGTTGAGCCCACCCACTCCGCGCTGCCCCACCGCTGGTACGTCAGCGATCGTGCGGACGAAGCCACTTGCGAGGGCTCTGCCTGCCTGGTTAGCGCGGGCCACCCTCCGGAGCGTTCGTCCTCGGGATTGGTCTGCAGCAGTAGACCTGAAGGACGAGTACTTTCATGTCTCCATACTTCCACGCCACCGTCAGTTTCCTGCGGTTTGCATCTGAATTAGAGCCTGGCGGTACAAGTCCTCCCCTTTTGGCTCTCTCTGTCTCCACGGGTTTTCACCAAGCTCGCGGAGGGTGCCCCAGCTTCGGCTTGCGGGCATCCGCATACTCAATTATTTCAAGCGACTGGCTGATTTCAGCGCGCTCGCGGGATTAATTGATTACGCACAGAGACAGGGTGTTTCGGCACTTCGACCAATTGGGGTTTCAGGTCAACCGAGAAAAGAGCAGCCTCGCCCCCGTGCAGAGCAACTCTTTTCTCGGGTTGGAGCTGGACTCGATCACCATGACGGCGCGCCTCCCCCGAGAGCGCGCCGGGCTGATGCTGGCCTGTCTGAGAGAGTTCGACAGGAAAATGTGGTCCCACTGATATTATTTCAGAGGCTCCTGGAGCATATGACATCCGCAGCCGCGGTCTCGCCGCTCGGATGCTCCATATGAGACCACTTCAGCATTTGCTTCACGATCGGGTCCCTAGACGCGCATGGCACGCGAGCGCGCACCGGGTGACTGTCACTCCGCTGTGTCGCCGCGCCCTCAGCCTCTGGATGGACCCTGTGTTCTACAGGCCCGCGGGCCTCTAGAACAAGCGTCCAGGCATGTCGTCGTTTGACGGATGCTTCCAGTTCGCGCTGGGGGGCTGTGTGTTGCGGGCATGCAGCTGTGGTTCCGTGGTAGGAAGCTGGTTGCATTGGCATCTTAACTGCCTGGAGCTGTTGGCAGTGTATCTCACGCTTGCACCGTTTTTTACCGGTGTTAGAAGGGAAACACGTGCTGGTCAGGACAGCAGCACGGTGGCGATGGTGTATATCAACCGCAAGGGAGATATTCGCTGTCGCCGCATGTCTCAGCTCGCTCGCCGTCTGCTCCCCCGGAGTCATACGCGGCGCAATCGCTGCATTCCATTTTTTCCCCGCCGAGCTCAACCGTGCAGCCGCTGCGCTCTCACGGCAGTTCGCCTGGGAGAATGGAGACTCCACCCCCGACTGTCCAGCTGGTATGGGTGCGTTCTGCGCACTGGCTACACAGCTGGCCCCGGGGCGTGCGTAATACGCATTTCTCCAGTGAGCCTACTCGCACAGATGCTGTGTAAAGTCAGGGAGGACGAGGAACAGGTCTATGCATTGCGCCTCTCAGGCCCAATCAAACCTGTATTCTAGCTCTCTCCTCGTGATGGCCCCTCCCTGGCATGTCCCCTGGAAGAAACTTCTTCTTTGGGGACAGGCACCGTTTGGCACCCGCGCCTAGTTCTATGGACATCACGTGTGTCCCATAGATGGAGCGCGGAGGACTTAGGTGACCTACCGTTAGGTGGTTAACACCATCACTCAGGCCTAGAGCACCCTCTATGAGGCATGCCTATGCCCTGATGTGGAGTCTATTCGCTGTGTGGTGTACTTCTCTCCGAGAAGGAAACCCCAAACATGCCAGATCAGTGTGATGCTATCTTCCTTCAGTTGGCTGGAGCCAAGGCTGTCCCCTCCGCACTGAGGGGTTGGCGTGGCGATCATCCCCGCTCTGAGGATGCGGCGATGGCGACGCGCTGGGAAAGCATCGCCTCATCATCCAGTCCCCAGAGGCGCGAGACGTGGATATATATCCTGTCCCCTCTCTTACCCATTTGAAGATCTCTCTTAGGAGAGGTCTGCTCGATCACTCGACTCAGTATCTATATGATTTCTGTCCAGGTAGACAGCTCTGCTGGTTGCGTTGGCATCGGTCAAATGGGCGGGTATCTGGAGGCATTTTCGGTCAGCGAAATGTGCCAGCGTTTTGGGCCGGCCCACTCTCACGTTTACCTGAGACCCCGGCCCACCTAGGTGCCCTAGGTTCCTACAGCGCTCGTTTAAACTATGTAGTGAACCTGCAAGCGCTGCCCACGGAGGAGGCAGACCCAGCCCCTTTTTGCTGTGTCCTGTTCGCGCTTTGCGTATTATACGGACCGTACTCAGAGCTTAGATCCTCTGAGCAGCTCTTTATCTGTTACGGTGATCGGCAGAAGGGAAGTGCTGTATCTAAACAGAGGTTGGCCCACTGAACAGTGAATGCCATCTCCCTCGCTCATCGAGCTAGGGCGAGCCGTGTCCCCCACTCGGAGCGCGCTCCACTCGGAGCGCGCATCCTTTTGGGCGTTAGCACGCGGCGCCTCTCTAACAGACATTGTAGAGCTGCGGGCTGGGCGACACCTGAACATTTGTGAGATTTATCTTCGAGTGAACTGATTTCCTCACGAGCGGTGAATGAGGAAATTCGGTTAGGTGTTGTAAAACGCTTGCTGCGCCTTTCTCTCTAACACAGAGATACGTGCGCTTTTCTCGCTTTGTCAGTTGAGTTCCCCACTCGGCAAACCCTGCAGAGTTCCTCCGAGGCCCCCAGCATCTGACTCAGCGGAGCAGTCAAATGTTGGCCCATTACGTTGTAGGTATGCCCGCTGGTCATCCCGCGTTCTGGGTATAGGTGCCTGCTATGTGCGATCCCCGCTGGCGATCCCATACGCTCACTCAGCCACGATGTAGTCCCCCCTCCTAGGCGGGCTCGTGTCTTCCCTCCCCGCTAACCACCTCTTCATATGTGCACTCCCCCTTCTCAGGGCTAGTCCATATGCTATTTTTGCCACCAGGTCTCCCCCTCCGGGCAGCAGGTGACCTCCGCAGCGTCCTCCCTATCGGGACTGAACGCTTTCCCAACGTACTGTCGTATTTAAAAATTCCTAGAAACTACTAGGTGTATTTTACGACTCCCCGAAAAAT
Source organism: Danio kyathit (assembly GCA_903798195.1). Taxonomy (NCBI): domain Eukaryota; kingdom Metazoa; phylum Chordata; class Actinopteri; order Cypriniformes; family Danionidae; genus Danio; species Danio kyathit. The sequence goes on from LR812520.1 coordinate 18,610,048, forward strand.
ATATCTAAACCAGAAAAGGTAAGTAAGGTAAGTAAGGGCCAGGGGACACGTTGGAGGACTGTGTCTCCAGCGATGCAGGTGCGCTCGTACTGCTGCGTGGCGCGCCCCTCACTGGAGACATGGTAAGGTTCTTTCGTTGTGGCGCTTTCCATAAATTTCCCCATAGTGGAAGTTTTTCCACATAGCATTGAAGTTCCCCTCCCGAAGGGGAACGCTCTGGTTACTAAAGTAACCCTCGTTCCCCGAGGGGGGGAACGGAAATGCTATGTTCCTTCGCCACAACGATTGTCCCTTAGCTGTTGAGTGTGAAAGCCTCTTCAGCTAGAAAAGGATGTCGTTGCTGAGCACATGCTAGCCTTTTATGCCAGGCTGATTGTCATTCAAGACAGCTGTGCACGCTGACGCCGCCAACTCATTGGCATTTCATTGGCCCGTTTTTATACTCTTTCAGACGATTGGATTCTGACGAAATCCCCATAGTGGAAGTTTTTCCACATAGCATTTCCGTTCCCCCCCTCGGGGAACGAGGGTTACTTTAGTAACCAGAGCGTTCTCTCAACTAAAAGCCAATGGGATTATTGAATTGGACTTTAATTACTGCAGAAAATAAGCTCTGTGACCAAAAAAGGTTTACCTTTTTAGCATTATGAACTTTGTAGTCCTGCCTTTTCTAGCAAGGTAATCAAATCACTAGTGAAATAATACTGTTCCTGAAAGCATAAACACTTGATCAATATAAAATTATGTTCTGAATTATTGTACTGATCAGGGGTCTCATTTATAAAACGTTGCGTATAAACCTTCCTAAAAGTGACCGTACGACAGAATAAATAAAAATGTATTTATTAATGATTATGGTTTGTTTATTAATGATTATACCCCTGAAAATAAACATAAAAAATAATCTTGTTTTTTTGTTATTTTCTTGATTATTTATGCTTTATTGATTGGCAGACTACTTTGTTCATTTTAAGGAAAAACTCAAATGTTATATTAATGTTAATTTTGACTTATTTATAAAAACAAGACAATATTTTTTTGCTTGTCAAGAAAATGTTTCTCTATTTAAGAATTTTTAGACAAGAAAAATATTTATTTGCAGTGTGTTTAACCAAAGTTGCTCATTTGTTCCTTGGTTTTACAGTAAGACTCATTCCTTGAGCTTTTATCTAAGTAAGGTGACTCTCGGTGTACAGCAGCGGGCTTATCTCCTTCCGGAGGACCAACTGTAAATTGATTATTCAAGGACAGGATACAAGCAAACATGATAATCTTTCATAATAATGTGTCTTGCCTGTCGATTGATCCGAGCAAGTAGTATATCATTGGAAACCAACAGATAGTCTCAAGAAATTCTTCGTCCGGTCTAAAAGACAAAAAAAAAACACACAGAAACAAAACATTGTAGCACTCTTCATAACTACAAAACACCAGAAAGTGAAGAAGAGTTATGTGTAAAAATGTTTACTCATGATCCAAGAGCAGCACAATGGGCCACAGTTCATTCTGTGTTCTGTACGAGGCTCGTAACGGGAGGATGAAGTTGTACAGGCTGTTTCCTGCTGTTTCAACGGACACAATGACCAGCTTACTCTTCAAACTGTACACTTTTGCATCTTCATCCTCTTTGTGGTTGCAGGTCTTAGACAAAAACTGACATTACAAGAAGAAGATTAGTCTTATTAACATTCAAACAACAACTAAAACAACTAAAAACTAGAAATCACTTCCACTACAACCTGAACCCCTGTGAAACCCCAAAGTGAGTGTGCCTCACATACTGTAGGTGAGTGGGCTTGACAAACCACCTGAAGAAAGACTATTAACTCTTATCTATCTCTAAAAAAAACACTCCCTCTTACACTAGCACCTAATTCTCTTTGAATAATTAACAGTTCTTGTGTCTATTGTCTCTTCTTGTTGCTGAATTGCTGAATGCCTCCTCAATTGTAAGTCGTTTTGGACAAAAGCTGCCAAATGACTAAATGTAAATATAACATAACATTAGAGACTTAAAAACAAAACGTTTTATAGAAACCAAGCACACTATGGGCTGTATTTTAACGATAGGCGCAAAGTCTAAAGCGCATGGCGCAAAAGCATTAAGAGTGTGTCTGAATCCACTTTTGCTATTTTAAGGATGTAAAAATTGCCCTGGCGCATGGTCTAACAGAGTTCTGTATATTCACTTAATGAGTTATGGGTGTGTTTTGAGCATAACGTGCATTAAACCAATCAAAGTCTCATCTCCCATTCTCTTTAAGAGTCAGTTGCGTCGCACCATGGCGCATTTGCTATTTACATAGCGGACTTTGTATGTGGAAAAACCGAATGTTCACTAGCAAAAAAAAGTTAAACAGGCCATCTGCAGCGTGAGGATAAAGAACAAGCCTCCTCCATTCGGCCTCTTTACTTTCTATTTACTTTACTTTTATTCTACTTTACTCGTTTACTTTCGTGGATAAGGAAACGGTGTTGTACGCACTCCATTGAAGACATCCATTAGCAACATATTTAATTTCATTTGTTAAGCGCAAGATTTGATTCAAAACTATTTCTAAATTCAGTTCTAATTTCCAGAAAATGAATAAATGAACAATAATAAGGAAATGTGGTCAAAAAACTGAGTTATCCAAACACACGTCCTATTCTTATGCCCCATATGGTGATGCATACATCTCCAAACCATGACAGGTGGACAAATCTTATATATCTAATAATAATATTAATAACAACATTATACAAAAGCAAACACAGTAGTCATGAATAAACTGAAAAAAGCCCCCCGACATGAAGAAGGCATGGAGGCAGTGGTTTTTATTTTTATGTAGAAAATAACAACTTTTGTAACATTTTAATCCTTAAAATTTTTCAAAAGTAAAGATATTTGTGTGTTGCTGTGCATTCTGTGTGTATTAAGCAATGTGTAAGAGTTTGGTCTTGCATAGGCGGATAACTAACGTGCTCTACTGGCTTTTTTTAGTTGGTCAATGGTTTCAGTTCTTCAAAATAGCAACGCACCAACAATGCGGCTTAACACACCTCCATTTTGGACCAAAACACCACAAAGTACCGCAATTGGATTTGCTATTTAAACAACGTGGTGCAAAATTTAAAGATTTAGGGGTGTGCTGGTCTGAAAATAGCAACAAATTGCACCATACACATATTGCGCCGGGTGTATGATAGGGCCCCATGTCTTTGTTTTTATGCTTATTTCTACTTTATTATATTTAAAAAAAACATTCTTAAATGCTGATGTGGTGCTCAACATTTATTTTAATCAGTGTATAAAAGAGTGCTACTTAACATTATTGTACACACTGTGAGTTCAAAAGAAGGACATTCAATTAAAAATACTCTCAAGAGAATTCTATTTATTGTTAAATTATGTTTATATTTTAATGTTCTTGTTTAATAAAAACAGCAATTTATGTAGTAAACCGATTTTTTAAAGGTAATGTGCTGTATGTATGAAAAACATCATTTTAGATCACAGTTTTTTTTAACTTGCCATTATTGTGAATCTAATTTAAAATAAACACAAGAATTCAGACATCTGAGGAGAAACACATGCTTCTGTGTTTATTTGTTTTATGTAAACGTGGAAATATATTAGAACTTATATATTATTTGTTACCTTTTCCAGATGCATACAACATGTGGGCATTTTCTTTTTTCGTAAATGGCAAAGGATTGTCGAGCTTCCAATATAGGGTAAATTTGGAGGATATCCTATAATGTAACTAAAACAAGCAAAAAAAGAGAGAAAAGTTCAGGAAATCAAATTCCTATATAATAATGCTTGATGTGATTCAGTGTTTCTGATTATTAACTATTACAATGCAAAAAAAAAAAAAAAAAAAATTTTTTTGGTATTCTTTCTAGTCCAAATATTAAATCAAGAAGGATTTTCTAGACAAGCAAACAATATTGTCTTATTTTAAGAAATAATATGCCAAAATTACCTGCAAATGCGGTACGAATAATAATTTAGTTTTTCCATTGACATACAGTAAGAGGTTGTATTTTAATGATCTAGGTGCAAAGTCTAAAGTGCAAAAGCAATAAAGCCGTGTCCGAGTCAAGCGGCAACATCCCGCTCTCTCTCGTGAAGCTAATATGGAAGTAACTGAAACTGCAATTCATCAAAATTCCACTAGGCCTGCCTCCATAATAGATCAAATTTCTATTGACCCCAATGTTAATATGGCCAACTTTACAGCAAATAAATTGTGTTTACAGCCTGGTACAAAAATCAATAAGTTCGGGGTAAATTTTTTTATAACTCATCGGTTTCGTTTTTATTAAGTTATATTAAGTCTGCATAATTAAGGGCGGGGCCACTTGAGTGACAGCTAGGTCTCGCTGGTCGCCGTCACATTACCTCAGCTGATTCCGGCTGATTAACTGCTGAACTCGGCGTATACCTCGTATTTTTGTTTTGTGTAGCTTTACAGTCAGTTGCCTTTTGGAATTATTTCCTACAATTATCAGACAATTTGACATGCTGTGTGCACTTATTTGTGTTCACAAACCATTCAAGTGACCCCCTTTTCCCAGATGAGTGAAATTATATATATATATACCATGGATTTGCGATTTAAACAAAATGAAAATTAGGGTTGCGCTGGTCTGAAAATAGCAACAAATTGCGCCAAACATGTCTTGCATATTGCGCCGGGTGTATGATAGGGCCCAAAATAATTTTGCTTGCCCCATTGATATTTTTTAGCTTGTTTTAAGGAAAAACTTACTTAATTTTTACATATTATTTCTTAAAATAAGGCTGCATGTTTTGCTTGTCTAAAAAGCTTCTTGATTTAAGAAATGTAAGATATTTGGACCAGAAACAAGACAAAAAAATCTATGTAAGAAAATATTTTTTGCAGTGTAATAAACATCTTTCAGTGGCAAATAATGCTTTCTCTTTCAGTAAAAGGTTAAATTACCCATCACTGCATTCATCTCCTGTGACGTGACTCTTTGACTGACCACTGAGTGGCTTGCTAGCCTGAAAGGAGGGTGAATCAGGCAGTTCTAGAACAGGAATCATGATTGGTTGTCTTCTCTCAGATATATTAGCTTCAGTTGAGAGCGATGGGCCTAAAGTGGATGGAATGCTTATTTCCTGTATATCTATGGCCATGGTCCCTTTAAGAAATATAAAATTTGATGTAAATAAATCACACAATATATAATATTACATCGTATCTTTATCATGCATACATTTACAGATGTAAATATTATGGTGATTCTTGTCATTTTGTAAGTTTCATTCACTTTCTTCATAACATATCCTTTAAAACATAAAGGCCCAGTTTCACAAACAGGGCTTAGCTTAAGCCAGGACTAGACCTTAGTTAAATTAGGCTATTTAAGCCACATTTTTAAAAACAGCCTAAAAAAAATACATTACTAGCGTGCACCTGTAGACAAAAAATGACACTGACATATTTTAAGACATCTCACTGCAAGTTATTTTCAGTTGAAACAGCTCAAACATGCAATTTAATCCAAGACTAGCCTTAAACCTTGTTTGTGAAACCGGGGGAAAGAGTTAGTGCTTTATAGAAGAACATTTTAGAAAGTGAACATACTGCTATTCAGAATTAAAGATATTTTTGTTTTGAAAAAATTCACAGTTTTTACAACAAAAATGCATATATTGTAATTATAAGTAAAAGTAAAGAATTTAAAATTATTTTTGAAATATTTTCTTTTATTAATCATATTTTGCACTAGAGCATCAAAACCAGGTTGTACTGTAAGTACTGCTTTAAAATGACAAACGATGACAAGATTCTGGAGCAAGTGACAAAAAAGAGAGAGCAGACTCTGTATAGAAAACCCTCAAGAAGAACACGCAAACATAGAAATGCCTTCTGGTCCAGATGGGACTTGAACCCGAGACCTTCTTATTGTGAGCTCAACCATAGGCCCCCGAAAAAAAAAATAATACAACAGACCCGAGTATCAAAAAATAGACTCAGTACTGAGTAGCCCCACTGTCCTTCTTGATCACTTCATTTCAACATTTCTTTCAACATACTTGAGCAACCAGATGGTCCAAAAGTGCAACATTCTTCTGAAAAGTCTTTTTCAGGCAGTATTGTGAACTGCAGCATTGTCCTGTTGAATGACCCAGTCATTACCACACAGATGAGGACCTAATGTCATGAGTGATGTGCACTATAAAATGTCCACATGCTGTAGCAAGCCACTGTTTGACCCCCCTGTTAATCTCAACCAGTGCCAGATGTGAATACTTTTAATCTTCTCCTGGTCTTGATATTTTGGATAAGGAGTAATTAAATGTAAATTGTGTAATTAAATATTCACTGTACACACAACCTGACAAAAGTCTTGTCGTCTATCCAAGTTTTAGGAGCAACAAATAATAACATGGGTTAAGAAGTGGCTTATGTGAAAGGCAAAGGCCTCTAGATTACCCTGATTGTACCAAAATAAAATATGGTCATGCATTGATTTTTAATGATTTAACTAGGACAGTAAGGTCTGACTTTGCTTAGACAAAAGTCCTGTCACTTAACAGACATAATGTACAGTTTAGAATATAAAGTCATGCTGCAGTGGAAACAGAATTAATATTGTGTATGACTCCCATGAGCTTGGAGGACTGCATCCATACATCTCTGCAACGGCCCAAATAACTTATTAATAAAGTCATCTGGCAAAGAAAGCGTTCTTGCAGGACTCCCAGAGTTCATCAAGATTCTTTGGATTTATCTTCAATGCCTTCTCCTTCATCTTATCCCAGACATGCTCAATAATGTTAATGTCTGGTGACTGGGATGGCTAATCCTGAAGCACCTTGACCTTCTTTACTTGGAAGAAACTTGGGAGTAAATGGGAGGCTAAAGTATGAGAAGGAGCGCTATCCTGCTGAAGAATTTGCTCTCTCCTGTGGTTTGTAATGTAATGGGCAGCACAAATGTCTTGACACCTCAGGCAGTTGATGTTGCCATCCACTCTGCAGATCTCTCAGATCTATCTATCCATACTGAATGTAACTTCAAACCATGATTTTTCCCTCACCAAACTCCTTCCAATAGGTCTTCTGCAGTATTTGTGATGATTGGGATGCAGTTCAACAGATAAGCTATCAGAAAAATCTACCTTCTGCCACTTTTCCACATGATCAACTAGAAGTCAAGATATTATTTGTTGCTCTTACAGCTGGAATCTATGACAAGACTTTTTTCAGGTAGTGTATAAATGTATCACAAGTCAAATAATAAAATAAAATAAAATAATAACAATGATGAGAAATAGCATGGTTTTGCACCAAAAATGCACACATTTTGCCAACACAGAAAATAATATTCAATTTTAAAATACATTAAAACAGAAAATAGCCATTTTAAATGGCAATGATTTTTCATACCTTGGACCACAAAACCTATGAGATTTATATATCACACAACAGCTGAAGCCTTCAATTGGTGAATAATATGATTCGATAGGACTATATTTGGCTGAGATAAAACTTTTTGAAATTTGGAATCTGAGGGTTCCTAAAAATCTAAATACTGGGAAAATTACCTTTAGATTTGTCTAAATTAAGTGCTTAGCAATACATTGCTAATGCAAAAAATGATTTTTGATGTATTTACATAAGACAATTTACAAAGTATCTTCATGGAACGTGATATTTACTTACTATTTGAATGAATTTTGGCTTAAAATAAAATTAGAGACTTTAAAAATTAGAGATATTTAAAATAAAGATGTTAGTTATTAGCTAGTCATTAGTTTTGTGGTCCCGCATCCACAAAACTCTATAACTATATAACAAAACTATACAAATATTGTCACACTGGACAATATTACTGTTTTTATGTTCTTTTTGATCAAATAAGTGCAGCCTTGGTGAGTAGAAGAGACTTCCAAAAACAAACATTTTAAATCTTGCATGTGAATAAATCTACAGTACTTTTCTTTCTTTGGTTAATAATGCAAAATGTCTGACCTGTGCTTGTAATGGCACTGCTCATTGGCGGTTGAGTCTTGCTGTTGTTTCTACACTCTCTCTGCTTAACATAGGAGTTTTCCTCCTTGGTGAGACTGATATAGAAGCACGTGTCCAAGGCATTCATGGTATACTGAGCACCAGGATTCAGCAGAATGCTCTTTGTGTCCTCAGGACAAACTCCGATGAGACAGATGCCATACCTAAAATAATAGATTACAAATTACACAAATTATACATCTGAGAACTGCTCTTTGTTGCTGAAACTGTCATTTTTACTAATCTATGATATCAAATGCATTTCTTGAATATAGTTACTCACTTATTATATGCATTAAAGGATGCATAAGCAAAATTTCTTCCTTCATACTCAGAAAAGAAGATGCTTTTGTTTAAAACTATACTGTACACTTCATTTCCCGAGCATTTCCCATAAATTCTGTGCCAGTCCTCAGGAGAGTGCTGGCCCTCTCTGCAAAGATACACATATATCATTTATAACATCCAATTTAATTATGATTTTCTGTTTTAGATGAAAGTTTCAATTACATGTGTAACTCTCGTTTCCAGAAGAAGAGAAAGAGTTGTTCCATCATGATCACATTGGGATTTCACTAGATTATTTACAGCATTCCTACTTCAATCTGAAAGGATGCTGTGAAGACCAAATACTACCCATAGTGGAAATAATGTATATGTACACTGACTCAACATATAGACAAACAAAGAGCATCTATCAATGGAAAGAGTCAATAGGGAAGCCCTGAGGGTTGACAAAAAGGGAACACAAATGAAACAACAAACACTGTGCAAGTCAGGGAGGACAAGGAGCAGGACTTGCTGGATGTGCCACTTAACCCACCCAGACTCGGTTCCCAGAACTCTCTCATTACAAATTGTAAGATCATTTTAGGGACAGGTATCATCTGGCACCTGTGTCTTGAGAATTAAGTAACCTACCTCCAGCAGTGGTCGATGCTATCACTTAAGCTAGATATCCCTCTACAAGGCCACAGTACACCCTGAAGTGGAATATATTTGTTGAGTGGTGCTCTTATCACAGAGAAGATCCCTAAACGTACTGTTGTGCTAAGTAAATTGGCGGGGAGGATGACTTTGAAGGAGGCAGGCCCAGTTCTAGCACTGCTGTGTCCCGTTTGCTCGTTGTGCATTATTGTGGACTGCACACAGAACTTTACATTTCTGAGCAGATCTCTCATCTCTCTCTCTCTCTCTCTCTCTCTCTCTCTCTCTCTCTCTCTCTCTCTCTCTCTCTCTCTCTCTCTCTCTCTCTCTCTCTCTTTCTATCTAACCAACCTTCTGTCTCGCTTCAATCCAACCCGCTCTTTAAGATCTCAAAACTTCAGGTTTCTGGTAGTACCCAGAATAGCAAAATGCACTAAAGGAGGTCGGGCCTTCTCATTTATGGCTCCTAAACTCTGGAATAGCCTTCCTGATAATGTCCAAGGCTCAGACACGCTCTCTCAATTCAAAACTAGATTAAAGACCTATGCACCACAATGAACCACATAATGGCACGATGCAGGAGTGTGCTCCCTGCAGGTAAGGGGGCTTGACAAACCACCTGTAGGACACACTCTTCCTGTCTTAATGCACCAGACATTTTTCTCCTATGCTTTACATGTTTGTTTTTAAAACTGCTACTCTTAGTCATAGTACATCTTTTTGCACTGATGTTTAATATCTCTTGTTCAAGTACATTATGAACAGCAGCTAAGCTAAGCTAATTGTTTTCCTTGTTCTCTATTTCCACCTAGGGATACTCATCCTGAGGTCTCTAGAGATTGTGCAGCCCCATTGATATGATCCAAGTTCTGTGAAGAGATGATGCCAACCATAGAGGATTCTAGAGGTCTCCATAACCTTGGAACAGGCCATATCCTGAGCAGAAGCTGTGGCGATCACGGAGGAGTGGTGAGCATGAGACTGATTCCTGAAAGACCCCAGTGACAGATGAGTCTCCGCATGGATCCCGTGGGCCAGCCTGAATACCCGCCGGTGACCTACTCACACCTGCAGCTTCTGCACGTTGGACGTTCAGCGTTCTCCAGCCCCCGACACCTAGACTGCAGCTCTGCACAAGAAGTTTGTCCAGAGGAGAAATGGTCGTGCCCAACTGAGCCTGGTTTCTCTTGAGGTTTAATTTCCTTCACTTTGTCAATTGGTGAAGTTTTGTTCCTCGCCACTGTCGCCACTGGCTTGCTTGGTTTGGGATTTGTGGAGCTGCGCATCAATGGATTTGCTCTTCAGTGTTTGGACTTTCAGCAGTGAAAATTAAACCATACTGAACTGAACTAAACTAAACTTCAACTCTGAAAACTGGACTGACACAGTTTCAATTTCAATCTACTAGAACGTCTATGTTAAGCTGCTTTGACGCAATCTACATCATAAAAGCACTATAGAAAAAAAGATGAATTGAATGAATCTCTGTTATGGAGCGGAGGAAAGGAAATGTTGTGTCTAAACAGAGATTTGCCTACTGGATAGTGGATGCCATCACCTCTCCATACCAGTTGCAAAGTAAGCCATGCCTGAGGGGATGAGAGCTCACTGGTCAAGGGTCTTATACATTAGTGTGTGGTGCCTCTCTAACAGTCATAGGCTAGGCAACACCTAACAGTTTAGTGAGATTCTTCAATCTCATAGCGGAGCTGGATTCTGCTGTATGCTGGGTAACACTAGGTAATCGGAAGAAAATTACCTCAGTGTCACCTCCTGTAGTGCCATGCTCCCTCACTCAGGGATGTGTGCACTTATTGCACTCTTCTATTAAGGGTGTACTTACACTAGGCACGGTTGTCTTGAACAGTGCCTGAGTGTGATTGGGTCTTCAGTTTCGCGCTCAAGGAACGCTTTGCACTCACACTACAAGTGCCCAACCGAACCACACACTGGCGCACCTCTTCCCACCGGACCAGGGCCGGCCAACTGAACCGTGCCTGGACCTAATTCGGAGCACTCACACTTGTCAAACGAACCAGGAAATGGTTGGGCATGGTTCAGATAGCTTAGTGTGGGTACCCCCTAAGTTCCCCAGCCAGTTAACCCCAGAGAGCTCCTCCAAGGCACCAAGCACCTGATGAAGAAATGGGTGTTGGATGCCCTTTTATTTAAACTGTATGCCCGCTAGGTCAACCAGCACTTACTAATTACTACCCATGTTTTACCCTCTGGATAAACCCATGTCTTCACAACCAGTCGTATTCATATGTACTGCTTCCCATCAGGGCCAGCCAATACAGTATGTGCTATGCTGTATTTCCTCATTGGGTAGTATGTGGGTCCACAGCATCCTTCTCTTTTGGAACTGGACTTCTTTCCCAATGTACTGTCATATTCTAAATATCTAGCCTTAGCTTAGCTAGGTGAACTCATCACAACTACCCCTAAAATTCCAAAATTCCCATATTAGTAATTCCAGGGCCACTGAGAATGGATGGTTATGCCTTTGGTGCTGCTTATAGTTGCTTGGCAATATCACCCAAAATGTTTAATGTGATTTAGTAGGTGTGGGATGTAAAGTGTTCGTCATGTTATAATGTAACTTGAAGTGACTGACTGAAAGGGACGTTGTGTTGTTACGCCTCTATGCTAACAACTCAGAGCCACCAGTTAAAATTTGGACAATAGCTGCTAATATACATTGTATTGTGCATGTTACCCTGCATGCATGCAAGTAAATGAACAGAATACACAAATGCAGGCCATATTATGACATACAATCTCTGTTCCCTCCTAAATGAAACTAGAGTTGCATATGTAACCAAGATGATACGTGATCAGGCTGGTGTACCCACAGGCCTTGTGAGGTGTGCACCAGAAGGGTGATGAAGGTAGATGTTGCAGGACAGATGCAGTTCATGGCCAGCATGGCAAATTTAAACTCTTCCTCACAAACAATATGATCTGGAAGTAGACATCACAGTATAGCTTTGTATTACCAATGTTTTCTGGCTGTTTGAAACATTATGGAATCCAAATTTTTTTTTAAAAAGTACCTGCAAATTTCACATGAAATTTGTTTTCTGGTTTGAGAATCTGAACAAAAAGAGTACAGCCTGGAGCAAAATCCTTCACTGCCCAAGCACGCAGGATGGTCTGATAATCCTGAAAATAAATAAATAATTAAAGCTGCAATATTAATGAACATTAAACAAATATAACTCAGCAAAATATATTCTGTGAGAAATATTCAACTATGCTCCACATGTAGCTAAATTCCAACCCTAATAAAACACACAACATCTCAACAGCTAATCAAACTTTTCAGGATCGCCTGAAAATCCTGAAAATATGCAGGTGTGTTGAAGCAAATTGTAAGTAAACAGGACAGCACAGTAGGTCCCCAGGAGCTGAGTTGCACCTTTAATGATTTAAAATTGATTACAAATCTTAAGAATACATACGGCTGCATTGCGGTCAGCCACACAGCGACAAGTCAGAATGAAACAAGCCTCTGCATAATCCAGTCTGTAAAGAAAAACTTTATTTTAGACAATAATAAGTATGTTTGTATGTATGTATGGACAGCATGTATGTATGTACAGTTGAAGTCAGAATTATTAGCCCCCCTGTTTATTTCTGTTTAACGGAGAGATTTTTTCAACACATTTCTAAACATAATACAGTAGTTTTAATAACTTATCTCTAATAACTGATTTATTTTATCTTTGCCATGATGACAGTAAATAATATTTTACTAGATATTTTTCAAGACACTTCTATACAGCTTAAAGTGACATTTAAAGGCTTAACTAGGTTAATTAGGTTAACTAGGCAGGCTAGGGTAATTAGGCAAGTTATTGTATATCGATGGTTTGTTCTGTAGACTATTGAAAAAAACATTAGCTTAAAGGGGCTAATAATTCATTCATTCATTTTCTTGTCGGCTTTGTCCCTTGCGGGGTCGCCACAGCGGAATGAACCGCCAACTTATCCAGCACGATTTTTACGCAGCGGATGCCCTTCCAGCCGCAACCCATCTCTGGGAACAGGGGCTAATAATTTTGACCTTAAAATGGCTTTTAAAAAATTAAAAACTGCTTTTATTCTAGCCGAAATAAAACAAATAAGGCTTTCTTATTAATGCTGCTGTATTGGCCGCAAAAAGAGGCTCTACCATACTAATGAATTATTGTGATCTAAAACAAGGCGTTTTAGTTTCATTATCCAACCCCTGTATGTATGTATGTATGTATGTATGTATGTATGTATGTATGTATGTATGTATGTATTTATGTATGTATGTATGTATGTATGTATGTATGTATGTATGTATGTATGTATGTATGTATGTATGTACTGTATGTATGTATGTATGTATGTATGTATGTATGTATGTATGTATGTATGTATTTGTTTGTTTGCAATTTCCTTATACCATTTACATTTCTTTAATTGTTTTAAATGTGACTCTCTCTAAATGTGGTTAGATTTATTCATTCAGTTTGACTCTTAAAGTGCCGGTAGCTATTGACTTTCATCATATGAATCAGCAAGGACCACAGTGTCAGCTGGAATGTTGTAAAAATAAAAAAAAGTCACCTATATTTCAGATGGCCATTTCAATTTTGGGTGAACTATTCTTTTAAGACATGACCTCCTATTACAAAAAAGTTAGCATTTATTGTAAAATGCAAAACAATCAAAAACTATTTTGTTTAATTGTCTAAAAGTACAAAAAAAAGATTTTCATTTTCACTGACCAAATAAAATGTATTTTGTAATTATAAATATTTGTTTTATTTTAATGGCTGCAACACTCTCTAAAATGTTGGGACAGAAGCATGTTTAACACAGTGTCAAATGAACTTTCATTTTACTTACAGTCTTTAACTGTTAGTATTCTCAATTCACAAACAATTAAAGTTTTAAAAGATGTTTAATTTTTTAAAAATATTTCCCAATGAGCCTGTGTTGTTTGTAGCACAAGCAGAATGACTTGACTTGAGAATTATAAACTTCACAAAAATGTCTTCTTGATGGCAGTATTTGTCTCTGTAGTCTCCCACTATAATGCCGTCAATAAAGTCAATGGTACAGTATGATGTGTGCATCCGCTAGTCACTCAAACCAGTTACTTTGCTGATCCCTGAACCATGACAAATGTTTGATTTTGTATCTGTAGCTCATGAAAGGTGATAGGTCTCTTTGTACATTAAGTTCTCAGTAAAAAAGAAAATAAAATACATTTGTGAACTTCTCTACTCTTTTGCAATGTCTTTTGAGATTAGCTCTAGCCTGCAAAATCAGCATCACCGCACAGAGCTGACGTTTAGCTTTCTCCTTACGTAACATTCTCCTTAAGTAACAGAGATTCAAGTTGATTTGAAGCGCATGTAGTATTGTTTAAATCCACAGAATGACATTTTTAATTCAGTGTCAACTGAGAGCTCAAAGGTTGAACACATTCAGCTGAGGTCTCCTGCTTTGACTTCTTGCCTGACAGAGATTTCTCTGGGTTCCCTCAATCATTTTATAATATTAGTTCATAAAATACCTACATTTATTGCAATTTTGCAAATGAAATGTGATTTTTGATTTGTTTGACAATTCTGTAAGTAATTTTGGAACAAAATGATTAGCAATTATCCAACAATGCTTGCAAAGACTGAGATGCTCCTTGAATACTCAAAAGTGAAACCCTCATATATGTATTACCAGTTTTCCTGCTTACTGTGGGCATTTTCAAATGTATTTGGTCAGAGAAAACACTGTACATTTTTTCTTTGTACTTTTGATAATAAAAGATTTAAGAGAATTAGCAAATAACATATTCTTGATTTGATCAACTTGTTTGGGAATTGGAGTTGTAATTTATGACAAGGCCACTGAGCTTCACTGTATGTTAACCCAGAAATAACTATATTCACTATACATGGAAGCAGCCACAGTGCAGTACATTTAGCAGAAGATAGTGTCTTAAGTCTCTTTGAACTCACTTTGCTCTGGCCAAGTCTTGGTCTTTGAGGGCAGAGCCCTGCAGATATATGACTCTATGTGACCACATTGGGATCCGCAGCACACTTCTGACTGCCGCATCCTGCTCAGTTGGGCAAAGGATGATGACATAGTGCTCCTAAAAGACGCCAACATCAAACAGGCATAAATATTCTAAATACATTGCAGCGCTAACTGCTGCTGAGCTGAATAAATACAGATGTCATTAAAATGTATATGCAAATAAAGTCCGGTAAATGAAGTCACAGTAACAATGAAGCAAAAGAAGAATGCATTGAATATGAACTTATGTATTAATTACCTGAAGTTTAGGGTGAGCATAAAATTCATTTAGGAAATCCATCAGCAGGTCAATTTTGATTGAACTGACGCACAACACCACATGTTTCTCTGTTTCTGCTCTCTGTCTGCTGTAATATCCTCCAGACTTCTGCCGCTCCATCCACAGATAAGCCAACTCCTCAAACTAGTGCATTAAACCACAAGGACACATCAATGCATTGCACAGAATTATCTCACATTTTTAATGACGCTGCCACAGCCACTGCTGTACATTATTGTTCCTAATTAGACCATGGGAATTGTTAAGTGTATTACCATTATGGTGCAATTTAAAACCACCATTTACCATTTCAATATGTTTCAAAACTTTTTAAAGTAGGTAGTTCTGATTAGGGTCCCACTTTCTACTAAGTGGCCTTAACTACTAGGTTATATATATATAAAAAATACTATGTATTATTGTGTTCATATTGTATTGTGCTATTGAGGTGGGATACAGGTAAGGTTAGGGACAGGTTTGGTGGTATATATATGTGGATTAAGATGTAAGGGATGGCTCAGTAGTGTGATTATAAATGTTATGAAATAAATTATTAATATATGCAATTACATGCAAACAATTTTTAAAATAATATTAAAAGTACAATGTAAAAACATGTACATGTGTGTAAAGTGCATTGTATCAAATGATTCATTTAAATGAATTAAACATCACTTAATGGTTGCATATAATAATAAAATGGATACTCCAAAGGAGTATAGTACATATAGTATAAGATTTAATGTATAACCCCTTAAAAAAAATCAGGCTTGTCAAAACAAAACACAGACTGTTAGGCCTACATCAGCCGGATCTGCATGAGCAGCAGAGTGATGAAATGTTTGGCAGTCAAAACACAGACCTGTTACCTTATTTTTAAGTTTAGCTAACTATATATTAAACTTACTATATATGTCATACTCTTATTTTGAAAAACAGGAGATGCAGGGAGGCCAATAAATTCAGCCACACCTTGTGTTTACCAAGTTGCTAAGTGACTCAGACAGACATGTAGTTCTCCACCAGCCATCTGATTATAGCTTGTCACAATGCAAAATGCAGGATATACGGATTACAAATGTATTCAGCAACACCTCCAAGAGGCAAATGGTCTGTTTAGTTGAATCTTTTGCTGTTTTACAGTGTATATTGTGAAACGTGCAACGTGTTTTCAGTGAGGCAAAAAACACATATTGACTGTTTATGCATCACGTCATATCACTCATCACTTAATGTAAATTTGATTGAGTCAAAGAACAGCGATACACTTTATTCAACATTATCTGTTTATGCAGAGGTTGATATTAATTACATATTAAATTATTTGTCAGTCTGTCCCGTTTGTCGAGTATAATTATAATACAGCCTATATTTCACTCAGTTTGTTAAAATATTTTGACAAACGTAGTATGATTTTTTCACAGTTTATTTAAGAATACATCACTTTGTGTGAGTGTGTGTTTGTGAGAGCAGGGCTCATTATTATTCATGACCATTCCATGGTCTTTATGAAGCTTTTAATTCAAGGGGTAATTCCTCTATTTATGAATAAGCATGTACATTTTTTAACTTAATCAAGCCACATACCTGCTTTGTAGATTTCAAATATCAATGCACTATATAGCACCTTTAATATAAACTGAGACCTCTCATTATTAACGGCATACTTGGTATTCTCAAAAGCAGGCTTACCTGGATTGGCAGGACCATTAAAGTGACAAGTATCATAATAACCACCAGCAACTTGGATGGCCAAATATCAGGAACAACATCTCCAAACCCCACTGTAGAAAAGGTCACGATGCAGAAGTAGAAAGAGTCAAAAACGGAAAGTTTTTTTCCAGCTCGCTGCAAGTGCTCAACACCACAAATGCTGGAGAGTTAAAAACAAATGCAACAAAAGCAAACATCACAAAGCAGTCCATGGTAGTTTTGCAGAACAGTGATGCCATATACCAAGGGTTCTCAACATTTTTCACCTCGGGGCCCACTTCTTTCTCTGATCAATTTTTGAAGGCCCACCTGTCTGACATTTTCTCTAAAATGTTTGTATGAAATGCTCATTTAAAACTTTATATATATATACAGTTATAACAGTTGAAGTCAGAATTATTAGCCCCTTGTTTATTTTTTTCCCCCAATTTTTGATTTTTTCAACACATTTCTAAATATAATAGTTTTAATAACTCATTTTTAATAACTGATTTATTTTATCTTTGCCATGATGACAGTAAATAATATTTTACTAGATATTTTTCAAGATACTTCTATACAGCTTAAAGTGACATTTAAAGCCTTACCTAGGTTAATTAGGTTAACTGGGCAGGTTAGGGTAATTAGGCAAGTTATTGTATAACGATGGTTTGTTCTGTAGACTATCAGAAAAAAATATAGCTTAAAGTGTCACGGTTGTGGATCTGTCTGGTTCTCTTGTATGTGTGTGTGTGGATGTGGGTGTGTTTGTTTGGGTATATCTTCACCGTGTGGCTGTGTGTGTTTACATTTGTCAGCTGAGCGTTCTTGTGTCTTGCTGCTACTCAGTCTTACTCAGCTGTTATCTATTAACCACAGGTGATGCGCATTACCGCGCGCCTTTATATGTTCAGTGTTTGCAGATAGTGTTTGTCAGTTTGTTGTGTTCACGTCCGTCTCTGTTTCCTGTTAGGCAGCTCTTGCTGAATTCGCTGGTGGTGAGTCTACATAGAGCCTGTTGCCTTTGGACTATTCTAGCACGGCTTGTTTCCTTGATGTTGTTTCAACTGCCTGCACTGATGACAACCATAAGAGATTCACGTGATCTGTTGCTCTGATGAACTATTACCGCTGTTTAGCATGTCGCTTTCTTTAAGAGATGCATCATTGCTCTACCCCTTCCCTCGATATCAGTGAGAGACTTCACTCTGGATCGTTTGCTCTGAAGAACTATTACCGCTGTTTAGCATGTTGAATTCCTTGTAAGAAGCACCATTGCTCTACCCTATTCTTCAATATCTGGTGAGATCAAGACCAGTTGTTATTCCTGTTATCTCTTTTAATAAATCATCTTGCATTCACTTGCATTTGGGTCTCCTGTGTATCTGTGACATAAAGGGGCTAATAATTTTGACCTTAAAATAGTTTTTAAAAAATTAAAAACTGCTTTTATTCTAGCCGAAATAAAACAAATAAGACTTTCTCCAGAAGAAAAAATATTATCAGACATACTGTGAAAATTTCTTTGCTCTGTTAAACATCATTGGGGAAATATTTAAAAAAGAAAAAAAATTCAAAGGGGGGCTAATAATTCTGACTTCAACTATGTGTGTATATATATATATATATATATAATACATTTGTTGTGCCTTCTATATATTATTTATTTACAGATGAAGTCAGAATTATTAGCCCCCGCCTTTGAATTCTTTCTCTTTTTTTAAATATTTCCCCAATTAGGGTTAACAGGGCAAATAATTTTTCACAGTATGTCTGATAATATTTTTTTCTTCTGGAAAGTCTTATTTGTTTAATTTCGACTAGAATAAAAGCAGTTTTTAATTTTTTTAACACCATTGTAAGGACAAAATTATTAGCCCCTTTAAGCTAATTTTCTTTCAAAAGTCTACAGAACAAACCATCGTTATACAATAACTTGCCTAATTACCCTAACCTGCCCAGTTAACCTAATTAACCTAGTTAAGCCTTTAAATGTCACTTTAAGCTGTATAGAAGGGTCTTGAAAAATGTCAATAAAATATTATTTACTGTCAACATGGACAAAGATAAAATAAATCAGTTATTAGAGATGAGTTATTAAAACTTTTATGTTTAGAAATGTGTTGAGAAATCTTCTCTTTGTTAAACAGAAAACAGGGAAAAAAATAAACAGATGGCTAATAATTCTGACTTATTTAATTTTTTTTAAACATACACAGATTCAAAGAGACCAGCTTCTGCTTTAAACTGGACTGACTGAATATCTACTATTAAATATCCACTATTCAAAAATACAGACAAATGTAAAATACTGTAAGACACCCTAAATCTGTTGAAACGCGTCGATCTGACGGCGGCTGAGTTTGCAGCTGCATATTATTGGGAGATAACCGACAGGAACGGTCAACAGCTCCACCAGAGAGCATCTGAAGCTCACATGCAGGTTTATTTTATATTCTATGGCAGAAACAGCATTGAGCCTCGCTAGATCTTCCTGTATGGGTGCATGTCCGTTATAAAACACTCACAGGACATTAATTTGGACAACTATGCAGATATATTAAATAGTTCACACAAAGAGAGATTTTCACTTTTACTTCACACATAGTTCTTGAATGAACAGACTTACTAGTGTACTAGTTGCAGACGCGATCATCATGCTGTTTTTGCGCTGAGTTTAAAGTAATCAATCCGAGAACAAGAGAAAGTTATAGTATACTATTGAGAGTCCCACCTGTAGGATCGATGAGGCCCACTAGTGATGCTGGTTGAGAATCCTTGCCATATACAATATGCATATGAGTATTACATTATAATGTTTTTCCTATACAGAAACAACCCAGGCTCATTCAGAAAATGTACCGCTGTATACATTTCTGGAAAGCGTCAAATACGTTCCAGGAGGTACGCTTTTTTTGCAGTTTTGTTTTTGAAAATTCACCAGAGGCCGCTGTGTACTCTTTTTGAGATTTCAAATTTCTCTCGCGAGTGCCATTTGCGCCTGCTGTTCTTGTGTAAATCCACCAGAAGTCGCTCTCAACTGACTGACTGACTAACCCACCCTCCTTCTTCCCTAAACCCAACTAATGGTGTTTTCAAAAGCACAAACTGACCCGCCCACCCACTTCCCTAAACCCAACCGACAGTTTTAAAACGCAATCCAGAAAAAGAAAAGCCCCAGATTTTACCACATTCTTACCCTGTTATTTACTTGTTTATTTTATTTTTTGACTTCTGTTTTTGTCATACCCGCTTTCTGCAATCTTTCTTCGCCAGACTCGAACCCTGTTGTCACAGTCAACTCCTCTCTGCGTCTCAAGTCCGCTGACGTACACGACAAGCTACTGGACAAACTAGTAACAGCGGTAAAAGCCGTCCATACGGAGGTAAGCGGTCAGCTGGTAAGCGTGAAATGTAACGACGTCATACTGCCCATTATTGTTTATTTTAAAGACTAAATGCAGCCATACGTTCTTCCGGCTATCATAATTCGCAATCTCCAGAAATGTAGATAGGGCTCTGTTTTCAGAATGAGTCCATGTTGATTATAGTAGTTAAGTATTTCAAAAGGGTCACTAATGTAAATCAATGATATTGTTCAGTCACAATTCTATATGAATATAGTAAAAAAAATGTATATATGATAAAGTATATAGTTTACAATTAATGTAACATCTTATCACTTCAACTTGCTGCATTAGTTTGTTTTATCATGATAACAATTGTTTTTGTGTGAGTTAAACATGATACAGATGATGAACATACACATATTTTTGAGCAGCTACCTTATGAAGAGATGTACAATATGCAATCTCCATTTTCAAGTAAAACCATCACACATCGACTCATGTGGTCATGAATTGATAGGATCGGGAAATGACAGAGGAGGCATAATCCCTCTCTGTCTGCATTAACCCTCCAAATGACACAAAGCCTATAAGCAAACAGATTGTGAAACAATTTCTCTAAAAGCTTTGAGATGCACTTACAGGGTGTAAGGCGTCATATAGGGCTGTCTGAAGATTTCTAATGACTGAACACTTGACCACATTGCAATCACTATACAACTTTAGTCCAGCGATAAAAGGGAACCAAACTCCAATATATTGTCAATAAAAGAAAGATATTGTTGCTGAGGTCTATAGTAGATAACATACAGTCATGTCATATTTACTTTGCTTCATTTCCTAATGACTTTTAAACCATCTGTTGCATTTTGGTGATTTGTAGTAGCTTGTTCTCCCCAATTTTATACAGGCGTCTCAATAACACGAATAAATCATTACATTAACATTGAACATGGTCCACTACTTTAATTAATGTTTTTAATTAGAACATCCAACTATGTTGCTGCTTATTTCAGTATGAAATTAATTATTCACTACTGTAGTATCCAAGTAAAAATATAGGGTGGACTTGATTTTGTTTGTTAAAATGTAATTGGATTGTTGTGAGGTTTGCCAATAGTCAAACTCATGTGAGTGACAGGTTATTGTCCCACCTTCATGTCAGTAAGCACATAATCAGAAAACAGAGGGCAAGGAAAATGTTTTAATTAGACATTATGAAGGCATATTAAAGGTGCAGTCTGTACTTTTTTGGTTAAAAATGACCCGAAATGAAATATTGAGCAACACAACTATCCATTGTTCCAAACTATCTCATTACCTTGCCAATCCACAATGCTAAGTTATATTAGTGGAGTGTTATTGGTAGGTTTTCATTAGAAATATGGGCAGGGCGCCATTTGTCTTTGTGTCATTACATCACATCTGTTAACATACTATATATCCAGCTCACTCCCCGGCCACTTTATTAGGTGCACCTTACTAGTACCAGGTTGGACCCCCTTTTGCCTTCAGAACTGCCTTAATCCTTCATTGCATTCATTCAACAAGGTACTGGAAATATTCCTTAGAGATTTTGGTCCATATTGACAAGATAGCATCACTCAGTTGCTGCAGATTTGTCAGCAGCACATCTATGATGCGAATTTCCCGTTCCACCACATCCCAAAGGTGCTCAATTGGATTGAGTTCTGGTAACTGTTGAGGTCATTTGAGTACAGTGAACTCATTGTCATGTTCAAGATACCAGTCTGAGATGATTTGCACTTTATGACATGGTGCGCTATCCTGCTGGAAGACTCATCATCGAGACTTGTGTTGTGCGGTCAGAGATGCTCTTCTGCATATCTTGGTTGTAACGAGTGGTCATTTGAGTTACTGTTGTCTTTCTATCAGCTCAAACCAGTCATTCTCATGGCCATTCTCCTCTGACCTCTGGCATCAACAAGGCATTTGCACCCACAGAACTGCCGCTTACTGGATATTTTCTCTTTTTCAAACCATTATCTGTAAACCCTAGAGATAGTTGCGTGTGAAAATCCCAGTAGATCAGCAGTTTCTGAAATACTCAGACCAGCCTGTCTGTCACCAACAACCATGCCACGTTCAAAGTCACTTAAATCACCTTTCTTCCCCATTCTGATGCTCAATTTGAAATGCAGGAGATCGTCTTGACCATGTCTACATGCCTAAATGCACTGAGTTGCTGCCATGTGAATGCAAATTTGCGTTAAGTAGCAGTTGGACAGGTGTACCTAATAAAGTGATATAAGAGAATGCTGCAGATGGTTAATAATTTATAGCCTTTTTATCACAGTAGCTAAAATGCTCTTCTATGTTCTAAGCAAGTTTAATTTGCTTTTTGCTTTAACAACAATGTGCTAGGGGTGCCAATAGCCTCGTGGGTAGTAAGCTGACATGTAGCACCAATGGATTTCTGGTTTCCAGAGTTCGTGTTCTATAATAATGAAGACAAAAAAATAAATGTTATAAAATAGAATGAAAATAAATAATAAGATGGTCATGTACAACCACTTGATGATGGTCACCTCTACAATTTGGGTCAAATACAATTTCTTCTGTTTTCTTAGTATTTATTATTAACTTAATTTTATCACACCAATCAAGAATCAGTAAATCTGTTTGAAAATCTGTTCAGATGTGGTGTATTTCAGCCTTTAATGTTCAGAAAATTGTAAAGGCCACTCTGCGGTATGCAATTTGCAAGGGTTTTGTACAATTAGCTTTGCAATACATCAGGGATTAATAAGGATGTGAACACAGACAGACAAGCCTATCTGTGGCAACTAAGTGCTTCTCCACTTAAAAGGAGAAACCACAAAAAAATGAGCTGCTATTCAATCTGTTTTTGACCCTCGACAGGCTGCACAGCTAATGGCTTGGTCTCAGTCAAATGAAAGCAAACAGACAAACCATGATGAAGACCACTGCACATATATCTTGAGAAATCCTGTTAGACAGGCAGTTTGTGGTTGAATGTAGACTGTCCATTGTGTCTGTCCCTCTGTGTGTGTGTGCACTTGTTTAAGTAATTTATAAAGAGACAGAATTGTATGTTGCAACCCAGGCTCAATAGAGAGATCGAAATGCGTCCCAGGACGTATGTTTATTTGCAGTTTTTCTTTTTGTGAATCCGCCACAGGCAGCTAGTCTTTTTCAGATCTCAAATTACTCGCGAGTGCCATTCGCGCCTGATATTCTCTCGTAAATCCACCAGAGGCCGATGTCGACTGACCGACTGACCGACCGACCGACCGACCGCCTCAAAAACAACTGACAGTGTTTTCAAAAGCTCCGATTCACCAGCTCCCACCCCTTCCCTAAACCCAACCAACAGTGTTTTCAAAAGCAATCCAGAAAAAAGAAAAGTATTTTTTTTCCTGATTTTTATTAGGTTTTAAGATCTTACTACATTCTCACCCTGTTATTTTTTTTTTTTTTGCCTTTAGTTCTTCGCCAGACTCGAACCCTGTTGCCACCATCAACTCCGCTCTGTCTCAAGTCTCCCGACTTATGGGGCAAGCCATTGGGCAAACTGGTGACAGTGGAAAAGCCGTCTACATGGAGGTAATCGGTCACCGGTAGCACCAAAAGAAACAGAAGCTGTAGGCGGTGTCATACTGCCCTGTAGCATTCGTTTTAAAGGGGAAATGAAGCACTCAGTCAAGTTTACATTATTTTGTACATTGTACTCCACTTTAATGAAAATATATTAAACAAACTCAATTAATGTAACCATTTAGAAGAAAACGGCATGTTTTATTATAGCTTTTAGATCTAGGGCACCGCCATTTTGGGATGTTGCTGTGTCTGACGTCATGGAGTTGGTTCCGTTCCTTCCGCTGAACAGATACAGTGGAAGTAAAAGACTGAACACTGTAAAAGTAAAAGACTGTAAAGCATAATTTAACCCAATGCGTTAAGTTGTGGACATGGATTTGGTGGAAATATAAGCATCAGATGTGTGTCTAATTAATTTATTCATTTTCTTTGTGGCTTAGTCCCTTTATGAATTTGGGGTCGCCACAGCGGAATGAACTGCCAACTTATCCAGCATACGTTTTACGCAGCGGATGCCCTTCCAGCTGCAACCCATCACTGGGAAATACCCATACACTCTCATTCACACACATACACTACAGACATTTTAGCCTACCCAATTCACCTGTACTGCCTATGGACTTGTGGGGGAAACTGCAGCACCCAGAGGAAACCCACATGAATGCGGGGAGAACATGCAAACTCCACACAGTAATGCCATCTGACTCAGCCGAGGCTCAAACCAGTGACCTTTTTGCTGTGAGGTGACAGCAATACCTACCGCGCCACCGCGTTGCCTGTGTGTCTAATATAAAAATGTATATATTTATTCTATTTATCTTTTTTCCATTTTAATTAAATGATTTGATGTGCTTTGGTCCGCATTACGCTGCCTGAATGCCTGTATGGGTTTCAACCATGGTAGTAATGGACTGAACATAGAGACTGGACAGTCTAATTTAACCCAATGCATGAAATTATGGACGTGGATCGCAGAGCTGGTGCAAATACACCAAATACAAGCATTTAAGTTGTGTCTTAAGTTGTGTAATTTTCTTTTGTTATTATGTTTCATTTGATGCGCTTTGGTTCACTCTCTCACGCTGCTCCAACGCTGCCTGACGAGGGGATTTACATTCAGACTTATGCAATGATTAAAATCATACATGACTTCACGCTTTACTAAGTCATGTCTTTGTGAATTGTGTCAAGACATATTCTCTTATCAAGTCGATCAACTTGATCTCTCAGCATGTATGAAGGATGTAAAAACCTGCCGTGTGAAAAACCGCGCCGATCTTAGTTTGGTTTGAACACGAAAATAGGTGAGGGCTGTAGTAGTGCAAAGTGAAAGTACCCGCCCCCATTACGTCAGTACCGGACCTTGTTGAAACCCAGACAGGCAGTCAGGCAGCATAATACAGAGAGTGGACCAAAGCGCATCAAATGATGTGTAATTAAAAGGGAAAAAAATTAAAATAAAATAAATATATACATTTTTATATTAGACACACATCTGATGCTTGTATTTGCACCAGCTCCATGTCCACAACTTCACGCATTGGGTTAAATTAGGCTTTACAGTCTCTGTGTTCAGTCCTTTACTTCCAATGTATCTGTTCAGCTGAGGGAACGGAACCAACCCTGTGACGCCAGACACAGCGACATTCCAAGATGGCAGCACCCTAGGTCTAAAAACTATAGGATTATTATAAATGGTTACATTAATCGAGCTTGTTATATATATTTTTAAAGTGGAAATCAATTTACAAAATGTAAACTTGACTGAGTGTTTAATTTCCCCTTTAAAGACCAAATGCAGCCATACGTAACACTGGCTACATAATTCGCTCTCTCCAGAACAGGGGTGAACTTAGTGAATTGGGGGCCCTAAGCAATTTCAAGTATGGGGTCCTAGCATTTTTGGAAAAAATAAACTGCATTTTAAATGGTAGGCTATTTAAATAAATATATATAAAATTACAAAAATATTTAAAGTATATTTGATATATTTAATATTTAAAGGAACCCTTATCTTTTTAATGTTAAATTAAAAACAATAAATGTACTATTAACTAAACTAACTATGTACAGCAGGGGTGTCCAAACTCCGGTGTCCTGCAGATTTTAGCACCAATATGCTTCCTCACACCTGCACGGATGTTTCAAGAATGCCTAGTAAAAGCTTGATTAGCTAGGCCAGGGGCCCCATGTATCAACGTTGCGTACGCACAAAAACTTTGCATATGCCAGATTTCATGCTCATGTTTGGATTTACTAACGATGAAATTAACGTGAGAATATGCGTTGGTCCACGCCAACTTCATGTCTGACGTACGTGCATTTCTTGCATGTGTTTGTTTTATTTCCATTGGCGACTCCTAGAGGCAATTATGTTAAATTGCACACTACGAAGTATCACACCAACACTTGTGAAAAACATTACTATAAATTCATAATTGATAAAATGCGTTAATTGACACAATTTTTTTTTTTTACCAATTATGTGATTTACAATATATAAAAGCATTTTCAAATGTATACAATATTATGGCAAGGTGGTCTTGGTCAACCCTTAATTCATTCATCCTAACAAATGCGCGATGGGTGACTTCTTGGTGAGTGATGTATTTAAAGATAATATTCCAGCTACGTTGTTTTAAAATGTATTTTTATTTTATTGAGCTTAATTATTATCAGGAGACCGCGATTATCCATTAAAGACGTGGCTTTTAACCCCCCTCAACAACCCTCAAAACTGACCAAGAGCGCAGATACAATGATGCCCATTCTCGCACTCTGTCAGTTGTAGAGCGGGCGATTGGGCAGCTGAAACGCCGGTGGCGCTGCCTTGATAAGAGCGGAGGGGTGCTTCTATACCGCCCTAACAAAGTGTTCCTCTAATACATCTGTGTCTCCCACAGACACGGATACTACTCCAGACAGTAAAGTGTCGCCCACAATTGAGGCAAATCTCTCCTCAAAGGGTGTTAGTTCAGCATCCCCTTTCCCCCGCCTGTTCGGTCCAGACTTTGATGGTGCGCCGCTGTTCTCCTCTTAACCTGCACCTTTACATCGGACCATTTCTTTTTTAATTCACTCACAGTGCAATGTTCAGACCCCACTGTGTTAACCGTGTCAGCTAAACTTTTTTTTTTTTACTGCGTACGCACATTTACAGCTTTGTCCGTACGCAATGCTTTAGTATTAATTCAAGTCTTTGTACATGAGGCCCCTGGTGTGCCTGATTGGGGCTGGAACTAAACTTTGCAGGACACCGGCCCTCCAGGACCGAGTTTGGGCACCATGATGTACAGTTAATTAGCCATTTTTGTGATTCGATTTTAATATTAATAAAAACAATTACAAAAAAACTAATTAACAAATTTAATTCACAACCATTCAAGCTTTTCACCATTTTTCATATGAAACGAATAATTGCTGTTTGTGAATCGGCGACCATTACTGGGAACTGTTATTTTAATTGAACAGACCCTCAGCGCTCATCATCTGACAGGTGTTTCAGCCAGAAAGCAGATAGCTGCATTTCATTGTTTGTTGTATTTCTACTTTTTTCCCCCCAAATGTTGTCAAAATTCTCACTCTTGCACACTCTACCTCAGCTCTACTCTGATCGCTGGCAGACTGGCACAGTGTTGCCAACTCAATGCCTTTTTTTCTTAAAAAAGCTTAAAATTATACTTAACAGAGGCTTTTGACATTCAAAACTTCTGTGAGGGTTGACTTTAGGGAAATGGGTAGGGTAGGGTCATTTATAGGCAAGCCTGAAATTATTAATACCCCTGGCAAATTCCGACTTCATTTGTTTTACTTAATTTTTTCCACAATGATGCCTCTAGTACATCATCTTATTATCTTTCGGTAGAAGAAAAAAAAAACTTTCTGGTTGAATACAAGTAACTTTAAGTCAGAATATGCCAGGCGTATGAATAATTTTAGACTTGACTGTGATAAAGGTTTCTTTACAGTACAAATACATTACGCCTATGTGGAGTCCCTTTAAACCACCAATACCAATGTGTGTATATTTGTGTGTGTGTAAGAAAGTACATGAGTGAATTTATTTCTGACTCACAAAGTAAAAATGAGGCAGATGATGGTGGAGATGAGCATGAGGACCTGATTGAACATGGCTGACTGTGTCCGGTGAATAGCTCGATGAAGATCATTCTAAGAGCCACAGAAAAAAGAGGATGTCATTACATGATGTGAATGTTATGGCTGTGAGATTAACAGATATAACCCTAAAACAAATCAACTTTAACAAATAACCTTGAAAATGTTCATTCATTCATTCATTTTTATTTGGCTTAGTCCATAGGTCTCAAACTCGATTCCTGGAGAGCCGCAGCTCTACACAGTTTTGCTCCAACCCTAATCAAACAGCTGATTCAACTAATCAAGGTGTTCAAGACTACTGTGGACTATTTGATTTGAAGGTGGTTGGAGCTAAACTATGAAGAGCTGCGGCCCTCCAGAAATTGGGTTTAAGACCATTGGCTTAATCCATTGTTGATCAGGGGTTGCCACAGCGGAATGAACCACCAACTATTCCAGCATATGTTTTATGCAGCGGATGCCCTTCCAGTCACAACCCAGTACTGGGAAACACCCATACACTCTCGCATTCATTCATTTTTCCTAAATATACTCACAACCATGGTTTCCAAAGCACGTTTTGCCAGCCAGCAGTTCAGAAAGACAGGAATGAAGAGTTTCCGGAAGGAATGATAAAAAATCTGTTACAAACAAAGAACACATATATTATTTTCTCATGGAAAACCAAAATATTCCACCCATGTAGACATTTAATATGTAGGAAAATGTTACACAATTCACAAATAACACCTATAAAAATATTAAACTATTAAAAATGTCGAGAACACATAAGAAGTAATTACTGTACATTCAAATGTTCCGTTATTTTGAAAGTAAGTGTACTATAAAAACACACTGTACATTTCATACTGCAACTAAAACTTTCTAAAGTGCAAAATGTTTTAAAGGCCAACACAAAAGATTAATGTTTTAGCTTTAAAGTTTCATAAAACTGGTACTACAACATGTAATTTCAGAGACTGAATGCAAGGGAAATACTATATGGTTGCTAGGCAGATGATTTGAATGTTATCACTCGATTGAAAGGGTGTTATCAGTGGTTATCAGCTGATAGATATGGGCCAGTAGGGGCCATCTGCGCCTACTGGTAGGCTCAGAAGGCTGCTATCATCCATCAACATGGTTAATCAGCTATAGACATATGGCTGCGGCCGGAAGTTAACGAGAATTTTTTATCAAATTTCCCATTAATTGTATTTTATTAACGTCTACCCCTACCCCAACCATCACAGTAATGAAAAAACAGATCTGGATCTGGAGTCTTCTCTATTAATATAGTTGATTAACTATGTGGATGTATGATAACAGTCTTCTGAGCCGAAGGCCCCTACTGGCCTATATCTATCAGCTGATAATCACTAATAACGCCCATTCAATCGAGTGATAACATTTGAAGCGGGTGTGCTAAGGTGATGAGGGTTAATTTTTGTGTCCATTTTGTCATCACTGAAAAAAAAAATATTAATAAAAAAATAATAAATAAATAAAATAATAAAAATGTTTTTGGTGATCTTTCTTTGTTTATTTATTTTGTTATGTCCTAAAAGCCTGCAATATGATTTTAAACAATCCTTAAAAACATTATGCCTCAAGGACCATCTAACATTCAATGGCAGGTTGCTCCACAGCCTTGGTGTAGCAATAGAAGCATGATTAACCTTTGATTTGAGACAAGCTCTGAGAATAATAAAGAGAAATCTGTCTTGACTACAAATATTTACAGAGTAAACATGTTGTTCTGCAACAGAATAGCAACCACAAGGAGTATTTCTGTTGCTAGGGTGTTCCGGGTGGTGCTATGAGGTTGTTCGTTGTAGGTGTTCATAGTGGTAACCATGGTAGGGTCTTCTGGCTGGTTGCCAAGTCATTTCTATGCTGTATTCCTGGTAATTAGTTATTGACCCAAGTCAAAACAAATATGAATGATATTCTGGTGGTGTCTAGATGGCTCAAGTCCCCTCATCAGAGTGAGTCTATGAGATTTGTTTGTATTGTATACTTCAAAAATGCAATCATTTCGAAAAGGAAACTTTTAAAGTCACATAATTAAGACTTTTTTTGAGTAGAAGGTAAGTCAAAGTTAAACACTTTGAAAAATCCCTAGGTGTAAGGTATAGTATAAGTAATGCAACTTACACAAATAATTAACGGGATAGTTTACACAAAAATGACTTAAATGGTTAAAAACTGTATAAGTTTCTTTAGTCTGTTGAACACAAAAGATATTTTGATGAAATCTAAAAACCTGTAACCATTGACTACCATAGGGTGAGTATATTGTGACAAAACTTTCATGTTATGGTGAACTCTCTCTTCAGCATGGGCAGATTAAGATAATAACAAACTAGTTAATGTATCTACTAATTAATAAATTGTTTATCATTTATTAATCATACTTCAACATTTACTAATGCATCATTAAAATACAAAGTTGCAGTTGTTAAGTAGGGGATAATGTACATCTAGACGGTTGTTCTCACAGAATAAAGCCAGACAGGGTTACCAGCAGTATATGTGTATACATAAATATGTATATGAATATACTCACTAACAGTCAAGATTATTTATAGTACCCAGTTGAGAATAACTTGCTTTGGAAAGCCATGATTGACCAATCAGAATCAAGTATTCCAGAGAGCAATGTAACAACATTAGTTAATGCACTGTGAGTGCAGAAGAATAACACTTTACTTGAAACTTTTATAATCATGATATGACACAAAGTGGCAACAAGCCAACACGGAAGTAACTGAAACTGCAATTCATCGACTGGCTGGGCTGGCTCCAGGACTACAGATGTTGACTGCAATGCTAAATTTGCCAATTTTACAGCTGATAAAAACATGTCTACAGCCTGGTGTAAAAGATGGTTTTGGTGTATATAGCTAATTTTACCCCATTTATGACAACTGTGAGGAGGGTGATTTTTTTTTATAACTCATCCGTTTGTTTTTATTATGTTATATTAAGTCTGCAAGTCATAGGTAGGCCCACACGAAATCTGCACGCACAGAATTCCGCAGATTTTTCGCAGATTTCCGCAGATTTTTAGCCCATCATTAATTCTGTTTATTTACTTGAGTAAATGTGTGAGTAAATCTATATTTATTCAGTTTTTAAAATAATTACAGTAATATTATTGACTAATATGAAAATATTCATCTGATTTATGTACATTTCAGTTTGTAAAGTAATATTTTCTGTCTTTTAGTAGATATATTATATGAGAGACTTGCTTTGTTTACCAAATAAAGTGGATCTAATTGGATTTGCATTTCAAACATTAAATAAAAGTTAATAAAAAAAGTTTATTTCACAAATTAAGGTTTTAGTTATGATACTCCCAAAATAATTCCGCAAAAATACCGTTGATCGTGAACTGAAGACGGGGGCTGGGGGAGTGGACTGTTTGACGGTTGCAAACTGAAGACCAGGGGGCACTTTAGTTGATTTTTGAAGGGCACTTTTTGTCCAAGAGAAAAAAAGGGCATGTGCACTGCACAGGTTGAGCCCTATCTATGCACGTGCCTGTAATGAAGTATTAAGCATTTCTTCGAAAGAAAAGCCCATCTAAGCAAAAGCATCTGTAGCTCCACTGATGCTCCACCTCTTTGCCCTTTTTTTGGTAACCTCCGGTTGGTGCAAAGACACGCGAACAAAGTGGCGACATTTGGCCACCCCTACTTGTAGCTTCATTTGCCCTCTTCAGAAACCTATGGGTGACATCACAGATACTACGCTTATATCTTTTACAGTCTAGGCATGCTTTTTATGTCATTTAGTGTCATTCATTTATTCATTTTCTTGTCGGCTTTGTCCCTTGCGGGGTCGCCACAGCGGAATGAACCGCCAACTTATCCAGCATGATTTTACGCAGCGGATGCCCTTCCAGCCGCAACCCATCTCTGGGAACTTCCACACACACATTCACACTCATACACTATGGACAATTTAGCTTACCCAATTCACCTGTACTGCATGTCTTTGGACTGTGGGGGAAACCGGAGCACCCGGAGGAAACCCACGCGAACGCAGGGAGAACATGCAAACTCCACACAGAAACGCCAACTGACCCAGCCGAGGTTCGAACCTGCGACCCAGCGACGTTCTTGCTGTGAGGCAACAGCACTACCTACTGCGCCACTGCGTTGCCCCATTTAGTGTCATTTTTTCAGTTATGTCATTTTAAATGCAAAGATGACAATGGTTAAGAAGTCTTTATCATGACAACTTCACATAAACAAATACATCATAACTTGTCTTTTTCATGACACTGACATTATCAATACAACATAACTTGTCATGAATTTGTCATAAACATGACTCTCATGAGCTCATTATAATTGTGTCATGAATTTTATAACAGCATCATTAACATTTTTCTTAATCTCAACTACAATGGCACAACTTGAATTTCTCAATCAATATGTCTTTGCATTTAAAATGACAAACCTAAGCTAATGACACTTATGACAACTTAAGATATCATAAGCATCCATAAAGTCTTCTTCATTTTGGTGTCATGACAGTGTTATGAACACCCCTTTCAAGTGTTTCCACAAGAACTAAAAACAAACTACTTTATTTTTTATTGATTAATGTTAAAAACATGCATAAATACTGTAATAGATGTATTGTTCATAAAGAGACTAAGCCGAAAAGAAAATAAATGAATTAATGTATTGTTCATTATTTGTTCAGGTTAGTAAATACATTAACTAACATTATTACTTGGCTGTCTGGAATACTCGATTCTGATTACTCAGTCTGTACATTCCAAGGTATGTTATTCTGCGATAACAACCACTAAATGACACAGGCTCAACCAGAAACTTTGAAACATATTGGCTGTCATTGAATACATTTAAATCCATATACTTACATCCAATTATTAGAATTATTAGCATCAGATTGCTGGTAATCCTGTTGGGCTTTATTCTGGGATAACAACCTCCTGGATGTAGTTAATCCCTAACTGAGCTAATGGTACCTTGTTGTAAAATCTTACCCTTGCATCCTTATGTATTGAATAATTTTGTTCAGATATGGCAATGTCAACATAACTGGACTATTATTGTTAGCTGTATTAGTTAGCTGTATTTGTTTTCTGATTATATACAGTATACTTACTCCAATCACAAAGGGCACCGTGTCAATCAATTCCAAGATAAATGCCATTTGAAGTACCTGCTGCAATATGTTACCCTAGATCACCAGAGAGACCACAAACAAACAAATTAGCACAGTTATGATCAATAGTTCCTTATAAAATACTCAATTAGATTGTCTTTTTCAGGGTCATTGCTTAGATGATGCTTCTGACATTAGAGGCTGACATTATAAATACAGCAATACTACAAATTCATACCTTGTATCGTAGATATGTCAGTAGGATTCTAATGAATAAGCAAATGACAGCAACAGACACCTAAAACAAATACCTCTGTCATAAAACTTTCACAAACTTTATCACATACTGTATCACAAACTTTGTACAAAATTGTTTTTAAAACACTAAAGACAGACATCCAAAAATTGCAGATGTTAAACGAAATTTATAAGACCACTGTACCTGTACAGCCCAAAGCATTTTATTTCGATCAACCCAAATAACTGGAGCCCTGGTAACAATAAAGGATTATTAAAATGCTGCAAATAAATAAATAAATACAATTTCACAATCTTTTTTATATACATTCATATACATACCAGTCAATTTCAAGCAGGGTATAGTTACCATCCTGGCCTGTGCTAAGAGAAGAGAACATGTTTTATTTTGAAGCAAATTTTCTTATGGAGCAGTCATTTCCATAGAATTATGTAAACTGAAAGGAAAAACTTTGTAAACATCAATCAAAAGTTACTTTTGCATAATGAAACAATACTGTTGTTTCTAGTTTTTTACCACACAAAAAAATATATAAAAATATATATAGGTATAGTTGTAGAAAATGGAAGATAAGAAATCAGAGAATGAATAGTGGATGTATTATTTAGTGGAGGTTTTCAACCTATTTCCATTTTCTTTCTTTAAGCCTCATTAAATACCTAGCAAAACATCTGAAGAGATCACATGTACTTATGAGCCTTCCTGCAAAAGTTTCTGTCAATCAAACAATTCAAAATATATCTACCATGGTGGCTGATGTTTACAGTCAGTCAGCACTCTGGATACATACAAAATACAGCTCAACACCTTGAGTGACAGATAAAACACTCGCACACTGAGACCTGAGGAATACAAATAGGGTTTAAAAAAACAAGGCATAGTTTTATGGGACAAAAAAAGTGTTGTATGCCCTAAATAGTCAGACATATCAAACTTTCCAAAATATTTTGGAACTTAAATATGGATAAATATTTCAGCAAAACCCAACTTTCTATTATGAACTAAAATACTTCAAATAACTTAAATGTTAAACTAGTGTAGAATGTTTTTGGAACCAGGCAATGTTCATAAAATTCATTTTCAGTAAATTTATTATGTCATTGTCAACATTTGAGAAGTTATCAGGAAAAGAAATGTAATAATAATCATAATAAAAACTTACTTGATCGTTGGTTTTTGATCAAGTAACACTGGAGACGTTCTTTGAAACTACTTTCTTTGACAAGGAATTCAACCTGAAACCTAGACAGCAAAGCAAATGAATGACAATTAGCTATTAAATAATTATTAAATTACTGTTAGCCTTCTCTCAGCTGGGTCAGTTCGCGTGGGTTTCCTCTTGGTGCTCCGGTTTCCCCCACAAGTCCAAAGACATGCACTATAGGTGAATTGGGTAAGCTAAATTGTCTGTAGTGTATGTGTGTGAATGGAAGTGTATGGGCATTTCCCAGTGATGGGTTGTGGCTGGATCCGCTGCATAAAACATGTGCTGGATGAGTTGGCGGTTCATTCCGCTGTGGCGACCCCAGATTAATAAAGGGGCTAAGTGAATGACACTCACGAGAGAAATTTGAGATCTGAAAAAGCATACACAGCAGCCTCTGGCAGACTCAGGAAAACAAAAACTGCAAAAAACGTAGCTCCTGGGACGTATTTTGCTCTCTCCAGAAATGTATATATGGTACAAAATCAGAATGAGCCTGGTTTGACCAATCGGTACTGAAAATTTAAAAACTTGTATTTGCTGCTAACATTTGAGCACTGTTGAGCACATACTGTACTTTTCAATTGTGTTCACATGCTCCACAGAAATGATTGTGATTGGTCATGACGGTCATCGGTCCACCACTCTTCACCTCTGTTCACCAAGTACAAACACAGATACACGGACTGGCTTTGAAACGATCCAGTGTCCATGTATATGTGTTCGCACATGGTTAAGAGTGGTAAACCGATGACCGTCACGTCCAATCACGGTCATTTCTGTTGAGCATGTGAACATAATGACCAATCAGCTGTGTTTCAGTACACTCAACAGCACTCAAATGTTAGCTGGAAATTGACATTTTTAAATATCAGTAGGTATTGGTGCCAAACTCGATAGTTTTGACAACCCCACTCTCCAGGGGTGTTCAACCCTGCTCCTGGAGATCTACCTTCCTACAGAGTTCAGCTCCAACCCTAATCAAACACACATGAACTAATTAATTTGGACCTAAACAGCACTTGATAATTACAGGCAGGTGTGATTGATATGAGTTGCAACTGAAATCTGCAGGAAGGTACATCTCCAGGAACAGGGTTGAGCACCCCTGCCCTAATCCTTTCAGTGGGTACCTCTAAATCGAAGCCAACAATAATATCATCAGGAAGCTCCTCCTCCACTAGCCCCTGAAGAAGACCAACCCACTCTCAACAGACAATGGATCCCAGATAGCAAGAACATTTGGGCCAAATGTGGGTGATAGCTGGCACATGTGGCATAGGTATGGCATGGCTGAACAGATATGGGCCAGATTATTACCATATATGTTTTGCCATACATTCAGAATAGGCGGGAATGTTCTTCTGGTTCACAGCTCCTTTTGCAGTATGTGGGCCAGATAACAACACATAAGATCCTAGTAATGCTCAGCTATGGCTGACATCGGTAAACATCGACTTCTGGCTGACTTTGGGATTGCATTTGGAAAACACGCAA
This sequence comes from Danio kyathit, assembly GCA_903798195.1. Taxonomy (NCBI): domain Eukaryota; kingdom Metazoa; phylum Chordata; class Actinopteri; order Cypriniformes; family Danionidae; genus Danio; species Danio kyathit. Next base: position 18,646,177 of record LR812520.1, read on the forward strand.
ACTTGAACACAGGTGTATCGTTAGCAGACATCTGCCAAGCCAAACTTCAGTTTCCAAGACTTCTGTGCGAGTTTGACATTCTTCCCCCCTGTCATTTGCTTCAGGTAAGTGATAATTTGGCATTTAAAGTGAGTTTACTTAAATATTCAATAATAAATATAAAAGTTAGGACTCATTGAGTGATTAGTTATTCATTTAATTAAGAAATGCGCCGAGTTGAATAGTATATTTTCCTCTTTAAATGTGGTGTTTACATAACAGCGCTCCAACAGTTTGCTGTTTAAATTAACGTTAGCATTAAAGTTATTACCAATTTCCAATTATGACAGAATACGGTTTATTTTTTAGAGATAAATATCAATTTGTGTAAATGTTCAGTCACGCTTCAGTGTGGTTTAGTAAGGTTTAAAATAAAAGCGATCCCATTAGGCCTAACATGATAGTGGAAGGCAATAGAAAAATTGTCTTATAATTGTAAAATGAACTAACAATATGGGTATAACGTTTCTGTACAATATAGAGCTGAAACTCAACAACAAACATTTATGAATCAACAAATTTTTGTTGTCTAATGGTCATTTGATATCATTAAATGTAATGTAACTGATTTCAATAACCTGGTTTGACCAGCGTGGCGCTGTAACGGAGACAGTTTTCAGCTCCTCCGGGTTCAGTTTAAAAGCAGAGACCTTTACTCTTAATAACAAACTGGACAACAAAAATGACAGCCCTTAGAAAGCATTTAATCATAGCGATGTGATAATGGCTTGATGCAATCTCTGAAATCGTCACTTCGACCACAGTATGTTCATTCATATTAAATTTATACAATAGATTAAGAGCAACCATGATTAAACTATTGATCCTAAAGAAATAACAGTGAAAAGTTTAGAAGTTATTAAGTTGCTCAAATATAAATGTAAAAATATTATTATTGCATGTGTAAGTAGTTTGGTTTTTAAAGATTAACCTATGTTAGCTCTGTTTTGATCGTTTAAACAGTTAAAAGGACACAAACATTGTAACTGTCATCATTTACTTGTCCTTCACTTGTTCCAAACCTGTTTCATTTCTTTCTTCTGTTGAACACAAAATAATTTATTTTGAAGAAACCTGGAAGCCTGTGACAATTGACTTCAGTAGTATTTGTTTTTCCTACTGTGTAAGTCAATGGTTACAGGTTTTCAGCTTTCTTCAAAATATCATCTTTTGTGTTTAGCTGAGGAAAGAAACTCATAAAGGTTTGGAACTATTTGAACTTTATTACATATTCAGCTATAACAGTGCTAATGCGAAACACAAAGGCAACATAAGTGTTTGGCAAATTGGGATTTTTTTTTTATTTATTTATGTATTTTATTTATCATTTAATTTAGTCAATACACTTTAAAAATGCCTTTCTTATTTTTTCCTTGTTTCTAGTCCAAATATAAAAAAAAGTCCTGCCACTAAAAATCTGTTCACATAGCCCAATGTGTCAAAACCGTAAGAGTGTCAAAAATGATATCCAGGCAATGTGGCAAAATTTTAAACTGATTTTAAACTTAACTAAGATATTAATCATTAACAATTTATAGCAATTGTTTAAATAATGTGTAATCGGTGAAAAACAACGAGTTTAAAAATGGTCAGTATTTGAAAATATATAATATTTGAATAAATATTTAAAAATGTAACAGATTCCATGTATTTGGTTTCACCACACAGTTTAGAATTTTGATTTGTATTGTAATTTTGCGATGTACCTCCAGGTTGTATTGCTGATCATATTATTTAAATTATTCTTCACTGCAGGTGCTGTCAGACAGAATCCCCTCACTCCCCTCATTGAACGTAAAACAAAAATATTTCTGTGAAATGCAGTCTATGTCCAGTCTCTAAAGAACTTTCCAATGCTTTTAACTCGACCAGCAACTTGTTCAAGCACTTGAACAGAAAGCATTCTACGACAATACTCGTCATCAAGGAGGACACCGGCACCCAAAAACACGGCAGCCCAACTCAGCCTAAACAGGCTAAATTGGATTTTGTGCAGGATCGGGAATGAAGGTATCTTCTGAATGTGAAGAAAAGTGTAGCTGCTTATGGGGCCGTTCACATATTGCATCTTTAGCGCACGCGGGATCACATTGGGATTGCATATTGTGCGCGCTCACATTTCCCAAGCTCACCCAGTTGAAAACCACGAGTCACATGGCAAGAACTGACCGATCAGCTTCAGGCTTTGTATGGAACATACATTTCTGTAGACTAATTACCTCAGACAAACACAGAACATCCAAACACGGCAGTGTTTTTTCATATGGATGTCAGTGGTTACAGGTATCCAGTTTCCTTCTAAATGTCTTCTTTTGTGTTTAAAAAAAAAAGACAAACAGGTTTGGAGCAAGTGAATGATGAGAGAATTTTAAGTTTTGAGTGAACTCTTTATGTCTTTTGAATATGTCAAGCTGCTGTGATCAACCCATTGTAATGTTTTTCAGTGAATATTAAAATACAGTTTTTTTTTTAAATAAAATTATTCTGTTCATCAAGGCAGCATTTATTAAACGTAAAAAAGAAAATCTTAAATTGTTAAATATTTATTCAAATTGTAAATAACTGCTTTCTTATTGTATGTAGTTTCAAATGAAATGATTACTCCAGTCATTACTGCTTTTATTACTATTACTACCATAGATAATAATAATAATAATAATAATAATAATAATAATAATAATAATAATAATAATAATAATAATAACAATAATAATAATTAATATTAGAGTGATTTCTTAAGGATCATGTGACGCTGAGGACTGGAGAAATAAAGCTTAAAATTCTTCTTTAAAATCACTGGATTAAAGGATTCATTTAAATGATAAACTACTTTAGAACAGTTATTTTATAGTGCAATAACATTTCACAATTTGTACTGTATTTTAATGAAATAAATGCAGCCTTGGTGAGCAGGAAAATTTAAAAATATTTTAAAACATATTTACAAGAACCATATTTTAAAACATTTAACAATCATACTGACCCCAAACTTTTGACCTATATATATATATAATAAAAAACATATGTACATTTATATGTATTTTTGTATGTATTATATCATCTTTGCATCAAATATATAACCTTTATATTTAACAATTATTTCTATTTTGTATTTTTCTGTTTGTATGTTGTTAAAATGTTTTCTAACTCTTTATTTGTCCACATTTTGTTCAATAATTGTTTTATCTGAATGTAATTTGCATTGATTAAAGATTAAACTATTTAATTTTAATATTTGTTGTGTGATTTACTCAGTATATGTGGTCAGCCACATGTGGGCCACAGAACTCAGCCTTACTAATCTTGAATACAAGGCCCATATCTGGGCCACATAAAAATGTATTACTTGGCTCAAGCTTGGTGGAGTTGTGGCACTACTTTGGTTCAGTTCTGGCTAAAAGGATGTGGGCCAGTTCTGGGCTGGGGAACACTAACTGATCTGGGTCACATCTTACCTGTTAATTTGGGCCAGATCAGGGCCAAAGGAAATTTGTTGACTGGGATGCTGGTTCTCACTGGGGATTCATCTTGCTGTAGGGAGAGGCTCATGAGATCTGAGTCACTGTGACCTCACTTAGATCAATTTGCTCAGCCTCTTAGCTTTAGTGAAATTCAGAGATCTAAGCCATGTAGCAGAGCTGAAGAGCTTCTTTAGTGTAGACATTAGTTAGAGTTTACCGATCTCTACTATGGTATTCTGCTTTGTTATTAGCATGACTGTTTGTCTTAATTGTTGCACATACAATGCCATTAATGCAGCTTGAAAATGTTTAGTTGAGAGTACATTTTTTTCAGTATTGGATTACAGTGATATACTTTATATGCACGCACCTTTGAATGTTTTAAAAAAATTGGATATTGTTTATCATAGTGCCTTAATATTTGTCACTGGTTCAAGTGCACGCACATCAATGTAATTTAAATAAAATGACAGAATGGACCTCATTACAGTTAAGAAAATAACATATTTTAGTTTTCATTTTTAAAGCTTTAGTTGGTAAATTACCACAGTATATTTCTAACGTTCAAATACTTACAATACAGATCAGCAGATATGCTCTTACTTAAGATGACATTTTTTCACACGGAGTTAGGTTGATCTGCATTTTTTAAGAATGCTCCCAATGTATGGAATCTGCTTCAACATATACTACATATGAAATCTGTACCATCTATCGGTATATTTAAAAATATTTTAAAGACTGTGAATTTAGAACAGTGCGCATGTTTTAATAATTAATTATGGTTTATATTATTTATGTGGGTGTCTATGTGTTGTGACATTTTGTTTGTAACCTTGTCCTATGCTGCCTGTCTTGACCAGGACTCCCTTGTAGAAGAGATATTGTATCTCAATGGGACATTCCTGATTAAATAATTAATTAAATAAAAAAAATTAATGCTTGACAATGATCAACTGTAAATGTTTGTAAATGATGCCAAATAACCTATATTTCTTATTATTATCTATTTGTTGTCACTGTTGAATTTATTATTAAATGGGACAGCCCCTTGAGATGAACCATCTCCTTTTCTTAGGGGGTCCCTAATAAGCCATATGTAAATCAAAACAGAGCACAACACATCAAAACCAACAGAAAACTAAACAATAGACAAACAAGCAGCTCACTTCATTTGAATCACCACCCACAGTCTACAGCTTATTAGGAAAACAGAATCATAAACACACAAAAAATGGATATGCAAGTATTGATAAATAGTCAAATTGGACGCAAAATAGAAATCCATTAGTCTTAAAGTGGACTTAGCAGGGCTTAATTGATCTAAAAGAAGAGGGGTGATTATTCAAGTCAAATGGAGATTTATATTGAAATTACCTGTGATCAATTTCTGCTTGATTGCTTTTTGTACTTTAATAAGGGCTTCATATTGCATTCATTAATAATAATATTTAAAAAATTACAGTAAACATATATCATGCAATGATGAGTTTTGTAAGGACATCTTGAAACAAACCTACATGAATTGAAAACTGTATTTAAAGTTTTTATATTTTATCAATTTTTTTCTTATTGGACTGCTGATTTAATTTTAAAGGCTTGGCTGTAATTTTCTTGGAACATTGCCAAGAACACAGGAAGATTATCATTAATGAATGCAATATGAAGCCCTTAGTACAAAAAACAATCAAAACACTAAGAAGAGAAACACACATACCAACTTAAGATCAGTCAAGAAACTGAATAATCTAAATACACAAGACTAGGATATAACAGAAAATAATAGGATAACACACTAATGATAGCAAGAAATGGAACAAAGGAACAAAGGGCATGGCAAACGTGACAATAATATTTATTTTTAATTCATTATTAAACTGAAAGATTTTATTCATTAATTTTCGAAATTAAAGTAATTATAAATTATTGTTAGAAATGTTTTAGCTTTCCTGATAATGCAGTGATTTTTTTCTTTGCTTTTTTATCATAATGATCATAATCATATCAGAAGCAAACCATATATTGTAAGCTATACGACTTTTAAAGAGAATATAATACATGTGCTATAATTCTGCTGTTAAATTCAAACTGCAGTAAACTAGTGATTATAACTTTGAAACAAACAATAAAACAAAAACAAACAAACAAACAAAAGAGATCGGTTTAATCATTTTGCAGCATGACTAAAAATGTAACTGAGTAAAATTAGACTAAATCTCATATTTATTTAGTCAACAATTGATAAAGATACAAAAACATCAAAAACTGTGAGCATGTAATGTTTGAGCTAAACAGATGTGAATTTCAGCACTTACTTGGGGTCGTTTTGTTCACGAAGTAATAAATCCTTGAATCTGTGTTTAAGAGGCTGGCGTGATGCTTCTTTATCACTATCATCCATGATGCCTCTCTAAAGGGCAAAAAGATCAACTTTATACAACTCCGATATACGGTTTATGTATCTGACTTTTAATTGCAGTTGTTCCCTATATCTCAGCGTTCAGCAGCATATAAATATGAAATTGGTTTCCCTGAATCCCTCCCATTGTCTGATGAGTGACTGACAGACGGTAATGAGCTGCTTGTCAGCGGTTTGCCTCATCAGCGCCTTTTCTTACATTTGCACCTTTTGTCTTCAAATTCAACGGATACAGCTATTGAAGTATCGAACACAAGGGTTCGTCTACGTTTAACTTTGAAGAATTCATTTAAATATGTACAAACGAACAAACATATAGCTCTCTGAAATACAACAAGAAGAAAAGCATTTGTCACGCTCAGTTCTGTTATTACTGAGCGTGTTTAGTTTTTTTCTCTTTGGGAAATAAAATATATTAAAACACTAGATATACCTACCCATTGACGGCTTAACATGCTTTGCAACCCTGTTATTTTTATAATGACATTAATACTTAGTCCTATTAACTAGTAATGATTATGTATCTATGAAGTGACATTAAAGCAAATCATATAAGCGACTTGATTAGATTATTTTACTACAACATAAATCTACAATTTAAACGTGATGACATTCATATAATAAGATTAAATTATCCACATAGAACCTCCGTATTTATTCATTTATTTATTTAATAATTAATTAATTCATCCATCCATTCATTTGTTTGTTTGTTTATTTAATTCGCTTTAAGGTGGATAGTAAAAACAAAGTTGACTCAACTTAAAATTTTAAGGCAACAAACTTCAGGACATTTTTATTTGACTCGATTTTAAGTTGAGTAAACTCAAAAATGTCTTAAAGTTTGTTGCCTTAAAAATTTAAGCTGAGTCAACTTTTTTTTTTTTTTTTTTTTTTTTTTTTTTTTTTTTACAGTGTAGGAATGTTCTAAAAGTCAGTGGATATAAACAGAAACATTTGTTTGTTTACATGATGTACAAAAATGTTTATTTTTCTCTGTTTTTGTGCATTTTCAAAAAAGCTGCACATACAGATGTTTTCAAAATGATCCAGTTCACATATCTGTGAAAAAATGACTTAAAACGTTGTATTATGCATGCCAGGCCATAGTTGACAGCTAGTAACTTTGTCAAAAAATACTATACACCTGCTACACACATAAAAAAAAAAAATATTCAAAGATGATTCCATAGATTTACATTTTTTTAAGGTAAGTGGTTGAAAACAATTTATTTGAGCTTAATTTAAACTAACAAATTAAGCTAAACATTATTAAATTTAATTTGTTTGTTTAAATTTAACCCATATAAATCGTTTGCAACAATTTTGCAGAAATAATTTTTTTTTCAGTGTACCAGAGATGATACTTTATTGAGAGATGCAAGAATCTATTCTGTGGCTCTGCCACTGGAGAAAGCATAATGACTAACTTAGATCACGTGTGACGTAATACCAAACAATCACTTTATCACATTATAGCAACAAATTTCTGTGTCAGTCGTTCGTGTGGTGTGTCTGAAAAAGCTAACTTCCTCACCAATTAAATGATTCATTTTCTTTTCGGCTTAGTCCTTTGATTAAGCAGGGGTTGCGACAGCGCAATGAACCGCCAACTTATCCAGCATATGCTTTACGCAGCGGACGCCCTTCCAGCCGCAACCCAACACTGGGAAACAACCATACACATATTTACACACATACACTACGGCCAATGTAACTTATTCAATTCGCCTTTTTTAAGAAGTTTGCTCCTTATCACTATCGCCACTGGCTTGCTTGGATTGGGCCTTGTGGAGCTGCCCATTGGTGGAATTGCTCTTCAGTGTTCAGGCTTTGGGGTGACACAGTGGCGCAGTAGGTAGTGCTGTCGCCTCACAGTAAGAAGGTCGCTGGTTCGAGCCTTAGCTGGGTCAGTTGGCGTTTCTGTGTGGAGTTTGCATGTTCTCCCAATTTCTAAGAATTTATGATAATAGACATGGTGCTAGGAAGGATTAAGACTCAAACAGGGTAAGTGTCAAACAAACGAGTTTATTGATGATGATATAGAGTACAGGTCAAACTCAGTTCCTGAAGGGCTGCAGCTTTGCACAGTTTAGTTCCAAACCTAATAAAACACACCCGAAAAAACTAATTGAGTCCTTCATGCTTGTTAGATACCTACAGATAAAAGCCGCGGTCACACTGGACTTTTCCCTCCATAGACTTCCATTCATACGCACGCGAATGCGTCAGACCGGAAACGCAGGGTCATGCGTCGAGTTTTGCATTTCACTGCGTTGCAAAGTTCAAGCTTGGTGAACTCTGACCTGCGAAATCGCATCACTTGACTGCGTGAGACCAATCCAGAATCAAAACATGACCTCTCTGAACAGAAATGTAAAACATGGAGCAATCGTTCGCTTTTTTTAATGCCTATTCATCTTGCTTAATACCGCCCCTTTTCGCAGCGCCGTACGACAGAATTTCGCAAGCTCAAACTCTAGTGTGACCGCGGCTTAAAGCCGGGGTCACACTGGACTTTCCTCCCCATAGACTTCCATTCATACGCACGCGTATGCGTCAGACCGGAAACGCAGGGTCATGCATCAGATTTTGCAGGTTGCTGTGGTGCAAAGTTCAAACTTGGTGAATTCTGACCTGCGAAATCGCATCACTTGACTGCGTGAGACCAATCCAGGATCAAAACATGACCTCTCTGAACAGAACTTGAAGCCGCGGTCACACTAGAGTTTGAGCTTGCGAAATTCTGTCGTACGGCGCTGCGAAAAGGGGCGGGATTAAACAAGATGATTAGACATTAAAAAAGCGAGCGATTGCTCCATGTTTTAAATTTCTGTTCAGAGAGGTCATGTTTTGATCCTGGTTTGGTTTCACGCAGTCAAGTGATGCGATTTCGCAGGTCAGAGTTCACCAAGCTTGAACTTTGCACTGCAACAACCTGCGAAACTCGACGCATGACCCTGCGTTTCCGGTCTGACGCATTCGCGTGCATATGAATGGAAGTCTATGGAGGGAAAAGTCCAGTGTGACCGCGGCTTAAAGCTGCAGTCAGACTAGAGTTTAAGCTTGCGAAATTCTGTCGTACGGCGCTGCGAAAAGGGGTGGGATTAAACAAGATGATTAGGCATTAAAAAAAGCGAGCGATTGCTCCATGTTTAAAATTTCTGTCCAGAGAGGTCACGTTTTGAACCTGGATTGATCTCACGCAGTCAAGTGATGCGATTTCGCAGGTCAGAGTTCACCAATCTTGAACTTTGCACAACAGCGAAATGCAAAACTTGACACATGACCGTTCCGGTCTGACGCATTCACATGCATATGAATGGAAGTCTATGGGGAGAAAAGTCGAGTGTGACCGCAGCTTTTAAGTGTGTTGAAGCAGGGCTGGAACTAAGTGTTGAAGCAGGGCTGGAACTAAACTCTGCAGGGCTGTGACCCTCCAGAAATTGAGTTTGACACCCTGATATAGATGATTTTTTGAAGGGAGGATAATGTAAAGTCTCTTGATTACCAGTACAGAGGAGAACGGAGTATATGGAGATATACAGGATTTCCTGGAGCAGGTTTGCAGATGGGGAGACAGGTACTGTATGTAGAACACAACACACACAGGAAAAGACGAGAGATCGGGATTTCTAGAGTAGAGAGCAAAGTAAAAGTTTCTCAGAGATGAGTCCTTATCAGTATTGGAGCCCAGACAAAGTGAGATTGGAAGCGGGGTGTCCTTGTACAGGATGTGCTGATTGGGGAATAATGATCAGGTGTGTGCTAGATCGCTGGTGATGGGGAGAGCCTAGCATATCAATGACATGCAATGCAGGAGTTGCAGACACTTCTCAAATATTAAAATGCTCTTCTGATGCAAAATATGTCTTATGCCACAAGATTAAGTAACTTAAATACCATCCTAAAGAAAATCCACTCTAAAAATAAAACTAAATAAATAGCTAAATACTACGGACACAAGCCTGAAGCCTATAACAAATGTGGAAAGTTATTGTGTATCATATTAACTGTTTTCATGTAATTTCATATAATTTCCTCACATGGATAACTGATTGTCATTATGGTGCTGTACTTTCAGCAAATCATTCGAATCAAACTGCCCTTCACAGCAATCACAAGCACACAGCAATCTCAGATCAGTTCATTCAGACATTTTAATCTGATTTGCAAACTTGTTTGATGAACCATATTAGCCAGAGATCTGTTATCAAGATTAAAAGATCCAGGATCTGAAAAATCATCTTAAATTATATAAGCGGGGTCGGCGCCAGTGGTGTAGTGGTTAGTGCGCCGACACATGCACTCCGGTGCTCACGGCGACCCGAGTTCAATTCCGCCTCGCGGTCCTATGCCGATCCTTCCCCTCTCTCTGCTCCCCATGCTTTCCTGTCAATTCTCTCTACTGTCCTGTCCCAATAAAGGTGAAACCCCCCCCCAAAAAAATTAAATAAATAAATTATATAAGCGGGGTATGAGGAATGGACGCAGATGACGCAGTGGTGCAGTAGGTAGTGCTGTCGCCTCACAGCAAGAAGGTCGCTGGTTCGAGCCTCAGCTGGGTGAGTTGGCGTTTCTGTGTGGAGTTTGCATGTTCTCTATGGATGATTCACATAGATGGGTTGTAGGTGGAAGGGCATCCACTGCGTAAAACATGTGCTGGATAAGTTGGCGGTTCATTCCGCTGTGGCGACCCCAGATTAATAAAGGGACTAAGCAGAAAAGAAAATGAATGAATGAATGAGAAACACCTGCACAGAAGTAATCAATTTTTGTCGATAATATTTTTTGTCAATAAAAACTCAAACAGGCTTGGAAAAAGTCAAGGTAGGTAATTGATGGCTAATGATAATTGATGGTAGTTAACTAAAACTATCCCTTTAACTACATATAGCCCGAAGCGCATATTTTCAGTGAACCACCAATCACAAATCAGCAAGTAATCACAAGAAAAATAGGAGACCATTATCTGTGAGGATTCAACTCACATCGTTCATTCATTCATCCTTCGGCTTAGTCTCTATTTCAGAGGTCACCACAGCAGAATGAACACCAGCTATTCCAGCCTGTTTTTTTCATAGCGGATACCCTTTCAGCTGCAATCCAGTATTGGGAAACACCCATACACACACTAAGGACAACTTGGTTTTTATTCAATTCACCTATAGTGCATGTCTTTGGACTGTGGGGGAAACCGGAGCACCCGGAGGAAATCCCCGGGAACAAGGGGAGAACATGCAAACTTCACACAGAAATGCCAACTGGCCCAGCAGGGACTCGAACCAATGACCTTCTTGCTGTGGCCCATAGTGCTGCCTCAACTCACACCAATTAAATGCAAATAAATTTTATTCATTTTTATTTATATAGCGCTTTTACAATTTAGATTATTTCAAAGCAGCTTAACATAGATGAAGTTCTAGTAAATTGAAACTGCTTCAGTCCAGTTTTCAGAGTTGAAGTTCAGTTTAGTTCAGTTCAGTGTAAAGTAAATGTCACAGCTGAGAGCCAAAACACTAAAGAGCAAATCCAATGATGCACAGCTCCACAAGTCCTAAACCAAGCAAGCTGGTGGCAACAGTGGTGAGGAACAATCTTTACCAATAGATAAAAGTGAAGGAAAAAAACCTAGAGAAAAACCATGCTCAGTTGGGTACGACCAGTTCTCCTCTGGCCAAACGTTCCAAAAAAAGCAGCGGGTCTGAGTAGGGTGTTCAGGCTAGCCGTCTGTCACTGGAGTCTTTCAGGTATCAGTCTCATGCTTTCCACTCATCCATGACCACCACAGCATCTGCTCAGGATACAGGCTGGGTCCAGGATTATGTAGACCTCTGGAAAAGGAGAAACAGACTAACATCCGCATGCTGTAGAAACCGTTCAAATTATAATGTCTTTTTGAGAAGTGTTCCCGGCTCCTATTGCTCTAATTAATGCAGCCTAACAATTCAAGAATCGTCATTCGTCTATAAGTGATATCATCACATGGGCTCAGGACTACTTTGGGAAACCTTTATCAAGTACCACAATACGTAGTTGCATCCACAAATGCCAGTGAAAACTGTACTGTGCCAAAAGAAAGCCCTATGTTAACAGTGTCCAAAATCAGTGTCAACTTCCTGGGCTTGGAGGCATCTGGGATGACCCATCACACAATGTAAACGTGTACTGTGGAATCAGTATTTTAGGTACTTTTTGGGAGAAATGGACACCAGTGTGCTGCAGACCAAAGATGAGAAGATCATCCAGACTGTTACCAGCAACACATCCAAAAGCCAGGGTCTGTCATGGTATGGGGTTGTTTCAGTGCCCTTGGTGAAGGTAACTTGTACTTCTGTGATGGCACCATTAATGCTGAAAAATACATAGATATTTTGGAGCAGAATATGCTGCCTTCTTTTCAGGGAAAGCCTTTGCATGTTTCAACAAGACAATGCAAAACCACATTCTGCACACATTACAAAGTCCTGGCTGCAGAGGAAGAGGATACAGGTACTTCACTGGCCTGCCTGCAGTCCTGACCTGTCTCCAATAGAGAATGTGTGGGGCATTTTAAAGTGCAAAATACGACAACAAAGACCACCGTACTGTTGCCCACTTAGAGACTTGTTTGCAGGAAGAATGGGACAAAATTACAACTGAAACACTACATCACTTGGTGTCTTCAGTCGCTAAATGTCTTTTAAGTGTTGTGAAAAGGAATGGCAACATTACAAAGTGGTAAATGCTTTGCCGTTCCAACTTTTTTTGAAATGTGTTGCAAGAACCAAAATTGAAATACGTGTTTATTTAAAAGAAAATAAATAAAAATCATGAGAAACACATTAAATAATGTTTGCTATATTGTCTGCAATGAAATACAAGTGAAAGTAAATTTAGAATCACTTCTTTCTTTTTTATTTGTGTTTTTAATACTGTCCCAACTCTAATTTCGAGTTGTATAAGTAACTATTAAATTTAAGTCATCATTTTTTTTAAACTAGTCTAAATCAATTCGTATTATGAATCTGATATCATGAATCTGATCACAAATCTGACCTACCAGTTCTTCATAAATATTTTATATTAATCACTTTTTTTTCATTTGTTAGTCTCAAATTATAATTTGTGCATTTCAATTGGCTGTTTTAAATAATTTAGTTACTGAGAACATCTGGTATGTAAATATTATTTACATTAAGTAGGCCATTAGTGTTGTAACTGCATTTCTTTTTCTCAGTGATGACACGTAGTGTTAGTGTTTGGCCACAGGGCGACAGCATTGCTATTTTATATTGCTAAAAAAAAATAGACTCACCTCCTGTTTTTTTTAACACTCTACTGTTTTAAACAGGGCTTTCATATGTTTTTGTATAGCCTTCCGCTGCAGATTTCATGAAATCTTGAGTGTATTGGGATTTGAGCAGTTTTTGTGAGCTGTATAACACTGATAAATAAGCAACTAATCGCTACTGTGTTCTCATAAATAGTACATAAGAAGATATTAATCTTCATGGATTGCTGTACTTTTTAATCATTTTCATTTGCAACCTATTTGTGGTGTTAATAAAAAAATAAAAATGTGTGTGTTTTTTATTATTATATTATAGGTAAGCAACTGAAGATTCTAAAGTTGTTTTAATCTAAATAAACATACTAGGTCTATCTACTTTAAGGTACATTTGGGGTATTTGTTAGAAACTAGTCTTTTACCATTAAGATTTGTTTTTGATTTAATGTTTCAAGTAGGGTATAAACGACCTAAAGAATAAGGAGTAATTAAACATTTCAAACTTGTAGGTGATGAAAAAAGTACTACTAAGAATGAATTGATAGTAGCACTGTTTCACTTTGAAACAGCTTTATAATTATATAAGATGAAACCATTTTATATAATCAGAGAGTTTCTACAAAAAAAAATCTACAAATAAAAATGATTTCTTATGATATTTTCTGAAGCCAGCAGCGCAAATTATTGGAAAAAAAGAAACAGCAGCATGAAAAATAATTAACAAAATTGATGCAAGATGAAAAAAAAAAACACTTATGGAGAAGAAAATGAAGCTTGAATGAATATTTTTGCAGGCTTTCATCAGGTCTAAGAATACAAGGAGAGAAAAGCCACTCAAGATTTATCATTAAAACGTTTAGAACAAACATTCTTGAACTAAATATTAAATATTATAGATATGTTTCGTTATAATCTGTTTATCTAATACGTGAGTTCATCTGCAAATAAAATATGTTATCTGATGTTAAGCTGTTGTAAGTGAAGTTTTGGGCGCTTCCCTTGTGCACCACCAGAGGGAACCATCACCCGAATTCTAACCAGCATTTTACGGACTCAATTTCCCATAAGTTCTTCTGCCCGGGACTGATTGCGGTAGCAGGTGTTTCTCATCAGCACTCATGCATATAAGACGCACTCATCCAACAGTTCAGTGTAAAGTCTTGATTTGCCCAGCAGTCATTACCGAGCATTTCTTCATTGAACTCTGTCCTGACCTCTTAGCCTGTCCCTTCGTCTGTGATTGTTCTCTGCCTGCCTCGAACTCTGCCTGTTTACCAACCTGATTTTGGATTGCCTCTCTGTTGTTGATCACTGTTGTCTGTACCTTAAATAAAGCTTGCAGATGGATCCAATGGCTTCTGGCTCATCACAACAGAAGACTTCGCCAGCACAGGATCTAGCAACTTTGGTACACTTGTCTACCTAGCTCACAGCCCAAGCTACTCAGTTAGTGACTAAACATCTGCAGTTAACACGATTAAATTCATTAATAGAAGAGTTAGTGAAATCCATGCAGCAGCATGACTGTTCCCACACTACAGACTGGTACTACTACTTCAGCTACCGTAAGTCCCCGACTAGCTTTCCCTGACAAGTTTGATAGTGATCCTTCCCGTTGTAAAGGATTTCTGCTACAATGTAAACTATTTGTAAATCAGCTACCCATGTTGTATCCAACAGGCACCAGTCGTGTTGCATTCGTATGCAATTTACTAACGGAAAAGACGTTAGAATTGGCCACAGCAATCTTTAGTAATGATGAGAGTACATATCCCACCTTTGAAGCATTCCTTAAACAATTTTGTGAAGTATTTGAACATCCAGCTGATGGGAAAAGTCCAGGGGATCAACTACTGTCTCTTACACAGGGACAAAGAACAGCAGCAGTATACGCCCTAACCTTTCGTATTCTCGCAGCACAAACTACTTGGGTGAAGGACACTTTGAAAGTAATCTTCCATCGAGGTCTGAGTCCAGCATTACAATCAGAATTAACCTGTCGTGACGAGGGAAAAAATTTAAATGAACTCATTGAAAATACCATTCGTATTGATCACTGTATGCGAAGTAGAAGAAACCCACGTCCCATGTTCTGCCCTGTTCTTGAAAACGTCAACAGAGAGCCCATGTAGCTGGGCTTCACACATTTAATAATAATTCATCTCATGGTCACTCATTGTTAAGCGTATTTATTTCTGTAACCTTGAGATACAACAAGGAAATTATAACCACGACTGCATTAATAGATTCTGGAGCAGCAGGAAATTTCATAGCCTGGAAATTTGCACAGCGTCACAATCTGTCTCTCAATCCATGTGACTCCTGTCTTGCAGTGGAGGCGTTACATGGACGCTCTGTAGGAGAGGGAAGAATACGGAACATCACAGCAGAATTACAACTACAGGTTGGGGCCCTGCATACGGAAAAGATACAATTTTATGTGATTCACTCAGTCAAATCATCCTGTGGTACTGGGTCCGCCCTGGTTACATCATCACAATTCACATATCTCGTGGTGAGAGGGTCAAATTCTCAGATGGAGTGATTCATGTAAGATGCACTACCTATGCAATTCCTGTCCGAATTCTCTCATTAGTACCCACTCAAGAGGATGATTGTGTGCCACTTGAATACAACGATCAGACTGAAGCCTTCAATAAAAAGAAAGCCACCGAACTTTCCCTCTCAACCTGAATCGGTATATAGTCGGAATAATCTGAATAAGTATATAGAAGAGGAGTTGGCTAAGGGTTTTATCCGACCCTCTACTTCCCCAGCATCCGCTGGATTCTTCTTTGTCAAGAAAAAAGATGGCACTTTACGACCCTGTATTGATGATCGAGGACTGAATGAAGTAACCATTAAGTTTCGCTATTCCTTACCTTTCGTGCCCTCTGTACTGGAACAGCTAAGACAAGCTAAGTACTACTCCAAACTCGACTTACGCAGTGCGTACAATCTCATTTGAATTTGTGAGCGAGATGAATGGAAAATGGCCTTTTCCACCACTAAGGGGCACTATGAGTACACTGTAATGCCCTTCGGCCTAGCTAACTGTCCCTCTGTGTTCCAATTCTTCATTATTGATGTGTTCCACGATATGTTGGATCAGTGGGTCATCATTTACATCAACAACATTCTTATTTATTCCAGGACCTTGGAAGAACATATTGAACATGTACGTCGGGTGCTACAGTGACTGATCAAACATAAATTGTATGCCAAAGTTAAAAAAGTGCGAGTTTCATCAAACACAAATTTTTTTTCTGGGCTACGTCATCAGTGCTGAAGGACCAGCTATGGATGACACCAAAGTACGAGCAGTACAACAGTGGCCCTTACCCAACACACTGAAAGAATTACTGCAGTTCCTAGGCTTTGCAAACTTTTATAGATGCATCATCAGAGGTTTCAGCTCCGTAGCAGCTCTGTTAACCGCTATGACCAAATGAGACAACTCTAAACTATCATGGTCTCTGGAGGCCAAGCACGCTTTCTCCGAGCTCAAAGCCAGGTTTACCGCAGCACCCATTCTCTGCCATCCTAACCCAGACCTACCTTTTATTGTGGAAGTTGATGCATCCAGCACAGTGGTTGGAGGGGTACTATCACATCGCCAGGGCAAACCACCCAAAATGTATTCATGCGTGTTCTTCTCACATAAGCTAACCAAAGCTGAACGCAATAATGATGTGGGAAACCGTGAACTGTTAGCCATGAAACTGGCGCTGGAGGAATGACGTCACTGGCTGGAAGGGGCAACTCATCAATTCACCTGATCTTAACAGATCACAAGAAATGTCACACAGAATTAGCCAAACGGCTAAGTCCACAGCAGGCTCACTGGGCTTTGTTCTTCACCCGAGTTAATTTCATTGTCACATACAGACCTGGTAGCAAGAACTGTAAGGCGGATGCTCTCTCCAGGATTACAGACGAAAAGTTTGAGTTGGTTAATGAAACAGTCATTATCCCAAATCTGCTGCTGGCCCTGATACAATGGGATATCATCACTGAAATCCAGGAAACTAATAGAGAAAATCCGCCTCCCATTAAGTGTCCTGCAGATTTGACCTTTGTGCCAGCCGAAATTTGCCCACGATTACTGACACAGATTCATGACACCCCTAGTTCTGGTCATCTGGGTATAACGTCACGTCTCATTTCTGGTGGCCTACCCTCTCCAAAGATGTCATCAAGTACATTCAGAACTGTAACATATGTCAAACAATCAAAGCTTTACATCAAATGCTTGCCGGCTTGCTACAGCTATTGCTCACTCCTCAGCGTCCGTGGTCTCATATTGCTGTAGACTTCATCACCGATCTTTCCTCATCACAGAATAACACTGTCATTCTAACGGTGGTCGACTGTTTCTCTAAGGCCTGTCTAATTCCTTAACCCAAATTACCGTCTGCTTTTGAAACAGCCAAAGCTCTGTGTAACCAGGTATTCAGAGTTTTTGGTTTACCGGTTAACATCGTCTCTGATCGAGGCCCTCAATTCACCTCACGACTATTGTCAGTGCTGTGCAAAAATCTCTACATCAACGTAAGCTTAAATTCAGGGTATCACCCACAGTCTAATGGACAAACACAATGCCTAAATCAGGAAATCAGTTTTCTTCGTTCTTACTGCCATCAACGACAGCATGAATGGAGTCGTTACCTTAAATGGGCAGAGTATGCACAAAATTCATTGATTAAACCAACAACCAGCATCACTCCCTTCAAATGCATCCTGGGCTATAAACCACCTTTATTCCGCTAGTCAGGAGAGCCCACTGAACTACCCGCTGTTACCGACTGGCTACAACGTAGTGAGGAGGTCTGGAACCAAGCACACACACACTTTATGCGAGCAGTCAGGAGTAGGGAGATTTAAGCCAATCACCACCTTCTCCCCGGACCCACTTATCATCCGGGATAATGGGTCTGGCTGTCAACCCGAGATCTTTGGCTAAAACTACCCTGCTGCAAACTCAGTCCCAGGTATGTAGGGCCATTCAAAATATTATGTCAGATTACTCCAGTGTCTTAGCATTTGACTTTGCCTAATCATTTCCGTATCTCTCCCACTTTTCACATGTCATTACTTAAACCCACTGGTGATCCACAAGAGGAGGAGCTCGGAGAGGGCTCGGAGGATTCATCTGAGTCTTCTGACTCATCACAACAGATGCTGAGATAACACCTGTTGTATGTACAATTTAAATGTTTTTGTCGACTCATTATTTGAGTATTGATCATCAGGATATTACATAGATTTTTATTATTAAAGGTGCAGTATGTAAGTTTGACACCCAGTGGTTAAACTAGGTGTTGCACTCCTGGATCAAAACAAACGTGAGCGTGGGTTGCCAGTTTGAATACAAGGAGCGAGTGATTTAAACTGTGTTCTAAATAAAAGCAACGACACGCGATAGAGGGAATATTTTCCATATTAAAGGGAGTTTTTGTCCTAACCAACACCTCGAATTGAATGATTAGAAAAGGCTTCTATTTCTCACAGCTGAACTTGTGAAACCTATGACAGTGATCACCTCAGGTAAATCTCGTGTGCTTTATTCAGAGCTAAATGCTAACAATATGAGTTTGAATGCCATTTTACATTTAATGATGTTAAAGAGGGTTAACATGTATTAAACAGATTTTAAACCTTACCGTTTCATGAGTGAGTGCATATTCTGTGCTTCTGAAAGGCTGTATTCAAATTTCTGTCGTGTTTCGTCTGGTACAAACAGCCAAATAGCTGATCACTGCCTCTCTCGTCACAGCATGTTGTTAGGACACGCGGTTACAATGTAACCTGCTCACCTAATGTTTACGTTCGTATTATTTATGTAATTTGCTAATTAATAACCTCATGTGGAACTGAATCTTGTCTCCCATACTGTCCTTTTCGGTCTCGGACGCACGCTTTCAGAGCCTTTCTGAATGAATGAAATGCGCTGTTTTCCAACAAGGCAACCCGGGGTGCTGAATTATAATTGGCTAAAATGGCATTGTGCATGTGAAAATTACCTAAACAAAGACAGCGTTCCGGCACGGAAAAAACATTTTCAAAGCAGAATATCTGACTTCAGCATTGTTTTTCAGTTAAACAAGTATGTTCACTTGGGATGTTTCTTAAATATCTGCACATATATTATGGTATTTTTATGCTTTAGAAGAGTAAAAAAACTTACATTCAGCACCTTTAAACAACTATTAAATAATCAGCTAAATGGAAAAGTTAAATATATTTTGATGAATCACTTATTTTTTATTAATATATACTACTTTTTGATTACGTTTTTGTGCTTAATATTTAGTTTATTTATTTGTTAATAATAATTTTAATATGAATTGACAATAAAGCTGACTTTGAATAACTTAATATAATGTACAGGGGGGGGGGGGGGGTGGGGCATTTATATGGAAACACCTTAATAAATTACAATAGACAATTGCCTTCAGATGACCCCAAAGATATAAGTCTAAGGGGGTCAGATCGGGAGACCTTTGGGGCCATTCAACTGGCCCACGACGACAAATCCACTTTTTAGGAAACTGTATTCAGAAAACCATTCCCATTTTATTAAGGTGTATCCATATAAATGGCCCACCCTGTATATACAGTTGAAGTCAGAATTATTAGCCCCCCTGAATTATTAGCCCCCCTGTTTATTTTTTCCCTAATTTCTGTTTAACAGAGTGAAGATTTTTTTTCAACACATTTCTAAACATAATAGTTTTAATAACTCATTTCTAATAACAGATTTATTTTATCTTTGCCATGATGACAGTAAATAATATTTCACTAGATATTTTTCAAGACACTTCTATACAGCTTAAAGTGACATTTAAAGGCTTAACTAGGTTAGATAGGTTAACTAGGCAGATTAGGGTAATTAGGCAAGTTATTGTATAACAATGGTTTGTTCTGTATTCATTCATTTTCTTTTTGGCTTAGTCACTTTATTATTCCGGGGTCGCCACAGCGGAATGAACCACCAACTTATCTAGCACATGTTTTACGCAGCGGATGCCCTTCCAGCCACAACCCATCTCTGGGAAACAACCATACACATTCATTCACAATCATACACTACAGACAATTTAGCCTACCCAATTCACCTGTACCACATGTCTTTGGACTGTGCATGGGGGAAACCGGAGTAAACCCACGCGAACGCAGGGAAAACATGCAAACTCCACACAGAAACGCCAACTGACCCAGCCGAGGCTCGAACCAGCGACCTTCTTGCTGTGAGGCAACAGCACTACCTACTGCGCCACTGCGTCGCCCCAGTTTGTTCTGTAGTCAATCGAAAATAATATTAGCTTAAAGGGGCTAATAAATTTGACCTTAAAATAGATTTTAAAAAAATTAAAAACTGCTTTTATTCTTGCCAAAATAAAAC
The DNA here is from genome assembly GCA_903798195.1 of Danio kyathit. Taxonomy (NCBI): domain Eukaryota; kingdom Metazoa; phylum Chordata; class Actinopteri; order Cypriniformes; family Danionidae; genus Danio; species Danio kyathit. The sequence continues at coordinate 18,666,771 of LR812520.1, forward strand.
AAATAGGACTTTCTTTGTAAGAAAAAAATGTTATCAGACATACTGCGAACATTTCCTTCCTCTGTTAAACATCATTTGGGAAATATTTTAAAAAGAATAAAAAATTTAAAGGGGGGCTAATAATTCTGACTTCAACTGTACATATAAATGTGTTTAAAAAGTAACATGTTAACTCACTTAGTTTTAAAGGGGACCTATTATGCCCCTATTTACAAAATAGGTCCCTAGAGTGTGTATGTGAAGTTTCAGCTCAAAATATTGTTTTATAACTCTTTGAAACTGTGCCCTTTAAGCTTTAATCCTAATTGTGCAATTTTTTTTGTGACTGTCGCTTCAAATTCAAATAAGATTCTGCTCCCAGCCCTCTTTTTATTAGAGGGAGGAGCTACAAATGCCTATGTGTCAGCGCAGTGGCAGATTCAAAAACAGACTAACACCCTATGCTATTGAGGGACAAATTGTCACTAATGGGCGGGGCTTTCTACTCTGATGACATATACAAAGAGAGAATGTCAATCAATGTGTTTCTGTTTTATGATGTGTGGTTATAAAAAAATTTATTTTTAGTTTTACCTTTAGAAGCTAGTTATATTCAGACTATGTCAAACAATCAAAGCTTTACATCAAATGCTTGCCGGCTTGCTACAGCCATTGCTCACTCCTCAGCATCCGTGGTCTCATTTTGCTGTGGACTTCATCACCAATCTCCCCTCATCACAGAATAACACTGTCATTCTAACGGTGGTCGACTGTTTCTCCAAGGCCTGTCGTCTAATTCCTTAACCCAAATTACCTTCTGCCTTTGAAACAGCCAAAGCTCTGTGTAACCAGGTTTTTGGTTTACCGGAGGACATTGTGTCTGATCGAGGCCCTCAATTCACCTCACGGCTATGGACAGCGCTGTGCAAAAATCTCAACATCAACATAAGCTTAAATTCAGGATATCACCCACAGTCTAATGGACAAACAGAATGCCTAAATCAGGAAATCATTAGTTTTCTTTGTTCTTACTGCCATCAACGACAGCATGAATGGAGCCGTTACCTTATGTGGGCAGAGTATGCACAAAATTCATTGATTAAACCAACTACCAGCATCACTACCTTCAAATGCATCCTGGGCTATCAACCACCTCTATTCCCCTGGTCAGGAGAGCCCCCTGAACTACCCGCTGTTGCCACACAACTGTGTTTAAACCCTTTATAAAAATGTTTTTTGCATAACAGGTCCCCTTTAATCTTGGTGTGATTCTGCAGTCAGATCTGAATTTCAGAAGTTAAGTCAAAGTAAGTAAATCAGCACACTATCATCTCAAAAACATTGCAAGAATTAGATGCTTTGTTTCCAGTGAGGACTTAAGCCTGAATTTATACATTTGCCTGGCGCAGCGTCGCGGTCCTTTGTTGACTGCGCGTGCACCTCACGAAACGGACGAGGCTTTTATACTTGATGTGTTCGCCGTTGTGCTATTCTTTAAACGACAGGGGGCAGTCAAAAGAAACTGACCGTAAAATCAGACAGATAAACAGAGAAGTAGGAAGTTTCCGGAACTATGGCTGTTTCTCAATACGCTTATTTCACGCGACCGCCATTTTAGAACACGAAAGCGAGGCTGCGGTGGGAAGAAAGCCGGAAGTATAGGATCAGCACTGTAAACATTGCAACAATATGCTGTGTGCTATAAACCTCCAGCTGTTGCTGTGACTTCAAAATGCAGAAATGGTGTAAACATTACTTTAATATCATTCCGTTCAGTTTCATTTAAACAATTAAAAGCATATTAGGCATCAAACAACATCACAATCTCTTTAAGAGTGATACACTTAAGTGTCCTCCTAGACTTCAGTCCAGGGCAGCAGGTAAACACCGTGGGGACGCTTCCCTGCTTCAGCCTATGTAACCCGGTGAGTGATAAAACACTGCAGTCCTCTGTAGCACATCTTCGTGTTGTCTTTAACAGTGTTGTCCCGGTATTGAAGTTTTAAAAACGTCAATTTCCCCGCTAACATTTACGCGCCGCTGAGCGCGCTCATAAACACTGCTGATTTGCCGTAGTATTCACCAGAGCTCAACAGAATGACTGTGAAGGTTATCAGCTTCCTGCTCTTCACAGATGGAAAACACACATAGACGGATATTGGAGCGTTTTAAAGATCAGTCGTTTCATCAGCGGATCGCTTGTCTGTGTTTGCACTCAGTAAACAGCAGTGAGGTGAACTGATGACCTTCACAGCCAATCAGAGTGATTTCTGTTGAGCACGTGAACACAATGGCCAATCAGCGCTGTTTAAGAACTCCATGAACAGTGTCTTAAATGTTAACAGGAAATTGGCATTTTTTTATGTTTCATTACGGAAATTTTGTATCGTGACTAGTCTAATATAGTTAAAGACTCAGTTCATTAACTTGAGTTTGATGAATGGCATCTAAAATGTGTGTTTGGGAAAGAAAACGTTAGCTAAGTAGTGCCATTTCCCTTAACTTAGCTGAAAATGAGGTAAAATATCCCTTTTTATTTTCACTATTCATTTAGAACGGACCTTAGGGTCACTCGGAAGGCGCTGAAATCATAAATTTGTGTCACTTTCTCTTCGCTGATAAGATATACAGCCAGGTACACAACATTCCTGTGTGACTCAGTCTATACTTCCGGGTTTCTTCCCACCGCAGCCTCGATTTTGCTGTTAATAATTGCGGCCGCGTGAAATCAGTCTATATGCGTTCTTCAGCGATCTTGCGTCCTCGTGTTCTCGTGTAACGTCATCATCAGCTGCCAAAGTTCAGTTCCAATACTCAAGACCGCAAGAACAGAGGACGCGTGAAACTTCCCGGATGTGATCTTGATATCGAGGACGCACCAATGCAGACTTGAGTACCGATCTCGCTCTAGAAGTCGCAGAAGTCATTGCGACTGGAGGTGGGAAGCGCAGCATTTTATATAGATTTATTATTAAAGTTCAGAGATATAACTTATTTACCTCAGGAGTTTCCCTAAATGAAACAGTAAATATAAACATTACCATGGACATCTTAATAAAGGAATAAACACATTAAGGGTGTTTGTTTGCTGAAATCCATAATAAAATCTGTTTTATTTATATTGTGCAACGTATTTATAATGTTTTTATGCATAGTATATATTTGGAAAAGGGGAAAAACAATAAATCGTCGTATGAATGCTGTAATGTTTAAATATTTTTCCATTTATAACGCAAGAAGGTCACGTGACCATCAGGAAGAACGCAGCATCTCATTTCTCACAGGACGCGTTCTCTGCCCTCGCGGTCTCCGAGGACACTTGGCAAGACCGGTCTCCACAAGAACACAAGGCCATTCTCTGCGTTCTTGGAATTGAGAAACAGCCTACGTCATATCATTAATATTATTGAAGATTTTTAAAATAGTTGTTTTTATAAATTATTATAAAGATTTTTATAACCATTCAAGATTTTTTTTAAATCAAACTTTGACGCATCACTTGCTTTTGTTCATATCTCGAACAGTTCTACCTATTAAAGTTTATTAAAATATTAAAGACAACATGGGTTGCTCTACAAATATACATTTTTTATTATTGCAAGAATAACAGCAAAAAAAGTACATCTATAAAATACTGTTTTGTTTTTTTATTTAGCCCGCTCCACAATTGACATTACTGTCTGGCTAGTTTATGTCCTCTACTTATATGCTAAAAAGGCAATAATGGTCCAACATTCCTGACCATTATCACTGACCATTATCCTGACCATTATCCTGACCTGTGCCACTGACGTGATCCGAGACCAGCGACGAGATGATCCCAAGGTTTTCTGGACCAGGCCGTATCCTGAGCAGCTGCTGTGGTGGTCATCGTGAAGTGGAGAACATGAGACTAACTCCTGTGATGCTCCAAGGACAGACGAGTCTTCGCTGAGGTCCAGCTTCCTGCGCCTAGACTGCAGCTCTGCACAAGACGTTTGGCCATAGGGGAAATGGTCGTGCCCAACTGAGCCTGGTTTCTCTCGAGGTTTTATAAATCTTCGCTTTGGTGAAGTTTTTTCCTCGCCGCTGTCGCCACTGGCTTGCATGGTTCGGGATCTGTAGAGCTGCGCATCGATGGATTTGCTCTTCAGTGTTTGGACTCTCAGTAGTGATTATTAACCCACACTGAACTGAGCTAAACTGAACTGAACTTAATCTCTGAAAACTGAACTGACTTTGTTTCAATTCACTATAATCTTCCATGTGAAGCTGCTTTGACACAATCTACATTGTATAAGCGCTATACAAATAAAGATGAATTGAATTATTCCTGGTTTAATCAAAATTTATTGATTAAACCAACTACCAGCATCACTCCCTTCAAATGCATCCTGGGCTATACACCACCTCTATTCCCCTGGTCAGGAGAGTCCACTGAACTACCCGCTGTTACCGACTGGCTACAACGTAGTGAGGAGTTACTGTTACTGAAAAAATACAGTTTTTGTTTTTTTTATTTAGCCCGCTCCACAATTGACATTACTGTCTGGCTAGTTTATGTCCTCTACTTATATGCTAAAAAGGCAATAATGGTCCAACATTCCTGACCATTATCACCAATAAAGCCTAGAAAAACAGGGCCTTAATATATTGTAAACCAATAGGTTCAATTCTTTTCCAGTTATCAAAGAAATAATTTGTTCCTTAATTATAGTTTTTTAACTATTAAATTGTTTTAAATTCAAAATTGTAATATATACATCAGTGTTAAACCTATAAATGGTTGAAAAACATATTTCTGTAATTGTGTACCAAGGTCTTCACTTTTGCCATGGCCTCTTTTGGCTGTAACAAACTTATCCCTCAGGTTTTTCCAAACTTTTTAACAAAAACTTTCCTCCTTTCCCACGGCTGTTGCAATTTCTTGCCAAGAATTATTGGTCATTTGGTTATCCCCAGGGCTTTACATTAACACCCGCCAACCCGCCAAATGCGGGTAGATTTCAGTGGTGGCTGGTAAGACAGACACTCTCACTAGCCACTTTGGCTGGTTGAAAATAATTTTCCCTGATAATAATTCATAAAAGCAGGGTTCGACAATAAGGATTGTCCAATATGCATGCAAAGGCGATCTTAGAATTGAGAAGCAACACGACTGACAAAAATAACTGCGTTCGCGTGAGCAATAAAAAAGCAGATGAATACTGAATGAAAGGTTGATCACTCGCGCTAACAGCTGGGGTGATGGGGTGTTTAAAACGCGTGCGCGCTCTCATTTCCTTGCATGAAGCAACTGTTTAGAAATACAGCTGATGTGATCGGTTCTCTTTCAAATAGACTTGACAAAAAGTGATGAACTTGCACCCTCAGTTTTGCTGCTTTCAAGAGCTCCAGATTTGTATTTTTGTAAGCAGCACCGGTTGCTTTCACTTTAACCATTATTTGAACAGATTATTTATGGGTCTAACGTCAACCGTGTGCGTTATAATCCTTTCATTATCACACGGTATGTTTTTTACCTGCTTTCTTTTGCATAATGTGGTTTAATTATCATTTTTTACAATAACATTGCTTTAATGGGAGATTACTCCCCATTTATGTGTAGTTAACTGGTGATCTAGGACCTTTAGCCAGGACAGATTACTTTGCATGTGTTTTGTTAAAAAGTATAGTAAACAGCTATATTTTTCTTGTTTTGACACATTTAAAATTTGTGGATAAGAAATAATTAATTGTTTATGTTTGGTGGTCAGAGATAAATTTGGTAAATCCTTCATTTTGAGCTCTGAAAATTATGTAAAATAAAAGCTAATTGTAATACTATGAAACCATGACCCATTTGCTCATGAACATTTAGCAAGCTCATACACGACACACAAAAAATGAAATGAATGAGGCATGTGGAGATAACGCAAAATCTAAATCAAGTAATTTTAGCATGTCAAAGTCATATTTATGTGTTCAAAATATGTTTTCCCAACAATAAAATTGTGGCTAGTGAAAATGGCGAGTGGCTAGTAATGTTAGAAAACTACCGTGGCTGATGAACAAAAAAGTTAATGTCAAGCCCTGGTTATCCCTATGATCACGCATGGACGGATCATAAAGATGTCCGTACAGTCGTACCTGTTTCAGACAAAATCTCTTCAAAGTGATTCATATTCAACTTAAATCAAACATGGCGAACTGTTCGCTTAAATCTCAATAATCAGATATGCTCCAACATTAGGCACATTCAAAAGAAGACTTAAAACACATCTGTTTAGCTGTGTCTTTACTAAATGAGCACTGTGCTACATCTAAAAGATCTGACTTTTATGTCTTTCTTTTCTTATTCATTCCTTTAAAACCTGTTTTAACACATTTTAACCTGTTTTATATTCTTTTAATCATTTTTATTTTCTTGTTGCTTTTCTTGTTGTTTATGTAAAGCACTTTACATTACCATTGTGTATTAAATGTGCTATATAAACAAACTTGCCTTGCCTTCCCTTGCCTTTAATGGTGACTTTATTAGTGATTATTGATAGAGAAACCCCACAAATGTTTTAGATTGATTTAGAAGATAAACAATCAGCATATGAGCATATGATGAGAATCATAAAGCAGACCAGTAAAATGAGAACACAGCATATTTATTGCAGGAAGTATTGTATGTACATGCTATCACAAATAAACACACAATATATATTTACAATACTGTAGAAATGTTCCTGGAGTGGATTGCCATTGAAAAGAACAACTGCATAAAACTGAAGTTAGGAATGTTTTTTTTTTTGCATTAAGATATTCAATAGATTCACAACACTCCTACTGATAAAGATTGTAATGTGCAGTAGAAGGACAGATTTACTTACTGTCATGCAAGAGCCAATGTGACTTTGTATACATTGATGCAACAATCACCAATAGGGTGGCAGAAGACAGAAGATACTGATACAAATCACAACAGAACAAAAGTCAAGAAGGATTCTGTAAAAATGGGGGGAAAACAATCCTGTATCAACAACAATGCAACAGATAAGTATGTCCATGCAGTGATCAAACGATTGCTTTAAAAAGCAGTTCTGTCAATATTCAACATAGATTAAAACAGTAGCTTGGTTCTACTTGCATTCATGCAATTACCGATAGCAATGTTTCACAGAAAATAAGGAAACAACTGAATAAAATTGCATTATGCTGGTGTACAGTTGTCTGGTCTTTGCCATTCATTGGTTAATTTTGACAAAAAGGAATGTTTGAAACATTTTAGACCAGAGGTGTCCAAACTCTGTCTTGAAGGGCCAGTGTCCTGGAGAGTTTAGCTCCAACTCTAATCAAACACATCTGAGCCAGCTAATCAAGCTCTTACTAGATATACTAGAAACATCCTGGCAGGTGTGTTGAAGCAAGTTGGAGCTAATCTCAGCAGGACACCGGCCCTCTAGGAACGAGTTTGGACACCCCTGTTTTAGACCATGTCTCAACCCATGCATATGAAAAATAGCCCATAATATACCACCCCAAGCCCCCCAAAATAAATAAATAAACAAAATTAAAATAAATACATAAATAAATAAGAAATAAAATGTACATATTTTGAATGAAACATGTTTGCTATGTAATACTGTAAACTGCCATTTTATGAGCGATATCAAAGAGCTTAGATTGGCCAAGAGGCAACACTCAATAGAACATTCCATTGCAACAGCAGTGCCCAGCAACAACCTCGTGATTCCGCCATTTTGGAGTGAATGCGAACGGCCGTCCATTGATTCTCATTGCTGTTACGATAACAAGCAGCTGCTTTGTTTTTTATTTATTTATTTTTAAAAAAGCATTAAAGCTGAGATACAACCTGAAAGACGACAATACAACACTTAATATGACAATCATCAGGACTTTTAACAGTTTATTTTACAGACTTATAATATGCTGTTGTTCTATTGGAATTTTCATTCCAAAATGGCCACCACGTGACACTAGCAGCATCTAGTGGCTGATTCCCAAACAGGCTGTCTCGCCTCTTGGTCATTCTAAGCTCTTTGGCGATATGGCATACACTATATTTTTAAAAGCCATTTTTTAATACTGTTGATCATTCTCATTTCAAGTGGGCACTAGGTGAATACATGTAATTTATAAAAGTTTTTGTGTATTTTATTAGGTTAATACAGAAAACAAAGGCATGAGGTAAGATGAGCCATTTTCATCTCTTATTAAATGCTGATGTTGTAAGAAAGCCTTTATACCGTTTGGTCTTTGAATTTTATATTTTATGCTCAGCTTGCCTCAGTTATTCCCCATAACCACTATGGTAAACTACATTTAATTAGATATTTTAATCATTGATGTTACGTCTACAATGTTTAGGGCCCAGTTTTTCAAAAGTAATGCAGTGAGATTTTGGATCACAGATTGGATTAAATCTTGGAAATGGGTTTTTCAAAAGTAACAGAGGTCAGGCCATGTAATCCAATCTTACATTTGATTTAGGTCAAATCTGCCTTTTGGGTTATTCAAAACTTTGAACTCAGATTGGGATCAATTTGATCCAAAAAAAAAAAAAAAAACACCCATCAGAAGGGTGGATTCAGTTGTGATTTTTAAATCAAATAAACCAAATAAAATAAAAGTTTTATTTTTTTTAAAGAGCCCTTATTATGCATTAAAAAGGGTCATGTTTTGGTTTTGGGGGTTTCCAACAGGCTGATATGCATGCAAAGTCAAAAACACTTTCCTTGTCTTATAATATGCATTTATTTTTACCTAATTATCCCAATGATTCCCATATGATTCGTTTGGGGATTCATTTGTTCCCAAATCTCTCTTTAGCGCGATGCTAATCCGCTCTGATTGGTCCGGTGACCCAGTCTGTTGTGATTGGTCGACTGCATTAAGGCAGAGACAAAGAGAAATGTCCACCATGGCTTATCAACAATTTTAAAGTAGTCAGAGTGCAGAGTATATGTGTGAGTATACCTGCCAACACTCCCGTTTTTCCCGGGAGTCTCCCTTATTTCAGACCCATCTCCTGCCACCCTCCCGTTTTGTTATTTCTACCGGAAAACACCTGTAATTTCAAGGCTGTAGAAACAAGGCTGGGGCTATAATGCTGAGGTATTTTTGCAAAAATAAACTTCAACCACTGACCTCTACCACTGACTGGTAGGGAAAATAACATTAACTTTCCGTCACAGTTCGCGACATGATTCAACCGGGATTTGCTACAGTGTTTGTCTTCCTCTTTTTCTTTCTACAGTGTTTGTGAGCGGGCGCCGGGGGTTCCAATTTTCCCGGATGTGCGCGCACAGTACATGGGCGGGCTTGAGTTCCGTATCGATGTCACGCCGGCACGGCTAAAGACTTGTTACCATGTCGATTCATTCGAATCACTATGAGCCGACTCTTTTATAGATAAATCAATAGTTTTAAACAAGGTGCCCTTTCAGATTTAAGCCTTAAGGCTCGTACACACCGGGACGCTTTTCATTTGCGTTTATCGTCAGCATTTTTCAAGACGTTTTTCCAAATTCAAACCCAAGCAATTTTCACAGGCGTCGAGCAGAAGAGTACGCAAAATCACTCCTTGACGTTAGATGGCGCTACACAACTTTAAGCTTCTGACACCCGCTTGTAACACAGAAGAAGAAGACAAAGTTGACACGCTTGTTGTTATGGATGGTTCAAGTAGCAGCTCCAGCTCTAGCGATGAAGAAATGATTATTGTTCACCAGTGCAATAAGCAGCTCCACGTTCATATCGCCTCTGGGCATCTTCTTCAGTGTGCGCTCGCATTGACAGTTTTGTACTTGAGCGCCTCCAAGTGCTGTTTACTGTAACTTCAGCAGCTCCGTGCACGTGAACAAAAGTGCCAATCTGATTGGTGGAGAAGGTTTTGACGCGGTGCGTCAAAACAAAAAAACGAGCATGCGGTGGTTTTTTTAAAATGACACTTTTGCGCCTGCTGTTTTGCGCGTTGGTGTGCACGATCACATTGACGCCCTTTATGTAGTCACGAGGCGTTAAATGTCGACGGAAAACGCGAGCAAAAAAACGTCTCGTGTGCACGGGCCTTTAGCTGGATATTTCACTTCACTCAGAGCTGTGTTACAGACTGCATGGAAAAATATTTTTAAAAACCCATAATAGGGGCTATTTAAGTAAATGATCACAAAATTAATGGTTACTGATGATATATAAATTCCTTCATATTTGAAGCCTACGTATATGAAGCATGTCACATCTAATGAGATATGGTAAACATTCATTCATTCATTTTCTTTTTGGCTTAGTCCCTTTATGAATCTGGGGTAGCCACAACGGAATGAACCACTAACCTATCCAGCACATGTTTTGCACAGCGGATGCCCTTCCAGCTGCAACCATCACTGAGAAACACCCATACACTCTCATTCACACACACACACAACAGACAATTTTAGCTTACCCAATTCACCTGTAACACGGGGAGAACATGCAAACTCCACACAGAAATGCCAACTGACCCAGCCGAGGCTCAAACCAGTGACCTTCTTGCTGTGAGGCGACAGCACTACTTACTGCGCCATAGTGTCGCCATATGGTAAACAACAACAATACAATATCAAAGCAGTATTGTAGAACAAACTAACACATGTCAAATGTTTGTTGATTGCAGTATTTCTGTTTTTTACCATTAACACAAACAATGGCTGTTGGTGGCCACTGGTATTTTGCCTGTCTGTTGTTTTTTGACAGTAAGCTACACTATTGGTTCCATTTAAGGCTCTGGTAAACAGGATTAGGTAATCCTGAAATTTGGTATTTGGATCACAGTGATCCAACCCAATGTTCCTTTAAAAACTGTCATAAAAGTAAGATAGATCAGTTAATCCTAGATAGCAAAAGGATTTCCAAATCTGGACCAATTTAATCCAGATTCATTTTTTTTTAAACTGGGCCTAGAAGTTATCAAAGTTGTTTTTAAATCAGTTCAGAAACACTTCTATTCTGTTTAAATGTTGGCTTCTATTTTTGAAATGTTTATAATAAACCTGCCCTGAGAATTATTCACATAATTAATTTTAAAATCACAGGCTCTAATCCATTACAAACAGCAAAATTGTGTGTCTCTAAAATACACACTGCAGTGAAATTGGTGCAGTTTCCTAGAAACAGCATGTGTCTCATCTTACCCCACTTTCTCCAAATGTGCCAAACCCTAAAAACTATTTTTAAAATTTATTAAACTGTAATCCCGATGTGGTATTTTAATTACTTCATTATTATTTTTTTTCTAATACATTTTTTTTAATTTAATTTTATTTATTTTCCTTTTGAGGTCTCCGGTTCTTAGTGACAAAACATTCTAATTTAGCATGGAACTGTTGTTTCCACATCCTGATAAAAATGTGCCATAAGGAGAGCCATTGAATAATAAAAAAAAACAATCAAATAAAATGAAAGATGTGTCAGATAAAAGAAGTTAACAGGCATGAACATAGGGATAAAGGCCCGTTTACACCAAGTACAATAACTATAACAACAGACTGTTCTAATTCTATGAGAATAACAAAGTCACACCACAGTCATAACAATATTGACACAGAGGATTTCTATAACTACAATCACTTTCAGAAAAAAAAGATTTTAACTGCAGAATGATGAAAACATTGACAGCCAATCAGATTTCACTTTTTAAGGACCTCGAGTATTTAAGCAGCAGACAACATAACCGCAGTGTGCACTTAATTCAATTATCATTAGAGTTAACTTTCTTGGTGTGAACGGGTCTTAACTTTTAAATATGGAATCTGCCATCTCAGAAACCTTGCTGAAATAGTCTAATATTGTGTGTAGTGTCATGCACTTTTTCCTGACTTCTCATCATAGTCCCATGGACAAACGTCAGCCATGTTGAGGTAAGTGGGTGGTGTTTGGGTTGTGTGGTTTTCAGTCGATGGAGGATCTTTATCATGTGAGGTAACACTTGATAGTGCCTCTGTCTCCCAAGGGCAAACTTCAGTACGCTTACTGCTGCTGAAAGCAGTGTCTTTAGTCGAGCTCCTCCTCCTGCTGGACGCCACCATTGCAGCTTGATCACCCTCTGATGATTGGCTTGTACGTCGTTTCTCGGAGGTTCTGCTTGAGGAGCTTCTCCGCTCCTTAATTTAGAGCTTCGTTTGTCATCATCTTTATCCTTCATCGCTTTCTCTTTAGAAGAGCATCCTTTTCTTTTTGAAGAAGAATCTCTTCTCTTTGAATGATGTGTGGGGCTGGATGTTTTGTCTTGGTTGGGGGACAGGGGGGGATCATAATCCCAAGGGCAGATATCCACCATTAGAGCTGGAGGCTGCAAAAGGCTTCCTGTGGACTTGGAGATATCTGAGAGGAAAATCTTGGGCTTTCCATCTGTTGGGGTGACACTTTTCTTGCGATTGATTCTCTCAGGGGACAGTCCTGCAGTGTCCATTGCTTGGAATGATGTATCCTCAAAGTTCCACGCACTTGCATCTTTATGAGTAGTGAGATTAAGAGGGAATTTGGGTTTCCTCCCTTCATCCCTTTCCCCAGTCTTATCTCTGGAGCGACGGCGGTTTGACGGAGATTGGCCCAAGCCTTTTTGTTTGTGTTGAGACTTGTGTCCACTTTTTGCACTGCTGCCGTGAATTGTGGTGGTTTCGTTGGGGGCAATGGAAACATGCTTCTGAGACTTGCCTTCTGATGGAGTTGGTAACTCCTCTACTTCCCAAGGGCAGACCTCAGAGAGGTCGTACAGGTCTTTGCTCCTCCCTGGTTCTGAACAAATGGAGGGCTGGCTGCCGCTTACCTGCTGCTTCATGATACCCATCTTACTAGGCGTTTTGGTGTACTCAACCGATTGGCTGATGATCATTTTTGGTAAACACTCAGGGGATTCATCGACCTCTGAAAGCGCTGTGCCTTCCCTTGCTTTGAGACCCTTCTTATTGGCATCTTCCACACTGTGAGTCTTCCCTGCAATGCCTAGTGTCTTTTCTCTGGCACTAGCAATGACAGACAGTGACTTCTGCAACATTGAGGTCCGAAGATGTACAGGCTTTTTTTCCGCTGCTAGGTTATGTGCACTGGCAGATTTGCACACCAACGGCACTGACTCCGTAGATTCGGCTAACTCCACCTTTGGTACCTCAGGGTTCTTCTTGTTGGACCTCCGCCCCATCAAGGTGTCGAGCAGAGATGCCTCAGTTGTGGAGTTCTCCATTTTGTCTCCAGGCACCCCATTGGTTTGTCCACCTTGGTCATGTGTATGATCATAGCTATGAGATCTCTTAAGTGAGAACATCTTGCTCTTCAGAGATTCTTCCCTTGACTTGCCAGAGTGAGAAGGGTCAAAGGGGTTTCTTCTCAGTGTGCTTCTGTTACTTCCATGGTCACTGCCATCTCTATCTTCCCGGCTATACTGGCGACTCACAGTTTCAGGTATTTCTGTGATACGCCGCATAAGTGTCCGGCCAAGCCCCCTCTTGGAACTGCGTTTTTTCTGTAGGTGAGGATTATTGGCCAGCATCTTCTTTCTTTTATAGATCTCCAGTTGGGAATAGAGCTTTTTCAGCTCCTCCTGACAAAGGCAAATAGCACACACACAGATTACACAGTAATGATTTTCACCCTGTCCTTTGCAAATGTAATAATAATAATAATAATAATAATAATAATACTAGTAATAATAATAATAATAATAATAATAATAATAAAGAGACATTAAAAATGTAAAGCATGGGGATTCCCAGGACCACAAGTGTATCTGTCTGCGGACTGCAAGATGGAGGCGTAAGATGAAGGAGCGTAACTTGTAGTTAGTTAGAGGCGTAACTTGCAGTTATCAAGATCTCATTAAACCATGCAAGATGTCACAATGAGATGTTGTTGGCAAGATGGGGGAAATACTTAGCAGAGAGAACATTTTCAAATGTTTTTATGAGTTTTCTCTAAATTTATTCACAACCAATTAATTTGATTATATTCATTCATTTAGCAACTCCACCATGCACCTCCACTTGCTGACTTCTTCATCCGTTTTGTCATGACAGTTCGCTTCCTTTCCGTTGCCTCCTGTGGTTGCAAATAACAGTACAATGGCGAGCGTGTCATGATGGTTGGGTTAAGGGTTGGGGTAGGTGTAGACATTAATAACTATGATGGTTGGGTTTAGGTTTGGGGAAGGTGCAGACGTTAATAACTGTGAGGGTTGGGCCATAGCCAGCCCTCCCTATAAGTGAACTAAGCGGCTGCTTAGGGCCCCGCCGCCACTAGGGGGCCCCCACAACCCGCTGCCAGTGCAAGCCGTTTCCTTTCTGAAATCGTTTTTATTTGCATTTTACAAATTACCTTAATTGACAGTGCTTTAGGACTTAAATATTTATACATTTTCACAAAAAAACAAACAAAAAAAATCACAATTTTATTAAAGTTGAAATTGTTTTCGTGTGATGGTCATGTGATTAACAGGAAGCTCGCAACATCTCATTTCTCATATGCGTTCTGTGTTCTTGCGGTTCAAGTTTGTTCTTCCAAGGTAACCTGCAAGACTAACCGGTCACCACATGAACGCAAATCTGTGCACAGACACAACAATGGCCTTTGCTTCATTGCATTCATTTTTTCCTGGTTTTTCTGTTTTTTCCTGGTTTTTCTGGTTTCCTGGTTTTTACAAACCCGTTTTTTTGTTTTTGTTTGTTTGTTTGTTTAAAACGCATTTTACTGAAATGCAGTAGTACTGAAGTGTCTTTCACTGACATATTTTGCACATATTTTGACATATTTTTTCATATTTTTCCTGAGACATGTTTATAAAAGTTATGTCCTAATTGAATTAATCAAACTAATATAAGCTCTGGACCCTGCATTTTAAATGTAAGGAACAGGGAAGGTGACTGAAGGGAATATTATGTTTGGGTATTAACATTAACCCAGTATTTGTTGCTTCCTATTTTCTTATATTCATATATTCATTTTCTTTTTGGCTTAGTCCCTTTATTAATCTGGGGTCGCCACAGAGGAATGAACCGCCAACTTATCCAGCATACAGTATGTTTTACGCAGCGGATACCCTTCCAGCTGCAACCCATCACTGGGAAACACACTCTCATTCACACACATACACTACGGACAATTTTCGCTTACCCAATTCACCTGTACCGCTTGTTTTTAGACTGGGGGGGAAACCGGAGCACCCGGAGGAAACCTACGCGAACGGAGGGAGAACATGCAAACTTCACAAAGAAATGTCAACTGACCCAGCCGAGGCTCGAACCAGCGACCTTCTTGCTGTGAGGCAACAGCACTAACTACTGTGCCACCGTGTCGCCTTTCTTATATGTTATTTATATTAATATTTTTCATATTTACTTTATACCATTTGCTTATTGACTTTATTATTTATGGATCAATTTTTGAATTAATGTTAATTATTTCTTTATTTATTTTTTTAGTTTTTAATGAGCTCAGAATGTATATTTTATCACTAAGTAATGCATTTTCACTTTTGGCTAATTATTGGTCAGTGTCGTTTCATTGCAGGGTTTTTGCTTTTGGAATTGATTAAAAAAAAACATCCAACCTAGAATCTTTAGCTACAGAATCTTCTATCTGTTTGCTAAATCAATAGAATATGTTTTAAACACACCAGAAGGATGCAAAGTAGGAATCAATGGTCCCTTTATTAAAGATTGTTTAACTCTTCATTTTTGAAGCTGCTAGTTGACAAAAACAGCGCTGTTTTAAAATGTCCAAATCATTCAGACAGTTATTAAGTAGAAGAAATCAGGCTTTACTTTTCTGTTTCATTGATTGTATTTAATATCATAGCAATATAATCATTGTGGGCTGGTTTGCAGGTAGGGCCCCAAAATTATTCTGCTTAGGGCCCCCAAATGTGCAGGCCCGGCCCTGGGTTGGGCTTAGGGTTGGGGAAGGTGTAGACGTTAATAACTGTGATGGTTGGGTTAAGGGTTGGGGTAGGTGTAAACATTAATAACGATGATGGTTAGGTTTAGGGTTGTGGTAGATATAGACGTTAATAATTGTGATGGTTGAGTTTTGGTGTGGAGTAAATGTAGACATTAATAACTGATATACAGCAACATCTTGCTAACAACATAGTTTTTAAGTTACGCCTCTAATGTACTACAAGTTACAGACAGACCCTACTCCTGGACCAGGGTTACTAAATGATTAGTTCAACGCAAATCATCATCATTTTGGCACTCAACCATATGTCCTTCTAAAAACATAAGACTTTCAATAATCCTTATAATGCAAATTAAGATATTTGAAATATTATGAAATCTGAGAATTGTTTGTGCTTCCACTTTAAATTTGTATTTAATATTTTTTTTTATAACATATACATTTGGATGTACTAGTTTTTGGACAATTATCATAAGTTATTTTGTTAGATAAGCTCCAGATTTGGCTTCAGTACTGACTAGTCTAATGTATATGCACAAATTGCTTGTGTACAAATTGTATAGCTTTCTAATTAAAATATGAATTTAAAAGATAGATTTGTGAGGGGTGTACTTATATATGCTGAGCACTGTACAAGCACATATTCTAATATATTTTATATTTTAATAATGCTCATTTAAAAGTAGCTGGAGTTGGGATGCAGATGTACATTCATGTTCATTAACAAATCAGTAACAGTAACATCTGTAAAAAAATTCTTAAACAAACAGACTCAAATGAAAATAAATAATTAAATAACCATTGTACTTGCATAGTATTTAAATTATGTTAACCACACATAAAACCAAGTGCATCCTCACTACCATTGTTGTAATGTTATTACATTGTTTCTATGTCAGTGGTTCTCAACCACATTAACATATGTTTGAAACTGTTGGCTGCATTTCTTTTATTTTGGTCAGAGTTGAAATAGTTTACAGTTCAATAGTTGATAAGGCTCGCAGTTCAAATGAGCACAGTTGTTTTGTTTTGCTTTCGGTATGTTTACCATACTCTTGTATGCATAATGAAGAAACATTATATTGAATTCTACTGAAACTCCTTAATAGTTTCATTCATACTTACTCCCAGGGCTGTTTATATCGAAGTTGATATTTAGCCGCACCATGTTGGTGTTTCATAACATCTAATTTTTACGAGGTGGGTCATTAGCCCAACACTCAACCCCCAACCTGAAAGATCAGGACATACACACGTACACTACGGACAATTTAGATTACCCAATTCACTTATAGCTTATGTCTTTGTACTGGGGGAAACCGGAGCACCCGGAGGAAAACCATGCGAACACGGGGAAAACATGCAAATTCCACACAGAAATGCCAACTGACCCAGCCGGGGCTCGAACCAGCGAACTTCTTGCTGTGAGACGACAGCGCTACCCACTGGGCCACCTTGCTGTCACAATAGTTTCATAGAGAAAAATATAATCACAATAATGATCCTTATTCTTTAAACTTACCCTAATGTCCTCAGGATCCAGACTGTGCTCACTCCAGGCTGACGTTATGCTACTGTTCAGACAGGAACCCGAGTGACCCATATCCAGCTCATCTTCATAAGCCTCTGTGGCTATATCCTCTCGTGCATGAGTTCCAGTGAACAAGAACTGCAGTGAAGGATGAAGCGGTCTATGAACATTTCTCAAAAAAGCAAACAAAGCAATAATCTCCATAAGCGGTTTGCAGACAAATTATAGATGTAAGAACAATGATAATAACCTTTGGAATGAGAAGCAATCCCAGAGTAACGGTCACTGTCAGGTGCGTATGGACAAAAAATAACATTAGCATCCAGTCTGGATGCAGCCCAGTGCCAAGACAGAACCTGTAGAAGAGACCAGAGCTTATTAAATGTGCTGAAGGCTATTCTAAATGTTTTCTGTTTAACTCTGCACACAGGCAACTCTCATGTATAAACATTCTCTTATGTATAAAACTACAAGAATAGTCATACTACAGGAATAGTTATACCAAAAAAATTAATCTAGATTACAATATCTTGAATATGAAAACACAACAAACAACAAATTGTTTTGTCTTTAAATGATGAAATTGCCCCAACCGGCCATTGTGTGTCAAAAAAAAGTTATAAATAAATAATAATCAAATAAATTAAATAAATAAATAAAAATTAACAGTAACGTGATACATTTACAAATTGACATTTTAAGTCCCTGATCTGCTAAAAGTGCTGTTTAACAGAGCATATATTATAGTAAACATTGTGAAATTTCAACACAATCACAGTGCAATTCGTAACTTTTTGATTTAGTGGCTAATTCCTATGAATTTGGTTGATTTCATTTGTACAGTTTAGTACGATTTGCTCATCCCCCGATGATGGTTGGGTTTAAGGGCGGGGTTAGGTGCCATGCCTCCTTTTAAAAGTTGTACATTTTCATACGACTGAACTCATATGAATTAGACACTAAACTGACAAAACGTAAAATACTTATGTTTCCTTGTGAGATCCGGCTGGATATTCCTATAACAGTATTTCCTGTTACATTTAAGTAGTTTCAAAAATGTGTACTTATATATACTTATATATAAATGTGTACCTATATACTTATATCTGTCACGGTTGTGGATCTATCTGTTCTTCTTGTATGTGTGTGTGTGTGTGTGGGAAGTGGGTGTGTTTGTTTGGGTATATCTTAACCACGTGGTGTGTGTGTGTTTACATTCATCAGCTGGGTTATCACGTGTCTTGTTACCACTCATCTCACTCAGCTGTTTTCATTCTACCACAGCTGTTGCGCATTACCGCGCGCCTTTATATGTTCAGTGTTTGTAGATAGCGTGTGTCAGTCTGTTGTTTGTTCACCTCTGTGTCTGCTTCCTGTTAGGCACTCTCGCTATATCCGCTGGTGGTGAATCGTCATAAGTTTGTTATATTTGGACTTTATGCACGTCTCCGTTTCATTGATGTTGATGCAACTGCCTGCACTGATGACAACCATATCAGTGAGAAACTTCACCCCGGATCTGCTGCTCTGATGAACTGTTACCGCTGGCAAGCGTGTCGATTTCCTTGAGAGTTGCTCCATAGCACTAACCTTCCCTTCCCTCGATATCTGGTAAGATATCAGTGAGAGACTTCACTCCGGATCTGTTTCTCGGATGAACTATTACCGCTGGCAAGCGTGTCGATTTCCTTGAGAGTTGCTCCATAGCACTAACCTTCCCTTCCCTCGATATCTGGTAAGATATCAGTGAGAGACTTCACTCCGGATCTGTTTCTCGGATGAACTATTACCGCTGGCAAGTGTGTCGATTTCCTTGAGAGTTGCTCCATAGCACTAACCTCCCCTTCCCTCGATGTCTGGTAAGATATCAGTGAGAGACTTCACTCCGGATCTGTTTCTCGGATGAACTATTACCGCTGTTTAGCATGTTGGATTCCTTGTGAGGAGCACTCTTGCTCTACACAATTCTTCTATATCTGGTGAGATCAATACCAGTTGTGACTCTTGTTATCTCTATTAATAAATCATCTTGCACTCACTTGCATTTGGGTCTCCTGTGTATATTTGTGACAGAATGAATGTAAACACACACCACGCGGTGAAGATATACCCAAACACACCCACTTCCCATACACACACACACGCATACAAGAAGAACAGCTAGATCCACAACCGTGACAATATCTATATATATATATATATATATATATATATATATATATATATATATATATATATATATATATATATATATATATATATATATATATATATGAGATTTATGCCATAGATTCATTGATTCTGACACTTTGATCACAGCTTATGACCAAGTGTTTTTGGTCAAGACCTACCAGAACTCAGTGGAGGACTATTTATCACAAATTCTGCTCAGCATAATACATTTTCAAATCAACAAATTCCCTGTAAACAAACAGCCATGATTTATTCATTCATTCATTCATTGTCTTGTCGGCTTAGTCCCTTTATTAATCCAGGGTCGCCTCAGCGGAATGAACCGCCAACTTATCCAGCACGATTTTACGCAGCGGATGCCCTTCCAGCCGCAACCCATCTCTGGGAACATCCACACACACATTCACACTCATACACTACGGACAATTTAGTCTACCCAATTCACCTGTACCGCATGTCTTTGGACTGTGGGGGAAACCGGAGCACCCGGAGGAAACCCACGCGAACGCAGGGAGAACATGCAAACTCCACACAGAAACGCCAACTGACCCAGCCCAGCCGAGGTTCGAACCTGCGACCCAGCGACGTTCTTGCTGTGAGGCAACAGCACTACCTACTGCGCCACTGCATTGCCCCAGCCATGATTTAAATGGTAAAAATAAAACTGTAAAAATGCTATAGTAAAAATCAGTAAACTGGTTAATGGGCTACATGCACACAGACTTTTATTTTTCAGCCAGGCAGCCTGGCTGCTTCCAGTGAACTGCCTTGCCATTTTAAAATTGTCATGTTTTTTCTTTAAAAATTCATGATCATCACTGCCTGATAGATATACGGTATGAAGTGGGTCTCAGATCGGACAATAAGCACTGCATTAAATTCCATTTTCCCCCGCCATGTCTTTAAAAAATGGCAGTTTATTTCACCACAGCATTTTAATGGCATTTCTGTGCTGTTGCTACTGACGGCGCTAGTGGTTACAACGATCTTTCATCTCGATTTACGCTTGAACAACTAAATGAATGCTAAAGTCTCTTGAACTAAATGTATTGTAGTTACATTACAACATTGCTGCTGTAAAAACAACTTTGTGAAATTAGAAATAGTCACATTAAGCTTTCACCGGAAGTTTATTGCTGGCTTTAAAACTCTAGCGGTGCATAGAGCCCATAGTAAGTTTTCTTAATATATATGATGAACAACCATAAATTGACTTTCGCAGAATTCCCTACGTAACACTGCACTTTTCAGTTTTTTATTGACATTATCGTGGTGCTTTTTAGTTTCTGTTCCATAGGTGATGTATATTATAGTTTTGCTATAGATAATGTTGATAAATAATGCTTATTGCATTATACTACCTGACAAAATTCTTGTCGTTGATCCCAGTTGTAAGAGCAACAAATAATAACTTGATTTCTAGTTGATCATCTGGGAAAAAAAGGTAGATTTTTTTCAATGAATCATCTGTTGAGCTGCATTCCAATCATCACAAATACTGCAGAAAACCTATTGGAACCAGCATAGAGCCAAGATTCTCACAGAAATCAGTCAAGTTTCGTGAAGGAAAAATCATGGATTGGGGTTACATTCAGTATGGAGGTGTGCGAGAGATCTGCAAAGTGGATAGCAACATCAACAGCCTGAGGTATCAAGACATTTGAGCTGCCCATTATTACAAACCACAGGAGAGGGCAAATTCTTCAGCAGGATAGCGCTCCTTCTCATACTTCAGCCTCCACATCACAGTTCTTGAAAGCAAAGAAGGTCAAGGTGCTCCTGGGTTGGCCAGCCCAGTCACCAGACATGAACATTATTGAGCATGTCTGGGGTAAGATGAAGGAGGAGGCATTGAAGATGAATCCAAATAATCTTGATGAACTCTGGGAGTCCTGTAAGAATGTTTTCTTTGCCATTCCAGATGACTTTATAAATAATTTATTTGAGTCATTGCAGAGATGTATGGATGCAGTCCTTCAAGCTCATGGGAGTCAAACACAATATTAATTCTTTTTCCACTACACTATGACTTTATATTTTATACTGTAAATTATTTCTGTTAAGTGACAAGACTTTTGTCTAAGCAAAGTCAGACCTTACTGTTCTAATTAAATAATTAAAAATCAAGGCATGATCATATTTTATTTTGGTAAAATAAGCGTGATCAAGAGGCTTTTGCCTCAAGTTATTAAGTCAAGTTATTGTTTGTTATTCCTAAAACTTGGATAGGCGGCAAGACTTCTGTCAGGTAGTGTATATGATGAATAACCATAAATTGAGTTTCCCAGAATTCCCTGCATGACTCTTGTTGTTATTGTTTTTTTTTTATTTTAGTTTTTGTTCCATCGGTCATGTACATTAGAGTTTTGCTAAATAATGTTTATTTCATTACTTACAGTAAATAGTATGTCTGTTACCATTATGGTGTTTTGTAGTTGTGTGAATGACACTGTGTGCCTTCTATATTAGTATATTTCTCGGCTTGTGGGAAAAGCTGTTTGTGATTCTGACTTTCTCATCACCATGCTTATTGCTTATTGTTGTTTTTGTCTATGTAACAAAGTATTTGACGTGTAGATGTTTGCACTTCAAAACATTATTGTATTAACACTATGAATTAATGAAATAAGTAATTTACCTTGAAAATGTTACATTTTTTTCACGGTTATTATTTATGGTAAAATAATAATAACCACAGCTGCTGTTTTTTTTTTACCATAAATTCTACAGATTTTTTTTTTTGCAGTGTTGATATATTGATGGCTCCTCTTTCTAGTTCTCTACAGAAATAAATGGTAAGAATTCTGTGGTCAAAGAGAGTGAAATTAAGCAGCTACAGAGTGGTCTGCAAGATGGCAGACAGTAAGTGAGGCATGAACATGGGGAATGGGTTTATTTTAAGCCTTAGTAGTTTTCTGCATGAGCTGTCTGCAGCAGGCATATTTTATGAACCTTCTCTCAAGTGGCTTATCAGTGGCGTCTTCATGATGCTTGTCGTTTAGCTGAGGCCAGCTGTCTTCACTTCACATCTTACTACTTCAGTGCAAAGTTCTGCTGATGACCTGAGTTTTACATTTTAATTGGAGCCCAGACAACTTGAAGTCATTTTTAGGAGGGCATGGTTACGTAATTCAGGTTAAACAAACCCTGTCAAGTTTTTAATTCAGTGTCCGAGACTGAAATAATGAAAGCAGACAACTTGGATATATGTGTCTAATGGCCCGTTTACACTGAGTGGTGTGGTATGGTACGCTTTTATGGCCGTTTCCACTGTCAAAAGGTACCTAAAAGCGAACCGTGCCATACCACTTTTTTGTCCCCCTTTGCAAAGTGTACCTAGCACGAAAAAAGGGTACCAAAAGGTGGAGCAAGACGCGCAGCTGAATGCTATTGGTTTACAGATATACAGTACGTCACTTGCAAAAGCAGGAGAATGAAAATAAAGGAACTGGCATTTTTAAAAACACAGCCGAGACATTATACCTTAATATAATAACAAGCCATGGTCGACCTGAGATCAAACAAACCTTGTCGTCAAGCTTGTCTAGATGAACAGCCACAAAGCCAAGAAGAACAAAATCTGCTGTGTCCTGTTGTTGTTTTACGAGCCCGTCTAAAAGTGCGAGCGGTTTCACTTTCTTCAAAGAGCCTGCCGCGGGTCTATATTTGAAATAACGACCTTCTTGATCTCATATTAATAAGGTGCGCATGATCATTGAAGCGTTTTTGATATCCTACCCTTTCAGAAAGGGACAAACGCGAGAGTGAAGCAGAAAAAAAAAGGGAAAAGTCGGAAAAAACAGCAGCAAATGATGCTTTCCGCAACTGAAAACATGAACAAACTGCCATGTTTAACTATTATCATTGCCTGTTGGACTATTATGAACTCGGAATGACGGAGTTACTCTCTAACAGAGGTTACATGTGCTGGTGAAGATTAAAAATACAGATGGGAGGTTTGCACTGACTGTGGGCTATATGTTGTTGTTTTTGAACCCAAATGAGGACTAAATGTGTGCTGCGTGTAGTTTTTCTGTAATTGGTAACATATCAGACTGTAAGGGGCTGTATGTGTTCTTATATGTTGCATTTATTTATTTATTTGGTATAATTTCAGACGTTACAGTAGGCTATTTTGCATATCATTGATCTGCAGTTATAAATAATCAAATCAAATTAGTAATGAACATTTATACACAAGTATTTATGTGTATAAAGCATATGTTTTGTGAGAAATGATTCTCATATGATATGTGAACGACCCATAAAGCTTTACTTTGACATTTCCTTGAGTAAAAATTGTATCGTCTGAAACTTTCTGTCATACACCACACTCACCAAAAGGGTACCCGTACCGTACCGTACTGTACCTCTCAGTTGAAATGGGCCATAAGAACCAGTAATTTAGATAAACTTGTGAACTGTACCATGCTAAGCACAAAAATACCAAAAACAGACGTGATATCCTTTGTGAAAGTACACTTAGGTGTACCTTTAAAGGGCATCTCTGATGAAAATCAACTTTTGCAAGCTGTTTGGACAGAACTGTGTGTAGGTATTGTCTCGTTTCAGGAGTGGGGAAAGGAGCGAGGACTCAATTGCAGGGAAATTGTGTATTTATTTATAATAAAATAAAATAAAAGTCAAAACAAACTACCCAGGATAAAAAGGATAAACTAATAATGGGTTAACAAGGAGGATGCGACTAGAAAAATAGAAAGGAGAGCACATGACACAAAGAAACAACACCAATGGAAGACTAAATGCAAGACGAGTACACAATAAATAAAAACACTCACTGTGCACTCACTCATGCAACTAGCATGTTTCATCCCAGCGCCTACCGAAATCGAAACCAACTAGACTGAGACGCTGAGAATGAAACACCACACTGCAGACAGAACGAACACAAATACCAGGACAAGAGTGCACGTCCCAAGCACGCCCAGACTTCGCACGACCCGAGCGCGGTCAAGACGACACTCATACAAATGACACACAATGACAGAAAGTGAGTGCTCGACCCGAAAAACTCGAGCCGAGCACAACATACAAGACAAGACAGGACTAGTGTCTGGACTCTGTCACCAAAACAAGATTTTACAAGACCGGAGTGCCAGACTCTTGACAGGTATAGTGTGTCCACAGTCATATTAGAGTGATAGAAACATAAAAGGCCCCTTTTTTTAATTCCTGATGTTAAAATAGTATCCAAATGCCTCCCATTCTGAGGCCCACCACAACGTGACATAGGAGTGTGGTTTCCCTGCCCATCGAATTGATTGACAGACACGTATTAACATGTCTCCATAATAACACGTATAATCATATCCACAAGACAGAATTTATGCAAAAGCAACTGGGGTTAAAAAATCTCAGCTCCCTGTTATCATCTGCACAACAAGAATTAGTTTTACAAGTTTAAAACGTTTTTAAAACAGTGCATGCTTGTAATAAAGACAGTAAAATTGCTACGTAATTCAGCACCACATACTGTAGTGTCAATTACTGTATAGTACAATTATAAAAGAAGACACTTCAATACCAGTTTGTGGACTTAGTTCAGGTTTAAATTGTACATTAACATAACAAATATACATACAGCAGTGTATATTAATGTGTATCCTGTCACATTTGTCATGCAAAAACAGTGCAAAGCTAAAAACAAAGCTAAATGTGTGTGTTATAACAACATTGTCTGTGACTCATCGTTGCAGAAAGGCTTGAATTAACTCAACAATTATATCAAATAACAGCTGGGAAAATTCTTACTGTAGTAAGAGAGATCTGCTTCATGCTTGTCTGCCAATGTGCTGTTTATCTATGTGAAGGTTACATCCATCAGAGCAATCTTTGAAGCTCTGTTACGCACATGGGAGTGGTGGATGGGGAGAACCAGCTCATTTGCATTAAAGGCACAGGCAACAAAAACAGCTACAATGTCCTAACAGCTCAAATTTCCAAGATTTAAAAAGGTATAATAAATAATCTGATGGGTATTTTGAGCTGAAACTTTACAGACACATTCTGGAGACATAAAAGACTTATCTTAAATCTTGAAAATGGGCTAAAATATGTGCCCTTTACAGATATAACTAAAACAAATTACATGAATATACCGAAAAAATTTATGTAAAATTTTCAGGATGTTAATTGAATGAAAATGTATTAAGCACACGCACGCACACATGCACGCACGCACGCACACACACACACACACACACACACACAAACACACCACACACACACACACACACACACACCACACACACACACACACACACACACACACACACACACACACACACACACACACACACAATTTGTAGTATATTATGTGTAAAATTCATGCCTGATTGATGTTAATTTTACAATTTTACATCATTTTTTTTAATAGCAGCTCAAACATCACAATTTCAACATATATACTGTATACAAATGAAGTCAGTAAAACTGCTGAAATTATGTTAAATAAAGTCTTATTATGCAAATTCAAATGTGTAGCCCATCATACTTTATCGATGGATAAAGGATTCATGTGGTTGTTTGTTCGGCACTGAATAAATGCCACAAAAACTATTTAAACGCATCTGTGATCCATAATTTAACGCATTCGCCTTGCCGGCTTATGTATGTAAGGCTTTTCCAGAGTGGTCAGTTTGCTTGGTAGCTTACCTCGTACAGTGTCGGTTTAAGAAAACCCATTCAAGTATTTGAGATTTCCAAAAAATATACACAGCAGCCTCTGTTGGATTTGGCAACAGAAGCTGCAAGTTGGCATTGCAGAAACAATGCAATTCACAAAAACATAGCCGAGGGCATGTATTTCCAATGAGCCTGGGTTGGTTAATGGTATTGTGACACTCCTATTTGGAATAGCCCAACCAGTGTTTGTCCACCTAGAAAAATATTCCCACCTCAAAAAAGACAGACTTAAGTTCACAGTTCTAATACTGAACAGGTTTTTAACTGAATAATTAATGTAAGTGCTTTAACAAAAATGAAATCTCCACATTTCTGCTATTAAAGCGTCTGGTTTCCTGGCCTGATTAATTTTATTCTAAAAAAGGAGAAGAGTTTAAATGATGAACTTCTAGTTTTCTAGAAATCATTACATTATGTGATGAATGCTCTCAGTAGAGTATGTGGTCAGTGTTTTAAATGCTCAGAACATTCCTATAAGAACTTTCTTTAGACTGCTGTGGTAAATATAAGTGGATGTGGGTTGGAGTTTCATAAGATGTGGGTATTATACTGTCATTCAGCTAGTCTGTTTCTTGTGGGTGTAGTAACTGACATTTGGACACTCTTGAAGGAACGAGATGACATGCTGTATTGAATCACTTCAGCACCTTAACTGAAATAACAGAAGAAGGAAGGACAAGGATCACCAGCATATAAACAAAAGATAAAATTCCTGTTAAATTAAGCAACGCAAGCTTAGTTGTTTTTTAACCTCATTATTGAAATACAATTATTTACTTGCTGGCAAGATTAGGCTGATTATATAGTTTGCTTCTGCTTGTACATTGCTGAGTTGTGTAAGATCCAATACACTCGTATATACAATACATATGTTTGACTAAAGTTGTGCGATACTCAATTTCTAATCAAAGGCAACTCTATTATTCTAAAAAACAGCTTTTCCAAACGAGTTAGCACTATGCTGCGGTAATAGGCTGATGGATTTTTGCCTTGAATTTCAGTTTGGATGAGTCAGTGCTAGCTGCCTGAAATTCAGAGTCAGTTTTTATATTTTCAGCAGTCAGATTTAAAGGATTATTAGGATTAGTAAAATCACATACAACCCTGGAAAAAAACGAGACACCACTTCCAAGATATTATTGGTTTAGTAATGATATTTGATTGTCTCGCATGTATTACCAGAACTGCAGTGATAATTTTCAGTCTCAAATATTTGCATTAATGATATTGTTTTCGGCCCGGTCTCATTTAAGGGCAGTGTGAGATTCAAATGAATCCTACCTTCTTTTGAAACAAGTGACCACAGAACGTTGCTGTGATAAATAGCAACCAAAGATTGTTGAAATGAAAATTCCTTAAATTGACAGAGTTTATCATGTGACATAATAAGGTGAACCCTAATCTAAAATAACAAAAATAACATCTCTACAACCACAACTCTAAACTGCCAGCTGATTGCTGGGTAGTGGCTTGGTTCCTCCATGTGAAGCCACTTAAATACCCTTATATGGAGGAGTGACTATTCAGATTCAACTCATCAATTTTCATTGTCCTTATTTATAAAATAACATAAAATTACTGCTCATTTTAAGCGAAATCCTGATTCATCACACAACCTAACATCTCTGCTTTCTCCTTCAGGAAACAAGGGTTTACATTTGTAACTGAAATATTCTCTGGATTTGTCTTTATTCGTTATGAGTTTTGAGTATTTCAAAGTGGTCTCTTCATTTTTTTCATGGCTGTAGTGCATGATGTATACCGACATATGTGTATAAGTACCTGTAGATGCACATTTAACTGCTTCAGATATATTGATGCATCCACCATCTTGCAAGGGTTAACATGCCACCACTTAAAATCAAAGATGTCTTCAAACTGTGCAGCATTGTGCAGCCTATGTTTGTAAAAATCTGGGATTTAAATCCTCCCCCAACATAACATTTCAAAGGTCAGAACGTCATAATCCAACTTAAGGCTTTCTCCACAGTTACGAAGGACAAACCTTTTCTATTTTATTGGACCTGGGATCCTTTCTTTGATTATCTAGGAACCTCGAATTCTCCTTCATGTGAACTTCGACGTGTGTCTTGTAAAGACATATGGGAGTTCGCCAAATGACCAATCACTCTGAAGAGTAAGAAAATGGGCCAATGAAATGCCAAATGAATTGGCAGAGCTCAGCTCCACAGGTGTCAGCGATTAGTTATTAACAGAGTATATCAGCTGACGGCTAAGAAGTAAGCATTTATATTTTCGCTTCAGAGCCTCACACTAGAGTCTGAAGAGTACCTCTGCTAAGCTGATTTTGTCAAGAAAGCAGTATTCCTACGGTGGTTGACTATGCTCTTATGATCTTCAAGACAGCCGCCCGTGCCCTGGGGAGGACGATGGCCACACAGTGGTCCAGAAATGACACCCTTGGTCTACCCTGGCAGATATGCGCCACGCCGACAAAATATGCTTTTTGGCATGCCCATGTCCCAGGCAGGCCTACTTGGCGACAATGTTGGGAACTTTACCCAGGAGTCCATTGTGGTGAGAGATCAGCTGTGTGTGATGGGGCAGGTCATCTCTTGGTGGGCTTGGAAAACTGCTCCCCCACCGGACTCGTTCGCGCTGGCTGTTCCTCGCAGAGAGCATTCTTACCATGGCTCCAAGACACTCTGCCGTCACAGCCAGTTCCACTGGTTAGTGAACGCACCGAGCTCCCCCCACCAAAGCAAACCTAAGGTTGGCCGCTTGGAGAGAAGGAGAACCGTTTTTTCCCCCGGTGGCTCTCCTGTGCTGGCTCTCAGCTGGCCGCTGGTTTATGCAATATGCATTTTTTCCCCAGTGAGCCTGCACAGACACTGTGCAAGTTCGGAGAGACGAGGAGCGAGTCTTGCTCGTTGCGCCTCCATGGTGCAACCGGACCCAAGTTTCCGGACTCACACTCCTCGTGATGGCCCTCCCTGACAAATTCCCCTGAGGAAACATTTTGTTTCTCTGGGACGGGCACCATCTGTCACCCGTGCAGGGTTCTAGAACCACCATAGATGGTTTCTAGACAAAGTGCAGAGGACTTAGGTGACCTACCAGTTTGGTGGTTAACACCATCACTCAGGCTAGAGCACCCTGTATAGGCATGCCTACATCCTGAAGTGGAGTCTGTTCGTTGTGCGAAGCTTTTCTCTGAGAAGAACCCCAGACATGCCAGATTAGTGTTGTGTTTTCTTCCTTCAGGATAGCTGGAGCGCAGGCTGTCATCTCCACACAGAAGAGTTGGTGTGCTGCCAACCCCGCTCTCTGTGGGGCGGCGAATGTTAGCGCGCTAGGAAAGCATAACCTCATCAACCGGTTCCTCAGAGACGCGTGGCGCGAGATGATTAATTCCCCCCCCCTATTGCCCTCTTGTGATCTCCCTAGCCCCAGGGGTTATGATGAGGACCATTGAGCCACTAGATTCAGTATCTATAAGTTTTCTGTCCATGAAGGCAGCTCTGCTGGTCGTGTTGGTATCATCAGGAGGGTTAGGATGCCGGTGGCGTTTTTGGTCAGCAAATCGTGCCAGGAATTTGGACTGGCCTACTCTCACATTTACCTGAGACCCCAGTTCAGCTATGTGCCAAGGTGTGCCCATTTAATTAACCGGTAGAGAACCTGCAAGCGCTGCCTGCGGAGAAGGCAGACCCAGCCTTTCATTGCTGTGTCCATGCACTGTGCTTAATGTGACCACACGAAGAGCATACATCTCTAAACAGCTCTTTTATGTTATGATCAGCAGAAGGGAAGTGTTGTATCAAAGCGGAGGATGGTCCTCTTAATAGTTTGGCCATTGCCCTCGCTTCACTGTGCCAGGGCAAGCTGTGTCCCCCGGGAGAAAGAGCACACTTAAAAGAGCTGTGCCTCCTTTTCGGCGTGAGTACACAGCACCTCTTAACAGATTCTGAAGAGCTGCGGACTGGGCGACACCTAACACATTTGTGAGATTTTATAATCTTCCAGTGCAGCTGTTTCCTCCTGATTACTGCGTAATCCTGGTCAATCAGGAGGAAACTAAGCTTGGTGTCAAAAACACTTGCTGCGCCATGCTCCCTAAACCGGACATACATGTGCTTTTTCTGTTCTGCCAGTAAGTTCCCCGTTTTGACGAACCCTAGAGAATTCCTCCGAGGCCCCCAGCACCTGACTCAGCAGAGGAGCCGGGTGCCTGGCTCAGTATGATGTCTGGTATGCCCACCTTGGTCTACCCACATACTGAGGTTCGGTGCCAGTTATGCACTGTCCCCATTGGTGATCCCATATACTTATTTCAGCCACGGAGTGTTCCCTCTGACCAGGCAGACCCGTGTCTTTCCTACTCGCTAACCAGCTTATCATATGTAGCACTCCCCCTCCATGAAGCTATTCCATATGTTCTTACTGCCATCAAGTCTCCCCTCTTGGGTAGCAGGTGGCCTCCACAGCGTCCTCCCCCTTCGAGGACTGGCATGCTTTCCCAACGTACTGTCGTATTTCTAGAATCCCTAGACTATATTAGTTAAGTAAAAGCACAGTTTCGACCCCCGATCTAAATTCTTGTAATTATTCCCATGTAATGGTAAATAAGTCAAAGTATGTCAAAGTATGGCCAGCGGGGGTAGACTTCACACTCCAGGACAGGTTTCAACACACAGACTGGAGTATGTTTGCTTCCCAGGCCACCTGTGGCTCTCACACAGACAGTGACAGTTACACTTCCTCTGTTCTGGAATACATCAACACCACCATAGACAGTGTTACAACCCAAAAACAGATCACCACATACCCAAATCAAAAGCCATGGATGAACAAGGAGGTGCACCTCCTGCTGAAGGCACGCAACACTGCCTTCAGATCAGGGGATGCACAGGCCTACAGCACTGCCAGGGCTAATTTGAAGAGGGGCATCAAAAAGACCAAGCACTGTTACAAGCTAAAGCTAGAAGAGCACTTTTCCAACTCTGATCCTTGGCGCATGTGGCAGGGCATACAGGCCATCAGCAACTACAAACCCAGCCAGTTCACACCCACAGCCACAAATGTCTCCTTCCTGAACGAGCTAAATGACTTTTATGCCCGCTTTGAAAGAGACAATAAAGAACCCTACACCAGGATCACTTGCTCAACCGACCACTCACCTATAACACTCACCTCCTCAGAAGTCTACACCGCACTAGTCGGATAAATGTGCGTAAGGCTGCTGGACCAGACGGTATTCCTGGGCGCGTCCTCAAAGCATGTGCAGAACAGCTCGCTGGGGTATTCACAGACATTTTCAACCTGTCCCTTAACCTAGCAGCTGTGCCAACATGCTTTAAAACCACCTCTATTGTGCCGGTGCCAAAACACTCCAGCCCAACATGCCTGAATGACTACCGCCCTGTAGCACTCACACCCATCATCATGAAGTGCTTCGAGTGGTGTGTCCTGGCACATCTGAAAGACTCTCTGCCATCCACACTGGACCCACATCAGTTTGCCTACCGTGGCAACAGGAGCACAGAAGATGCAGTCTCCATAGCACTGCACTCTGTACTCACACACCTGGACAATAAAAACACTTATGCACGAATGCTGTTTGTTGACTTCAGCTCAGCATTCAACACTGTCATACCCTCTAAGTCATGGGTGACCAACCCTGTTCCTGGCGATCGACCTTCCTGCAGATTTCAGCTCCCACCCTGATCTAACACACCTGAACCAATTAATTGTAACCTGAGGAGCACTTGATAATTACAGGCAGGTGTGTTTGATATGGGCTGCAACTGAAAATTGCAGGAAGGTCGATCTCCAGGAATAGGGTTGAGCACCCCTGCTCTAAGTTAATGATCAAACTTAGAGACCTGGATATCGACACGTCTCTCTGCAACTGGGTTATGGACTTTCTGACTAACAGACCTCAGAATGTTAGATCAGACCACATCTGCTCCACCACCGTCACACTCAACACTGGTGTACCACAGGGCTGTGTGCTGAGCCCCTTCCTCTACTCCCTTTTTACCATCGACTGTAGGCCTGTGAACAGTTCTAACACCATCATCAAATTTGCAGATGACACCACAGTGATTGGTCTAATCAGCAACAATGATGAGACTGCCTACAGGGAGGAGATACAGCATCTGGCCACTTGGTGCACCAACAATAATCTGCTCCTTAACACCGACAAGACCAAGGAGCTCATTGTGGACTTCAGGAAGGGACGAACAGGCTCATATGATCCCATCCACATCAATGGGATGGCCGTCGAGCCTGTCTCATCCTTCAAGTTCCTGGGGACCCACATCTCAAAGGACCTTTCCTGGACCACCAACACCTCCAGCCTGGTCAAGAAGGCTCACCAGCGCCTATTTTTCTTAAGGCAACTTAAGAAGAACCAGCTGTCATTAGCCGTCTTGGTGAACTTCTACCGCTGCACAATAGAAAGCATCCTGACCAACTGTGTCACAGTCTGGTATGGAAGCTGCTCTGTTGCTGAGCGTAAGACACTGCAGCGGGTGGTGAAAACTGCCCAGCGCATCACAGGGACCACCCTGCCAGCCATAGAGGACATCCAGAGGAAACACTGTCTGCGCCGAGCACGCAGTATTCTTAAAGATTCCTCTCACCCTGCTCACAGAGAGTTTTCTCTCCTGCCTTCTGGCAGGCGCTTCAGGCTCCCCCGGACAAAAACCAGTAGACTAAGGAACAGCTTCTTCCCCAGAGCTGTCTCCCTTTTGAACTCTGCCCCCCACTGACTCTTTGCCCCCTAATACACCCCCCACAAGACAACTCATAACTGCACTTTATAACTTATACCTGTATCCTGCACTTGCTGCTATTGCACTCCTGGTTAGACCTAAACTGCATTTCGTTTCCTTGTACTTGTACATGTGTAATGACAATAAAGTTGAATCTAATCTAATCTAATAAAGGGCCTAGGGGACGTTGGAAGGTTGCGCTCTTGGTGGTGCTTGTGCACTCACACTATGCTTGGCAAACTTCACATCAGGTGTGTGACGGGCTTAGCTGCTGTTGCGTTTTCCATACACACTCCCATATGTCTTTACCAGACACATGTTGAAGTTCCTATGAAGGGGAACCTCCTGGTTACATACATAACCCACGTTCCCCGAATAGGGAATGGAGACGTGTGTCTCCACTGCCACATCAGCTGAGTCTCTAACTGTCAGCTGAGTGATTGGCTCTTCAGCAGGCAAAAATCTATATACTCTGATATACTATGCCAGCTGATATACTCTGTTAATGACTAAACGTTTACACCTGTGGAGCTGAGCTCTGCCCATTCATTTGGCATTTCATTGGCCCGTTGTCTTACTCTTCAGAGTGACTGGACATCTGGCGAACTCCCATATGTCTTTACGTATGTAACCAGGATGGTCTCTAAGGGTGCTTTCACACTTGGTTCAATTGCCTGGACCGTACCCAAGTTCGATTGTCCCCCCTTGCCACCTTCTCGGTTGGTTTGTGTTCACACTGTCTTTTTTCTGTTGCTAGGTCACGGTCACGAAAGCAAAGCGCTAAAATGGAGACTTCCGCACATCGCGGTCGATTTGCTTTTACTGAATCTTTTAGTTTTGGACATACAGAAAGCGACTCGCGTCTATCTGCCGCAAAAAATATTATAAACATTCAGTGTCTGCAGAAGCTGTTTCTGGAGGAGACAAGCAGACATCACTGTGTATCACTGTGCTTTGCTCAGTCCCGCTTGTCACCAAGGTACAATACGTGGCGGACACACACGAATGAACGTTATGAAAACGATAGTTTGTTGTACAGTTGGCGGTTCACTTCCGCTATTTGGTACGATTGCATTCATACTAGAAGTGAACCGTACCAGAGTTCGCATGAACCGTACCCCAGACCACCTCTTTCAGGCAGACTCGGGTACGGTTCACGGGTGCGTACCCGAGTTCAGAAGACACGTTCACACTAGCTAAACGTACTGTACTATGACGTCAAACGAACCCGGGTGCGGACCAAAAGTGCTAGTGTGAAAGCACCCTAAGACTAAAAGCTTGTCTGTTAGACTCAGCCTGGACATAAGAAATGTAATCTGCCTTTTTGTTAAATAATTTTGTATTTTATGTCCTTATTTTTATTTTATTTTTTATTTGCTTGTTTATTTGTTTATTTAACAATTTAATTTTAATTATTATTATTATTTTTATTATAATTTTTCATGTGGGGGTCAGGATTTCTGACATGTGTTTGCACTAAAAATCATAATTAATTGATCATATATGCATGTATGATCCAGTTGGCATTTTCGTGTGGAGTTTGCATGTTCTCACTGGGTTCATATGGGTTTCCTCCGGGTGCTCCGGTTTCCCGCAGAAGTCCAAAGACATGCGCTATACAGTAGGTGAATTGGACAAGTTAAATTGGCCGTAGTATATGTGTGTAAATGAGAGTGAATGGGTGTTTCCCAGTGATGGGTTGCAGCTGGAAGGGCATATGCTGTGTAAAATATATGCTGGATATGTTGGCGGTTCATTCCGCTGTGACGACCCCTAATTAATAAAGGGACTAAGCCGAAAAGAAAATGAATGAATGAATTAATGCATGTATAATGCAGATCAAACATGCATATACCTGTGGTTCCAGAGAGCTAAGAGTTACTGTCAACTTTCTCTCAGGTGTTCATACACCAGAACGCAGCTGCTAATTATGCATCTACGTATATATCTATATTCAAACATGCTAGATATTTCTGATTTTGTAATGCACATTCTTTTCTTTAGTATCTCCAAGCAACATGATGTTTTTCTTTTTTTTAAAATGGGCTTACTATTTTCATGGGAGCTGTAAATTCACAATTCTGAAAATAAATATTTGACTTTATACCTTTTTTTTTTTACTTTTTTTAATCTTCTGGCAAGATATTACCTTTCAATTGGAAGAACAACAACAAAAAAGTAAATAAAAATATTAAACTTTTAATCCAGGGTGGGAAAATAGAATTAATAGAAATAAATAATAGAGATGTAAACTTAAAACTACGGATGCAGGTTGTGTAGTTTTTTCCAGGTATAACAAACCTTCTTGCACAAGTCTAAACAAAGAAAAAAAGCAGTTTGTAATACATTTGCATTTCAATTCTCATGTTATACCCCAAGTATGTTATTGCACTTCACTCAAAAAGCAGCCATTTCATGAATAAACATATAAAGCACATATATAAATCATCTTAATCATGTTCCTGGTGTTGCTTCTCATAACCAATGCATAGCTAATGCTCACCTAATCATGTGAAATATTGCAGAGATGAGGAGTTCGTTATAAATAGCCACTGCCAAGTAGCGAGGCTCGTGGAAAGCAGAGGGCACAGTCCTTACAGCGTAGCACAAATAGACACCCCACAGCAGGAACAGGAACTCCGCTAGAGCAGGAACACAAGGAGACACAAAACAGTGCCGTCACTAATTATTTAGTGTGTCAAGTCTGGGAATGCCAGCTGAAAAGATGTGATTTCACACGGCCTGAAAGGCTGTTTTCCCTCCCTCTCCTCTTTGCCGCATCACTCAAAGTAACACAGAGTCGACGGTGCATGAACATCTCCAAAGCAATGTTAGAGGTAGCAATAACATTACATTTCCAACTGCAATGTCCCCACCCAGCAAGCAGTTTTTGTGTGTGTTTAAATTAATTTGGTTACAGTGTAAGGTGATGCTACCCTGCTGAAAAATCCAGCTTAAACCAGCCTAAGATGGTTGGCTGGTTTTAGCTGGTAGACCAGCCTGGTTTTAGATGGGTTTTGGCCATTTCCAGGCTGGTTTCCAGCCATTTCCAGACTGGTCTTAGCTGGTCAGGCTGGAAAATGACCAGCTTAACCAGCTAAAACCAGCTTGACCAGCCTGGTTTAAGATGGACATAGCTGGTTTTGGCTGGTCAAGCTGGTTTTAGCAGGTCAACTCCCAGCTTTTACAATGTAGATTGTGTTAAAGCAGCTTAACATAGAAGTTCTAGTAAATTGAAACTGTGTCAGTCCAGTATTCAGAGTTGAAGTTCAGTTTAGTTCAGTTCAGTGTGATTTAATTTCACTGCTGGAAGTCCAAACACTGAAGAGCAAATCTATCGATGCGCAGCTTTGCAAGTCCCAAACTAAGCAAGCCAGTAGCGATAGTGGCGAGGAACAAACTTCTCTAATTGAGGGAACGTGAAGGAAAAAACCTTGAGAGAACCAGGCTCAACAGATAGAAATGTACTTGCATTGAAAGCCTTAAACAAAGGTTAAATGTTAACCCATTTGTGCCCAATTTTATCTAAATGGTTCCATGCATGTAGCATTGTTACTAGTGTCCTATAATATTGACATGTTTTGCATTTATTTCTCCAGGTTTTTTTTTACTAGAAATTCTCATTTGAATATGCACAACTATAGTTGCCGGTGGGCAAATATGTTGTAAGAACCCTTCAATGTAATATTTGCATAGGAGGAGAACATTTGGCATTCTAACTTAAAACAACTGCTTTCAACAGATTCATTCATATCCCAAAACACATTTATTATGTTTAAAACTAGAAAACCATTCAATATGAACCCCCACTGCATATTTACAGCTGACAAAGAAAAAAATAAAATAAAAATCATGACTCAAAGAGCCCAAGTAAAGTAAATACTGCTCTCCACAATGGTGATGTCTAACAAAATGAGTATTTTTAGTAAATCTCTGTATGACAGAAAGAGTCAAACAAGTTAGTAATAAGTGAAGCTGCTGAGGCTGTTTGTGGAGTTGTTTAATGATCCTAATGAGCTGAGATTTTGAGTTTTTGACATACTGAGTATTCAGTTGAGTTCCTCTAAGGCCTTGTCCACATGTTATTTTTGTAAACAAAAAAGTTTTTTTCTCCATTTAAAAAAAAAACACACAGACCCTGGCGCTTTTGAAATCTTTACCCTGACAAAGATTCAAAAATTTAGGTTACAGTGTTTGTGCTTTTGTGTGGATGAACAGTCAAACTGTAGAAAAATCTGTGATTTAGACAATACCTACTGTATGTTTATGTGTACAGCAGGGCCTAAGGTTGTGACTGAATTCAGTTTTAGTTTTGTGTTTTCTTCAGTAATTGTGCTTTTTAACAGTAGGAGTTCATTATTATCTGTTCAATCAGCACTTTAACTCTGCTCCAATGTTACTTTAACTCTCTTTGCGGGAGTGAGACCAGTGGGAGAAGTTAATTTTAATAATAATAATAATAATAATAATAATACATTTTATTTATAACGCACTTTTCTAAAACCCAAAGCGCTTACAAGAAAGTAAAAATAAAGCACAGTAAAACAATAAAATATACAAAAAAACACAGTAAGAAAAAAGGGATATCACAAATTTAAAACAGTCCTAAAAAGATGAGTTTTAAGAAGCTTCTTAAACAGTCCAAGGAGCCAGCATTCCTAATGTTTGTGGGGAGAGCATTCCACAGTTTGGGTGCATGGAAAGAGAACGCCCTACCTCCCATGGTGCTGAGTTTACAGCGAGGCTGAAACAGCGTAGGACCCGAGGCAGAGCGTAGACAGCGAGAGGCAGAGGAAATGGATATCAGGTCACAAATGTAACCTGGAGCAGAACCATGAACCACTTTATATGTTAAAATCACTGTCTTAAAATCAATACGAGATTTGACGGGCAGCCAGTGAAGCTGTTGGAGTACAGGAGTGATGTGAGATCGAGATGATGTATGTGTCAGCACACGTGCTGCAGAATTTTGGATGTATTGTAGAATCTTGAGAGAGTTAGCTGGTAACCCTCCGAACAGAGAATTGCAAAAATCCAAACGAGACGTGATAAAAGCATGGACAGGACTTTCAAATTTTACTCTGAGGGTTTTGTTGTGTATCAAATTATGTATCAAAAAAGTCTACTTTAAAGAAAAGATATCAGTTAAAGGGTTAAGTTATTTTTAGATGGGGTAATATGAAAGCAAAAAACATTAAACAAGACCAATAACCTTTATTTATGAACTTATTAACACATTATTCCCATTATTTCCCATGATTTATGTACTTGCAAGGTATTTGCCTACCGGCAACTATAGTTGCCACATGAACTTTGACAAATATAGAAAAAACTATAGATTTATTGAAAGATTTGTTTTGTTTGGTGAGTCTAGAGACCCTCATGATTATGTTGATATACAGGGTGGGCCATTTATATGGATACACCTTAATAAAATGGGAATAATTTCCTGAATACAGTTTCCTGAAAAGTGGATTGTTCTTCGTGGGCCAGTTGAATGGCCCCCAAGGTCTCTCGATCTGACGCCCTTAGACTTTTATCTTTGGAGTCATCTGAAGGCAATTGCCTATGTAATTTATTAAGGTGTATCCATATAAATGACCCACCCTGTATATTTGTGAACAAAAAATAATTTTCAGTAATATGAAATTGCCTTTATTTGGGAGGGTTGGCTCCATTTTGCATCCTGAAATTAGGGGTAGAAAAGCGTCACGTGACAGGAATACAATCAATTATGTTTTTTTCTTTCTTGAAATCTTTTATTTGGTTGTTTGCTTGCATGGCATTGAGAAATTAAACATGTATAACATGAAGAAAGTTACTTATGAAAGGAAAATGGCAACTTTGAACTTTGGCAACTATAGTTTCTGCTGGGCTTAGATGGGTTAAGTTATTAAAGGTTAAGTTTTTTTTTTATTCCACATGTTAAGTTTTTATTTACTATACTCTCAAAATCATTCCACATAAATCCTCGGATTTTGTACTCAATTATGCGCAGAAATAGCAAATACTGTCTGCAGATTCCATCTGGCCCTGCTAACTATAATTGGTTATTAATTATTAATATTAGTTCTTGTTATTGTCAATGGTGAGAACAATTTCTTCTACTTATTTTTGTTTCACTAAAATATTAAGAAGGACACAAGTTTTAAGAACTGTTTTTTTTTTTTTGTTTCTTAATCAGAAAATTAACAAACAGTATTAGTTTGACTTGTGTGGACAAGGCTAATGATGATAAAAATTTATGATGATTCAAATTTACATGAATAAATTATATTTTAAAATGTATGAAGATGAAATTGTTTTATTAAAGGAACAATTTAACACAACAAACACCAACACTTAACATCAAGTACGCAAAGTGTTGGTGTTTATTGTGTTAAGTGTGTCATTCTTGTTATATGTTATATATTACTATTTACTAAGTAATATTAAATCATTACACTACATTGCTTACTACAGTATAGGGCTGGGGTTCGATTGTGGGTTAGGTTTAGGGACAGTTACATAATACAATTACAATAGAAAGTGCATGGAACATGTGCAACTACTTCACCATAAAGTATTAAGTAAATCTAATAGACATCTAATTGACATATAAACATGGATTTCTTTACGTTGGCTGAGAGAGCTTAACATGCTAAACACATGCAAATAGAAAAAAACATCAGCAAATTAATAATAATAATTAAAATAATAATTCCTTGCATTTAAATAGCACTTTTCTGGACATTTAAAACGCTTTTTACAATTTTGGGGAAATCTCCTCATCCACCACCAGTGTGCAGCATCCACCTAGATGAAGCAACTGCAGCTATATCACACCAGACCGCACACCACACACCAGCTGATTGGTGGAGAGGAGACAGAGGGCCAATCCCAATTCTATTTTTGTACTTCTACCCCTTCAAAATTCACCCCTAAAAAAACGGGACACCACTACCTGCACACATCATCATATGTCATCGCGATCTCTTGCTTCATATGAGATCCGGCGACTACTGTAGTTGTTCCAGTTTTCTTAGTCACTGAAGGCATATATCATGTTATCATAATGATGATATAATGTGGCAATAAGTTCGTAACTGTACTGTGCATTTACACCGTGGCCATATTCATCTATGTAAACACACGAAAATAATATTAACATTATACCAGACACCGTAAAAAGGTTATCCCCAGCCACTAGGCTTTTCCGACAGGGTATTTAAGTGTCATCGAGTGCCAGAATGTTGTGAGACTTCTATACAAGAATACTTATTAGAGACTATAGATAGTGAAATTTAGCAATTTTTTTTTAGCTTTTTTTTTTTTTTTCAAGCATGATGTTTAAATACAAACGCGGTTATGAATGTATTAAAACATATGCTTGTTTGTCGTAAAAATTTGTAATAATGACAAAAAAATACTAATTTGTACATCTCCTGACTTCCGTGTGCAGCCGTTGTAGATGGTGTAGATGGTTGTAGCCATTGTAGATGGTGTATTCTGGGAAAGGGGAAGGTAAGGCGAAGGGCTAAGGGGTAGAATTGGGATTGGTCCAGAGTGATTAAGCCAATTATGATATGGGGATGGTTAGGAGGCCAGTAGGAATGAACCACCAACTTATCCAGCATATGTTTTACGCAGCGGATGCCCTTCCAGCTGCAACACATAACCCGTAGACTCTCATTCACACACATACAATATGGACAATTTTAGCTTACCAAATTCACCTGTACCGCATGTCTTTGGACTTGTGGGGGAAACCGGAGCACCCGGAGGAAACCCACACAAACGCGGGGAGAACATGCAAACTCCACACAGAAATGCCAACTGACCCAGCCGAGGCTCGAACCAGCGACCTTCTTGCTGTGAGGCGACAGCACTACCTACTGCGCCACCGCATCATCCCTACTGGAATTTTTTGGGGTCAAACACCTACTGTAATTTTTAACAATCACAGAGAGTCAGGACCTTAGTTTAACGTCTCAATCGAAAGACAGCACTCACTGAGCAGTATAGAGTCCCCACTAATATACTGAGGCGTTAGGTCCCACACAGACCACAGGTTGAGCACCCCCTGCTGGTCTCACTAACACCACATAAATTAAGAAAACATGTTCATCGGTTTGACAACAAACGTGCTGCAAATCCACACAATGCAAACACAAAAATAAAAAATAAATGAATAAAAAAATGAGGATGAATGAATTATAATTAATTATAATTTTTTTCCTCAAATTTTTAACGAGAGTATCCGTTAACTATCTTAGCTGTTTGCTGAAGGAACAAATTAGCCAAAAGTTTTCCATGTCTGTTTCACCAAAATATCCCGTCTCTTTGTCATTCTTCTATTCAAATTTAACACACTGATGATGATGATATAAGAGAGAATGTCTTAGTGTGAGAGAGTTTTAATGGCTGTCTCTGGTTCCCCCTGTGCTTCCTGCTGTAAGCAGAAGGTAGTGGAGCTGTCAGAGAGAACTGTCTCTGCATCACTGGCCACGTCTCACACCCTCATGCCTTAAAGGCTGTCTGGACACACTCAGATGATCAGATTATATTTCCCATATCTCTTCTGTCAAAGTTGCATCCATAACCCTGAGAGTCTTACATTCTTGCTTCATTTTCCCTTTTGTTTCAGGCTGCTGAAGATATGTCTTTGAAGATAAAAGGCCAATCATGCTTTGTGAGAAAAATACAGTGTAATGATCATCTTTTTTTCATTATTTATGTATTATTCATGTGTATTAGCAGTTAAATGCATATTTACGGTACACAGAGACTACATTTACAGCATTTTATCAAGAATGCAGAAAAAAACAGTAATATTGTGAAAGATGCAAACTGCAGTTTAATGGAACACTTTGTTGTTTTTGAAAACAGACTAATTTTACAACTCCCCTAGAGTTAAACGTCGAGTTTTACCATTGTTGGATTCATTCAGCCAATCTCTAGGCCTGGCAGGAGCACTTTTAGCTTAGCCAGGGGCGAACTGATTTAGGGGCCCTAAGCAATTTCAGACATGAAAATATATTTTTTTTCTGTAGATTCGTTTTTTGTTTGTTTGGTTGTTTTTTATTTTGTAAATAAATGACATGTTAAAAATATATTTCAAGAGGAACCTTTATCTTTTTTATGTAAAATTAAATTAAAATTAAGTAAAGTTCCACTATTCAGAGGGCCCCAGGTTTTGAAAAGACATAATAACATTCATTCATTCATTTTCTTTTCGGCTTAGTCCCTTTATTATCCAGCATATGTTTTACACAGCGGATGCCCTTCCAGCTGCAACCCATCTCTGGGAACCACCCATACACTCATTCACACACATACACTACAAACAATTTAGCTTACCCAATTCACCTATAACACATGTCTTTGGACATGGGGGAAACCGGAGCACCCCGAGGAAACCCACGCGAACACGCAAACTCCACACAGAAATGCCAACTGTTACGCTCGATGTTTCTAGAAAGCAGGCACGAGGTCTCAGGAATTACAAAAACACGTATTTATTAAAAGACACTTACGAAGATCACCGAATGGACAGGACTAGAAGACAAACATCAACACACGTAGACAATTCAATACCAGACCAGGGACAGACTGAATACAGGAACTTAAATGCACAGGGACATGATGACGATAATGACGAACAGGTGGATGGACACAGGTGAAGGTAATGAACAAAACGACATGGCGGGAAACGGGAACAAAGGAGCACATGGTGAGGGTCACATGACGAAAACACACACATGAGGAGGACAGGTTGAAACAATACCCCCCCCCCCCCCTTTAAAAGGCGCGTCCTCGCGCCTAAATAGGAGGAGGGGGTGACAGGAGAGTCTGAGAGGGAAGAACTGGAGTGCGTGGAAACAGGAGGAGTCACAGGAGGAGAGTTGGAGGGCGTGGAACATAGGAGGAGGCCAAGGAGGAGTCTCAGGAGGAAGGAGGAGCCAGGAAGGGAGGTGAAGCAGGAGGAGGAGGACCCAGGACACAGCCAGGAGGACGGCCCAGGGTGGAGTCGACGGAGGGAGGAGCCATGGAGGAGGAGTGGTCGCCGACTCCCGGGGGCCGACCGAAGGAGACACCGCAGATGGAGGTGGAGCCCAAGGAGTCGACGGAGAGCCGAAGGGTGAAGGTGACGCTGAGGTTCCGGAGGGCCGAGGTGGAGCGGACGGCTCACCCGACCGAAGCGACGACACAGGTCCGGATGACCGCGGTGGAGCCAGAGCGACAGAGGACCGAGGCGAAGCTGGAGGGAAGGAGGAGCTCAACGGAGCTGGCAGGATGGAGGGATGAGGCGCAGCCGGTGGAGCGGAGTCCAGAGGTGGAGGCAGGGCGACGACTGACCAAGGCGGAGCCGGGGGGACGAGGGAGCCTGGTGGAGCTGGTGGGCTGACGAGCCAAGGAGGAGACGAGGGAGGAGAGAGCCAACGTGGAGCCGTTGGGTCGGAGGGCTGAGGCGGAGTCTGTAGCTCGGAGGCTGAAGGAGAGGACGTCGGTTGACAACCTCTGGCCAGCGAAACAGGAGGGCAGGCCCACAGAGATACCTCCACACATACGGTTGGAGGGTGAGCTGGGGGACTGGCTGACTGTAGCCGCACTGGAGATGGCAGAATGGTTGTGGATGACGTCACTGGAGATGAAGAGGGCGGGTTGGGTGGGATG
Organism: Danio kyathit; assembly: GCA_903798195.1. Classification (NCBI taxonomy): domain Eukaryota; kingdom Metazoa; phylum Chordata; class Actinopteri; order Cypriniformes; family Danionidae; genus Danio; species Danio kyathit. The sequence goes on from LR812520.1 coordinate 18,710,472, forward strand.
CTGCTCATGACCCTGGAGCTTTCGTCTTCTGGGACAAACGGGACTGAACAGGGGCTGTCTGGGAACAGCGGAAGGGGTTTGATTTCGCTCCAGAAGTCGATGAGCAGCATTTCGTGGTCCAGGGCCAGCTCACCCTCTGCCGTGGGTCGGTGGACAGGACTCTCGCTCTGTCCCTCAATGTCCACCAGGACTCCCACTTCTGGCGATGCTGCCGGCTCACACACCTGGTCAGACGGCTGGTTGAGCTCCTTCTGCTCGGTGGTGTTCTGCTCTGTCGCTCTCGATGGCGATGGCTCACACACCGCGGGTGGCTCTCCGTCTGCGGTGGGCTCTGGCGTACGCTCCTTGCAGATGGTAGGGCTGGTCACTGGGTCAGGAGTGGCACTGACGTCGACCGATGGTCGGTTCCTCGCCAGTGTCCACTCCACATAGGCGGCAAGATTGCCCCGAGGACAATCTTCGGACGACTGTGCTCTGCAAGCGGTGTTCAAATTGGAGTTGTAGAACCGGCACGTCGTCCGGCCAGCTGGACCTTTCAGCTAAACACAGGAAACTGTTTGTATGGTCCTCGAGGCTGTTTTCCCCCTGCTCCATCATCAGGATGAGGAAATCGGGAGTGTAGAATGGATCCATGGGGAAGAAACACGAGGGAGATGAAAAATAAAACACTGGGGCAAAAAGACTAGGGGAAATAAAACGAGGAGAAAACACGCCGCAAACTTTTTGTTAGGTCTGGTATTCTGTTACGCTCAATGTTTCTGGAAAGCAGGCACGAGGTCTCAGGAATTACAAAAACACGTATTTATTAAAAGACACTTACGAAGATCACCAAATGGACAGAACTAGAAGACAAACATCAACACACGTAGACAATTCAATACCAGACCCGGGACAGACTGAATACAGGAACTTAAATGCACAGGGACCAAGCGGCAACCTCCCGCTCGCCCTCGGGAAGCCAATACGGAAGTAACTAAAACTGCAATTCATCGACTCGCCTTGGGGGGCTGGCTCCATGAAGTCCAAGGGCTTTCTTTCTGCATTGGTAAATTGGCCATTTTTACAGCTGATAAAAACATGTTTACAGCCTGGTACAAACGATGGCTTTGATGCATATAGCTATGATTACCCTTCATGACAACTCTGAGGGGGGTGAATTTTTTTATAACTCATCCGTTTCGTTTTTATTAGGTTATATTAAGTTTGCATAATTAAGGGCGTGGCCACTTGAGTGACAGCTAGCCCTCGCTGCTCGCTGTCTCGTCACCTCAGCTGATTCTGGCTAATTAGCCGCTGAGCTTGGCAAATAAATCGTGTATTTGTTTTGTTTAATGTTTCTTTACACCTTCATTTGCCTTTTGGAATTATTTCCTGCAATTATCAGATGATATGGCATGATGTGTGGATTTAATTGTGCTTACAAACCGTTCAAGTTGCCTTCATTTCACAGGTGAGTATACTTCTATACCATCTCTATAAATGTATTTGTTTTATTTAAGATCATTTATCATTTATAATGTTCTTCGGAGCTGTAATGCACTCCAGAATCTGACAGATTGATAAGCTGTAGGCTGTAAAACAGTCATCTGAAGCGTTGTCATACAGTGTTAGTGCTGGATTTTATAAACAGCCTTGCATTTACTAACACAGACTATATCTGAAGTGTTTGATAGTAATTCGCGTTTTCCTCCTGTCGAAAAACGTCATAAGAACAATGTTTAGTGGCTCAATGTGTTACAACAGTGTTTTTAAAAGTCTAAACACTTTATTGATATAGTGTACAACCAAGCACATGTGGTCAGAACACAAACGAGTCACAGGTAATGAAGTATTAAGCGTTCTCCCCAAAGTAATAAATCTGTTTTAATCCAAGTCTAAGCAAAAGGCTTAGAATCAAGCATGCGTCTGTAGCTCCGCTCAATCTCCGCCTCTTTGCCCTTATTTGGTATGCCGCGTTCGGTGCGATGACGCGCTAACAAAATGGCGACGGTTGGCCGCGCCTACTTGTGGCTTCTTTTGCAGTGTTCAGAAACCTATGGGTGACGTCACGGATACTACGTCCATATCTTTTACAGTCTATGACAGGGACATGATGACGATAATGACGAACAGGTGGATGGACACAGGTGAAGGTAATGAACAAAACGACATGGCGGGAACGGGAACAAAGGAGCACATGGTGAGGGTCACATGACGAAAACACACACATGAGGAGGACAGGTTGTAACACCAACTGACCCAGTCGAGGCTCGAACCAGCGACCTTCTTGCTGTGAGGCGACAGTGCTATCCACTGCGCCGCCTGGCATAATAACAATAAAATCTTAGTAGTTTGCACAGATTCAGGGTGCAAATTACAGAGGAGTTTGGGGGGGATTGACCCCCCGTAATTAACGCTTGATCCCCCCTGAAGGACATCAAAACAAGATGTAATTTAATAGTAAGAAGTAGCTTTCTCTGATTTTTAATCTATATCTTAAATATTAATATTTAAAAATGTATCATATTTATTTACATTTGATCCCCCCATATCGATTTATACCATTGTGAATGCATAACGCGCCACTCAATGCCATTCAACAGTCTGAAACTGGCAGTTCTAGAGCACTGATAGACTTTAAGTATTCACAAAACACGTTTCTTGTAAAATAGGTGTTTATATCTGCATGTGACCTAAAAAAAAGAATTAAACCTAATTTGTATAGTTTGGCACTGAAAACGTATATATTTTATTAATAAATTAGATGAAATTTGAATACATTCATAAATTTAAATTCACTGAAGCATGTATTACCAAACTACTACCGAAAAAAGTTGACCCCCAATCATCAATGCATAATTCGCACACTGGACAGATTTACAACATATGATGGTAAATTTATAAAAAAAAGCTATATGATTAATATAGACTTCTTGACAATGGTTGGAGCCCCCTAATTTCCCAGGGCTCTAAACGGCTGCTTACCTCGCTTATTGGTTATGTCCGCCCCTGAGCTTAGCTTAGCATATAGATCATTGAATCAGATTACGCCATAAGCATGTCAGCATTTTAAGAGTTTCAATAATTTTCCTATTTAAAGCTTGTCTCTTCTGTAGTTACCTTGCGTATTATGACATTATGCTACAGGATGTGAACAGTTGCTATTGTAGGCCAATTTGGCTAGAAACTACACTCTCAATCTAGACTAGAGTAATAAGATAACAGGGCACAATAAACATTGCTGAATATAGTCCGCCAGCACCACTGTTTAGAATCTGTGTTATTAAATTGTTCCTTTAATAAAAATTTTCGTCTTTATACATTTTACAATATAATTTATTCATGTGAATTTTAATCATCATAAATTTTTATCATCATTAGCCTTGTCCACACAAGTCAAACTAACACTGTTTGTTAATTTTCTGATCCAGAAACAAAAAACAGTTCTTAAAACTTGTGTCCTGCTTAATATTTTAGTGAAAAAAACAAGTAGAAGAAATTGTTCTCATTATTGACAATAACAAGAACAAATATTAACAATTTATTACCAATTATGACTCAAAAGCAGGGCCAGACAGAATCTGCAGACTGTTTTTGCTATTTGTGCATAATTTTGTACAAAATCAGAGGATTTATGTGGAATGATTTTGAGAGTATCATTCATTCATTCATTCATTCATTCATTCATTCATTCATTCATTCATTCATTCATTCATTTTCTTTTCAGCTTAGTCCCTTTATTAATCTGGGGTTGCCACAACAGAATGAACCGTCAACTTATCCAGCATATGTATTACGCAGCGGATGCCCTTCCAGCTGCAACCCATCTCTGGGAAACATCCCTACATACTCATTCACACTCATACACTACGGACAATTTAGCTTACCCAATTCACCTGTACCGCATGTCGTTGGACTGTGGGGGAAACCAGAGCACCCGGAGGAAACCCACGCGAACGCAGGGAGAACATGCAAACTCCACCCAGAAACGCCAACTGACCCAGCTGAGGCTTGAACCAGCGACCTTCTTGCTGTGAGGCGACAGCACTACCTACTGCGCCACTGCGTCGCCATTTTGAGAGTATGGTAAATAAAAACTTAACATGTGAAATAAAAATAAAAAACTTAACTTTTAATAACTTAACCCATCTAAGCCCACCAAAATCTATAGTTGCCAATATTCATAGTTGCCATTTTCTATTTATAAGAAATTTTCTACATGTTATACATGTTTAATTTCTCAATTCCATGCAAGCAAACAACCAAATAAAAGATTTCATAGAAGAAAAAACAGAATTGATTGAGTTCCTGTCAAGCGAGGCTTTCAACTTTCTACCCCTAATTCCAGGATGCAAAGTAGAGGCAAATCCTCCCAAATAAAGACAATTTCATATAAATGAAAATTATTTTTTTGCTTACAAATATATAATATATATATATAATATATATATATATATATATATATATATATATATATATATATATATATATATATATATATATATATATATATATATATATATATATATCAACATAATCATGAGGGTCTCTAGATTTATCCAAATAAAACAAATCTTTCAATAAATCTATAGTTTTTTCTATATTTGTCAAAGTTCATGTGGCAACTATAGTTGCCGGTGGGCAAATACCTTGCAAGTACATAAATCATGGGAAATTAGGGAGTAATGTGTTAATAAGTTCATAAATAAAGGTTATTGGTCTTGTTTAATGTTTTTGCTTTCATAATACCCCATCTAAAAATAACTTAACCCTTTAACTGATATCTTTTCTTTAAAGTAGACTTTTTTGATACATAATTTGATACACAGCAAAACCCTCAGAGTAAAATTAATTTCTCCCACTGGTCTCACTCCCACAAAGAGAGTTAAAGTAACATTGGAGCAGAGTTAAAGTGCTGATTGAACAGATAATAATGTACTCCTACTGTTAAAAAGCACAATTACTGAAGAAAACACAAAACTAAAACTGAATTCAGTCACAACCTTAGGCCCTGCTGTACACATAAACATACAGTAGGTATTGTCTAAATCACAGCTCTTTCTACAGTTTGACTGTTCATCCACACAAAAGCACAAACACTGTAACCCAAATTTTTGAATCTTTTGTCAGGGTAAAGATTTCAAAAGCGCCAGGGTCTGTGTGTTTTTAAAAATGGAGAAAAAAACTTTTTGTTTTCAAAAATAACATGTGGACAAGGCCTTAGAGGAACTCAACTGAATACTCAGTATCTCAAAAACTCAAAATCTCATCTCATTAGGATCATTAAACAACTCCACAAACAGCCTCAGCAGCTTCACTTATTACTAACTTGTTTGACTATTTCTGTCATACAGAGATTTACTAAAAATACTCATTTTGTTAGACATCACCATTGTGGAGAGCAGTATTTACTTTACTTGGGCTCTTTGAGTCATGATTTTTTATGTTATTTGTTTCTTTGTCAGCTGTATATATGCAGTGGGGGTTCATATCGAATGGTTTTCTAGTTTTAAACATAATAAATGTGTTTTGGGATATGAATGAATCTGTTGAAAGCAGTTGTTTTAAGTTAGAATGCCAAATGTTCTCCTCCTATGCAAATATTACATTGAAGGGTTCTTACAACATATTTGCCCACCGGCAACTATAGTTGCGCATATTCAACTGAGAATTTCTAGTAAAAAAAATCAAAAACCTGGAGAAAATAAATGCAAAACAAGTTAATATAGGACACTATTAACAAGGCTACATGCATAAAACCGTTTAGAAAAAATTGGGCACAAATGGGTTAACCTTTAACCTTTGTTTAAGGCTTTCAATGCAAGTACAATTATATCTATTGAGCCTGGTTTCTCTCGAGATTTTTATTCCTTCACTTTCCTCAATTAGTGAAGTTTGTTCCTTGCCACTGTCGCCACTGGCATGCTTGGTTTGGGACTTGTAGAGCTGTGCATCGATAGATGTGCTCTTTAGTGTTTGAACTCTGAAAACTGGACAGACACAGATTCAATTAACTAGAACTTCTATGTTAAGCTGCTTTGACACAATCTACATTGTAAAAGCGCTATAGAAATAAACATGAATTGAAGTTTAGTATACAAAAAATAAGTTTCATATAACATGTCTGATAAAAGATAATTTTTATAACAATTCTGATGGATATTATGCTAAAATTTCAGATTACATTTTTAAAATGTATACATAAACACATTGAGTTTAATTAATGATCATATTTCACAATACTTCTGTTTTCACTACACTTTAATCATCCTCAGTGAGTAAAAAGAAACTATTTCAAAAATATTGAAGTAGCTGACTACAAATGTAATTGCAGTTAAACGGTAGTTGGACTGTATGTACAACACATTAGACTACTCATGTAGTGACACTGATCCATTTATACATTTTGAGCTTCTGGATGTATTTTGCTCTCTGATGCTGGTTCAGGCAGAATAAAACTAAGAATAAGAACTGACCGGCAGCCATCATGTAGTCCCAGCTGTCCAGTAGGCACATGCTGAACTGCAGGCCCTCTGGAGTGACACCGATGTCAATGAGGGCATGGCGTGTGTTTTGGTTCTGGCATACGGCAGAGGTCCACGCCGCCAGAAACCACATGACCACCAGCAAAATCACAGCAAGCAGACGCAGAACCCTCCAGCTGGTCATGTAGGGAATCCGCTGGGCCGTGCGTGACAGAAACACCTTTAAAACCCTTTGGTGTGTGTGAAAGAAGAACAAGACACAAATATAGAAGACAGATATATGATCATATACAGAGAAATTGTTTTGTAAATGTATTGAAAGAAATCTATTGCTAATGTATTTGTTCATCCAAAATACAGTAACAGTAATATTGTCTTTACAATAAATTTTCAGCCACAGTTTATATTAGATGTCCATAACTAGTTTACTGCTAAGGACTACTGAACCATTCTGGAGGACCTAGTGCATTCAATGGTTCAAACATTATATCCTGAATGCGGTGCTGTGTATAATGCAGAAATACACACAGCAAGACTGGTGACAGAGTGGTTTGATGAATGTGAAAGTAAAGTTGAACATCTCCCATGGCCTGCACAGTCACCAGATCTAAACATTATTAAGCCACTTTGTGTGTTTTTGGTGTTTCTGTCAGAATAATGGCTCAAAATCCCTCAATTGATGCTATATTGGCCACAAAAGAAGGCCCTACACCATACTAATGAATTACTGTGGTCTAAAACCAGGTATTTCAGTTTCGCTGTTCAACCCATTTAGGTGCTATCCCAGCAGGTACACACCACCATAAAATGTTAATATTAGGTTAGATATAGGTCATGACATCAGGTGACCGAAATTAAATGTCTAGCCAGCATCTAAGCACAACTTAATTTTGACGTCCAATAACGACATCCAATTACATTGATATTTGGTTGATTTTAGATTGTGTTGGATGGTGACCAAAATTCAACGTCTAATAGACGTCATAGTGGAAACATCCACACAATGGCAAGATGTAACATGATTAGATGTTGATATTTGGTTGATTTCAGGTTGGACGCTGGACTTTGACGTCGGCCTGACTTTGGGTTCTGACATCAACCCAATTTTCATTTCCAAACCAAATCCAATATCTTCACGACATTAGGGTACATTAGGGTACAACGTCAATATGATGTCATGTTAACGTCCTGTACCTGCTGGGATGTAGCACTTAAAGTGGTTCCCTTATGATTACAAGCCAATGAATCAATTTTGATGCTATTTACAGCGACATTAACTGACATAAAAATACGCAGTTGGTAACTTTATATTTAATCTAAATACTTAATTAGTCAGTGTAAGCTGACTTTTATTTGTTATATAAAACAGTTCTAACCATTATATGTGATCATTCTTTTTTTTTTTTTTTACAGCGAAAGCAGCAATATTCTTACCTGTACAGTTTGAGAATCACTGTTCCATAGACAATGGCAAATCCTAGCAAACGGACCCATCTCAGAAGAATACACCGGAATACACTTGGATTCAAATACTGTATCATTACCTGATAAGACAATATAAACATAAAAATGAAGAGTTACAATTACTGCATATATTACATTAAGAAAACAGAAACACATCAAAACACTGATGCTTTGAAAGTTGGTGCCTCATCAGTAACAGAAACCTGTCAAAATGATGTCTGTCATATTTCATTCAAAATTAAGGAGTAAAAAACAGATTCTAAGAGTAAAATGTAACATTTTTTAGAAATATTAAGATACTTATTTTGTTAATGCACAATTCCAAGATACACACACAGTGCTCAGCAAACAATTTTGTGTTTAATAGACGTCTAATAGACATCTAAACGTAGACAGTTTGTGTCACGATCACCGGCGATCTAATCGTAATAGATCGCTGGAGAACATTCCCATTCACACAAACTACAGTTCTGCCTCAATATGAACTACAAGTCCTGTCATGCAACACACACACAGACAGACACACACACACACACACACACACACACACACACACACACACACACACACACACACACACACACACACACACACACACACACACACACACACACACATATATATTCGGCTCACTTTGAAACTCTCATTGCTGAGTCTTGTTTATCTGTCTTTGTGAACACTATGGCTGTTTCTCAATATGTGTTCTTTAGCGATCTTGCGTCCTCGTGTTCTCGTGTAACGTCATCATCAGCTGCCAAAGTTCAGTTCCAACACTCAAGACCGCAAGAACAGAGGACGCGTGAAACTTCCCGGATGTGTTCTTGATATCGAGGACGCACCGATGCAGACTTGAACACCAATCTCGTTCTAGAAGTCCCAGAAGTCATTGCGACTTGAGGTGGGAAGTCGAAGCATTTTATTTAGATTTATTATTAAAGTTCAGAGATATAACTTATTTACCTCAGGAGTTTCCTTAAATGAGACGGTGAATACAATCAATTAACTTTATTAAGACCATGAAAATCTTCAATAAACACATTAAGGGTGTTTGTTTGATGAAATTCGTATTAAAATCTGTTTTATTTGTATTGTGCAACGTACATTTATAATGTTTTTATGCAGACTATATTTTGAAAAGGGGGAAAACAATAAATCCTTGTATGAATGCTGTAATGTTTAAATAAATATCCATTAAAAACTCGTGAAGGTCATGTGACCATCAGAAAGAATGCAGCATCTCATTTCTCATAGGACACGTTCTCTGTTCTTGTGGTCTCCCGAGTTTGTTCTTCCGAGGACACCTGGCAAGACAGGTCTTCATAAGAACGCGCAAGTCCGTTCTCTGCGTTCTTGGAAACAGCCATTGACACGGTTTCCTGGTCTTGTCCTTCCGTGTTTGATCTCTGCTTTGTTTTCTTGCTTTGATAGCTTGCCGCCTGTACTGACCATTTGGGCTGTCAGTGAAAATCTAATAGGCATCTAAGAAAACTAGACTGTTGTCAGATAGACAGATTAAACAGACTTTATATGTGTAGTATTTCTGTTAATTTGATGACTAGTCTAGTTTTGGCCTATTCTTAGACGTCTATTAGATTTTCACTGACAGCCCAAATTTAGCCTTGTTTTAGCCAAGACGACTATGTTTAGACGTCTATTAGACATCTTTTAAAAACAAAAAATGCTTGCTGAGTGTGTACAAAATGTGTTATTTCAATTTAAAAATTGTATACAAACTGCCTTCATGATGAAAATATAAAGAATGCTGACATGTTGAGAGAAGGAATGTGTGGTCTTTTAATATAATACTATTTAACGCATAACAATTCTTTCTAAATGCTTAATGAGCTGGACATGTTTTCAGGAGTTTACAAGAATGTAGTTGTAAAATACGTAAAATTTAAATGTGTTTTCCCACACAAAATATCTGAATTAAAAAAATTAAGAGTTTAGTTTTTATTGAATTACATGTTACTATTATTAAGGAAACAACAACACCTCAGAATTCCATTGATGTTTTCATAAAACAGACAGATGCTCGTCTCATGAAACCTGTCAAAACACTGTCTGTCACAGTTCACAGGCAAAATTCTGAAATAAAACCCTACATTTTTACTAAAAGAGGTGGCATGGTGGCTCAGTGGTTAGCACTGTCACCTCGCAGCAAGATGGTAGCTAGTTCAAGTCTCGGCTGGGCCAATTGGCATTTCTGTGTGGAGTTAGCATGTTCTCCCCATGTTGGCGTGGGTTTCCTCCGGGTGCTCCGGTTTCCCCCATAGTCCAAAGACATGCGCTATAGGTGAGTTGAATAAACTAAATTGGCCGTAGTGTATAAATGTGAAAGTGTATGGATAGTTGGCGGTTCATTCTGCTGTGACGACCTCTGAAATAGAAACTAAGTCGAAGGAAAATTAATGAATGACTTTTTACTGAAAGAAAATTAAACATTTTAGAAATATTAAGTGCAGCTAGAAGGGTATGTGCTGCATAAAACATGCCAGAGTAATTGGTGGGTCATTCTGCTGTGGCAAACACTGATAAATCAGGGACTAAGTCAAAGAATATTGAGTGCTATGCATAATTACATTTTAAATGAACAACTAACTAACTGTTCTGTCAATTTTAAAGCTTTAACGCATCAAGGTACTACCGGTTGTACTGCCTTTATGATAAAAAATATAAAAATATTTAATACAGAACAATTATTTCCAAATGCTTAACGAGCCGGACATGATTTCATGAGTTTTACACAGATGTAGTTGTAAAATATCTCATACTTGAATGTGTTTTCACACTATTAGTTCATCGCTGGCAAACCTCAATTCTAATTCTTAAAACCCCTCTTTAACGCACAAATATATTCATGTTATAATATCTTGTGAATGAAGCATAAATACAAGCTCTCCAGATTGTCATGGTTTAATGCTTGTTCTTTATCCTCCAGAGCCTGTGAAGTGCTCCCTGAATTCCTCATTATCTGCCAAGCCTGGTGTCCCTTTTGTTCTGTGCCTGTCTTATGTAAAGCAGCAGAATTAAATAAATATCGCCGCCGACTGATGGAAAGATGCATCTGTTCTCGTCTCCCCTAGGAGATTCACCAGTGCAGCTTTCCAATCCACAGTCGTCCTTTTAAATATGCAAACAGCAAAGCGGCCCCTTCAGTATAATCAAAGAGCTTCTCACCATGAGGAAGAAGACTCAATTAGCAGAACTTCTCCTCTCAGAAAAACACACCAACACATGTCTTTCACGCTCATTAAGGCGGTGAAAAGCTGGATAGAAATAAGTCAGTTCGCATTACCCTTAGATTTAGCGAAATTTCCACACAAGAAATGACTCCAATGCAGAAATAAAAGTAGGAAAAACCTCTTTGCTATTGGACGTCTTAGCTCTGATTTAAATGCTCGTTTGAGATGTACAGAAATATTCACCAGTTAAAAATGCTATTTTCATTTACTATTCATGCCAAAGTGTGTGAAAAGAAACAAGCAATCCCGCACACTATCAATACTTGCTGGACGATTTATTAAATGAAATTTAACAAATTCAGCTTTTTAGTCAGTCAAAGTCATGCATAAATCAGCGAATTTCATAGTTGGCTTATTCCGCGGTCACACTAGAGTTAGAGCATGCAAGATTCTGTCGTACAGCACTGCGAAAAGGGGCGGGGTTAAACAAGATGATTAAACATTTAAGGTGTCACAAAACACCAAAACACATTTTTTGAGATTGTGACAGTCATATATATGTTTCACGTTGCTAAAAACACTATTAGGACACATTTATTTAGCTAAAAAGTGTCAAATTGGGTGTTTTTGCATTATTTCGAGCAAATTCGTTCTTCCGGTTTGAAAATAAATTTTGAAGCTACGTCACGGCGATTAGATCCGTGTGTGAATTCCAGCGCGGAGACTGGCTGTCTGTACTGCCGGGTACAATGTGATGTCTTTGAGCTTTCATCCTTTGTTCAAGAGAAAGACTTGGTTCGAACCAACTTCATTAATATTCATGATAGCTTCGAAGACGTTACAATGTTTTTTTTACTTGTTACAATGTTCAGATTGCATTTATAAATGTGCTGCAACAAAGGTTTTGTTTTCATTTCCCTGCTATGAGAGCACAGCTGAACTCACGTGTGGATTACAGTGGTTTGCTAACACACAACAAAAACATGTTTGTAAGAAACATTTTTTACCCGAGAGCTTTTCGCATCTGGAAATGGTGAAATCCGGATTTGCCGCTCCTCTTTTTTTAAAAAAAAAAGACGTGGCTCCAGTTTGTGTTGATTGTCCTGTCTTTACAGTTTTGATAAGTGTGTGATCAATGTACTTTGTTTATGTTTATTCAGAGGCAAAGTTAGTTAGTATCGTCAGCAGTGCTCTTTCAGTTTTTAAAGACATACTTTAGTCAAAATGATTTAGTTACTAAGTTTACAGTATGTTAATATTACTACAATATTATGGACTGAAAGATCCGCTGTAAATGGTGCTCTCTGAATGTAAACATGAAAACACCTTAATCAAACTATTACCGTCGTGTAGGATTTTCGCCGCATTTTGTGGCAGGATAGTCTATACCCTCTTAAGGCCCAAAGTGTTTTTTTTACATGCATTTTTTATTTCTCTTTGCTATTTGGGCTTATTGGCACCTAATTAGATTTCAAGAGTTCACACTTAGCTGATGATTTAATATAAGCTTGTTTGGCATGCTGTCCCGGGAGAGAGCTCTGAGCTTAAGGGATCCTCGAGCCCAGGGCTCCCTTCCGTTCGTAGAGCGAGAGGGGAGCTTGAGCTTAGGTAGATCTTAAACTCCCCAGCTGCGGTAGCTAAGGAAACACTTGAGGAGGAAAGGAGTTAGACAGTTGTATCCATTGCTTAGTCTGTTGTGAATTAAGTATATCTTTGCGGGTGGGAGGAAACCGGAGGACCCGGGGGAAACCCACGCGGACACGGGGAGAACATACAAACTCCGCACAGAAACACCCACCATCCTGGCGAGGACCAGGGCTGGCAGTGTTCTTGCTGTGGGGCAACAGTGCTAAACCACTGGGCCGCCGTGCCGCCTGATCTATGAAAAGGAGGAGAAGGGGGAGGAAAGGGGGGTTTCTTACATACGAAGATAACTGTGTACTGAAACTGTGGTTATTTATAGTAAATGGGGAATCATATGACTGGGAGATCATGATTAGTTAATGCGAGACCAGCTGTGGTAAATCATAAGCATGTGATCCTCTCGAAATTAGTTTATAAATAAACTTCACTAAAAATCTAAGTATCATCTTTTGATATGATGTACTTTTAGAGAAAAATGATGTTCATATATGTGGACTCGTGGTCCAAATTGACATAAAACACTTTTTCCTGATTTTTTTTTAATGCATATATAACATAGAAACTTTTTTGGGAACTTGCTTTGGCTATCAGAGAGTAAAAACAACATTTTTTCCCCATTTTGGACAGTTAAAAAAAGGGTTTGGGATATTTTATATGCTGCAAAACAGTTGCAGGATGACACTGTATGTCTGTAACAAAATGTAAAACATTCTAAAACATATTTTAAATAGTCACTTAAGAGCTAAAATTAAACTTAAGCCCTAAGAGGTTATACACACAGCTTTCTGACTCTACCTACCGAGTAAATCAAAATTTTTTCTCCAACAAGGCGTGCGGTATCAACCATTCCATTAAAACTGCACTCTTCCAGCAATGCCTCACATCCAATATCTCGTTTGTCATCGGGGGCATGCATGAAATGTAACTGAATGAAAGTGAAAGTGCCAAACTGCAGTTATAGTCAACAAATTAAGAATTTGGCAAATAATTTGATTACAGTCGTCCATGTAAACCTAATCACTGTCTTTCTACCCTGCGTCTGTGTGTTGTTTGTGAAAATCGCGTGCTCGAACTGAAACTCCCCTTTTCATGCAAATCTTTCCCTCTTTCGCTACTCGACACTCCCACCTAAACAAAGCTGGACTCACCCACTTTCCTGACTTTTTTCAAAGTAGATGTGTGAAAACACTCTGCTGAAGGGGGGGGGGGGGGGGGGGGGGTCCATGACCCTTTAAAAAGTGAGTGATTGGTGTATATTTAACATTTATGTTCAGAGAGGTCATGTTTTGATCTTTGATTGGTCTCATGCAGCCACACGGTGCGATTTTGCAAGTTAGAGTTCACCAAGCTTGCGAATGCAATTTGTAACGTTTTGATTTAGTGGCTAAAGCCGCAGCCACACTACACTTTTCACACCATAGACTTCCATTCATACGAGTGCGAATACAACTGACCGGAAACGCAAGGTCGTGCAACAAGTTTCACAGTTCGCTGTGTTGGAAACTTCAAGCTTGGTGAAATCTGACATCTGAAATCGCATCACGTGACTGCGTGAGACCCCCCCCCCCCCCTAACCCTTTCAGCAGGGTGTTTTCACACATCTACTTTGAAAAAAGTCAGGAAAGTGGGTGAGTCCAGCTTTGTTTAGGTGGGAGTGTCGAGTAGAGGGAAAGATTTGCATGAAAAGGGGAGCTTCAATTCGAGCACGCGATTTTGCTTCTGTGTACAGAAATTTGAAATATGCACCAATCGCTTGCTTTTTGAAACGTCTAATCATCTTGTTTAATCCCGCCCTTTTTCGCAGTGCCATACGACAGAATTTCACATGCTCAAATTCTATTGTGACTGTGGCATAATACGTATATCAATCAACTCAAACTCTGCACACCTGAAGCAATGATAGGTGTGTTGGAAAAAATTACAATGTCAGAGTGTGCGAAAGGAAAACAAGCAATCCCACACATTATTAATACTTGCTGGACGATTTATTAAATGAAATGTAACATATTCAGCTTTGTAGTCAGTCAAAGTCAGGCAAAAATCAACTGTTGGCTTAGGAGTGGGAACTCTCTGTGCTATGTCACGTCAATTTGTAACTTTTTGATTTAGTGGCTAATTCATACAGTATGAATTTGTAATATCTCATTTGTACAATTTAGCATGATTTGCTCATTCCTTATTGACGATTGGGTTTAGGGGTGGAGTTTGGTGCCAGGATTTAACCCTGGATTTAATAATTATTTCATGTATAAAGCCACGATCACACTGCACTTTTCACACCATACACTTCCATTCATACTTGTGCGAATACGACAGACCGGAAACGCAAGCTCGTGTCACAAATTTCACAGTATGCTGTGTTGGAAAGTTCAGGCTCTTACCTGTGAAATCACATCACGTGACTGTGTGAGACCAATCAAAGATTAAAACATGACCTCTCTGTAAAGAAATTTAAAACATAGGCCAATCGCTCGCTCGCTAATCAACTTTTTTGATCAAACCACTTTACACAGCACGGTACGTCATAATTTCGCATACACAAACTCTACTGTGACTGCACCATTATTTGTATGAATGTGTAATATCTCATTCGTACAATAGAATTATTTGCTCATCCCCCAATAATGGTTGTGGAAAGGGGCGGGATTAAACAAGATGATTAGACATTTAAGCTTGGTGAACTCTAACCTGCAAAATCGCATCACGTGACTGCATGAGACCAATCGAAGATCAGAAGATGACTCTGGACAGAAATAGAAAATATGAACCGATCGCTCGCTTTTTTAATGTCTAATCATCTCGTTTAATCCCGCCCCTTTTCACAGGTCAGTATGATGCAATTTTGCATGCTCAAATTCTAGTGTGACCGTGGCATAATATGTACAGTTGAAGTCAGAATTATTAGCCCCCCTGTTTAATTTTTTCCCCAATTTCTGTTTAACGGAGAGAAGATTTTTTCAACACATTTCTAAACTTAATACTTTTAATAACTCATCTCTAATAACTGATTTATTTTATCTTTGCCATGATGACAGTAAATAATATTTTACTAGATATTTTTCAAGACACTTCTATACAGCTTAAAGTGACATTTAAAGGCTTAACTAGGTTAATTAAGTTAACTGGTCAAGTTAGGGTAATTAGGCAAGTTATTGTATAACGATGGTTTGTTCTGTTGACTATAGAAAAAAAAATTAGCTAAGGGCCTAATAATTTTGTCCCTGAAATGGTTCATAAAAAAAAATTAATAACTGCTTTTATTTTAGCCAAAATAAAACAAATAAGACTTTCTCCAGAAAAAAAATATTATCAGACATACTGTGAAAACTTTCTTGCTCTGTTAAACATAATTTGGGAAATATTTAAAAAAGAAAAAAAAATTAAAAGGGGGCTAATAATTCTGACTTCAACTGTACTGTATGTCAGTCAACTCAAACTCTGCACACCCAATAATAGGTGTGTAGGGAAAAAATCACAATGTCAAAGTGTGCGAAAAGAAAACAAGCAATGCTGCACACTATCAATACTTGCTGGACGATTTAATAAATGAAATGTAAAGAATTCAGCTTTTTAGTCAGTCAAAGTCAGGCAAAAATAAGCAAATTTCATAGTTGGCTTAAGAGTGGGAACCTTGGTTTAATAATTATGTCATGAGTAATATATCAATCAACTCAAACTCTGCACACCTCAAGCAATGATCTATCTATCTACATAGTTGTGAATTTACTGTTATAATGTATTTTCCTGATAAAATGTAACATATTCAGTTACTGTATCTCGAGTTGTGGTGCCTTTTTGGACACCTTTTGTGCTATGATATATTTGTGGATATTGTGGAAAACTGATTTTTAAAAATAATACGCAAACAAACATTGGACTATTTTTTTTTGTCTGAGTATTATTTTTAACATCAGTTTTCCATGATATCCACAAACATCTAATACCAAAAAGGCAACAAAAAGTTTTTTTGTAATACATGTTTGGGGTACATATTTTGTCTTCTGGGAAACATGCAAGTATTAGTTGCTGAAAGGCAGGACTTAATGAACAAATATTCACATTTAAACTAAATAAGAAAAAACTGTCTGTTCAAAAGATTACACTGCTCCTCAACTCTACTGCATTGTGTTTCTATGTTGAGTATCAATAAATGTTTTCAGTTTCAGCAAATGTTGTTTGAGTCCCTTAATTGTCCTTTGTGTGAAAATATGGATTTCGAAATCACAAAGTTACAATTTGCAGAAGATGAGGATTTTTCTGAAGAAGTGGACAAGACAAACAAGGAACTCATTAAAAACTATTACAGAACACAGAAAAAGTTGTGGGTTATTGATGTACTGATAGACAATAAAGATTTAAAGGTATACACTGTAAACAGCATAGTTACTTAAAAAAAATCTGGAGAAAAAAAAAGATGCCTGACTTAAAAGGAGAGTTTACCCCAAAAATGAAAGAATTACTCACTATTTACTCTCCCGTGTGTGGTTCATTTGAAACAAAGACCTTTGTTTCTTTTTTCTTTTTTACAGCTTTTTTTCTAAATATGTTCTTTAGGGTTCAACAGAAGAAAGAAACTCAAAAGGTTTGTAAATGATGACAGAATGTTGATTTAATTTCATTGGATAACTCATTTATTAAAGGTGCAGTAGGTGATTGGCTTAAAAAAAAAATCATTTTTGTTGTTGTGTCACTTCACATTCCAATAGTAATGATTAAAGTAAATGATCTAAATGTGTTTATATGTATTTTTATATTCTGGGTAAGGCATAAGACTAAAAAATGTTAATCTATTTAAAAATTGTCTGACCGATAATTCCCATAATTCTGAGAAGTAGCCCAAACTGTCTGTCAACA
Organism: Danio kyathit; assembly: GCA_903798195.1. Lineage (NCBI taxonomy): Eukaryota > Metazoa > Chordata > Actinopteri > Cypriniformes > Danionidae > Danio > Danio kyathit. The sequence goes on from LR812520.1 coordinate 18,728,083, forward strand.
AATGTAGATTTGTACATCTACACACCTCTGTTCACACAGACAGATCCACCGTCCACGTGCACACAAGAGAGTGACAGTGGTAAAATCAAATGCTGAATCAACACTTGTTAAAATCCTGAATCAATATTGGAGTTACTTTTGCACGCTGGAGGAAGAAGGCACCATGGCTGAAGTATTTCTTTTAGACAGGTAATGTTCTATTTTAAAACTATTTTAGTCAAACAAAGCTGATGTAGATTTTGTTGTTTTACGAATGGGATATATGCATATATAGTGTTGCTCAGCCACTGAAATCTGGTGAAAGATTGATGTGACTATTTTCAATTTCATAAGGGACCTTTTACAGCATCGATAATGTAGATTTTTATTTAGTTTAATATCAAAACATAAGTAAACAGTGCTATTCCACCTAGCCTGCTTTACTCAGCTAAAGTTGGTTTTATATTCACATTGGTTCATTTTTGAACAATGACAACCTGTGACATGGTCCCTATATTGTTTACAATGCTACTCTGAATATTCGGTCTGAAATAGCATGTAAGTATGGCTTAGTAATAAGTAATTCCTGCACCCTGTCAGCCAACAACTAAGCATACAATAGTTGCTTTAGGACAAAGCACATGAGAGAGTGAGATCAGCGATCCTTGTATGCATGAAATATTGCACATTATGACAATTTTTGCTTGCTACACAACTGAAAATATGCTAGATAAAATACAGTTTTTCATTCGGAACTGTAGTATTGTAAAGTACTATAAACTGGCGGATGACATGAACTAGTGGGTTTGTCTGCTGTCATCTTTAAGGTGCACGTTCGTGATTTTAGGAGGCGTGGCTTTGGACGGCAGGGAAAGGACTGTGTTTTCAAAGCTATTATGCTAATGGTTAGCAGATCACCTACTGCACCTTTAAAATAATGTCAGCTAACTGCTTTTAATTTGTAATCTTTGGAATGGGTTATTTTTGTTTTGTTTTGAGAAGTACATGTAAAATATATGTTTAAATAACCTACAGCAGGTGTGTTAAACTGCCCTGCACAGTTTAGTTCCAAGCCTCCTTCAACACACTTTCCTGTAGGTTTCAAACAATCCTATAAGACTCAATTAGTCTGATTTGGTGTGTTTAATTGGGGTTAAAACTAAACTGTGCAGAGCTGTAACCCTCCAGGAACAGAGTTTGACACATGCGACTTACGGTATGTGAAGCTAGCTCTCTGCAACTCTCACATGGTCACCTACTGAAGCTAAGCAGGGCTGCGCCTGGTCAGTACCTGGATGGGGAGACCACATGGGAAAACTAGGTTGCTGCCGGAAGTGGTCTTAGTGAGACCAACAGTGAGACCCATGTCTGTGTGGGTCCTAATGCCCCAGTTTATTGATGGAGATTTCCTTTCAGATGAGACGTTAAACTGAGGTCCTTAAAAATCCCAGGATGTCCTTCGAAAAGAGTAGGGCCAAATTTGCCCACTGGACTCTGTCCATCATGGCCTCCTTAACATCACCATATTTCATCACACAGTCTCCTCTACACCAATCAGCTGGTGTGTGGTGTGCGGTCTGGTGCAATATGGCTGCCATCGCATCATCCAGGTGGATGCTGCCCACTGGACATGGATGAGAGGATTCCCCCCAATGTGCAAAGCGCTTTGAGTGTCCAGAAACGCGCAATATAAATGTAAGGAATTATTATTATTATTATTAAATAAAAACAACTGTATTCTATTTTTTTTTAAGTGGTATGTATTTTGGGATGTTCTGAGTCTGAGAATCATGAAATGCTGTTTACATTACTCGGAAGTTACAGTTTAATGAATTAAATAAATGAGGTTAAAATTCAACGTAATCACTTTGGTAATCTAATATACTTTTCAGATGTACCTGTTTTTTGATTACCCTCTATTAAAAATAAAAAAACTCTCACTAGTAATTCATAATTTTGTATTTTAAATGTGCAATTATGTTAAGATGTATTCTTTTATCCCCCGACCTGTCTATTTATCTGTCCATCTCAGCATAAACATAAAGTGAATAAACATATTCTGTAAATTAAACTGTATTTAAGACCATGAAAATGAAATGTTATGATAGATTTTATAAATTAAACAACTGAAAACGTCACAGATTTTTAAAAGCATATCAAAAGCAATTCCACTATGACTGTTTAGTGATGCACTAAATAAAAGGCTTCAAACATTAAGCAGTTATCTCAGTTTTTACAGAACACATCAATGTATTCAAATATTGTTTTTTATTTTTTATTTTTACTGTAAAACTGGTTCCAATAGCATTGTAGGGCAGGAAGTCAAGGACAGCAACTGAAATGAAACGACGTGTTTGTAACATCAGAGCAGAGACAAATAGGTGGCCCCTTTTCCCACCAACACTCTGTCATTAATTAATCAGAAGATTTATTTTTAACAAGTTGCGCTAGAACTTGATGGACTCATTAATAATGCATAGTGCTGCGCAGAGCAGCAGCATAAGGCAGAGCACGTCACCCATATACTGTACGCAGCCACGGAGCATCCGAGTGCATGCACATATTTGATCACTAACGCCTGTCATCTCTTCTAGCTGAAGCTAAAAGTGAAAACAAAATATATTTTGGTACATATTTTACTTTACCACACACAAAAAAAGATTTTCAACTTGTTCAAACAACCCAGGAGCTGAATTAACACAATTCTTGAGATTTTTTGGGACAATTGAATTGTTTTATGTTTAATCCATTTAAATTTGTAAAAAAAAAAAAAAAAAAACAATTAGGTTAACTTAATCGATTTGTGTTGGGACAACATGAAGGAATTGTGTAGAACCCAGGATTTTTAACAGTGCATATGTCATGAAACAAAACAGGATTCAACACATTCAAAAAAAAGGTACAATTTGTAATTATTAAACATGGCAATCAAATAACAATACAAGGTCAGGTGGCTGGAATGGAGAGATTAAAAAAAATTCAAGACTTTAAAAAAAGTTTTCATTTGTTAAGAATTAAACAGATTATTCAGTGTGCTGTAAGACAGGGCAGGGCATATTAAGCAGTTCCTCCCCTTTGTTGTGTTTTGTTTATATAATAGGGCTTTTGAGCATGTTAAAGCTAAAATATTTAGTCATTTTATGACACCCACAGTCTAGCAGTGTGTCCAGCATCAAACTGTTACTAAATCAAAACACTCAATCTCAGGATGTGTAGTTTGAAAGTGGTATAATTTATCAAGTGCGTAATGTTAATTCGATTCATTTACATTCATGGTTTTAGTTTTAATTAATTAGGTTTAATTCAGTTTAATTCATATTCCTGAAATCACATGGTAAAATTTAGCAGATGCCATAAAGTACAATGATTCAATATGTTCAATATTTCTCTGATATCTACAGATATCGGTATGTGGCTTAGGTATATATAAATATATAAGGGTTTTAATAGGTATTGTACCTGTGCCTGGAAATTAAAATTTGTTTGGTTTATGATGAGTTGAACTAAAATGTGTTGAAGTTAAAGCTTGTTTGCTTAGTTGTTTGCCCCCCCCCCCCCCCCCTTTATTAATACATTGATTTTGGATTACTTGATTAAATCATACATTTTGTTTATATATATATATATATATATATATATATACATACATACACTTAAATGGTTGTTTAAAATGTTAAATGTTAATGTTACTTTCATTAAATTACATATTACAACACTAAAATGGTTGTTTAGAATGTTATGTTTTGTTATTATATTAGATATATTAAGCAATGAAATTCATCTGACAACATAAGAAGTTATATGTTCTCAGGACATTTAGGGCTCTATCATGCACCCGGCGCAATAAGGCGCAAGACGTGTTTGCTCAGACGTGTTGATATTTTCATACCAACGTAACCTTAATTTTCCAGTTTTCCGCCATGTTGTTTAAATACTGTAGCAAATCCATTTGCACTTTATGGACTCATGGGGGTTCTGGTCTAGAAAAGAGGTGTGTTATTTGAGGAACTAAAATAGACTGAGCAGTAGACCAGCTGAAAGCAGGTCTAGCGCAGAGCACCTTAGTTGTGCGCCTTGCATACACATTGCTTAAAACATGCGGGATGTAAAGCAATACGCAAATATCTTTACAAATGAAAAAGAATTAAAGGTATAAAATATGACAAAATTTAGATTCAAAAGACCAAAGTCGTGGAATATGTAGTTATATGTATGTAGATATAGACAACAAGATGAATTAAATATCACCTTTAACAAATATAGTTAGATTAGATCCAGCGGTAGATCCTTGATGAACTGTCTGACGAGCACAGCTCTCATCTGGGTAGATATGCTGCAGCGCATGCCAGAGTGTGTGTGTGTGTGGTCACGTGATGTGCATTTTCAGTGGTGTGGTGTAAACGGAGAGTTGTTCAGAAACGCTGGGTGAAACGCTAGTGTGGACGCGGATCATTTTTCATTCTAAAACGCCGTTTTAAAACTAAAACATCTCTAGTGTAAAAGGGGCCTTAGAGGCAACCCAACCTACTTGTGGCATAAGCCTCTTCCACTTGGAGGTTTCCGGGCTGCAGCTATACATACTTGGAGTGAGCAGCTCCTCCCTTTTTTTGTGTTTTGTTCATATAATAGGGCTTTTGAGCTCAGTAAAGCTACTTTTGACAGCGTATGACATCCACAGTCTAGTGTGTCCCCCATCAAAATGATACTAAATCAAAACGATAATATTTATAATTTTCAGGATGTGAATCACACAGTAAAATTTGGCAGGTGCCATAAAATGCACTGATTTGATATGTTCAATTTTTCACTGATATCAACAGATACAGTAAGTGGCTTTGGAAAGTTCAAAACTTTTTCAGAAATGGTTTCATATGCTCATTTATAACCAGAGGAAATATACCTCTAGAATAAAAAGCACAGTTTTGACCATATTTGAAACAGTTGTTAATATTAATGAGCTCTTCTCTGATGCTCTGCAGCTCATGTCATTGCTGATGCTAACAAAGATTTGCATACACATACACTACATACACATAGTGTATATAAGCTTAGATAAGTATAACTTATAAGGAAACAAAAATATAATTGTTGTCATTTTAAAAAGGGAATACTGTGGCCAATCAAACATGACTGGGACATGCATGTTAATAATCTCATGAGCAACATAACGGTCTGATTAGATTTGTCAAATTAATTATTTATATCACTCAAATCGTTCATTATTAATGATTGAAATCAACAGCTTTATGAAATGTTAAACTTTTTGGTGGCAAATATGCAGTTTAAATACAATTCACAATTGTAAGCGCATTAATATGAAGTGTAATAAATAGGCTACAACAGATGGTAAAATGTCACTTTTACTACAACCCTAAATCAGAAATAGTTGGGACAGTATGGAAAACGGAAATAAAAAAGAAAACAGTCATTTCTAAATTTACCTTGTATTTCATTGCAGATAATACAACAAATATTATGTAATGTGTTCTTCATGATTTTTTTTTGTACCAGTTTGTAATGTTGCCATTCCTTTTCACAACACTTAAAAGACATTTAGGGACTGAAAACACCAAGTGATGAAGTGTTTCAGTTGTAATTTTGTCCCATCCTTCCTGCAAGCAAGTCTTAACGTGGGCAACAGTACAGGTTCTTTGTTGTGGCTTTTTGCGCTTTTAAAATGTGCCACATATTCTCTATTGGAGACAGGTGAGGACTGCAGGCAGGCCAATCATCCTCCACAAATCAAATCTCCACAGCCAGGACTTTGTAATGTGTGCAGAATATGGTTTTGCATAATCTTGTTGAAGTATGCATGGGCGTCCCTGGTAAAGAAGGAAGCGTATTGTGCTCCAAAATCTCTATGTACTTTTCAGCAATAATGGTGTATCACAGAAGTGCAAGTTACCTTTGCCAGTCGCACTTGTTGACAGCCATACCATGGCACCCATACCATGACAGACCCTGGCTTTTGGACTTGTTGCTGGTAACAGTCTGGATGATCCTTTTCATCTTTGGTCCGGAGCACACAGTGTCAATTTCTCCCCAAAAATATGTAAAATACTGATTTATCTGACCACAGTATCTGTTTCGACTGTGTGATGGTCCATCCCAGATCCCTCAGAGCCCAGAGAAGTCAATGTCGCTTCTGGACACTGTTAACATAGGGCTTCCTTTTGGCACAGTACAGTTTTCACTGGCATTTGTTGATGTAACTATGTATTGTGGTACTTGACATAGGTTTGCCAATACAAGGCAGTGCAGAATTATTAGGCAAATGAGTATTTTGACCACATCATCCTCTTTATGCATGTTGTCTTACTCCAAGCTGTATAGGCTTAAAAGCCTTCTACCAATTAAGCATATTAGGTGATGTGCATCTCTGTAATGAGAAGGGGTGTGGTCTAATGACATCAACACCCTATATCAGGTGTGCATAATTATTAGGCAACTTCCTTTCCTTTGGCAAAATGGGTCAAAAGAATGACTTGACAGGCTACGAAAAGTCAAAAATAGTGTTGATCTTGCAGAGGGATGCAGCACTCTTAAAATTGCCAAGCTTCTGAAGCGTGATCATCGAACAATCAAGTGTTTCATTCAAAATAGTCAACAGGGTTGCAAGAAGCGTGTGGAAAAATCAAGGCGCAAAATAAATTGAGAACTGAACCATGAACTGAGAAAAGTCAAGCGTGCAGCTGCCAAGATGCCACTTGCCACCAGTTTTGCCATATTTCAGAGCTGCAACATCACTGGAGTGCCCAAAAGCACAAGGTGTGCAATACTCAGAGACATGGCCAATGTAAGAAAGGCTGAAAACCGCCACCACTGAACAAGACACACAAGCTGAAACGTCAAGACTGGGCCAAGAAATATCTCAAGACTGATTTTTCTAAGGTTTTATGGACTGATGAAATGAGAGTGAGACTTGATGGACCCGTGGCTGGATCGGTAAAGGGCAGAGAGCTCCAGTCCGACTCAGATGCCAGCAAGGTGGAGGTGGAGTACTGGTTTGGGCTGGTATCATCAAAGATGAGCTTGTGGGGCCTTTTCAGGTTGAGGATTGAGTCAAGCTCAACTCCCAGTCCTACTGCCAGTTTCTGGAAGACACCTTCTTCAAGCAGTGGAACAGGAAGAAGTCTGCATCCTTCAAGAAAAACATTATTTTCATGCAGGACAATGCTCCATCACACGCGTCCAAGTACTCAACAGCGTGGCTGGCAAGAAAGGGTCTAAAAGAAGAAAAACAATTGACATGGCCTCCTTGTTCACCTGACTGAACCCCATAGAGAACCTGTGGTCCATCATCAAATGTGAGATTTACAAGGAGGGAAAACAGTCCACCTCTCTGAACAGTATCTGGGAGGCTGTGGTTGCTGCTGCACGCAATGTTGATGTTGAACAGATCAAAACACTGACAGAATCCATGGATGGCAGGCTGTTGAGTGTCCTTGCAAAGAAAGGTGGCTATATTGGTCACTGATTTGTTTTTGAATGTCAGAAATGTATATTTGTGAATGTTGAGATGTTATATTGGTTTCACTGGTGAAAATAAATAATTGAAATGGGTATATATTTGTTTTTTTTTATGCACAGTAATAGTCACCTGCACACACAGATATCCTCCTAAAACAGCTAAAACTAAAAACAAGCTAAAAACTACTTCCAAAAATATTCAGCTTTAATTTTAATGAGTTTTTTGGGTTCATTGAGAACATGGTTGTTGTTCAATAATAAAATTAATCCTCAAAAATACAACTTGCCTAATAATTGTGCACTCCCTTGTATAATCCTGAGCCCAGTTGCAAACTGATGATCCTTTGTCCATCCTCAAAGACTAGACCTTTCTTGGATGCTGCTTTTGTATCAATTCATAACTGCAATCACCTGTTGACACCACCTGTTTCAAATCACATCTTTATTTAACCAATTTATCTGATTACTAGCCCTAAATTGCTCCTGTCCCAACTTTTATGAAATGTGCAGGAACCAAAATTGAAATACGTGTTTATTTTGAAAAATCATGAGAAACAGATTAAATAAAGTTGTATTGTTTGCATTGAAATCCAAGTCAAAGTAAAGTTAGAAATCACTACTTTCTTTTTTTATTTGCGTTTTCCATACTGTACAACTTTTTCTGATTTGGGGTTGTAGACAAAGATTCACAAATATGTAATTTTCAAAGCTTTCAAAGCACAAGAAATATACAAAATACCAAATGAATTCATAGTATATAAACTTTACAGATGTATTTGATCAAAAAATGAAGTATGTAAATACAAACAGATTCTATGCTGTTAACACCAAGTGGAAAATAGCAATATAAGCTTTTTTGTATTAGATGCTGTTTATACAAGCCAGATAAATATTACTTTTTAAACACCCACGAGGCACTTATGTAGCAATATGCATTTATAGACATGACAGTGTTCACAATCACCTGCTGTTCTTGTTATGTTTCCCCTTTAAGAGTTTTGAGTTCTCAGGCCTGAATTGACTGTTGTTGGATCCATGTTTCTCTGATAAAAAAAAACTCAATCATAAAGTCAGGTCTTTAATTTTAGATCTTATTACCTCTAATTCCTTTTCTATCTTTGATATTAAAACGGTCAGATATTTGGTCACTCCCCAGAATTAAACAAAGTTAAATTAAGGTAGATGGTGGATTCGAACTGGGTTGATGATCAATCACAAAAAAAAAAAAAAAAAACATGTTACAGTGCTTTACAGCACCGAGCCTCTTTGGTAATGTTGTCTGTCAAAGACTAATGGGCAGAGATAGTGTAAATAGTTAAGTTGCATTATTTGCACTGTAATTAGACACTGAGATTAGGCCATAATGCCCATTGAGTAATTCGGTCCTGCACATGTATCTACAGTGTAAAAGACTGAAAGTGCATTCTACTATCTCTGGAAGCTCAAAGTGGACAAGATCAAAACAATTTTAACATAGACCCTGTGTACACCTGCTTTAAGTATTTTCCACTTTATTTCAGACAGACTAAAATGCATCTTAATACCAGGTGTAAACCAGTCCTTGATAGAGGGTATCTGCTGCATCCTCAACAACCTTACACTCAGAACTGCTTTTATGCAAAATGCATTCAGCAAAATTATTAGGAACCTGTTTTAGGACTTCCCATTTTACCCTGTTCATCCTCCCTCTATCTCTCATAAAAATGCAGGAGCTGCTGACTATCACAGATGGTCTGGGAGGTGCACTTAGCTTAAAACAGAGAAAAAAATACCAGAGAGCTAGAAGCACAACACATAATGCGCCTGCTTTTAATCAAATAACAACATAGAATTCATAATAGCAGCAGCAGTCAGTTTTGGCAGATTCAGGTTTTATGTGTGCAAGGTTTCTGAGATGAAGAGTGATCAAATATAGAGCTTTTGATCAAAGTTTCATTCTCAGCAAAAACTGTATCTATTAATCTAGTTATTACAGTGCAAAGATGTTCTGATGGGGTTTCACTTGGATGTTAAGGAACAGCAGAACATGGAAATGTGACAAAATAAAAGCCCATCATTTGCATTTGAAATAGAAAATCTAGATTGAACTTATACTGATATAAAAATAATGTCACTTTTTCAACATTGAACAGGCTTATGTAATGCACAAGACCAGCCATGGCACAGGACCAAATGAAAAGCAGTGCATTGCATTATAAAGAGCCTAGAGAGCAAAATGTACAGTCAACTGAGGATAAAACAAAAAACAACAAAAACTAAACATAATGGACCTTCACAGCATCTTCTGGCTATCTGGTGCTTTAAAGTTAGCATGAAATGAAATCTGCCCCTAGTCTTATCAGTCCTGTTTTTCCATAACTTTATTTTGGTCTGATCTCAAATGGGAAACCTAAAAGTTACAGTGGTGGACAAACAATATTTATCTACATCCATATCTTAATGGTTGTTTTATTGACATCTGAGCTGACATTATTTAAAAAAGACATGAAAAACATGCACTGGCTTTGTGATAGCTAGTTAAAATGACCCTATTCAAAATATAAAAAGTAAAACATAACCCTGTGTGAGCCCTGTGTATTTTTTATACTCACAAGACATAATTTAGTTCGTCTTTCCGAACAAGCCTGTGAGCGTGATCGCTAATGTGATATTGATTTCATACAGCAGTTCAACAAATGCTGAACTGAGTTAGTTACATTTTAAAAACAAATATGTTTCATAAATAAAATAGTTCCAAACAAAGGCCGAGCAGAACATACAGTAGTATGAAAAAGTGTTTTCATTTTTTTTGCATGTTTGTCATACTTAAATTTTTCAGATCATCAAACAAATTTAAATAGTATTCAAAGATAACACAAGTAAACATCATGCAATTTTGAAATTAATGTTTTTATTATTAAGGGAAAACAAAATACAAAACTACATAGCCCTGTGTGAAAAAGAAAAGCCCCCTAAACCTAATTTAGGTTGGGCCACCCTTAGCAGCAACAACTGCAATCAAGAATTCAATAACTTGCAATGAGTCTGTGCTGTGGAGGAATTTTGGCCCACTCATCTTTGCAAAATTGTTGTAATTGAGCCACATTGGAGGGATTCAAGCATGAACTGCCTTTTTACTGTCATGCCACAGCATCTCAATTGGATTCAGGTCAGGACTTTGACTAGGCCACTCCAAAGTCTTTATCTTTCTTCAGCCATTCAGAAGTGGAATTGCTGGTCTGCTTTGGATCATTCTTAACCCAGGATCATTATGGATACGTACCCCTGTATACATTTCTGGAGAGCACAAATTATGTACCCAGAGGTACGTATGGCTGCATTTTTTTTTTGTTAAAATTAATGCTACAGGGCATAGCATTGCTATAAGATTGCTAAACAATTGTTGATGACAGACACAAATATATATATATATATATATATATATATATATATATATATATATATATATATATATATATATATATATATATATATATATATATATATCCATGCCTAATATCCATTGTAAACGTTTATTATTACCATTTGATGAGTCGCCCCATTTAGTTTGATAGAGTGCTTGGACCCGGAAGCCACGTTTCGTGACATCCAGCCTGATCTCACGAGGAAACGTAAGTATTTTACTTTTTGTCAGTTTAGTGGCTAATTCGTACGTACGAGTTCAGTCGTACAAAAATGTACGATTTTAAAAAGGAGGCGTGGCACCCAACCCCACCCCTAACCCCAACTGTCATTGAGGGATGAGCAAATCGCACTAAATTATACGAATTACTGTAGATCGTACGAATTCATACGAATTAGCCACTAAATCAAAAAGTTGCGAATTGCCGTGAGATTGCGTTGTTACATCACACTTCACAAGCGACTTGTTGTAAAGACTTGTTTCCCTGTTTTCTACAAAATCAAGGGCGCATCATGTCGTTAGCAAGGCAACACAGTTTGTCTGATGATTAAAATTGCTCATTCTCAAGATTTAAACAATCTTCCAAACTAATTTAAGTATATAAATCAAAATCCAACACTGTTCTAGTGGTTTTGGGATATTTTTTTAAATAAATCTGACATATTTTGCGTTTGATGCCAATAAAGAACCTTCCTTTTTTAAGTATGTATCCAACAATAAGAAAATTAGGGGTTTAAAGAAAAGTTAATAGTAAATTAAGTTCTCTAAACTAAGAAAAAAAAAAAAACAATAACAACAACAACAAAATTTGTGTTTATTCTAAAGATTTTTTCCTAACCTGCTTTTTGCTCTTCAAAGTAATAGGAACTTGTTTTTCTAGATGATACTTTTTTTTTAAATCATGGCTGGCATTTCCGCTTTGGAAACATATATTCAAGATAATTTAAAAGATTAGTTCACTAAAAAATGAAAATTCTGTTATTATTCTGTAATAGGCAAACAATTTTGTTTTTACATTTTTTTTTTTTGCCACACAAAAATATTCTTGGAACCTTGTTTGATTACAGTTGAATTACTGAATTCTCATGCAATGTTTTGACAATGTTTTTGGTTCCTTTTTTGAACCTTGAACATCTCATGACCATTACTGTCTATGAGTACAAGGAAGCTCTCAGATTGCATCTCATATAACTTAATTTGTGTTCTGAAAATGAACAAAGAGGACTGAAAGGATATGAATGTGAGGAATTAATAACAGAATTTTCTTTTTTGGGTGAACTAATCCTTTAAAGGGCACCTATTTGACCTCTTTTTCAAGATGTAAGATAAGACTTTGGTGTCTCCAGAATTCATTCATTCATTCATTTTCTTGTCGGCTTTGTCCCTTGCGGGGTCGCCACAGCGGAATGAACCGCCAACTTATCCAGCATGATTTTACGCAGCGGATGCCCTTCCAGCCGCAACCCATCTCTGGGAACTTCCACACACACATTCACACTCATACACTATGGACAATTTAGCTTACCCAATTCACCTGTACTGCATGTCTTTGGACTGTGGGGGAAACCGGAGCACCCGGAGGAAACCCACGTGAACCCAGGGAGAACATGCAAACTCCACACAGAAACGCCAACTGACCCAGCCCAGCCGAGGTTCGAACCTGCGACCCAGCGACGTTCTTGCTGTGAGGCAACAGCACTACCTACTGCGCCACTGGGTTGCCCTGTCTCCAGAATGTGTCTGTAAATTTTCAGCTCAAAATACCAATCAGATTATTTAGTATATAATGTATAATCTGCCTATTTTGGTGTCTGAGGGCTATGTAGCTGTTTTTGTAGCCTGTGGCTTTAAAACTAAATGAGCTGCTTCTCCCTGCCCACCGCTCTGACGTGCATGTCTGCTTCTCATGAGTTACATCAAATAAACAGCTGTCAGTGATAGAGACAAACATGGATGAAACTGAAATAAGGTCACTGATCAAAAATACCAAGTAAGTTTATTTGATGTATTTGTGGTGAAGTTTATTCAAGCCTTTCTGAAATGATGAGTCACACACAAATGCTGTTTGCAGTACACACACACACACACACACATAGACACACACATGCAATTATATGGTTATGCTTAATTATACTCTGAAATGTTCAAGTAAATGGGGTTCAAGCATGACAGACATATTTCATGACAGACATATTTTACTCGTTCATTTAGATAGAGGAGTAGAACATTTGTTGGAACTTACAGGGAAGTAGAGCAGTACAGATCCTGAAAGAATTGCTTCAAGAAGCATAAGACCAGATGCTTTGATTCTCTAAAAGAGAGAGAGAGAGAGAGGGAGGGGGAATAAAGGAAAAAAAGCTGAAATATAAACTGTTTTTCTTTTTTCAAAAGCAGTATTTGCCCTTCAGGTCAATAAACGCACTCAAGCAGAACCCAAGCTTTAGTTGTTCTTTGGTTCAGGTAACTCTGGCAGAATAAAAGCAAAACAGAGTACAGAGTCTTTCCAAGCAACACAACCAGCAGTAAACATTCTTACCTTGTTGTGTCGAAAGTGGTAGACGACCACCATGCTGATGAAGTCCAAGAGCATGCAGAACCCCTGGAAGGAGACCATGGCCAGACGCAAGGCCGTGTCCTCTTGAGCCAGACATGGTGTGTCGTCCCGGCAGAACTCGCAGCCTTCCCGACAGGGCAAACACCTCCCAGACAATTCCCATGATTCATCAGTGTATGTTCCCAGGTCTGTTTCTAACAGCAGGTGAATCACAAGAATACTATGTCATATCAGCTGTGTGTTAATATTTAAACAGTGTTGTGATGATAGCTATAGTATTATTACAACACTTCATAAGTTACATCCATTATGTACTTAATATTATTAATGCTAAACTTTCATAAATTCATTCATTCATTCATTTTATTTTTTTGGCTTAGTCCCTTAGCCCCGGCTTAAAAACCGGAGCACCCAGAGGAAACCCACGCGAAGATGGGAAGAACATGCACACTCCACACAGAAATGATACATTATGATACTTTTGAGATTTTTCCTTCAAACAGAGAGAAGACAGTCAGGACACTTCCTGTAATTTTTTTTTCAATTTAGATCAGGGGTGCCCAAACTTTTTGTATAAAGGGCCAAAAGCCAAGTATCATTGAAAGCCGTGAACGAAAGGTAAATATACCAAGCTACTGTATATTACATTGAAGCTGCCAAGGGTCATTTCCTAATTTATTTCATAAGATTTAAAAGTAAATAGAAAACATCACTTTAAATCATATTAACTAATGCAGTATAGCATTTAAAATGACAACTTATTGCAATAAAACACACTGGAGTTCAATGACGAATACGTCAAGCAGAATCTGCCTTTGACTTGATTTGTCCTCTATGCGTCGGGTAACTGTATGCACATTTAACTAAATCTGATTAATTTACACCATTCAATTGAAACATTTAAGGTTACAATAGATTTGAAATGACAATCTCTGAACCCTGGCCATCATTATTCCTCTCTTCTCAGACGGTATAGCGGGCCAAATCAAAGGTTACTGTGGGCCAACTTTGGCCCGTGGGTCCTAGTTTAAGCATCCCTGATTTAGATGAACCGTCAAGATTCTTGCAGTCTTTTTTCGGGGGCTTGTTGGTCAATAACGTGTTGAGTCTGTATGTTGAAAAACCCTATGTCTGACCTGCACTAGCTTCTATTAAAGTGGAGGAACCATCTTAATCTGGCTCCATCCGAAGTGATTTCTCCTAAGGCAGTGAAGTTGAGTAAAAACAGACATAAAAGCACAATAGTAATCCAATAACGCACAGAACACAGACAATGATAAAGAGCAGATAACAGGCTATAACAGCCAGAACCAATTTATTAGACCCTGCAAGACAACACAACAGAATCACTAACCCCTGATTGTATTTACAAACAATCCCAGGGCTTTTAAAATATTAATATTTGATAACAGAAGCCTCATTATCAAATATGAAATAAGTTAAATGTGTATGTAATACACATTTGCCTGTCTTTATGCTTATGTTGCTTTATTTTAAAGCATGAGTTTTCACCATAATTTCAACGACTCAGTTTTAGATTATTTGTAAATGGTGTAACCACAGAGTAATATAGTTCCCAACAACTCTCCACATCTTTATGTGTTTGAAACTGCTCCTTCTTAGGAACTGCTTTCTTCATAGATGCTTTGTGTTCAATAAGATAGTAGCATATTTAAACTATGAGTTTTAAGTCTAACTATTTCATCATGTGGGAAGTAGACTTGCAATATATGAGATAGCATACATTTTTTTAGCACAAAATAAACCATTTCAAACTGAATTCAAGATCACTCTTTACTAATTTATTTTGTGATAATAATCAACTGGATGTACACTCATCGGCCACTTTATTAGGTACACCTGTCCAACTGCTCATTAACGCAAATTTCTAATCAGCTAATCACATGGCAGCAACTCAACGCATTTAGGCATAGTGTTTACAGAGAATGGTCAGAAATAGAGAAAATATCCAGTGAGCGGCAGTTCTGTGGGCGCAAATGCCTTGTTGATGCCAGAGGTTAGAGGAGAATGGCCAGACTGGTTCCAGATGATAGAAAGGCAACAGTAACTCAAATAACCACTTGTTACAACCGAGGTATCTCAGAACGCACAACATGTCCAACCTTGAGGTGGATGGGCTACAGCAGGTGCCACTCCTGTTGGCTAAGAAAAGGAAACTGAGGCTACAATTCACACAGGCTCACCAAAATTGTACAATAAAAGATTGGAAAAACATTACCTGGTCTGATGAGTCTCGATTTCTGCTGTGACATTTGGATGATAGGGTCAGAATTTTGTCGTCAACAACATGAAAGCATGAATCCGTCCTGCCTTGTATCAATGGTTCAGGCTGGTGGAGGTGGTGTAATGGTGTGGGGGATATTTTCTCAGCACACTTTGGGCCCATTAGTATCAATTGAGCATTGTGTCAATGCCACAGCCTACTTAAGTATTGTTGCTGACCCCATTTATGTCCATGCCTTTATGACCACAGTGTAGCCATCTTTTGATGGCTACTTCCAGCAGGATAACGCATCATGTCATAAAGCGTGAATAATCTCAGACTGCTTTCTTGAACATGACAATGAGTTCACTGTACTCAAATGACCTCCACAGTCACCAGATCTCAATCCAATAGAGCACCTTTGAGATGTGGTGGAACAAGAGATTCGCATCATGAATGTGCAGCAGACAAATCTGCAGCAACTGCATGAAGCTATTATGGCAATATGGGCCAAAACCTCTGAAGAATATTTGCAGAGCATTGTTGAATCTATGCCATGAAGGATAAAGGCAGTTCTGAAGGCAAAAGGGGGTCCAACCCGGTACTAGTAAGGTGTACCTAAAAAAGTGGCTAGTGAGTGTACATTATCCCTTATATATAATTACAATATCAAGTATGAAAATGCTATACAAAATTAAAAGTATGAACAATTAAGAGGTTTTTGCACAACTGCAGGTTTCACCAAGTCAAATGTAAGATTTTTGAGACCTTTTTAAGGGAGATATTTCTGGGAAATTGTTCAGACTTAAACAATGCTAAATGCTAAACGCTAAGCATTTCTTATTTATTAGGTTGCTTAATTCTTAGCAACATATTTTAAATAATGTGCCAAAACAAGCAAACTACTTACACTTTATTTTAAACTCTAGTTTACACTTTTTTCAATGTTTCAATGTGCAAGTTCCGTCTTTGCAAAGATAGTTTGTTGATTTGCCGTTTCCCAAATCCATCGCTCCAACGAACATTTGTAAACTGCATCGAAAAATTGAGCACTTGAACGACACCTCTGGAGCTGTAGTTAGAAACATAGTTCGTGGCTGTGTTCGATTGCCCACTTATCCCCCCTATGCCCAATTCATTTAGAACATTCTAAAATTAAAAGTTGGAATAATTAAAAATAAAAAAGCATTAAGGTCATCTCTCTTAGGTGTAATTTGCTTATAAAGTATTTTTACAGTTCAGTTATAGCGATCTTCATGTTTACAATTGTGCTCCCTTCGCAGTGCACTTTGAAAACTTTGATGTCATTTTGAACACAGCCTCATGACAAAAGCTATAGGTGACCTATAATTTAAAAGCAGAATTTGTTAAGTCTCCAAAGCTTGTGAAAACAAAAAACATAGCATACGTTGATGCTTTTAATTTATAGTAGGTTATTTATTAAGTATCTGTACTGTATATGACATGGGCCTGCTGGTTAGAGCATATCTGCAATGGTTTGCATGTGATAAAATTGTAAAAGTTGTACTTTTCAAAAAATAAATAAACCATATCCGGTCCCACTTTATATTAAGTGTCGCTTATACCTGTGAACTTACATGGTAATTAGATGTGTAAGTAGTATGTAACTACAGTGTATGTACACACGTTTACATAGTATTTACTTTTGTATTACTGGTGTAACTACACTCATGTAACAACCAACTGAATAGTATGTGTAAGTACAAATGTGTAACAGGACATTGGTAACAACAGTAGGAAAGTACACATCTGTAACAAGAATTATGTAAGTGCATTGTGTAACAACAATATGTACTTGCAGATGTTTTCCCACTTCCACACCTGTTTGCAGATCATGCACTTGTGAACACTGTATGGCAGAACTAATGCTGCATTAGAAGGTTTCACCTTGTGATACCAGTGTACTTACATGGTAACTCCACAGGAACTGTCCACTTAATATAAAGTGTAAAATGGTCACAAATTACTGTGTAACTTGTAGAAATATCTTCTATGCAACACTTTAATAACAGTGTAGTTACATGGTAACTCCACAGGAACAGTCCACAATATAAAGTTTAAAATAAAATTCATTTTCGTTTCGGCCTAGTCCCTTTATTAATCTGGGGTCGCCACAGCGGAATGAACCGCCAACTTATCCAGCATATGTTTTACACAGTGAATGCCCTTCCAGCTGCAACCCATCTAAGCCGAAAAGAAAATGAATGAATGTATGAACAGTAATTTGTGACCATTTTACACTTTATATTGAGTGGATCCTGTGGATTTACCACGCAAGTACACTTGTATCACAAGGTGAAACCTTCTAATGCAGCATTAGTTCTGCCATACAGTGTTCACAAGTGCATGATCTGCAAACAGGTGTGGAAGTGGGAAAACATCTGCAAGTACATATTGTTGTTACACAATGCACTTACATAATTCTTGTTACAGATGTGTACTTTCCTACTGTTGTTACCAATGTCCTGTTACACATTTGTACTTACACATACTATTCAGTTGGTTGTTACATGGGTGTAGTTACACCAGTATACACAAGTAAATACTCTGTACCAGTGTGTACATACACTGTAGTTACATACTACTTACACATCTAATTACCATGTAAGTTCACAGGTATAAGCGACACAATATAAAGTGGGACCCAATATCCTACTTAATAATAATAATAATATTAATAATAATCATCATTAATATTATTATTAAAATAGAATTTTTTTCATTTTCTAATGAATAATAAATATTAAATTTAATTTCTTAATAAATAGCCTCATTATTTTTTTTATTTTTTATATGATTATATGATATTAGAATACGTGTTAGCTTTTGTAAGTGATTTTATGTTTTAGAATAGAATATGTAATGTTCTCAATAATATTTGTAAAGGAAACACAGGCCCTATATGTGCCATTTACATAGGTCACACTTTATTTTGACGGTCCGTTTGTTGAATTTAAGTTACATTGCAACTAATTATCATTAGATTATAAGTAGACTGTTAGGTTGGGGTTAGGGTTGGGGTTGGGGTTAGGGTTAGTGTAAGTTGACATGTAATTGCAAAGTTTCTTATAGTCAGTTACATGTCTGTTAAAGCACTGTTAAATGTCAGTGTCAACAGATATTAAGTAGACAGTCTACTAATACTCAAATGGACCATCAAAATAAAGTGTTACCTTTACATATATTTCAATTAATATGGAAAACGAGTGCATGTTTTTACCAAAATTAATATTGGATTTTATTTTAAATGTGTGTGCATGTAAAACAATATAATTTGCACAAAGAAATTATGGGGTTCTTCTCTAAAGAAGTAGTTACTTCACACCGTTTTATGGGCGTTTTATGTTATAACTAACGTGGTTCAAATGATGGATCTGCGACAGAGAAACTAAGGGTTTTGGGAAACACTCGTCACTACATCGTTCTTTTCCCAAACGATGTATCGTACTATGATAGCTCAGCCGCGAGTTACGTCGTTGTTTGGGAAACACACCCCTGGTCAGTGTTCTCAACCTAAATACATGGAGAACTTTTAAACTGTTATCGTAAAGAAGATACTTAAACCATATTGGTATATGAGTTAATAAATAAAGTTAATAAAGTTAAACTCTAGTTAATAAATAAAAAGTTTGCGAAAAGTTTTATTTAGATGGACTGATGTGATTGGAATTATTGTCAGCGCAATTTGGTAGTTTTACATGGCCATAGGAAAATGAATACCAGTTAAAATGATTTAAGACCTATAACACAATATTTCAACATTTGTAAGACTTTATAAGGCTTTTGAAGAGATTTTAAGACTTTTTAAGACCCTGCGGACACCCTGTAATAAATCCAAAGATTTCTCAGGTCAGATTTGTACTTACTTGCAAAGCCGTTGAGTGCTACTCGGCTTGGGTGGTAGAAACCTCTCTTGCATTGGCACTTGTATTTGTCCAGCACAAATCCATGGCCCACAACTGGGTTACACTGAGAAAGAAAGGGTTTAGCTTTAGAACTGTGCTTCATGAGTAAACATATCCATACAAAAGAACATATTAAGCAGAGATGTCCAAACTAGGGCCTGTGGGCCAAAGTTGGCCCATGTTAACCTTTGAATTGGCCCACCATCCCACATGAGAAGAGAGTGAGGATGATGGGGAGGGTTGGGGTGAATGCCTTTAACAGAGATCGTAATTTCAAGCAAATCAAGGCAATAACCAGGTGCAGCTTGACTAGTGTAACTCCATTCTGTTATAAAAAATTTTTTACTGTTGTAAGTTCATAATACAATTTAAACATAAATTTAACATGTACTGCATTAGTTAATATAAAGCAATGTTTTCTAATTGTTTTGTAAATATTAAATAAATCAGGAAATCACCAATGGCAACATTAATAAAGTCTGGCATATTTACTTTGGCCCACCACCCTTAATCAAGTTTGGTTTTTGGCACTTCATATGAAAACGTTTGGGCACCCCTGCTGTTATGCATTTTCAGATATATTCTTTCATGCAGTGCATAATGTAGCTGTTTAAAAATGTAAAAGGTCTGCAAAGTTTCAAAGATCAAAGTGCACAATTACATCTCTCTCAATACAAAGAGCCAAATCTGAACTGCCTGAAATGACTCACAAGTAATTCCAGCTTTACCTCCTGCACAAACCTTTTGTTAGAAATCTGCATAATGTCAGCCTGTGGTGAAAAGGTCTTTGACCCTCAAATACTGTTGCTGTATCTGAGGCCTGCTGGGAGAGTTTAGTTTTGATTTGAGTTGTTCGACATGTCAAGAATATGCTGTTTGTTTGCACAGTAAAAGCAAATCCACTTTGCAAGAACTTCTGAAAAATTAAAATTCATGCTCCAATTGATAGAGTAACTGTGTTTACAAAGTGCTGAAGAAGTGTCTGGATCTAAAAATTCAATGAGAATTTGGTTAATGTCACACAGAAATTCACAACCAGTCACAACTCAGCAAGCATTTTTTAGTTTAAAAGGCACCTAATCGTTCAAAAACAAGACTAAATTTGGGCTGTCCAAAGGTAGTTGGTAGTCAAAAAAAAAACAATTGATCAAACCCAGCAGATACACAATGTCATAAGACATCGATATTAGGTCAGATTTAGATCACCAGCATCTAAGAACAATGTTATTTTGACATCCAATAATGATGTGAAATGACGTTGATATTTGGTTGATTTTGGGTTGTGCTGGAAAGTGACCAAAATCCAACGTCGAGCCAACATCTTAAACCAATGTCATATTGATGTCAAATACTGACATTTATTTGTCAGGCATAGCAACCAAAATCCAACATCTGATAGATGTCATATTGGTAACATCCACACAAAGCCAAGCTGTAATATCATTAGATATATTTTTTTTTTTTCGGTTGCGTCGGAAAGTAACCAAAGTGCAATGTCTGTGCAATGCTGGACAATGACGTTGGCCTGACGTTGGGGTCTGACCTAAACCTAATTTTCATTTTCAATCAAAATGCAACATCCCACAACATCAATCTGACGTCATGTTGACATCCTGTGCCTGCTGGGAAATTTTAAAAATGCTATGTTTTCAGAGACCAGAGACAACAAATTATATTCATTTTTGGACAACAAAAGACATTTTACTTTAAAATGCTTCTAAACAAATAAATTTGTTCTTTTGACAAATCATTTTTTTGTGGGAAAGCTTTTTATTCAGATTCATACTATTTCATATGTACAGTATATATTATATATGCATTACAATCATACAAGTATATAACACAAGAATAGTATAATCATTTATTTTTGAGTTAAGTACAAATACAGGTAACATTTTATTTTGATGGTCCATTTGAGTATTAGTAGACTCTCAGCTTAATATCTGTTGATACTGACATTTAACAATCCTTCAACAGACATTTAACTGACTATAAGAAACTTTGCAAGTACACGTCAACTTACACTAACCCTAACCCCAACCCCAACCCTAACCCCAACCTAACAACCTACTTATAATCTACTGAGAATCAGTTGCAATGTATCTTAAATTCAACTAACGGACCGTCAAAATAAAGTGTGACCCAAATACAATGCGAGAACACGTGCAGATTTCAGACAGCTTTTGCAAAAACAAATATTTTGTGCTTATTCATGTCAACATTCTAGTCTGATGTAGTCAAAAGAAAGAGTTTTTCTTTGAACTAGGTCTGAAAAAGTCATGCCAAGTTCACAAGGCTCTATAAATAATCTGGAAGTGCCATGAACCCCAGTGGAAATATAATGAAGTGAGGCTTTCAGCACAAGCTGAATGCTGATCTCAGATGCTGATTTCTGGTAAATTAGTCACTGTTTTGTCACCTTTGCATTAGCGAGTAGGATTCAAGTGAACAAGCCTTTATAAAGGAATGATTTTCTAAAAGCTAATTATCTCCAGACATTTTAAAATTTGCTAACAGCTCTTGAGCAACATGTTTAGTGAGAACATGGAATGTCAACTGCTGTAATTTTTGAGGAAAAATAGGTTTTATCATAGGTTACATCTAACTATAGCAACTGAACTGAATAGGCACATGTATATAATTGTTCTGCTTTTTTAATTACAACAAACAATGCAATATTTATGCGTTATTTAATGTGTTCCTCATGATTTTTATCTCTTTTTTTTTTTTTTCAAAATAAACACGTATTCCAATTTTGGTTCTTGCAACAGATTTCAAAAAAGTTGCAACAGTAAAGCATTTACCACTTTGTAATGTTGCCATTCCTTTTCACAACACTTAAAAGACGTTTAGGGACTGAAGACATCAAGTGATGTCAAGTGAAGTGTTTCAGGTGTAATTTTGTCCCATTTTTCCAGCAAACAAATCTTAAGGTGGTCAGCAGTACGGGGTCTTCGTTGTCACATTTTGTGCTTCAAAATGTGTCACACATTCTCTATTGGAGACAGGTCGGGACTGCAGCCAGGCCAGTCAAATAGCTGCAACTTCTGCCTCTGAGGCCAGGACTTTGTAATCTCTGAGGAATGTGGTTTTGCATTGTCTTGTTGAAATATGCATGGACATCCCTGTAAAAAAAGGCAGCATATTGTGCTCCTTAATCTCTATGTACTTTTCAGCATGAATGGTGTTTTCACATAAATGCAAATTAGCTTTGCCAAGAGCACTGACACAACCACATACCATTAGAGAACCTGGGTTTTGGACTTGTTGCTGATAACAGTCTGGAGGATCCTTTTCTTTTTTGGTCACATGGCACACAGCGTCCATTTCTCCCCCCCAAAAAAACCCTGAAATAGTGATTTATTTGACCACAGTACACATTTTCACTGTGTGATGGTCCATACCAGATGCCTCAGAGCCCAGAGAAGTCGACGGCGCTTTTGGACACTGTTAACATAGGGCTTCCTTTTAGCTCAGTACAATTTTAACTGGCATTTGTGGATGTAACAACGTACTGTGGCACTTGACAAAGATTTGCTAAATTAATCCTGAGCCCATGTGGTGATATCACTTTTAGATGAATGACGATTCTTGATGCAGTGCTGCCTGAGGGATCGGAGATCACGGTTGTTCAGCTTAAGCTTTCGCTCTTGTCCTTTACACACTGAAATTTCTCCAGATTCCTTGAATCTTTTAATTATGTTATGCACTGTTGAAGGTGAAATATCCAAATGTCTTCCTATCTTTCTTTGAGGAACATTGTTTTTAAACATTTTAATAATTTTCTCACATATTTGTAGGCAAACTGGCGATCCTCGGCCCATCTTTGCTCCTAAAGGTCTAGACCTTTATTGGATGCTGTTTCTGTACCAGATAACAATTACAATCACCTGTTGACATCCCCTGTTTCAAATCACATCATTGTTTAAAACCAACTTTTTTGGACTGTGTTGCAGGTCTGAATGACAAGAAAGGATGTACAGTATATTAAGTTGTAATCAAATTGACAACACATCAAATATTTTGTGTTCATAATGTCTGCAAGTTCCCAGAGATGGGTTGCGGCTGGAAGGGCATCCGCTGCGTAAAATCGTGCTGGATAAGTTGGCGGTTCATTCCGATGTGGCGACCCCGCAAGGGACAAAGCCGACAAGAAAATGAATGAATGAATGTCTGCAATGAAATTCAAGTAAATTTGGAAATCACTACTTTCTTTTTTATTTGCTTTTCCATACTGTCCCAACTTTTTCTGATTTGAGGTTGTATATACTGTATATATATGCTAAACTGCATATGTCAGGGGTACAAATTCTAACATTTACTCAAGATTCAATATATTTAGTGTTATTTTTTAATAGTGTCTAAAATAGTGCCAAACAGATTGATTTCTTTTATAAGTTTGTAGCTTTAGCCCATTTCTTAACATTAATCTAATATTTTAGTAAAATAAAAATCAAAAAAATTAATTGCACTTTTTAGTGGAATCTTATACGAAAAGAAATTATATACAGTTCAATTTTATCAGCATTGCAAGCATACTAATTAGATATGTCCATCCAAAATATTGTTTGTTAGCAAATAAACAACTAAAACTAAATTAGTAACTAAATTCACAACAGTTTTTCCTATCTAATTTGGAAAGTTCAAATAATTCCATAAGCTCTGCAATTCGCAGACATGTCACTTTTATTTACATAGTAATTTAGAATGGAAAAATACATTGTAAGTGTTGCTTTCAATAAGAATTGCATTTCAGTTTGATCTATAAAGCAACTGTTCAGTTTTTAGAATGGACTGAACTGTGAAATCTACCACAAGTAGATCTAAGTAGATTTCCACATCAAAGAAATTGAAGCTTTAGAGGCTGAACTACTGATTGTTGCCACAGAAAATTTGTAGTTTCCCAGCTGAAGTAAACTTGTTCTGAAGACTGTAAACTTCACGGTTTGATTTTGTTGTAAATTTTGTCACACCACCAATTGTTTGTTCTGCAAAACCAAACATAAAATACTGTATTGTACTAACAAGAATTTAATCAAAATCTCCACAATCAACAGTAGATACATGACTGTAATGACAATGTGTATTGTCATTGTATTGTGTATTGACAATGTGTAACAGAAAAAAAAATCCTAAAATATCTTGTGAATTAATGATTTTCTTCTTGTGGGATTTGTCTGAATGTTAATGCCAATAAATCACCACTAAGCAAAGTTGTGATGAGGGTTGAATGCTGATTTACACACCCCTGCGGTTCAATAGTTCTCTCTGTCCTTGACAACTGAAGAGAATTTTCATTATATTAGCTGTTCCCTTAACCCTTGTCCACTGTTTAAATGTGCTACCCTTTTGGTATGTTAGGGATGAAAACATCCACTGAATTAAACTGCTGTAAAAATGCATCAGATAAATAATTTTTTTTCATTTTTCTTTTGCATAAATCTGTTAATCAACCTTATTCCTGATCAAAACTACAAATTGTTTTTAAAAATTAAAGGATTTTAACTCTTTAATTGTCAAATTCATGAATGATGTCACTAATTTGGTGAAAAAACCCCACACAAAATTACTTATTTTCAGTATAAAAAGTTAGTTGCGGATTGGATTTTTTTAACCTTTTATCACAGTCTTAGACATGTGAAAGATTAGGAACAACATTGCCTTTGATGCATTGTTAGTTTTTTTGCAGAACAAGATGTTTATTTTTTTCCCTAAATTAGCTGGCTGTTTTTGCCCCATCGAGTTTCATTAAAACTACATTTTTTCATTGAAAAGGCATGACATATAATCATGCATTTTTTATTTTTGGTGTTTTTTCCTGTTGGGAAGAGGTAACTTTTGTAATTTTTACTGTTGATCATTAGTTTGCACCATTAATCCTAAAAGAATATACAGCTGAAACCAGAAGTTTACATATACTCTAAAAAAAGGAACATAATCATTTAAAAAAAAAAATGTCTGATGGTAAATCATACTAAACGTTTACTAGGTCCGTTAGGATTACCTTAATGATTTATATTTGCTAAATGTCAGAATAATGAGATAATTTTTTTTTAGAGAATTTTTTATTAATTTCTAGACTGTCAAAAGTTTACATACATTTCCTTGGTCTTTTTTTAGCTTTGCTTTTAAACTGTAGAACTTTGGTCAAATGTTTTGGGTATCCTTCCACAAGCTTCTCACAATAGTTTGCAGGAATTTTGGCCCATTCCTCCTGACAGAATTGGTGTAACTGAGTCAGATTTGTAGGCTGTATTGCTCGCACAAGCTTTTTCAACTCTGCCCACAAATTTTCTATAGGATTGAGCTCAGGGCTTTGTGATGGCTAGTCCAAAACATTCACTCTGTTGTCCTTAAAGCACATTTTAACTAATTTGGCAGTATGCTTAGGGTCATGGTCTGTTTGGAAGACCCATTTGTGGCCAAGTTTTAATTTCCTGGCTGATGTCTTGAGATGTTGCTTCAGTATTTCTACATAATGTTCTTTCTTCATGATGCCATCTATGCTGTGAAGTGGACCCGTCCCTCCTGCAGCAAAACAGCCCCACAACATGATGCTGCCGCCCCCATACTTTACAGTTGGGATGGTGTTCCTAGGCTTGTAAGCTTTCCCCTTTGTCCTCCAAATGTAACACTGGTCATTATGGCCAAACAGTTTAATCTTAGTTCCATCAGACTACAGGACATGTCTCCAAAAATTATTCTTTTTTTCCCAGTTTAATTTAGCAAATTGTAATCTGGCTTTTTTTGTTGATTCTGGCTTGTTGATTTCCCCATGTTGTTACACAAGGAAGCAGCGTGTTTGAGGTTTTCCTTAAATACTATTCTACAGTTGTGCCTCCAATTATCTCAAATGTTGTCAATTAGCCAATCAGAAACTTCCAAAACCTTGACACCATCATCTGAGCTTTTTCAGAGGCATAATAATCTTATTGTATGTAAACTTGACTTTCAAGAAAGGTTAAAACAATTTCTCAAAAAATCTCTCTCTCTCTCATTATTCTGCTATTAAGCATAAAAGAAACAAATTTGATAATCCTAACTTACCTAAAAGAGAAAAAGTTTAGTCACATTAACTTCTGACTTTTTTAAAATGGTTATGTGTCTTTTTATACAGTGTATATAAACTTCTGGTTTCAACTGTATGTATATTTGTGTTCATGTTCTATTCAGGGATAGCTTTCCATGTAATATAAATAAAAAAAACTAAATATCAGGTCAGGAAATATTGAAATTGTCAAGTCGTCTCGCACATGCATGCAGGAGTGCTCCGGTTCCTTTCTACCTGCTCCAAGCAGCGATTACTGCATGTGAGGCAGGCACTCTAATGAGGATGCTAGCATTCAGTAGCTTTTTGTTTGTATCAGAGTGAGGTGAGCATAGTGGAGTGAATATTACCTGCATACCAGTTATAGATTGTTACACACTATGATCAGCAGTGCCTCTGAAATAAATTCATCCTTCATTCGTCTTGAGTGTGGAGGTGAGAAGTGAATAATAAAAGACTAAGCTACCTGTGTTTCAAATTTACAGCTAATTATCCAAAAGACCAAAGGCAAATTTTGTCAGTTTGACTAGCTAAAATCCATGACTCATCATAAGCAACGATGTAATAGCTAAAGTTTAGCCAAGGCAATATATCAAGAGCATACAGGCTAACTTATAGAAGAAAAGACAGCTTAGTGAAAACGTGTTAATAAAATGTACAATTCTGTCATTTACTCACTATCTACCTGTTTTAAATCTGTTTTAGTTTCTCTTTTTTTTTTGTTGAACAAAAAAAGGAGATATTTTGAAGAATGTTGTTAATGACAGCCAATATTTTATTTATTTATTTATTTATTTATTTATTTTTGCTATTATGAAATTAGTGGCTACATGCCTTTCCCCTTCGGGAGGGGAACTTCAATGCTATGTGGAAAAACTTCCACTATGGGGATTTCGTCAGAATCCAATCATCTGAAAGAGTATAAAAACGGGCCAATGAAATGCCAATGAGTTGGCGGCGTCAGCGTGCACAGCTGTCTTGAATGACAATCAGCCTGGCATAAAAGGCTAGCATGTGCTCAGCAACAACATCCTTTTCGCTTTCAGAGCCTTTCACGAGCTTCTGAGAGAGTCTATGAGGGTATCTCCAACCTGTGTCTACAGAGAGAGATCGAGAAGCAGCTTCTCCCGGTCCAGAGCGCGTATACGCAGTGGCAGATGGTCGAGCTGGGTTGTTCTCCCTTGCCTGGCGTCCTTTGGGTCCGGTCCTCCAAGAGCGGTATGTATATAGGAAGCAAGTTTCCTAAAAGAGCAACACGGTTGTGCAGCGCGTCTTTTTCAAGACGTCGCTCCGACCGTGCGTTTCTGGTTGCGGTGGTTTCCTGTCCCCGGATGATGGGCACGAGCACTGCGTTTCATGTCTGGGGGTCCAGCATGTTGATGCGGTGCTCGCGGGCAGTGCATGCCATCATTGTGATGTCATGTCTGCTGCGCAGTTAAGATCGCGGCTCGCTCTTGCAAAAGAGCGACCCACCCCAGTTGTCCCCCGCACTGCGGTTGGCACTCGGGCAGATCTGAGGGTTTCAGTGGGAGTAAATCCGCCGCCCTCGGGCTCGCGGACCTCTCGCTCCTCCACGCGCTCCATCCAAGCTTCAGGTGAGAGAAGCGCTCCATCCTCGGGTGGTCGCCCTCTCACTTGATGACACCGAGGATCAGATGTCCATCGCTGCATCGGAGGATGGGCTGTCATTGTCTGATGAGGATGCGAACCCGCTCGCTCCCTCCCTCCGGGGTGGAGAGCACGGTGTTGGCATCTAAAAAGCAGACATGATGGTTGTGCTTTCCCGGGCTGTTTCGGCCGTGGGTCTGGTGATGGTTTATCCCCCAGCCCCGCGGCCGGACCGACTAGATGGGTGTTATGTGGAGGATATAAGAAGGCAAGACCTTCTAAGCCTTCCGTCCCCTTCTTCCCGGAAAGTGCGCAGTAAGCTCACGCAGTCTTGGAGGGCACTTTTTTCTGCCCGATCTGCGTGCGCTTTCATCCTCACCATCCTTGGAGGGTTGGTTGTCATTGTCTGATGAGGATTCGAACCTGTTCTTTTCCTCCGGGATGATGGGCGTGGCGTCGAATCCAGAAGCAGACTTTGCAGCCGTGCTTCCCAGGCTGTTTCGGCCGTGGGTCTGGAGATGGTTTATCCCCCAGCCCCGCGGACGGACCGACTAGAGGGGTGTGATGTGGAGGAGATAAAGAAGGCAAGACCTTCTAAGCCTCCACGTCCCCTTCTTCCTGGATGTGCACAGGAAGCCCACGCAGTGCGCTGCGTGCGCCTCCGCCCTCACCATGCATGCTATGGCCACCTACCAGCGCTCCCTAGCGCAGGCGCTGGCCCAGCTGCGCGGGGATGGTTCCGACCCAGGACTGAGCATGAGCTCCGCACAGCAATCGACTGAAGTCGGCTGTGTGTGCCCCTGGGAAGGACGATGGTCACATTAGTGGCCCAGGAACGCCACCACGGGCTAAACCTGGTGATCTGCGTGATGCTGACAAAGTTCGCTTTCTTAGCTCACCCATATCCCAGGCTGGCCTGTTCGGCGACACCGTCAGTGAATTCGCCCAGGAATTCACGCCGGTGAGCGAGCAGTCGGAGGCGATGGGTAATACCATCTCTCGGCGGGATCGTAAAACCGCTCCTCCCCGCCGAGCCATCCACATCCACTGCTTCACGCCGAGAGCGCCCGCCTGCGGCTTTGCTCGGTCGCCCCCGCCTGCGCCTCTGGCCAAGCGGCTGCGCCGAGCATCTCGCAGGCAACCAGCGCTCCCCGCCCCAGGGCGCCGCTAAGTTCGGTAAACGAACCGCGAAGCGTCCCTGAGACGGGCCATCTGGAGAGGAGGAAATTTGCTCTTTCCCCGCTGGAGGGCGGGGCTCTTCTTCTAAACAGCGTTAAAAAACGCTTTCAAAACCTCAGAGAAAGAGCATTTTTTTTCCCTTCCCCGGATGTGACAGCCCGAACACTGCCAGTCTGGGACGCTATGCTTTCCAGCTCGCAGGATCGGTGCACTTCGCCAGTGGCTCGCGGAGCGAGAGAGAACGGTCTCCTTTCTCTCCCCCTCCCAGCCCCACCTCCGGAGTACGGGTGCGAGACAAGAGTGAAGCTCTTGCCTCCTGCTCTCCTGTGGGACCCCAGTGCTCCCCGGTTGAGCCCACCCACTCCGCGCTGCCCCACCGCTGGTACGTCAGCGATCGTGCGGACGAAGCAACTTGCGAGGGCTCTGCCTGCCTGGTTAGCGCCGGCCAGCCCATCGCAATGGCTCATCCGCGCGATCAGACTCGGCTACGCGATTCAGTTCGCGAAACGGCCTCCCAAGTTCACGGGTGTGTATTTCACCAGGGTCAGCCCTGCGTCCGCCCCTGTCTTGCGAGAGGAGATTGCTGTCCTCCTGGCGAAGGATGCAATCGAACCGGTCCCTCCAGCCGGGATGGAGAGCGGGTTTACAGCCCGCACTTCATCGTACCCAAAAGAGCGGTGGGCTACGGCCAATCCTCGATCTGCGCGTTTTGAACCGCTGGCTTCACAAGCTGCCGTTCAGAATGCTTACACAGAAGCGCATCCTCCGGAGCGTTCGTCCTCGGGATTGGTCTGCAGCAGTAGACCTGAAGGACGCGTACTTTCATGTCTCCATATTTCCACGCCACCGTCAGTTTCCTGCGGTTTGCGTCTGAAGTCGAGCCTGGCGGTACAAGTCCTCCCCTTTTGGCTCTCTCTGTCTCCGCGGGTTTTCACCAAGCTCGCGGAGGGTGCCCCAGCTTCGGCTTGCGGGCATCCGCATACTCAATTATCTCAAGCGACTGGCTGATTTCAGCGCGCTCGCGGGATTAATTGATTACGCACAGAGACAGGGTGTTTCGGCACTTCGACCAATTGGGGTTTCAGGTCAACCGAGAAAAGAGCAGCCTCGCCCCCGTGCAGAGCAACTTTTATTCTCGGGTTGGAGCTGGACTCGATCACCATGACGGCGCGCCTCCCCCGAGAGCGCGCAGGGGCTGATGCTGGCCTGTCTGAGAGAGTTCGACAGGAAAATGTGGTCCCACTGATATTATTTCAGAGGCTCCTGGAGCATATGACATCCGCAGCCGCGGTCTCGCCGCTCGGATGCTCCATATGAGACCACTTCAGCATTTGCTTCACGATCGGGTCCCTAGACGCGCATGGCACGCGAGCGCGCACCGGGTGACTGTCACTCCGCTGTGTCGCCGCGCCCTCAGCCTCTGGATGGACCCTGTGTTCTACAGGCCCACGGGCCTCTAGAACAAGCGTCCAGGCATGTCGTCGTTTGACGGATGCTTCCAGTTCGCGCTGGGGGGCCGTGTGTTGCGGGCATGCAGCTCTGGTTCCGTGGTAGGAAGCTGGTTGCATTGGCATCTTAACTGCCTGGAGCTGTTGGCAGTGTATCTCACGCTGCACCGTTTTTTTACCGGTGTTAGAAGGGAAACACGTGCTGGTCAGGACGAACAGCACGGTGGCGATGGTGTATATCAACCGCAAGGGAGATATTCGCTGTCGCCGCATGTCTCAGCTCGCTCGCCGTCTGCTCCCCCGGAGTCATACGCGGCGCAATCGCTGCATTCCATTTTTCCCCACCGAGCTCAACCGTGCAGCCGCTGCGCTCTCACGGCAGTTCGCCTGGGAGAATGGAGGCTCCACCCCCGACTGTCCAGCTGTTATGGGTGCGTTCTGCGCACTGGCTACACAGCTGGCCCCAGGGCGTGCGTAATACGCATTCTCCAGTGAGCCTACTCGCACAGATGCTGTGTAAAGTCAGGGAGGACGAGGAACAGGTCTATGCATTGCGCCTCTCAGGCCCAATCAAACCTGTATTCCAGCTCTCTCCTCGTGATGGCCCCTCCCTGGCATGTCCCCTGGAAGAAACTTCTTCTTTGGGGACAGGCACCGTTTGGCACCCGCGCCCAGTTCTATGGACATCACGTGTGGCCCATAGATGGAGCGCGGAGGACTTAGGTGACCTACAGTGAGGTGGTTAACACCATCACTCAGGCCTAGAGCACCCTCTATGAGGCATGCCTATGCCCTGATGTGGAGTCTATTCGCTGTGTGGTGTACTTCTCTCCGAGAAGGAAACCCCAAACATGCCAGATCAGTGTGATGCTATCCTCCTTCAGTTGGCTGGAGCCAAGGCTGTCCCCTCCGCACTGAGGGGTTGGCGTGGCGATCATCCCCGCTCTGAGGATGCGGCGAGGGCGGCGCGCTGGGAAAGCATCGCCTCATCATCCAGTCCCCAGAGGCGCGAGACGTGAATATATATCCTGTCCCCTCTCTTACCCATTTGAAGATCTCTCTTAGGAGAGGTCTGCTCGATCACTCGACTCAGTATCTATATGATTTCTGTCCAGGTAGACAGCTCTGCTGGTCGCGTTGGCATCGGTCAAATGGGTGGGTATCTGGAGGCATTTTCGGTCAGCGAAATGTGCCACCGTTTTGGGCCGGCCCACTCTCACGTTTACCTGAGACCCCGGCACACCTATGGTGCCCTAGGTTCCTACAGCGCTCGTTTGGACTATGTAGTGAACCTGCAAGCGCTGCCCACGGAGGAGGCAGACCCAGCCCCTTTATTGCGGTGTCCTGTTCGCGCTTGCGTATTATAACGGACCGTACTCAGAGCTTAGATCCTCTGAGCAGCTCTTTATATGTTACGGTGATTGGCAGATGGGAAGTGCCATATCTAAACAGAGGTTGGCCCACTGAACAGTGAATGCCATCTCCCTCGCTCATCGAGCTAGGGCGAGCCAAGTCCCCCAGGAGGAGCGCGCTCCACTCGGAGCGCGCATCCTTTTGGGCGTTAGCACGCGGCGCCTCTCTAACAGACATTGTAGAGCTGCGGGCTGGGCGACACCTGAGCATTTGTGAGATTTATCTTTGAGTGAACTGATTTCCTCACGAGCGGTGAATGAGGAAAATCGGTTAGGTGTTGTAAAACGCTTGCTGCGCCTTTCTCTCTAACACAGAGATACGTGCGCTTTTCTCGCTTTGTCAGTTGAGTTCCCCACTCGGCGAACCCTGCAGAGTTCCTCCGAGGCCCCCAGCATCTGACTCAGCGGAGCAGTCAAATGTTGGCCCATTACGTTGTAGGTATGCCCGCTGGTCATCCCGCGTTCTGGGTATAGGTGCCTGCTATGTGCGATCCCCGCTGGCGATCCCATACGCTCACTCAGCCACGATGTAGTCCCCCCTCCTAGGCGGGCTCGTGTCTTCCCTCCCCGCTAACCACCTCTTCATATGTGCACTCCCCCTTCTCAGGGCTAGTCCATATGTTATTTTGCCACCAGGTCTCCCCCTCCGGGCAGCAGGTGGCCTCCGCAGCGTCCTCCCTATCGGGACTGAACGCTTTCCCAACGTACTGTCGTATTTAAAAATTCCTAGAAACTAACTAGGTGTATTTTTACGACTCCCCGAAAAATATATTTAAACCAGAAAAGGTAAGTAAGGTAAGTAAGGGCCAGGGGACACGTTGGAGGACTGTGTCTCCAGCGATGCAGGTGCGCTCGTACTGCTGCGTGGCGCGCCCCTCACTGGAGACATGGTAAGGTTCTTTCGTTGTGGCGATTTCCATAAATTTCCCCATAGTGGAAGTTTTTCCACATAGCATTGAAGTTCCCCTCCCGAAGGGGAACGCTTTGGTTACTAAAGTAACCCTCGTGACCCGAGGGGGGGGAACGGAAATGCTATGTTCCTTCGCCACAACGATTGTCTCTTAGCTGTTGAGTGTGAAAGCCTCTTCAGCTAGAAAAGGATGTCGTTGCTGAGCACA
Source organism: Danio kyathit (assembly GCA_903798195.1). Lineage (NCBI taxonomy): Eukaryota > Metazoa > Chordata > Actinopteri > Cypriniformes > Danionidae > Danio > Danio kyathit. The sequence continues at coordinate 18,761,452 of LR812520.1, forward strand.
TGCTAGCCTTTTATGCCAGGCTAATTGTCATTCAAGACAGCTGTGCACGCTGACGCCGCCAACTCATTGGCATTTCATTGGTCCGTTTTTATACTCTTTCAGATGATTGGATTCTGACGAAATCCCCATAGTGGAAGTTTTTCCACATAGCATTTCCGTTCCCCCCCTCGGGGAACGAGGGTTACTTTAGTAACCAGAGCGTTTTTCCAGTTGAGACGCTGCCCCTCAAAGTGTTTTTTTGCTAATGTCATAAACAATATTAATAATTGTTATTGTAATAAAAATAAATACTCTTATTACTAATATTAATATTAATTATATTATTAAAAAAATGCTTTTAAAGTACTACACTCACCGGCCACTTCATTAGGTACACCTTACTAGTACCGGTTGGACCCCCTTTTGCTTTCAGTACTGCCTTAATCCTTCGTGGCATAGATTCAATAAGGTACTGGAAATGTTCCTCAGGACATGGTCCATATTGACATGATAGCATCACACAGATGCAGATTTGTCAGCTGCACATCCATGATGTGAATCTCCCGTTCCACCATATGCCAAAAGTGCTCTATTGGATTGAGCTCTGGTGACTGTGGAGGCCATTTGAGTACAGTGAACTCATGCTGTCATGTTCAAGAAACCAGCCTGAGATGATTCATGCTTCACGACATGGCGTGTTATTCAACTGGAAGTAGCCATCAGAAGATGGGTACACTGTGGTCATAAAGGGATGGACATGGTCAACAACAATACTCAGGTAGGTTGTGGCATTGACACAATGCTCAATTGGTACAGTACTAGTTGGCCCGAAGTGGGCCAAGAAAATATCAGCCTGAACCAATGATACAAGGCAGGATGGATCCATGCTTTCATGTTGTTGATGCCAAATTCTAACCCTACCATCTGAATGTCGCAGCAGAAATCAAAACTCATCAGACCAGGCAACGTTTTTCCAATCTTTATTGTCCAATTTTGGTGCGAATTGTAGCCTTGGTTTCCTGTTCTTAGCTGACAGGAGTGGCACCCAATGTAGTCTTCTGCTGCTGTAGCCCATCCACCTCAAGTTTCAATGTCTTGTGTGTTCAGAGATGCTTCTCTGCATACCTCGGTTGTGGTTATTTGAGCTACTGTTGCCTTTCTATAAGCTCGAACCAGTCTAGCCATTCTCCTCTGACCTCTGGCATAAACAAGGCATTTGTGCCCACAGAACTGCCACTTTCTGGATATTTTCTCTATTTTGGATCATTCTCTGTAAACCCTAGAGATGGTTGTGCGTGAAAATCCCAGTATCTGAAATACTCAGACCAGCCCGTCTGGCACCAACAACCATGCCACATTCAAAGTCACATAAATCACATTTTTTCACCATTCTGATGCTCGGTTTGAACTACAGCAGATCGTCTTGACCATGTCTACATGCCTAAATACATTGAGTTGCTGCCATGTGATTGGCTGATTAGAAATTTGCGTTAACAGAAGTTGGAAAGGTGTACCTAATTAAGTGGCTGGTGAGTGTATATAGCACTTTCAAAGTATAGTTCTTTGTGGAACCTTACTAAAAAAATTGCTGTAGTTTTATGAGCAGGCAAATCCTATTGTGCAAATGTTTAGAACCATTTTCCCAAGTAGGAGGTCACACATTACTCCTGTTCTTAAGGCCATTCATTGCTTTCTATTAGCTTTAGAGTTCATTTTAAAATTCTAGTTATTACATATAGAACTTACTGTATATCAAAGAACTATTACATGCACGCTCTTGATGCCAGTCTCTGAGATCTTCTGGTCAAGACCTTTTAACTATTCCCTGAGCACGTCTCAAGACAAAAGGTGACCATGTCTTCTGTGTTGTAGCTCCACAACGCAGGCTATGGAACTCACTCTCCCTCTAGCATTGAGAACTGTGGGCTCTGTTGAACTTTTAAAAAACCTTGTAAAGACACATCTAATTGGGCAAGCTTTTAATTAACAGTATGGTGGGCTGGTGATACATTTTTGTGGTATTTGTACTTGGATTTTGACCTGTTTTGATCTATGTTTTCTTTTACTGTAAAAAGGCGATATATAATTTTGTTTTAGTTACTTGCTTACTGAGAGTGTACATGAACATGATTTAATAATGCAAGACTTGCCACATTGCAGCGCAGACAAATGTGGGCGATCTGAAAACATGAACACATCCTTGAAAAATTTCAGGAGTGAGGAGTGTAAGTGTCAGCAGAGTTAGAAGATCAGTCTGTCACTGAAGACAGCGATGCTCAACCTCCCTGCTGTACGCTGTCAACAAAACACGCCTGCGTCAGGATATATTTGGATGTGTGTGTGTGTGTGTGTGTGTGTGTGTGTGTGTGTGTGTGTGTGTGTGTGTGTGTGTGCGTGTGCGTGTGCGTGTGTGTGTGTGTGTGTGTATACCTTCAGTTTATCCAGCACTGCTGTTCAGAGTTTTAGTAGATATTTTCTATCCAAACAATCTTTTTTTTTTATTGGATACAGTTAACCCCACACTGTCTCACAAAATTGCTTTTCAAGCTAATTAAAATGATTGTTTTTCAAAACAATAACATAAGTGTTTGTTATAATACCATGCTTGTGCTTTAAGATACGTTTATTATGTAGGATAAAACAGTAGCAGATGTAGTAACTTTCAGTTTTGAATTGATCCGTTGATCACAGTCTTCTTAGGAATTTACAGTTTTGTCCTCTTGAATAAGTGGAATTTTTTATTCACGTTTTTTTGTTCACATTTTTAACATTTAATTTTTAATATTTTCACATTTAAGTTTTATTCACAAATTATTTATGATATATTTTTAAATATAAGTTAAGTTTAAATTCACAGCTTTAGATGAAGCTACCTATTACCTACAATGTTTCAAAAGATTACTATTATTAACATTTTATAAGCATGCCATTGGCTTCAGACTGTTTGGTCTGACGCAATTTGAATACAGGATTTTGATTCCTGCATAAATTGGTGATACAGTTTTGCTGGAGAATTGAAGGCCATCTGTAGCTCAACAGAAGTTGGGTGATGAAAAAGGACAGCGATCCAAAGCACAGAAATGAATCAAGAACACAATGGCCATAGCAGAAGAAAATATAGGCCTTCTGGAGGAGCTTGACCTCATAAGATGCTTTGGTGTGAGCGATTCAAAACAGACATCCACATAATACTGCTGAACAGAAAGTTTTGTAATGTTAAATTGTGCATTAAATAACATTCAGTGATTAATAACAACATGAAGGAAATCACATTACCATATTTATACCACATTACCATATTACTCAGCCCCCATGCGCACTTTAAAGAAAGGAGATCACGACACCAATCTCATTTATGGCAGGGTTACACATTGTCCTCCTCTGGATAATAATCGTTTGATCGTGTTGGTCTTCTGAAGTAATCCACAACTTGGGCCCAATCGCAATTCTGGTTTTGTACCCCTACCCCTTCCTATCGAGTGTCAGAATGTTGTGGGACTGCTATACAGGAGTTATTATTAGGGAGTATAGATAGCGAAATTTTGCGGTTTTTATTTTAGCATTTTTTTTTTTTTTTTAGCATGACAGTAAAACACAAATGCGTTATGAATATATTAAAACATATACTTGTTTGTTGTAAAAATTCATAATCATGACAAAAAAATACTAATTTGAGGATCTTCTTACTTCCGGGTGTAGCTTTACTGCCGTTGTAGGAAATTTTATTACCCCTTGGTTTCAAGTGTGGTCCTGAAAAATCTCAGTTTGGCTATCTACCTCTTCCCCTTAGCCCTACGCCTTCAAGCTAAAGAGAATTGGGACACCCCTACCCCTTCACGGGAATGCGCAAAACGAGGAGTAGGGGTAAGGGCTAAGGGGAAGAATTGGGATTGGGCCTTGGTCTTGATGGCGAATCTCACCCAGAAATGACAACGTCTCTTTGTTTACAGGTTTGTGGGTCTTTGAATAGTTGATGCTGTCATGTTATGTGCATTTGACAGGGCAGACTGTACCCCACGTTCGTTTCATACAGATTACAAAACCAAAAAACTTGTTTTCAAGTGCACTTGGTTCACTTAAAACCCATATTTCAAGCTTTATTTGGACATACTTTTTATGTCTGTGAAGCAATTATTCACTGAGATTCCAGTGTGTTTGTTGACCACCAAACTGTCATAAAAGCACACATTTGGGACTCGTAGAAACGTCAGTCTATAGCAATCAGTGATTGGCTCCTGTACTAGTAGGCGGGGCTTCATTTGCCATATATAAATATCTTTGCTGAAACTGACGGCAGTCTTGTTTACATATTGCGTGTTTATTGTGCATGAGTTCATTATTTTCTGCCCCATTTTCTGCAAATTCTGGAGGGATGTTAGAGAATGGCTGGCAAACACCCCTGTTTTTAACATCCACTGTATTCTTTTTTATGTTGATGGATTATATAAGTCAATATCAGACATTGTAAATATTGTAGGGCTGTCAATTGATTAAAAAAATTAACTAATCACGAAAGTAATTAATCATGATTAATCACGAAAGTAATTAATCATGATTAATCATGATTAATCATGAATCTAAAAAAAAAAAAATCCAAAATACAGGCATTGCAAATATGGAAACTGGAAAATTATAATAATAATAATAAAGTATTGAATACAAACAATTGTATTCATTGTAAAGTTGTATTGCGAGTTGAGAACATTAATTATAAAGAAACAATTTTGCTTAGTCCTCCTTAACATTTAGCCAGTTGCTGTGACAGTCCAGTCTATTGACATTATCGGGGGACAACACACACAGACAGAGAGAGAGAGAGAGAGAGAACACGCAGTACAGCGCACTCCCTTCAGGTGATTCGACCTTAATTGTTTCATACTGAAACATTTCTTCTAAAAGCGATTCCTTATCCATATTTCTTTGCACATTAAACACACGCAAGGCCGGAGCAAGCTGAACTGGCGCTCTAGGCAAACGGCAGTCACGCCGCCCTCAACCCAAAAGTAAAATAAAAAGTGACGGTTCGCGGATGAAAGTGAGGACCGGGAGGGAGGGGGTGGGTGTCGCGGATGAAAGTGAGGACCGGGAGGGAGGTGGTGGGTGTCGCGGATGTAAGTGAGGACCGGAGGGGTTCGCTCACTATTCTGCCGCCTTGGTCGCATCTATGGACGTGCCGGCCCTGAACACATGTCGGCCACAACAGGAATTAAAAAAAAACTGCAACTGCGTTGAATGCGTTCATTTTTTTTAACGCGTTAAATATTTAAAATTAATCGCATGCATTAACGCTCATTTTGACAGCCCTAAAATATTGTTTTCCTACTAGTTAAACATACACATACACTGCTGTAAGAAGAAAGACTGTCCCCATGCTTTGAACATTTCCAAATCGAACTTAATCTCTATTACTTCTTACTGAATTTACTTAAAAATTGTTGTGTACAAAAATTATCATTGGACATTCAGAAATTTCTTGTGTTTTGAGCTTTATTTATTTATTTTTTATTATTTTATTTATTTATTTGACATGTTTTTATTGCTTTACTTGAAATATGAACCCCCTAGGTTTGTTTGTTACTATGTTGTTACCTCTACGAGATTTTCTATTGTGTATTTTATATTTAATTAAAAAAAAAAAAAACAAGCTCGTTATTTCCAATGGAGATACGTCGCTTGTGTTCGCATATTGGAAGCAGCGTGCATGTGTTTTCCAGGCAATCCCAGTTGAAACGCCACAAACGCACTGCAAATCACGTGACAAGAACTGAACAATCAGCTTCAAACTTTTTATACATTTCAGTAGACTAATTACAGACTACTACTAATTACTCAGACAAACACAGAACACCCAAACACTGCAGTGATTTGTAATTTTCTCCTTAAATAAAACAGCTTGTCAGCTTATCATCCTCTAAGAAAACCCCTCCACCCCCAGGCTGCGGTAAAATTGTCAAGTGATGACTGATCTCCGGTGATAAAAACGTTGGGGACCACTGTATTAACTGATTACTTAATTTGTTAGTTATCATATACAGCCAGGTCCATAAATATTGGGACATTGACACAATTCTAACGTTTTTTGGCTCTATACACCAACACAATACAATTGAAATTAAACAAATATGTGCTTTAACTGCAGATTGTAAGCTTTAATTTGAGGGTTACATCCAAAACAGATTGCATATGTGCCTCCCACTTGTTAAGGGACCAAAAGTAATGGGTCAAATTAATAATCATAAATCAAACTTTAACTTTTTAATACTTGGTTGCAAATTCTTTGCAGTCAATTGCAGCCTGAAATCTGGAACACATAGACATCACTAGATGTTGAGATTTATTCCTGGCAATGCTCTGCCAGGCCTCTACTGCAACTGTCTTTGGTTCCTGCTTATTCTTGGGGTATTTTCCTTTCAGTTTTCTCTTCATCAAGTGAAATGCATGCTCAATCAGATTCAGGTTAGGGGACTGACTTGGCCATTGCATAACATTCCACCTCTTTCCCTTCAAAAACTCTTTGGTTGCTTTTGCAAGTTGCTTTGGGCACTGGTTCTTTTGTATTTATTGATGACGTGACTGCTGACAAAAGCAGCAAGATAAATTCTGAAGTGAAGATAATATTGCCTGAATATTATCTTAATTTCAGAATTCTTCCTGCTGCTTTTGTCAGCAGTCACATTATCAATAAATACAAAAGAACCAGTTCCATTGACAGCCATACATGCCCATGCCATGATAGTACCACGACCATGCTTCACTGCTTAGGATCATGGGCAGTTCCTTTCCTTCTCCATTCTCACATTCTCTTCCCATCACTCTGGTACAAGTTGATCTTGGTCTCATCTGTCCAAAGAAAGTTGTTCAAGAACTGTGAAGGCTTTTTTAGAACTCTAATCTGGCCTTCTTGTTTTTGAGGCTCACCAATGGTTCACATCTTGTGGTGAACCCTCTGTATTCACTCTGGCGAAGTCTTCTCCTGAGTGTTGACTTTGACACACATACACCTACTTCCTGGAGAGTGTTCTTGATCTGGTCAACTGTTGTGGCTTTTTTCTTCACTAAGGAAAGAATTCTTTGGTCATTCACCACAGTTGTTTCCGTGGTCTTTAATGTCTTTTGGTGTTGCTGAGCTCACTGGTGCGTTCTTTCTTTTTAAGAATGTTCCAAACAGTAGTTTTGGTCACGCCTAATGTTTTTGCTATCTCTCTGATGGGTTTGTGTTTTTTTTTCCAGCCTAATAATGGCTTGCTTGACTGATATTGACAGCTCTTTGGTTATCATCTTGAGAGTTGACAGCAACAGATTCCAAATGCAAATAGCACATTTGAAATGAACTCTGGACCTTTTATCTGCTCATTGCAATTGGGATAATGAGGGAATAACACACATCTGGCTATGGAACAGCTGAGAAGAAAATTGTGCCATTACTTTTGATCTCTTAACAAGTGGGAGGCACATATGCAAACTGTTGTAACACTGTTCACCCGATGTAATGTAAATACCCTCAAATTAAAGCTGACAGTCTGCAAATAAAGCACATCTTGTTCGTTTCATTTCAAATCCATTGTGCTTGTGTACAGAGTCAAAAATGTTAGAATTGTGTCGATGTCCCAATATTTATGGACCTGACTCTAAATTCAAATCACAACTTATTTAAAAAAGAAAGACATTTTAGCCAGGTTTATTTTCTTAAATATAGAAGTGCAGGAGATGTTAAAACGGTAAATTCTGGGCATTTGACACATCATTTGCAGTTTTGCAGTTTTTAACAGCCAGCCTTATTTGAGATTGCACAGTCATGCAGAGCTTCTTGAATTATTCAACTGATCAACACGTACTGTAAGTAATCCTCATCTTAGAAACCTACACGTACATGGTTCTGCCAGTTACACTCATAAAGCATAGTAAGCAATAAATCTGGATCAAACCTTCTCTTTAAGAAGGGTCCATTTTACAACACAGAAATGTAATGTCCCTGTTTTGGGTGAAAGCTAAAACATACTGACTGTTTAAAAGCAAATGAGTTGTAGATTCCCACCTGTCATGATTCTGCCACTCTGTTCTTGTTAGTTCTTGTTTTGGTGGCGGAGTCCTGACACTACTCCTGTCATGTTTTGTCATTGTGCGTGTCTCTGTATGAGCGCCGATCGTGGGTGCGCTTGGACCCTGCGCGTTCCCGCTTTACGCGGGCGCGCGGAGTTTGGGCGTGTTTACGGTTGTGCGCTCTCGTCCGGGTGTTTCTGTTTGTATGTTTGCAGCGTGGTGTTTCAGTCCCAGCGTCTCTGTCTAGTTGGGTTCAGTTTCGGTCGGCGCTGGGATGAAGCACGCACGCTGTGTCTGTGTGAGCACATGGTGAGTGTTTTCATTCATTGTGTGCTCGTGTCTCGCGTTCAGTCTTCTGTTGGTGTTGTGTTTAGCACGTGACTTAGGTTTACATGCGCCGCGTGCTTGTGTGTCTGTGTCATGTGTTCGCCAGTCTATTGTCTAGCCCCACCCTTCTTGTTAACCCATTATTAGTTTATCATGTTCACCTGTTTGTGTGTTAATTTATGCTTCTATATAATCTCCTCATGTCTGCTGTCCTGTGCGAGTTCGTCATCATCGTTCATCATTGTATCCTGCCTTGTCCTGTCCAGATCCCTGCCAGCCTGCCCTGTCCAGTTTGTGTTATTTGTTTATTTTTATTCATTAGTGTTTTTCCCCCCTCGGGGTTGTTTACTTTTCCCTTTTTGTTTTATTTTTTATTGTAAATAAACATCTAAGTTTGCATTTGGGTCCTCGCCTCCTTTCCCTTACCCACAACCTTGCCAGTACGAACTTGCCAATATGAGGACCCAGCAGACCGACTCCTTCTTAAACCATGTGCCGCAGCTTCTTCGACTGCATGGACTGCGACAACATGGTCTTAAATTGAAGGAGTTTGCGGAGAGGTTCCGGATGGCAGCAGAGGGGCTCTGGTTCAATGACTGGGCTCTTTTAAACCTCCTGAACTTTGCTCTTGATAAACCCCTTTATCCTCTGCAGATACAGAGACTGCTGGGCTACACATACAAGCAGTTTGTGGACCATATGGTTAATCAAGGGGCCCATGATAGTCTTCAGGAGAGACTTTGTTCTGTACTTCCACCGACAGACCAACCTGAACCCAGCTCCCTGCTGTCTCCCACTGGAAAGAGGAGGATGAACAGGCCTTCCTTCCTCGTTACCCCTCCAGTGGTAACCGAACCTGCTGCAGCCTGCCCAGCTACAACCCTGGCTGCAGCATCACCCATTAAGGCACCCGCAACAGACACTGCACCCGTTCTGCAGGCGGTGGAGTACACTGCAGTGTCTGAAGAGGTGGCCAGCTTCCCGCCACCAAAAATAAGGAAACGTAGGAGGAGAAAGGGCTCCTCCTCCACAGTGGCTCCAGCCCAAGAGCGCCCGCCAGTGTCGGCCCCAGCCCCAGAGCGCCCGCCAGTGTCGGCTACAGCCCCAGAGCGCCCGCCAGTGTCGGCTCCAGCCCCAGTGCGCCCGCCAGTGTCGGCTCCAGCCCCAGTGCGCCCGCCAGTGTCGGCTCCAGCCCCAGTGCGCCCGCCAGTGTCCGCTCCAGCCCCAGTGCGCCCGCCAGTGTCGGCTCCAGCCCCAGTGCGCCCGCCAGTGTCGGCTCCAGCCCCAGTGCGCCCGCCAGTGTCGGCTCCAGCCCCAGTGCGCCCGCCAGTGTCGGCTCCAGCCCCAGTGCGCCCGCCAGTGTCGGCTCCAGCCCCAGTGCGCCCGCCAGTGTCGGCTCCAGCCCCAGTGCGCCCGCCAGTGTCGGCTCCAGCCCCAGTGCGCAGCTCAATGACTGCTCCAGCCCGGCTCCTAGCCCTACCGGCACCACCCAGACGTCTTGCCCTGCCGGCACCACCCAGACGTCTTGCCCTGCCAGTCCCAGCCCGGCTCCTTGCCCTGCCGGCACCACCCAGACGTCTTGCTCTGCCGGCACCACCCAGACGTCTTGCCCTGCCAGTCCCAGCCCGGCTCCTTGCCCTGCCGGCACCACCCAGATGTCTTGCCCTGATGGCACCACCCAGACGTCTTGCCCTGCCGGTCCTAGCCCGCCTCCTTGCCCTGCCGGCCCCCCCTCAGGCCTCCAGCCCTGCCGGTTCCCCTCAGGCCTCCAGCTCAGCCGGCTCCAGCCCTGCCGGCTCCCACAGGCCTCCAGCCCTGCCGGCTCCCCTCAGGCCTCCAGCCCTGCCGGCTCCCCTCAGGCCTCCAGCCCTGCCGGCTCCCCTCAGGCCTCCAGCCCTGCCGGCTCCCCACAGGCCTCCAGCCCTGCCGGCTCCCCTCAGGCCTCCAGCCCTGCCGGCTCCCCACAGGCCTGCTGTTCATCCGGCTCCCCACAGGCCTCCTGTCCAGCCGGCTCCCCACAAGGCTCCAGCCCTGCCGGCTCCCACAGGCCTCCTGTACAGTCGGCTTTAGTCCAGTCGGCTCCCCTCAGGCCTCCAGCCCTGCCGGCTCCCCTCCGGCCTCCAGCCCTGCCGGCTCCCCTCAGCCCTCCAGCCCTGCCGGCTCCCCTCAGCCCTCCAGTCCTGCCGGCTCCCCTCAGCCCTCCAGCCCTGCCGGCTCCCCTCAGCCCTCCAGCCCTGCCGGTTCCCCACAAGACTCTTGTCCAGTCAGCTCCAGCCCGGCCGGCTCCCCACAGGCCTCCAGCCCGGCCAGCTCCCCACAGGCCTCCAGCCCGGCCGGCTCCCCACAGGCCTCCAGCCCAGCCAGCTCCCCACAAGCCTCCTGTCCAGTCGACTCCAGCCCGGCCGGCTCCCTACAGGCCTCCTGTCCAGTCGGCTCCAGTCCGGCCGGCTCCCCACAGGCCTCTAGCCCTGCTGGCACTCCTCAGTCCTCCAGCCTTGCTGTCCCTGTCCGATCCTCCCTGGGTTGTCCCTCCTGCTCCTCCCTGGTGTGCCCCTATACCACTCTGGATGGACCCTCCGGCTCCACCCTGGCCCTCTGCCGGGGCCCCCGACCCACTGAACCCGCCCTGGACTGTCCCTCCGGTCCCATCCTGAACTGTTTCATCCTGGTTTTGCCCTCCCGTCCCTCCCTTGTTTGTCTTGTTGGGTCTGGCTTGGCTCCCCTCCCTCCCCCCCTTCATGTGGTCTTGCCTGTTCACTTCCCTGTCTGAGGTTTGATGATGTTGCCTGTTTTGTTGTCTTGTCATGTTTCTTGTTGGATGTTCCCTGGCGTCCCTTTTGTGGGGGGGGGGGGGGGGTAGTGTCATGATTCTGTCACTCTGTTCTTGTTAGTTCTTGTTTTGGTGGCGGAGTCCTGACACTACTCCTGTCATGTTTTGTCATTGTGCGTGTCTCTGTATGAGCGCCGATCGTGGGTGCGCTTGGACCCTGCGCGTTCCCGCTTTACGCGGGCGCGCGGAGTTTGGGCGTGTTTACGGTTGTGCGCTCTCGTCCGGGTGTTTCTGTTTGTATGTTTGCAGCGTGGTGTTTCAGTCCCAGCGTCTCTGTCTAGTTGGGTTCAGTTTCGGTCGGCGCTGGGATGAAGCACGCACGTTGTGTCTGTGTGAGCACACGATGAGTGTTTTCATTCATTGTGTGCTCGTGTCTCGCGTTCAGTCTTCTGTTGGTGTTGTGTTTAGCACGTGACTCATGTTTACATGCGCCGCGTGCTTGTGTGTCTGTGTCATGTGTTCGCCAGTCTATTGTCTAGCCCCACCCTTCTTGTTAACCCATTATTAGTTTATCATGTTCACCTGTTTGTGAACATGCTTCTATATAATCTCCTCATGTCTGCTGTCCTGTCAGAGGACAGCAGACTAAGAACATATGAAATATTTCAGTTAATTTCAGTTAAGATGAACACAGTTTCCATAATTATACTTAACTGATAAATGTCAATGGCTCTGCATACAATGACTTTATCTTGCTGGAGTCTATAGCCGCCTCACTCCACCCCAGGACGCGTTAATGTCGCAAAACGCACAAAAACGCACTAAATCGCACTTCAGCAGCAGTTATTTGAAAGCCCACATAAAGATCTGCACTTGAGCGTGTATATTTGAGGGCGTGCAAGAAGTTTTGTGCACGAACAGAGGAAATCGGCGCGCAAGCAAAGAGAATACACTGCAGTTTTGTCTGAAACTAATGTTACGATTCTAGCTAGTTGTATTTTAGCCTCCCGTTCGCTCTCGCTCTCTCTCTCTCTATCTCTCACTCTCTCTCTCTCCATGCCTGTCATTTCTGTATGTCCACCTTCACGACAGCTGATTGGTCAGGAGACCGATCTATCATCACTGGGCGTCGTGGCGCGGGGATATAAAAAGCCCGTCAGGAAAAGCGGAGAAGAGCGCATATTCCTTTGATCTCGTTTTTCGTGTATTTTGTCAACATGATTATGATTTTCGTTGTTTTTGCTTAACTTTCGTTTGGGCAAAATTATTTAGCATTACTTTTGCCCACTGTACATTTTTATTTTGATTGATTTGTTTGTTAGTTTTTGGCTCAGCTATTGTTGGCTATTTCCCGTTACATTGAGCTATACCTCCTCAAGTTCACTCTTTTCTCAGAGTCAGGTGGATAGGGAAGATGTCTTATGACTTCCATTTTGCAAACACATAGAAAATGTATTGTTAAAGACATCAGGTAAGAGGTGAACGTCATATTTGTATTTATTTTATTCTACAGTTCAGTATAGGGAAGAATGTAACATGTATGTCTTCAACCTTCATTAGATTTGCTAGAAATATTTATGAATGTCTCCAATAGACCCGAGCGGCATAAATGCTCCCTGAAGTAAAGTGAAACGGCTATAAACTCCATCAAGATAACCTCATCTATACATTTTAAAGTATTATAAAGCATTATCTATTATCTATAAAGTATAATTATGGAAACTGTGTTCATCTTAACTGAAAGCGGTCGTATTTGCCAGCCTCACACGCTGCATGCACCTGTCAGTCAGTTACTGATGCGTGATGCGTAAACACACTAAATCGCAATTCAGCTGCGTGTTTTTGTAAGCGCACTTGAGCGGAGTATACACGAGGGCACGCAAGAATCCCGTGCACCAACAGAGAAAATCGGCGCGCAAGCATCAGTCAGTGGCGGGGTGAATTTTGGTGTGGCGCCCTGCCATGGAAGAATGAATGTAGCGGAAACCATGCAGTAGTCGAGTGATCGCTCACTCACATGACATGACATGCACTTGGAAAATACTAACTTTAGAATATAATATTTAGAACAAAACCTCATTACTAATACAATTTAATCAAATGTGATCAAATAATTATGTGCTTAAATTTGGTTTAATTAGTTAGAGACAAGTGACGTCAACCTCAACAATGGGCAGCAGGGGCGTGAGAGTATCGCGGTATGCCACGAGAGTTTTGCGATCCGTATCGTGGTTGGTGTATCGCGATATTTCGGTTTGGTTCGAAGTATCGTTACACCCCTAATATATATATATATATATATATATATATATATATATATATATATATATATATATATATATATATATATATATATATATATATATATATACAGTTGAAGTCAGAATTATTAGCCCCCCTTTGAATTTTTTTTTCCTTTTTTAAATATTTTCCAAATCTATATATATAAAACTGTATATTTAGAGCAAAATTACCACACTAAATTGTTTGTTTGCCGTTAGGTATCATTTCAGAATGCAGGTAATTGAAAATGTCACAGGTGGATGATGTCAAACTGAGTTTTCTTGCATGTGTCTGTGTTTGGCATGTCTTGATTGTTGTTCAGTCTGACATTATAACAACTGAGATCTAACAGTCTGACATTGGGATCATGTTTGTACAGTCCGACAAGCTACTATAGTATAGAATTATTTGTAAAAAAAAAAATAATAATAATAATAATCAAAGTGTGAGCTGGGATTAAGACTGAACATTTGAAAAACTTTTTTTTATTTCAATTTTAATGTACAACTTAAATTAAAACCCACATTTTATTGACAGTGAACAGTTCGAGAGGCATTATTTTACCAGTATTGCCATGACAGCCCAGTAGAGCTATTTCAAGCAGCAAGAACAAGTGAAATATCCTGTAAGCACATTATTTAATTAGACTTTGCTTTTTTGGTGAGCATGTGCAGTTCATGCATTCACATATTAAGGAGTTAGACATTGAAACTGAAACACTGGTCAACTTATTGTTGGATGTTTCATGGCTAAATTTGACCAGCCTGGTGGCCAATCTTCATTGATTGCACATTCCACCAGTAAGACCAGCCGGCAGCTAGCTCTCTGCAACTCTCACATGGTCGCCCACTGAAGCTAAGCAGGGCTGCGCCTGGTGGATGGGAGACCACACGGGAAAGCTAGGTTGCTTCCAGAAGTGGTGTTAATGAGACCAGCAGGGGGCACCCAACCTGTGGTCTGTGTGGGTCCTAATGCCCCAGTATAGTGACGGGGACTATACAGTATACTGCTCTATACAGTATACTACCTCTGTCTATCATGGCCTCCTAACCATCCCCATTCCATAATTGGCTTCATCACTCCTCTCCACCAATTAGCTGCTGTGTGGTGGATGCTGCACACTGGTGGTGGATGAGGAGATTCCCCCCAAGCGCTATATAGCACGTTGAGTGCCTAGGAAAGCGCTATATAAATGTAAGGAATTATTATTATTATTATTATTATTAAGAGCAGAGTGTGAAGATTTAAGTAGCACATGTATTGTTCTCTGATGAGTCCACCTTTACTGTCCTTCCCACATCCGGGAAAGTTACGTGTGGAGAAGCCCCAAGCATACAATACCACACAGACTGCTGCATACCCAGTGTGAAGCATGGGGGTGGATCAGTGATTGTTTGGGCTGTAATATCATGGCAATCCCTAGGCTCAGCATTTGTGCTAGATGGGCACATCACTGCAAAGGACTATCGAACCATTCTGAAGGACCTTGTGCCCCTAATGGTTCAAACATTGTATGCTAAAGGTGGTGCTGTGTATCTGAATGATAATGCACCAGAACACAAAGCAAGACTGGTGAAGAGTGGTTTGAAGTGAAGTTGAAGATCTCCCATGGCCTGCACAGTCACCAGACCTAAATATTATTGAGCCACTTTGGGGTGTTTTTGGAGAAGTGAGTCAGGAAACACTTTCCTTCGCCAGCATCATGTAGTGACCTGGCCACTATTCTGCAAGAAGAATAGCTCAAATTCCCTCTGGCCACTGTGCAGGTCTTGTATCTGTCATTCCCAAGATGAATTGATGCTGTATCATCCACAAAAGGAGGCCCTACTCCATACTAATGAATTATTGTGGTCTAAAACCAGGCGTTCCAGTTTCACTGCCCAACCCCTGTAAGTGTACATGAGCAGAATATCCACAGAGCATAATATTGAGCTAGTTTGATTGTGGCGTACACAAGCTAATCAATGGTGTGCTTCGCTGACCTTGCGATTTGGTCCGTACAGCAACAAACTGTATTTGCGCAGCACATGCAATTGAAATGAATAGATTTCATAGCGCAGCGCTTTCTGTGTCAGCTGCTATACACAGTGCAGTGTTGACAGCTGGAGGGAGAGTCAAACCAGCACACTGATCCATTCTTATTTTAAAGCTTTGTAAGTTAAAGCTGATATACAGGTTTCAAACCCACACAAAGCATGCACACAAAAAGCCAACAGTTTGCTAGTGTGTTGAGACAGTATAGACAAAGTTCTCTTTCACAATATCAGATGAATTGTCAAATACACACAACATTTTGTGAAACTACCCACAAATATATGATATTTGGAATGTGGAATATGATAAAGAATGCAAATGAAAAATAAATAACATGTAAATCAGTAGATTAACATGCCCAAGATCTTCAAAAACAAAGGGTAACACTTTAGTTTAAATAACAATACACACCATTTACTACTGGCTTATAACTTGCCTGTTATTAATATACCAGCTGTTTATTAGCACTTTTAAAGTATGATCTTATTTTGCATCCATAATCCTACCCAATACCTAAACCCAACTACTACCTTACCCTCTATTGATAAGCAGCTAATTAGTAGCTAAACTTCTTAGTTAATGGATTTTTAATAGCATGAATTGTACATTAAAATACAGTGTGACCAAACAAAGATATTAAAATCTCCAGAGAATGCTTAGGCAATCATGTTCCTCATGTTCCCCATTTCCACAAAGCAAGATGATGAAAATCTCTGATAAAAGAGTTCAAACTTTGGTCCTGTGGAAATGTTGCTGCAAATTCCTTGGATGGATATGAAAACCAATGTGCAACTCCTAAACCGAAACAATCAAGATATGTCATTGGATGCCAAAATTACAATGCAGTGGTTAACATTCTTTGGACATGTCAAGCAAGCTGATTAATGATGGGGACAATTTATTATGCTGGGACTGGTCAGAGGGACACATAAGGAAAGCTGCCCAAGGACACGTTGGCTAGACACCATCCAGACAGAGAACGACTGAGTTCAAGGATGCAGTAAAAGACAGAAGGATGTGGAGAATACAGCCCTGTGAGGCAGCCAAGTGTCAGACACGACTAAATGGCTAGAATAGAAGAATCTGTTGTCGGTAAGTCCCTCTACCAAGCTCAAAGTTATGTTTTAAGTAATTTTTATGTTTATGTTCAAGTTGAGTTAAGAAAATCTTTGTTCAATTTGTATTTACTTACAGTATATTTACTTATCCCACGCTCATTCTGGAGAAGTATTTTTTTTTTTGTAGTTTTTGATTTCGTGACTCCACCAGAGGCCGGTGTGTATGCTTTTCAAAATCTCAGATTTCTCTTACATAAATTCACCAGAGGCAGCTGTTGACTGACTGACTGACTGATTGACTGACCGACCGACCGATCAGCTGACCCACCCTCCTTCTTCCCTAAACCCAACCAATAGTGTTTTCAAGTTAAGAATAAGTGTTAAGAATAGGGTTGGACGATAAAATCGGTATCGGTATTTATTGATCCAACACCATTGTCAATAACGATTGGTTTGGTATGAAGTTTTGATATAAAGCGCAATAGTTTTTTTTAAATGTGGCTGCTGAGCGCGCACCTTGGAAGCAATACCAATACACTTAAGGTGTACAGCGCATCTGGAAAGTATTCATAGCGCTTCACTTTTTAGTTACAGCCTTATTCCAAAATGGATTAAATTCATTTATTTCCTCAAACACAATACCCCATAATGACAATGTGAAAACATATTTTTTTGAAATTGTTGCAAATTTATTAAAAATAAAAAACCTGAAAAATCCCATGTACATACGTATTCACAGCCTTTGCTCAATACTTTGTTGATGCAGCTTTGGCAGCAATTACAGCCTCAAGTCTTTTTGAATATGACGCCACAAGCTTGGCACACCTGTCTTTGGGAATTTTTGCCCATTCCTCTTTGCAGTACCTCTCAAGCTCAATCAGGTTGGATGGGAAGCCATTGGATGATACAGCCATTTTTAGATCTCTTCAGAGATGTTCAATAGAATTTAGGTCTGGGCCACTCAAGGACATTCACTGAGTTGTTGTGAAGCCACTCCATTGATATTTTGGATATTTGGATATTTTGCAGGAAGATGAACCATCGCCCCAGTCTGAGATCAAGAGCATTCTGAAGCAGGTTTTCATTCAGGATGTCTCTGTACATTGCTGCATTCATCTTTCCCTCTATCCTGACTAGTCTTCCAGTTTCTGCTGCTGAAAAACATCCCCACAGCATAAGGCTGCCACCACCATGTTTCACTGTAGGTATAGTATTAGTCTGGTGATGAGCGGTGCCTGGTTTTCTCCAAACATAACACCTGGCATTCACTCCAAAGAGTTCCACTTTAGTCTCATCAGACCAGAGAATTTTGTTTCTTATGGTCTGAGAGCCCTTCAAATGCCTTTTGGCAAATTCCAGATGGGCCTGATCGGTGAATTGCTGCACAGATGTTTGTCCTTCTGTAAGGTTTTCCTCTCTCCAGAGAAGAACGCTGGAGCTCAGACAGAGTGACCATTAGGTTATTGATCACCTCCCTGACTTAGGCCCTTCACCCCCAATCACTCAGTTTAGATGGCTGGCCAGCTCTAGGAAGAGTCCTGGTGGTTCCAAACATCTTCCACTTACGGATGATGGAGACCACTGTGCTCATTAGAACTTTAAGCAGAAACTTTCCTAGAACCTTCCCCAGCCTTGTGCCTCAAGACAATCCTGTCTCAGAGGTCTACAGACAAGTCCTTTGTCTTTATGCTTGGTTTGTGCTTTGACATGCACTGTCAACCCTGGGACCTTATATAGACAGGTGTATGCCTTTTCAAATCATGTCCAATCAACTGAATTTACCACAGGCGAACTCTAATTAAGCTGCTGAAACATCTCAAGAATGATTAGTGGAAACAGAATGTACCTGAGCTCAATTTAGAGCTTCACGGCAAAGACTGTGAATACTTATGTACATGTGATTTTTCAGGTTTTTCAAATCTTTTTTTCACATTGTCATTATGGGGTATTGTGTGTAGAATTTTGAGGAAATAAATAAATTTAATCTATTTCGAAATAAGGCTGTAACATGTGGAAAAAGTGAAGCACTGTAAATACTTTCCGGATGCACTATACTACTATGAAAATGATAATTTGCAAAATATTGTACAGTCCAAATTTATACAACGCAAATAATATCATGAACTTTTCCTAATGCTGTAAGTGCACCGTGATTGATGTAAGTAGAACTAACCAATCTGCTTCACACATTATATGGAATATACACATTTCAGTAATAACGGCAGACTGATTACCTTAATTACCTAATTACAAACACAGCCTATCCAAACACTGCAGTGCTTTTTACTTTTCTCCATAAACTTGCATAGGAGCTGCAGCAGTTTTTCTGTTTGTCATCCTCTGAGCAAACAGTCGATGGTCACCTAGTTACAGAAAGACAGCAGGGGAGCACGAGTGCAAATCGCATAGAAAATGGTGAAGGAAACCACGCGCTTGCGCTTGTCACTTCAGGTCAAAATAATAACACATGCCAAAATGAGTACCGTGGCTAGCAGCAGTGAAGGGATTGTAAATAAAGAAGGATGTAAGAATGTCACCAGAGTGGCTTTTTGGTTTCTTTTCTTGTGCATCCCAGCCACTAGCACCCCATTTGAAAGATTTTATTTTGCATGGGGGGTAATGTAGTCATTCAACTTCACAATTTGTAATGTTGCAATATGTATTGCATAATGATGATTAATTCCTTTACTTAAAAGCTCTACTTTTTTAGCTTTACTTAATTTGATTATCAGAATTAGTTTTATTTTTATTTACAGAGTTTGAGGTTTAGTGTATCCTTATTCACACCTTACAGATTGATCTACCTTAAAGTTTGCTTTGATTGTTCAGCATTTACACTTTTCCATTGCACACACTTTGTAACATTTTATTTACCAAGTTTAAGAGTCTCTTTAACACTATTTTATTTTAAAGAGATGAGATATTGTTTAAATACTTTTGGTTTTGACTATAAAACTATTTGCCTTAGTAATGTTGGTAAATTAAAATGTAGTGGCTAAATGAAAAAAAAAATCCTAATATTCCTAAATGGACTGTTAAAAAATATTCTATAATTATCGATACTGAATGATATGAAACATGATATTGTGATAATTTTGTTTGCAATATCGCCCAGCCCTAGTTAAGAAATATATAAAATTACTTTCATTTTAAAGATGGGAGTAAAAGTTTCTACCCTTGAAACTGTAGTTTGTCATGTTATAATCTACGTAATAACTTAAAGGCAATATATCAAGGTTTCACAACTTGAAATATTATGACTTTTACTCTTTTATTCATCTGTGTTAAGCTGCTTTGACAGAATAAAAAGTGCTATATAAATAAAGATGATTTGAATTGAATAGGAAAATCTAATTTTCCATATTTAAGTGCTATAAATGGGTCCCCATCGATCTACCAACCAAGAAAACATGTTAAAGTGTAGCCCAAAATTTAGTTTTGTTAGATTTCACTCCCCTGCTAACATAGGAAAGGTAACTTCTTGTATTATACTTCCCCATAATGTTTCCATCCACTGCCATTTTGTTTTTGGAAATGACAACACTGTACCACTTGCACTGCCATGGCAAAATTTCAAGCAAAGCATGCTAACGTTTGTCATAGGCTGCGACTAACTGCAAAGTGAAGTTTATTCATAAACTAATTTTGAGAGGATCATGATGGCTTATGATTTACCATAATCTCCTAATCATTTGATTCCTAAGTTACTATAAATAACCACAGTCTTCATTCCACATTTATCTTCGTTTGGTAGAAACCCCCCTTTCTTCCCCTTCTCCTCCTTTTTTCAAAGATTGGGCAGCATGGCGGCCCAGTGGTTAGCACTGTTAGCCCCACAGCAAGAACACTGCTAGCCCTGGTCTTCAACAGGCTGGTGGGTGTTTCTGGCAGAGTTGTATATTCTCCCTGTGTCCGCGTGGGTTTTCCCCGGGTTCTCCGGTTCCCTCCCACCAGGGGCGTTGCTAGACATAAAGCTCTACTGGGGCACACCACTCCCCCAAAAAAAGAAAGAAAAGAAATATATATATATATATATATATATATATATATATATATATATATATATATATATATATATATATATATCTATATATATATATATATATATATATATATATATATATATTATACATGACAAATAATTAATAAATAAAGTATTATTGTCATTGAACAATTATTATTCAAAATTACAGAAATTAATCCTAAAAGTAACTGGAAAACAACGTAAAGACACAACTGGAGTGATGCTAAGATCATTCAAGAAACCTTTTGCATGAATAATAATTTCATTTGAATGAAGTTCTACAGACCAATTCTATAGAATACAAAAAACAGGTTTTGTAGAATTATCTGTTGTCTTAGACATGGCCGAGAATTAGATAAGTCTTTACCCTCCCTGACTGCATTCCCTCCTTTTTACTTCATAAAAAAATCTATCAGGAGACATGCTTAGTAATCACATTATTTAAACTTTAGTTTTGTCGACTTAAAAAACTCACTGCGTGCTGTCATTTCCGCATAAAAGGCTCTTAAGGCGGTTTCACAATGCATAAGCGGCACGTGAGCAGCAAGTACTTTTTTCGGCGTGCATAACAACCGGGGCTCGCACCAGGAGAAGAGCAGCGCGTCCAGGTCCAGCAGGAGCGGTTGTGTGAGGCGCGTGGGTGTGGTTTTCTGCGCACATGCAGAGATGCGGTAGTTTGCTTTTTGATTAAACTACACTGCTTTCACCAGCGTTGGTTCGATTGCACACAGAGAATAACGTCTTTATTCCGGGATTACCACTCTTAATACATACACTTGCATATGAAGTAAATCATATGTCAACACATTTACTGGGGCACTAGTGATTTTTACTGGGGCACGTGCCCCAGTAAATTGTGTCTAGTGACGCCCCTGCCTCCCACCATCCAAAGATATACATAATACACAACAGATTGAACAAAAACACCAAAGTAGTTTACCTTAGCTACTTCAGCCGGGGAGTTTCTGAGGGCGTACTCACACTATGCCCAGGCCCGTTTCCCGGATCGTTTGAGAAGTGTTAGTGCTCTGAATCGGGCTCAGGCACGGTTCACTTGGGCGGCCCTGGCCCGGTTGGAAGTGGTGGCCCTGAGCGCGGTTCACTTTTGCTCAGGCGCAGTACGCTTGCAGTGTGAGCCCGAACTGAAAGCGAGATGTGACTTTTAAGAGACTGTTTGATATGGATTCTTTCATCATTCGTACTGTTCAATGAACGCAAACTGTCGTAGTTTATTAAAGACACAAACGCCTCACTGCACGACAGCTGCACCTTCAGCAAACCTCCTAATACCTGCAGCAGGAGGAGTTATGAGCGTCAAAAGTGGCTGATCTGTTCGGCGAAATATTTGACTGCATGTCACCCGCATATCAAACGACTTAAACGATATAACTAAAGAAATCTCTACTGTGCTGAGCGAAAGCGCTTACGGAACTGCGCATCATCGATGACGTAAGCGTGCCCAGGCCCGAATGTAATGTGAGTGCGGGCTGTTGGGGGAGACGGGAGGGGGGACAAGCGTGCTTTGGCCCGGTTCAACGCAACTGTACATAGTGTGAGTAACGCCCTGAAATCTATCTGAGCTCAAGGCAAACAGGAGGGAGCCCTGGGCTCGAGAATCTCTTGAGCTCAGGGCTCTCTCCCGGGACAGCATGCCAAACAAGCTTATAATAAATCATCAGCTAAGTGTAACTCTTGAACTTACCATTTATTAAGATCATTCAAGAAATCTTTTGCATGAATAATAATTTCATTTGAATGAAGTTCTACAGACAATTCTATAGAATACAAAAAAACAGGTTTGTAGAATTATCTGTTGTCTTAGACATGGCCGAGAATTAGATAAGTCTTACCCTCCCTGACTGCATCCCTCCTTTTTACTTCATAAAAAAATCTATCAGGAGACATGCTTAGTAATCACATTATTTAAACTTTAGTTTTGTCGACTTAAAAAACTCACTGCGTGCTGTCACTTCCACATAAAAGGCTCTAAGGCGGTTTCACAATGCATAAGCGGCACGTGAGCAGCAAGTACTTTTTTCGGCGTGCATAACAACCGGGGCTCGCACCAGGAGAAGAGCAGCGCGTCCAGGTCCAGCAGGAGCGGTGTGTGAGGCGCGTGGGGTGTGGTTTTCTGCGCACATGCAGAGATGCGGTAGTTTGCTTTTTGATTAAACTACACTGCTTTCACCAGCGTTGGTTCGATTGCACACAGAGAATAACGTCTTTATTCCGGGATTACCACTCTTAATACATACACTTGCATATAAAGTAAATCATATCTCAACACATTTACTGGGGCACTAGTGATTTTTACTGGGGCACGTGCCCCAGTAAATTGTGTCTAGTGACGCCCCTGCCTCCCACCATCCAAAGATATACATAATACACAACAGATTGAACAAAACACGCAAAGTAGTTTACCTTAGCTACTTCAGCCGGGGAGTTTCTGAGGGCGTACTCACACTATGCCCAGGCCCGTTTCCCGGATCGTTTGAGAAGTGTTAGTGCTCTGAATCGGGCTCAGGCACGGTTCACTTGGGCGGGCCCTGGCCCGGTTGGAAGTGGTGGGCCTGAGCGCGGTTCACTTTTGCTCAGGCGCAGTACGCTTGCAGTGTGAGCCCGAAACTGAAAGCGAGATGTGACTTTTAAGAGAACTGTTTGATATGGATTCATTCATCATTCGTACTGTTCAATGAACGCAAACTGTCGTAGTTTATTAAAGACACAAACGCCTCACTGCACGACAGCTGCACCTTCAGCAAACCTCCTAATACCTGCAGCAGGAGGAGTTTATGAGCGTCAAAAGTGGCTGATCTGTTCGGCGAAATATTTGACTGCATGTCACCGCATATCAAACGACTTAAACAATATAACTAAAGAAATCTCTACTGTGCTGAGCGAAAGCGCTTACTGAACTGCGCATCATCGATGACGTAAGCGTGCCCAGGCCCGAAAGTAATGTGAGTGCGGGCTGTTGGGGGAGACGGGAGGGGGGACAAGCATGCTTTGGCCCGGTTCAACGCAACTGTACATAGTGTGAGTACGCCCTGAAATCTATCTGAGCTCAAGCTCACCCTCTCACCTCGGCAAACAGGAGGGAGCCCTGGGCTCGAGAATCTCTTGAGCTCAGGGCTCTCTCCCCGGGACAGCATGCCAAACAAGCTTATAATAAATCATCAGCTAAGTGTAAACTCTTGAACTTACCATTTATTAAATCATTCATTTTCTTTTCAGCTTAGTCCCTTTATTAATCTGGGGTCGCCACAGCGGGATGAACCGCCAACTTATCCATCATATGTTTTATGCAGCAGATGCCCTTACAGCCACAACCCATCACTGGGAAACATCCATGCACACTCATTTACACACACGCACTACGGACAATTTAGCTTACCCAATTCGCCTATACCACATGTCTTTGGACTTGTGGGGGAAACCGGAGCACCTGGAGGAAAGCCACGCATACATGGGAGAACATGCAAACTCCACACAGAAATGCCAACTGACCCAGCTGAGGCCTGAACCAGCGACCTTCTTGCTGTGAGGCAATCGTAGTACCCACTGCACCACTGTGATGCCCCACTTTCCATTTATGTGAAAAGAGATTTGCTTTTGATAATGTGCATTCCATACCAATGTATGTTTGATGTGTTTCACTTATACCAGCTCACTTACCGCAGCTATGCAGACCTACTTCTTTAAATTAGGTGAAACATTCTATTAATTACAATAAATATAATGAATTAAGCACAATTAAATTTGCAGAGATCATTTGTCACCGATAACTCTGTTTCTTCTTCTGCTGTTAGGATTTATTTTCTATACAGAAGACGTGTGTTATCAGTAGGCCCACTCGGAATCTGTGCCCATCATTCAGTCTTTTTTATTTACTTCTGTAAATGTATGTAAAATATATTTATTCAGCTTTTATATTCATTTTAATAATATAATTGAATAATATGCATAATATTTAGATAAAATAATAACATAACGTCACAGAAGGAGGACGGCGACAAGGACTGTGAGTAAATAGTAAACAATTTATTGCAAACGTTGGCAGATGTATTGACCAAATCAAGAGTCTATTGCAGCTTGGAGTGAAGTAGTGGTCCGGATGATATGGAGAGGATGGATGGAACCAAGTTGAAGAAAGAAATGAGAGACAGACACCAGAAGGGAATCAGTGACTTGTGCACCAAGGCTTCAAAGCATATATCAAAAAAATGATACATCTCGCAGTGAACTGGATCTTGATTCATTTTGCCATATTCACGTAATCAGTGACGTCTGAAGCTTCGTTTTTCGCTTATACCCACGTGACTGCTTCGAATTTTGATTCAAAGATTTAAACACCCTCGGTGATTAGTAAAGTGTATAGCGAGATATTAGGCATCGATTACATACATTTCTGCTGTTTCGAAAGCACTGCATCGGTCACACACACCAGTAACCTGTAACTAGTAAGAAATGAGAGAGACGTGGAACACTGGAGATTACAGGATAGGTAAGTAGTACCCTGGAGTAGCTAGATAGCACTGACCGTAAGCGTTTGTCCTTCTGTCAATCAACGAGGCAGGAACTGAGCGAATGGAAATGCTGGGTTATAAGGGGTTGGCTTGAATGGCTGGGTACGTGCAGGTGTGGGGCTAATCAAAACTCAGGCGAGAGTGATCGGAGTGATTGGGGTGACTGTGAGCAGGGAGAACCTGGCCTAGGGTGTGTTTCCCAAACAACAACATAACTCGCGGGCTGATCTACCATAGTACGATGCATTGATTTGGAAAAGAACGATGTAGTGATGAGTGTTTCCCAAAACCATAGTTTCTCTGTCGCAGATCTATCATTTGAACTATGTTAGTTATAATGTAAAACATCCGTAATGATGCTCTAAACGGGGTGGTAACTACTTCTTTAGAGAAAAAACCCATAATTTTTTAATGCAAAATTTTAAAAAAAAATCTAAATTTTTATGATTTACCATAATCTCCTAATCATTTGATTCCTAAGTTACTATAAATAACCACAGTCTTCATTCCACATTTATCTTCGTTTGGTAGAAAACCCCCCTTTCTTCCCCTTCTCCTCCTTTTTTCAAAGATTGGGCAGCATGGCGGCCCAGTGGTTAGCACTGTTAGCCCCACAGCAAGAACACTGCTAGCCCTGGTCTTCAACAGGCTGGTGGGTGTTTCTGTGCAGAGTTTGTATATTCTCCCTGTGTCCGCGTGGGTTTTCCCCGGGTTCTCCGGTTCCCTCCCACCAGGGGCGTTG
Source organism: Danio kyathit (assembly GCA_903798195.1). Taxonomy (NCBI): domain Eukaryota; kingdom Metazoa; phylum Chordata; class Actinopteri; order Cypriniformes; family Danionidae; genus Danio; species Danio kyathit. Next base: position 18,787,235 of record LR812520.1, read on the forward strand.
CTAGACATAAAGCTCTACTGGGGCACACCACTCCCCCAAAAAAAGAAAGAAAAGAAATATATATATATATATATATATATATATATATATATATATATATATATATATATATATATATATATATATATATATATATATATATATTATACATGACAAATAATTAATAAATAAAAGTATTATTGTCATTGAACAATTATTATTCAAAATTACAGAAATTAATCCTAAAAGTAACTGGAAAACAACGTAAAGACACAACTGGAGTGATGCTAAGATCATTCAAGAAACCTTTTGCATGAATAATAATTTCATTTGAATGAAGTTCTACAGACAATTCTATAGAATACAAAAAAACAGGTTTTGTAGAATTATCTGTTGTCTTAGACATGGCCGAGAATTAGATAAGTCTTTACCTCCCTGACTGCATCCCTCCTTTTTACTTCATAAAAAAATCTATCAGGAGACATGCTTAGTAATCACATTATTTAAACTTTAGTTTTGTCGACTTAAAAAACTCACTGCGTGCTGTCATTTCCGCATAAAAGGCTCTTAAGGCGGTTTCACAATGCATAAGCGGCACGTGAGCAGCAAGTACTTTTTTCGGCGTGCATAACAACCGGGGCTCGCACCAGGAGAAGAGCAGCGCGTCCAGGTCCAGCAGGAGCGGTGTGTGAGGCGCGTGGGTGTGGTTTTCTGCGCACATGCAGAGATGCGGTAGTTTGCTTTTTGATTAAACTACACTGCTTTCACCAGCGTTGGTTCGATTGCACACAGAGAATAACGTCTTTATTCCGGGATTACCACTCTTAATACATACACTTGCATATGAAGTAAATCATATGTCAACACATTTACTGGGGCACTAGTGATTTTTACTGGGGCACGTGCCCCAGTAAATTGTGTCTAGTGACGCCCCTGCCTCCCACCATCCAAAGATATACATAATACACAACAGATTGAACAAAACACGCAAAGTAGTTTACCTTAGCTACTTCAGCCGGGGAGTTTCTGAGGGCGTACTCACACTATGCCCAGGCCCGTTTCCCGGATCGTTTGAGAAGTGTTAGTGCTCTGAATCGGGCTCAGGCACGGTTCACTTGGGCGGCCCTGGCCCGGTTGGAAGTGGTGGGCCTGAGCGCGGTTCACTTTTGCTCAGGCGCAGTACGCTTGCAGTGTGAGCCCGAAACTGAAAGCGAGATGTGACTTTTAAGAGACTGTTTGATATGGATTCTTTCATCATTCGTACTGTTCAATGAACGCAAACTGTCGTAGTTTATTAAAGACACAAACGCCTCACTGCACGACAGCTGCACCTTCAGCAAACCTCCTAATACCTGCAGCAGGAGGAGTTTATGAGCGTCAAAATTGGCTGATCTGTTCGGCGAAATATTTGACTGCATGTCACCCGCATATCAAACGACCTTAAACGATATAACTAAAGAAATCTCTACTGTGCTGAGCGAAAGCGCTTACGGAACTGCGCATCATCGATGACGTAAGCGTGCCCAGGCCCGAATGTAATGTGAGTGCGGGCTGTTGGGGGAGACGGGAGGGGGGACAAGCGTGCTTTGGCCCGGTTCAACGCAACTGTACATAGTGTGAGTACGCCCTGAAATCTATCTGAGCTCAAGGCAAACAGGAGGGAGCCCTGGGCTCGAGAATCTCTTGAGCTCAGGGCTCTCTCCCGGGACAGCATGCCAAACAAGCTTATAATAAATCATCAGCTAAGTGTAAACTCTTGAACTTACCATTTATTAAGATCATTCAAGAAATCTTTTGCATGAATAATAATTTCATTTGAATGAAGTTCTACAGACAATTCTATAGAATACAAAAAAACAGGTTTTGTAGAATTATCTGTTGTCTTAGACATGGCCGAGAATTAGATAAGTCTTTACCTCCCTGACTGCATCCCTCCTTTTTACTTCATAAAAAAAATCTATCAGGAGACATGCTTAGTAATCACATTATTTAAACTTTAGTTTTGTCGACTTAAAAAACTCACTGCGTGCTGTCACTTCCACATAAAAGGCTCTTAAGGCGGTTTCACAATGCATAAGCGGCACGTGAGCAGCAAGTACTTTTTTCGGCGTGCATAACAACCGGGGCTCGCACCAGGAGAAGAGCAGCGCGTCCAGGTCCAGCAGGAGCGGTGTGTGAGGCGCGTGGGTGTGGTTTTCTGCGCACATGCAGAGATGCGGTAGTTTGCTTTTTGATTAAACTACACTGCTTTCACCAGCGTTGGTTCGATTGCACACAGAGAATAACGTCTTTATTCCGGGATTACCACTCTTAATACATACACTTGCATATAAAGTAAATCATATCTCAACACATTTACTGGGCACTAGTGATTTTTACTGGGGCACGTGCCCCAGTAAATTGTGTCTAGTGACGCCCCTGCCTCCCACCATCCAAAGATATACATAATACACAACAGATTGAACAAAACACGCAAAGTAGTTTACCTTAGCTACTTCAGCCGGGGAGTTTCTGAGGGCGTACTCACACTATGCCCAGGCCCGTTTCCCGGATCGTTTGAGAAGTGTTAGTGCTCTGAATCGGGCTCAGGCACGGTTCACTTGGGCGGCCCTGGCCCGGTTGGAAGTGGTGGGCCTGAGCGCGGTTCACTTTTGCTCAGGCGCAGTACGCTTGCAGTGTGAGCCCGAAACTGAAAGCGAGATGTGACTTTTAAGAGACTGTTTGATATGGATTCATTCATCATTCGTACTGTTCAATGAACGCAAACTGTCGTAGTTTATTAAAGACACAAACGCCTCACTGCACGACAGCTGCACCTTCAGCAAACCTCCTAATACCTGCAGCAGGAGGAGTTTATGAGCGTCAAAAGTGGCTGATCTGTTCGGCGAAATATTTGACTGCATGTCACCGCATATCAAACGACTTAAACGATATAACTTAAGAAATCTCTACTGTGCTGAGCGAAAGCGCTTACTGAACTGCGCATCATCGATGACGTAAGCGTGCCCAGGCCCGAAAGTAATGTGAGTGCGGGCTGTTGGGGGAGACGGGAGGGGGGACAAGCATGCTTTGGCCCGGTTCAACGCAACTGTACATAGTGTGAGTACGCCCTGAAATCTATCTGAGCTCAAGCTCACCCTCTCACTCGGCAAACAGGAGGGAGCCCTGGGCTCGAGAATCTCTTGAGCTCAGGGCTCTCTCCCGGGACAGCATGCCAAACAAGCTTATAATAAATCATCAGCTAAGTGTAAACTCTTGAACTTACCATTTATTAAATCATTCATTTTCTTTTCAGCTTAGTCCCTTTATTAATCTGGGGTCGCCACAGCGGGATGAACCGCCAACTTATCCATCATATGTTTTATGCAGCAGATGCCCTTACAGCCACAACCCATCACTGGGAAACATCCATGCACACTCATTTACACACACGCACTACGGACAATTTAGCTTACCCAATTCGCCTATACCACATGTCTTTGGACTTGTGGGGGAAACCGGAGCACCTGGAGGAAAGCCACGCATACATGGGAGAACATGCAAACTCCACACAGAAATGCCAACTGACCCAGCTGAGGCCTGAACCAGCGACCTTCTTGCTGTGAGGCAATCGTAGTACCCACTGCACCACTGTGATGCCCCACTTTCCATTTATGTGAAAAGAGATTTGCTTTTGATAATGTGCATTCCATACCAATGTATGTTTGATGTGTTTCACTTATACCAGCTCACTTACCGCAGCTATGCAGACCTACTTCTTTAAATTAGGTGAAACATTCTATTAATTACAATAAATATAATGAATTAAGCACAATTAAATTTGCAGAGATCATTTGTCACCGATAACTCTGTTTCTTCTGCTGTTAGGATTTATTTTCTATACAGAAGACGTGTGTTATCAGTAGGCCCACTCGGAATCTGTGCCCATCATTCAGTCTTTTTTATTTACTTCTGTAAATGTATGTAAAATATATTTATTCAGCTTTATATTCATTTTAATAATATAATTGAATAATATGCATAATATTTAGATAAAATAATAACATAACGTCACAGAAGGAGGACGGCGACAAGGACTGTGAGTAAATAGTAAACAATTTATTGCAAACGTTGGCAGATGTATTGACCAAATCAAGAGTCTATTGCAGCTTGGAGTGAAGTAGTGGTCCGGATGATATGGAGAGGATGGATGGAACCAAGTTGAAGAAAGAAATGAGAGACAGACACCAGAAGGGAATCAGTGACTTGTGCACCAAGGCTTCAAAGCATATATCAAAAAAATGATACATCTCGCAGTGAACTGGATCTTGATTCATTTTGCCATATTCACGTAATCAGTGACGTCTGAAGCTTCGTTTTTCGCTTATACCCACGTGACTGCTTCGAATTTTGATTCAAAGATTTAAACACCCTCGGTGATTAGTAAAGTGTATAGCGAGATATTAGGCATCGATTACATACATTTCTGCTGTTTCGAAAGCACTGCATCGGTCACACACACCAGTAACCTGTAACTAGTAAGAAATGAGAGAGACGTGGAACACTGGAGATTACAGGATAGGTAAGTAGTACCCTGGAGTAGCTAGATAGCACTGACCGTAAGCGTTTGTCCTTCTGTCAATCAACGAGGCAGGAACTGAGCGAATGGAAATGCTGGGTTATAAGGGGTTGGCTTGAATGGCTGGGTACGTGCAGGTGTGGGGCTAATCAAAACTCAGGCGAGAGTGATCGGAGTGATTGGGGTGACTGTGAGCAGGGAGAACCTGGCCTAGGGTGTGTTTCCCAAACAACAACATAACTCGCGGCTGATCTACCATAGTACGATGCATTGATTTGGAAAAGAACGATGTAGTGATGAGTGTTTCCCAAAACCATAGTTTCTCTGTCGCAGATCTATCATTTGAACTATGTTAGTTATAATGTAAAACATCCGTAATGATGCTCTAAACGGGGTGGTAACTACTTCTTTAGAGAAAAAAACCCATAATTTTTTAATGCAAAATTTTAAAAAAAAATCTAAATTTTTATGATTTACCATAATCTCCTAATCATTTGATTCCTAAGTTACTATAAATAACCACAGTCTTCATTCCACATTTATCTTCGTTTGGTAGAAACCCCCCTTTCTTCCCCTTCTCCTCCTTTTTTCAAAGATTGGGCAGCATGGCGGCCCAGTGGTTAGCACTGTTAGCCCCACAGCAAGAACACTGCTAGCCCTGGTCTTCAACAGGCTGGTGGGTGTTTCTGTGCAGAGTTTGTATATTCTCCCTGTGTCCGCGTGGGTTTTCCCCGGGTTCTCCGGTTCCCTCCCACCAGGGGCGTTGCTAGACATAAAGCTCTACTGGGGCACACCACTCCCCCAAAAAAAGAAAGAAAAGAAATATATATATATATATATATATATATATATATATATATATATATATATATATATATATATATATATATATATATATATATATTATACATGACAAATAATTAATAAATAAAAGTATTATTGTCATTGAACAATTATTATTCAAAATTACAGAAATTAATCCTAAAAGTAACTGGAAAACAACGTAAAGACACAACTGGAGTGATGCTAAGATCATTCAAGAAACCTTTTGCATGAATAATAATTTCATTTGAATGAAGTTCTACAGACAATTCTATAGAATACAAAAAAACAGGTTTTGTAGAATTATCTGTTGTCTTAGACATGGCCGAGAATTAGATAAGTCTTTACCTCCCTGACTGCATCCCTCCTTTTTACTTCATAAAAAAAATCTATCAGGAGACATGCTTAGTAATCACATTATTTAAACTTTAGTTTTGTCGACTTAAAAAACTCACTGCGTGCTGTCATTTCCGCATAAAAGGCTCTTAAGGCGGTTTCACAATGCATAAGCGGCACGTGAGCAGCAAGTACTTTTTTCGGCGTGCATAACAACCGGGGCTCGCACCAGGAGAAGAGCAGCGCGTCCAGGTCCAGCAGGAGCGGTGTGTGAGGCGCGTGGGTGTGGTTTTCTGCGCACATGCAGAGATGCGGTAGTTTGCTTTTTGATTAAACTACACTGCTTTCACCAGCGTTGGTTCGATTGCACACAGAGAATAACGTCTTTATTCCGGGATTACCACTCTTAATACATACACTTGCATATGAAGTAAATCATATGTCAACACATTTACTGGGGCACTAGTGATTTTTACTGGGGCACGTGCCCCAGTAAATTGTGTCTAGTGACGCCCCTGCCTCCCACCATCCAAAGATATACATAATACACAACAGATTGAACAAAACACGCAAAGTAGTTTACCTTAGCTACTTCAGCCGGGGAGTTTCTGAGGGCGTACTCACACTATGCCCAGGCCCGTTTCCCGGATCGTTTGAGAAGTGTTAGTGCTCTGAATCGGGCTCAGGCACGGTTCACTTGGGCGGCCCTGGCCCGGTTGGAAGTGGTGGGCCTGAGCGCGGTTCACTTTTGCTCAGGCGCAGTACGCTTGCAGTGTGAGCCCGAAACTGAAAGCGAGATGTGACTTTTAAGAGACTGTTTGATATGGATTCTTTCATCATTCGTACTGTTCAATGAACGCAAACTGTCGTAGTTTATTAAAGACACAAACGCCTCACTGCACGACAGCTGCACCTTCAGCAAACCTCCTAATACCTGCAGCAGGAGGAGTTTATGAGCGTCAAAAGTGGCTGATCTGTTCGGCGAAATATTTGACTGCATGTCACCGCATATCAAACGACTTAAACGATATAACTAAAGAAATCTCTACTGTGCTGAGCGAAAGCGCTTACGGAACTGCGCATCATCGATGACGTAAGCGTGCCCAGGCCCGAATGTAATGTGAGTGCGGGCTGTTGGGGGAGACGGGAGGGGGGACAAGCGTGCTTTGGCCCGGTTCAACGCAACTGTACATAGTGTGAGTACGCCCTGAAATCTATCTGAGCTCAAGGCAAACAGGAGGGAGCCCTGGGCTCGAGAATCTCTTGAGCTCAGGGCTCTCTCCCGGGACAGCATGCCAAACAAGCTTATAATAAATCATCAGCTAAGTGTAAACTCTTGAACTTACCATTTATTAAGATCATTCAAGAAATCTTTTGCATGAATAATAATTTCATTTGAATGAAGTTCTACAGACAATTCTATAGAATACAAAAAAACAGGTTTTGTAGAATTATCTGTTGTCTTAGACATGGCCGAGAATTAGATAAGTCTTTACCTCCCTGACTGCATCCCTCCTTTTTACTTCATAAAAAAAATCTATCAGGAGACATGCTTAGTAATCACATTATTTAAACTTTAGTTTTGTCGACTTAAAAAACTCACTGCGTGCTGTCACTTCCACATAAAAGGCTCTTAAGGCGGTTTCACAATGCATAAGCGGCACGTGAGCAGCAAGTACTTTTTTCGGCGTGCATAACAACCGGGGCTCGCACCAGGAGAAGAGCAGCGCGTCCAGGTCCAGCAGGAGCGGTGTGTGAGGCGCGTGGGTGTGGTTTTCTGCGCACATGCAGAGATGCGGTAGTTTGCTTTTTGATTAAACTACACTGCTTTCACCAGCGTTGGTTCGATTGCACACAGAGAATAACGTCTTTATTCCGGGATTACCACTCTTAATACATACACTTGCATATAAAGTAAATCATATCTCAACACATTTACTGGGGCACTAGTGATTTTTACTGGGGCACGTGCCCCAGTAAATTGTGTCTAGTGACGCCCCTGCCTCCCACCATCCAAAGATATACATAATACACAACAGATTGAACAAAACACGCAAAGTAGTTTACCTTAGCTACTTCAGCCGGGGAGTTTCTGAGGGCGTACTCACACTATGCCCAGGCCCGTTTCCCGGATCGTTTGAGAAGTGTTAGTGCTCTGAATCGGGCTCAGGCACGGTTCACTTGGGCGGCCCTGGCCCGGTTGGAAGTGGTGGGCCTGAGCGCGGTTCACTTTTGCTCAGGCGCAGTACGCTTGCAGTGTGAGCCCGAAACTGAAAGCGAGATGTGACTTTTAAGAGACTGTTTGATATGGATTCATTCATCATTCGTACTGTTCAATGAACGCAAACTGTCGTAGTTTATTAAAGACACAAACGCCTCACTGCACGACAGCTGCACCTTCAGCAAACCTCCTAATACCTGCAGCAGGAGGAGTTTATGAGCGTCAAAAGTGGCTGATCTGTTCGGCGAAATATTTGACTGCATGTCACCGCATATCAAACGACTTAAACGATATAACTTAAGAAATCTCTACTGTGCTGAGCGAAAGCGCTTACTGAACTGCGCATCATCGATGACGTAAGCGTGCCCAGGCCCGAAAGTAATGTGAGTGCGGGCTGTTGGGGGAGACGGGAGGGGGGACAAGCATGCTTTGGCCCGGTTCAACGCAACTGTACATAGTGTGAGTACGCCCTGAAATCTATCTGAGCTCAAGCTCACCCTCTCACTCGGCAAACAGGAGGGAGCCCTGGGCTCGAGAATCTCTTGAGCTCAGGGCTCTCTCCCGGGACAGCATGCCAAACAAGCTTATAATAAATCATCAGCTAAGTGTAAACTCTTGAACTTACCATTTATTAAATCATTCATTTTCTTTTCAGCTTAGTCCCTTTATTAATCTGGGGTCGCCACAGCGGGATGAACCGCCAACTTATCCATCATATGTTTTATGCAGCAGATGCCCTTACAGCCACAACCCATCACTGGGAAACATCCATGCACACTCATTTACACACACGCACTACGGACAATTTAGCTTACCCAATTCGCCTATACCACATGTCTTTGGACTTGTGGGGGAAACCGGAGCACCTGGAGGAAAGCCACGCATACATGGGAGAACATGCAAACTCCACACAGAAATGCCAACTGACCCAGCTGAGGCCTGAACCAGCGACCTTCTTGCTGTGAGGCAATCGTAGTACCCACTGCACCACTGTGATGCCCCACTTTCCATTTATGTGAAAAGAGATTTGCTTTTGATAATGTGCATTCCATACCAATGTATGTTTGATGTGTTTCACTTATACCAGCTCACTTACCGCAGCTATGCAGACCTACTTCTTTAAATTAGGTGAAACATTCTATTAATTACAATAAATATAATGAATTAAGCACAATTAAATTTGCAGAGATCATTTGTCACCGATAACTCTGTTTCTTCTGCTGTTAGGATTTATTTTCTATACAGAAGACGTGTGTTATCAGTAGGCCCACTCGGAATCTGTGCCCATCATTCAGTCTTTTTTATTTACTTCTGTAAATGTATGTAAAATATATTTATTCAGCTTTTATATTCATTTTAATAATATAATTGAATAATATGCATAATATTTAGATAAAATAATAACATAACGTCACAGAAGGAGGACGGCGACAAGGACTGTGAGTAAATAGTAAACAATTTATTGCAAACGTTGGCAGATGTATTGACCAAATCAAGAGTCTATTGCAGCTTGGAGTGAAGTAGTGGTCCGGATGATATGGAGAGGATGGATGGAACCAAGTTGAAGAAAGAAATGAGAGACAGACACCAGAAGGGAATCAGTGACTTGTGCACCAAGGCTTCAAAGCATATATCAAAAAATGATACATCTCGCAGTGAACTGGATCTTGATTCATTTTGCCATATTCACGTAATCAGTGACGTCTGAAGCTTCGTTTTTCGCTTATACCCCACGTGACTGCTTCGAATTTTGATTCAAAGATTTAAACACCCTCGGTGATTAGTAAAGTGTATAGCGAGATATTAGGCATCGATTACATACATTTCTGCTGTTTCGAAAGCACTGCATCGGTCACACACACCAGTAACCTGTAACTAGTAAGAAATGAGAGAGACGTGGAACACTGGAGATTACAGGATAGGTAAGTAGTACCCTGGAGTAGCTAGATAGCACTGACCGTAAGCGTTTGTCCTTCTGTCAATCAACGAGGCAGGAACTGAGCGAATGGAAATGCTGGGTTATAAGGGGTTGGCTTGAATGGCTGGGTACGTGCAGGTGTGGGGCTAATCAAAACTCAGGCGAGAGTGATCGGAGTGATTGGGGTGACTGTGAGCAGGGAGAACCTGGCCTAGGGTGTGTTTCCCAAACAACAACATAACTCGCGGCTGATCTACCATAGTACGATGCATTGATTTGGAAAAGAACGATGTAGTGATGAGTGTTTCCCAAAACCATAGTTTCTCTGTCGCAGATCTATCATTTGAACTATGTTAGTTATAATGTAAAACATCCGTAATGATGCTCTAAACGGGGTGGTAACTACTTCTTTAGAGAAAAAACCCATAATTTTTTAATGCAAATTATATTGTTTTACACGTACATGTATTTTTAAAAAAATCCAATATTAGTTTTGGTAAAAACATGCACTTGTTTTCCATATTAATTGAAATATATGTAAATGTCACATATAGGACCTATATATGTTTCCTTTACAAATATTATTGAGAATATTCCATATAAAATCACTACGTAAATTCCGCTTTTAAATAATAGGTCATCTATAGCTTATGTCATGGGCTACGGCTGTGTTCAAAATGGCATAAATGATTTCAAAGTGCACTATAAAGGGAACGCAATTGTCAAGATGAAAATTGCTGAAACTGAACTGTAAAAATAGCCTACTTTAAAAGCAAATTACACCTTTAAACAACTTTAATGTTTTTTTTTTTTTATTATCATTTCAAGTTAGAATGTTCTAAATTAATAGAACATAAGGGGGATAACTGGGAATAGAACACAACCCAGGACTAATGCTTCTAACTACAGCTCTAGAGGTGTAGTTACAAGCGTACAAGTTTACAATGCAGTTTGCGAAAGTTCGTTGGATTGACAGATTTGGGAAACGCCAAATCAAAGAACTATGTTTATAACGACAGAATTTGCGACCTTAGTTGGCATATGATGGTTTTCGGAAATGCATCCTTGGCTGTTACATTTAATATTTAGATAAAATATGTACAATACAACTTGTAAAGTAATAATTTCAGACTTCTAGCCTGGGTTGATTATATGAGAGAACTGCTGTAGATTTGTTTTCCAAACAAGTGGTTCTAATTCTGATTGCATTTTTATCAATTGTATGTTTATTAATTTGTATGTTATTTTTCATTTCATGTGTTTTCATGGTTATTTTTATTCATGTGTTTATTTTTATGTGCTTTATGGGTTTTCAGCTCCTACACTCTCAAAACCATCCTGCATAAATCCACAAATCTTTACAAAATTTAGTGCAGAAATAGCAAAATAATTCTGCAGATTCTGGTTTTTGTATTGGAGCATTTTCACAAATCTGAGTAAAAGTACAGTGTCAGTACAGTTCTTATTGACTACCTTAGTTCTTGTTTTTATCATAGATCCCTCCCTAAGAGAGCTGCCAGCAGTCTGTTGTTTCTGTTTAGCAGATAGAGATTTACTTGTCTGCGCAAGAAAAAATCTGATAAATATTCTGTTGTTGGATGTACCAACAAGCACGAGTCTCCATAGACTTCTGATATCTGAGCCACTGAGAACATTTTGTGATTGAATTTCAGGAAGAACAAAGCAAATGTGCCAAGTAATGTTGGTAAAGTGTATATATGCACACAATGTTTTTTATGCCAGACTGCTTCACAAACAACGGTCAGATTCAGAAGAATAGACTAATACAATGCTTGTTCTCTAAGTTCATATCCAGAATAAGTGTCACTTCATGTTTTGTAAATGTTTCCAGATGTAAATATTTCCTTTCTGAATGTGATTGTTAAAGTGCCATATGGCAAATTATTGTAAGGTTACCACAATCTCTTACTTTATTGACAGAAACCAGGGGCCTCATGTATCAACGCTACGTACGCACATAAACTTGGCGCACGCCAGATTTAACGATCATGTTTGGATTTACTAACGATGAAATTAACGTGAGAATGTGCGTTGGTCCACGCCAACTTCATGTCTGGCGTACGTGCATTTCTTGTGTGTGTGTTTGTTTTATTTCCATTGGCGACTCCTAGAGGCAATTGTGTTAAATTGCACACTACAAAGTATCTTTGAGCCGTGCAATGGCAGCTGTATGGGATGGGATCATCTGCATGTCTAGCAGGTATATAAGGTTTCCATACCATGCAGTTGACCAGCATTTAAAAATAAATGATATAAAGCATAAACATTTCTAGTCTACAAAGATTTAACTTATTTTTAAAGCATTTAAAGCATACTTTGAAAAAAGAAATACTAATAAAACAAGTGAAAATGAATGGATTTTAATATACTTGTTCAGGTTCACTGAAGCGGTACGAAAATTTATATTTAAAGGTATTTTTTTAATGTATAACTTCTACAAACTTATAATGCATATGGTTTGAATATAACATCTCTCCAATCCAGTTCAGGTTTATGAATCTGAGTCTTCCATAATGCACACACTTATTAATGATTCCTACTTGTCTCCCTCGTGATGAAGAGTAGGCAAAATCTGATATGTAGTGGGGGAAAAAAGAAGAATGAGTTCATCAGACGCTGGATTCGAATCGGATTTATGCGCTATCGTGTCAAAACATGTTGCCATGCGTTTACGAGCTACGGGAATCACTCAACTAGCTTACTCCAACGAGGTGTACTATTTGCACTAAGCCTAAATAGACGCTACAAAATCGGCGTCCACGTGCACTCAGTTTCACGTTAATTTGGATATAAAACAGAATATGTGTGGGATTCCACGTATGCAGTGTTTCATACATCTGAATTTTTTTGCAATGTTTTAGTATGTTTTCAATGCAAATCTTTGTACATGAGGCCCCTGAGCTGTTGTTAGTTTTATCCTGAAAATGCTCACTTCATAAACACACATTTATTATGAACCGTTCAGTCAGGTGATAGGCTTTTCACATTTACATTTTCTCTAAAGATAAGAAAAATGTAACTGTGAAATCAGGTAAACCAATTAAATACTGTACACCTGATTAATCAACTAAAATGCTTGAATTGAAAAATGTGTGTAATATAAATAAAATAATTTTGTACCATTGTTTATGTTTTTTTACTTTGTTTACTTTCTTATAGACTCTGTAAACTCTTGATGTAGATTATGCAGTAAATAACTTTAAAATAGCCAGTGTTTTGCTGCAATAAAAGGAAACAGTATTTTACTGTAAAACGAGAAGGATTTGTATGAAATTGTTTAGTGCAGACACTAGGGTGTCTGCACTGGACAACAGGGTTGAGAATTCACGTGCAGTTTATTACAAGATTGGTCAGGCAGGCAATGGTCAACAGTGCCAAACAGGTACATGCACAGCAATCCAAAGTTGTGGTGAAAGAACACACAAATAGTAGGGATGGCTGACGTGAAACTGACGTTTTGACACAGTATCGAGATACCGAAGCGCAGGTGTTTTAAAACACTGCACCGAAGCATGATCCGAAACAGCCAGGTCACGTGACTAAGGTGATTCGAAACACCCAGATCATGTGACTAAAGTGTTTCAAAACACCAGGTCACGTGGCTGAAGTGATTCAAAGCAGCCATCATTTCACAAGCGTTTCAAGACCTGGTGAATCTGCGTTTGACTGACTTGGTCAGAAAATACTCTATCTCTTGTAGCCTAGTGGACTGTGCATGTGCACAAAGTGACTGTGCTGCAAAAGTCCTGAATTGTACAAATATTCTGAAATTATGACTTGATGTATTTTAATAATGTTACATTTTTATGACCAAAACAAGACATATTTACTCATAAAGTGCTCATTTGGATGTCAGGCCAATGTTAAAACCAAACACGTTACAAGAACAGAGCACTTAAAAACCAATATCTATAACTACATCACCCTGGATTCGAACCCATTATCTCTGCATGATAGTCAAGAACTCTCACCTCTCCACTAAATTACTTTAAACCTCAACTCTACAACGTGGGGTTTAATACCTCAATTTGCTTAACTGATTCTTTGCTGAAACTGTTTCAGAGCAATACATACAAATGACCACTACGTGTCACTGACGAGTAGAGACGAGTTTTGAAACATTTCGAAGCTTTGATACATTTGCTTTAACTGTTTCAGTGTTTCATGATGCCTCGCTTTGCCCACCACTAGCAAATAGTTGATACAGGCAGCAATAAATCAAAACAGACAAAAGAAAAGAGTCAAAACACGGCCAGGCTAAACAGGGAAAACCACGTCGTAATGCTCACAGATAAACAGATAAACAAGACTCAGCCATTAGTGTGTGTGTGTGTGTGTGTGTGTGTGTGTGTGTGTGTGTGTGTGTGTGTGTGTGTGTGTGTGTGTGTGTGTGTGTGTGTGTGTGTGTGTGTGTGTGTGCTGCTTTTAAACTCTATGTAATCAGTTCTGAACAGCTTCAGCTGTGTGTGTTAGCAATCAGTGGAAAACCGGAACAGGTGTGAGTGTGTGGTGCATGACAGGATTTGTAGTTTTGTATTTTATTTTTTTGTAGATGTGTTTTACACAGCACATGCCATTCCAGCCGCAACCCAGTACTGGGAAACATCGTTTATTCAATTGACATGCATGTCTTTGAACTGTGAGGAAAACTGGAGCACCCAGAGGAAACCCACATGAACATGGGGAGAACATGCAAACTCCACACAGAAATGCCAATTGGTCCAGCTGGAACTAGAGCCAGTGACCTTCTTGCTGTAAGGCAAAAGTGCTAACCACTGAGCCACTGTGCCACCCTCAAGCTTAAACATTTTATTTCATATTCTTTTCGGCTTATTCCCTTTATTTATCAGGGGTCGCCACAGCGGAATAAACCGCCAACTTATTCAGCATATGTTTTAATCAGTGGATGCCCTTCCAGCTGCAACCCATCACTAGGAATCACCCAGACACTCTCATTCACACACATACACTACGGACAATTTAATTTATTCAGTTCACCTATAGTGCATGTCTTTAGACTGTTGGGGAAACCGGAGCACCCAGAGGAAACCCATGCAAACACGAGGAGAACATGTAAACTCCACACAAAAATGCCAACTGGCCCTGCCGGGACTCGAACCAGTGACCTTCTTGCTGTGAGGCAACAGTTTTAACCACTGAGCCACCATGCCACCCTTAAGCTTAAACATAAAACTGTAACGTTTAGAGAAAATGTACTCTTGGATTTTAGCCATTTATATGTATTTATCACATTTTGTTTACAGTACTTCAGTGATATTTTGAGATTTTATGAAAGTAGCTTATTAATTCATACTCTGGTATTCGTATAGCCACTAATTATATCTCTAAATATATTTAAAGTATATGAACGTATATATAAGTCAAACTATTCAGAACTGGGGTGGTACCTTTTCAAAAGGTCAGTTTTTGTGCCTAAAAAGTTGCATATTGGTACCATAAAGATACAAATTAGTACTTAAAATATTGACAAGATACATTACTTTACTATTTAGGTCTGAATATGTACATTTAGTTACATTATAGTCCCTTTTGGAACAAATATTTACCTGAAAAGATACAACCCCTGTGACTGCATTTTAAGTGTATCAAAAAGAAAGCTTTCAATATCAGACTCATTCTGGAAAAAGTGGAATCGATGCATTCCTACTTTAAAGCATATAAGAAACCCTGGAGACACATGTCAACAACATTAAACACATGTAAGTCGACCTATACATGTTATTATGTTAAAGTTATATTTACCTAAATATGAAATGAATTTTTGATATAAGAAAACTGAGTACAAAAAAAAGAAAACGGTTTTTTTTTTATGCTTATGAAAGATTTTCACTTTTGGCCAACTATATTAAATCTTCAGTTTTAGAGTCTATTACTAATGAGCCATGAGATTTTATGCAACACATCCGCTGATTATATTCAGAAACAACAGCTTCCAGCTGACAGCCAATAAGATTCACTGTAGCACAACATTACCATTACAACTAATGGAGCAGAAGAAATGCCACAGCAGTGGAAAAGACTTACAACCCTTGGGAAACTAGAAAGGAAAAGGCTGCCTGCGTGTGACGGGGCTCTGATTATATGGTCCCTTGGACATTTTCTGTCTCAAGTCTCCAGAGCTCTTTTCTCTAGCTGTAACAGAGTCAAACATAAACTCAAATAAAAAACTCAGGTTAATCCACCTCAGGAAAGTCATTGTGGGACATTCAGTCCATATGATTCGGTGATGCACTCCTTCAAACGTCAAGCCTCGAGCTGATGTTGCTCATCTTGAATGACGGGACAGGTTTTAAGAGGCAAGGTCTTGCTGTCTTAGGGAGACATGAGGCTATAAATAGATTCTCAAACACACACACATTGTTTTTTGCCTTTTTCTCAGATGGCAGAGCACAAGAATTTCTTCTCTGATTAACGCAGGAAGCTCTCTCAAATATCGTTTTGCTTCAGCTGCGGTGCTTGGGAGCAAATGTTGTGCTTGTGAAGGCTGCGTGCTTTTCCTCCGGTTTTCCCATGAGTGGAACCACACAGACATGTAACGTGGTCAATAATTTAGTAAGCCCACTGAATTCCATTATACTGCATTTATAATGGATCACAGCTTACTGGGAAATTCTCTGTTACACAAGACAACAACTGGGCTTTGCAAACCCAGTCCAGTCTCCACAATATCCCATCGCGTTTTATAGATGACCGAAGGATTTATCCTCAAGGAGACATTGCTTTTTAATTTTTGATTTTAATGAGCTTAATGCAGGCTTCTCAAATGCACTTTAAATGTGACATGACATCTTAAAAAACAAGACATCGAAAGATGCTGAAAAGCCCACAAGGGGCATCATAGCTGTTAAAGAGACCTGCTTTAGAGCATGTTTGAATAATATGCTGCAAACTTTATAGGTCCCACATGATGAGCATCTAGTGGGACAATACACAAATCACCAAACAGGCTACCTGCAAATCTTAAACAAACAATAAGGCCCAGCCTGGGACTGTTAGGAAAAAGGAATTTTTGTTTATTATTTTTGTCTCTATTTCTTTTCATCAAACAATTATTTGTATTGGTCATTTAAGGGTCATATATTAACTGAACTTCTACTGTTGTGTGTGCGATGCTGTGCATAATAATTAGCATTTTTGCAGAAGTGGATACATGCTGGTCCAAAATTAAATTCAGCTCTGCAGAAACTTCCTGTCTGAAGAAAGGTGTTAAAACTGAACACAGAACACAGAACGTCTTATGCTTTTAATGTTGTGCAGAGAATTCGTAGAAAAAGAGGACTTATGTCTGGGGTGCGGCCAATAGACGACTGGAGACTGATTGACAAGTGACGAATTCCACTAAACTCCACCTGTTAATATCAGCTGCCTATTTAAGTTGAAGTCAGGAACTGAAAAGCGTTGCGCACCTCCTGAATGTAACTTTTGCATTGCATTGAGGATTTCAGAATTCTGTTTATCGAATTATTTATTTGTATCCAATAAATTGTTACGATTTTTGACATTGAAGAAAAACCTCTCCTGACCTTTTTTATTGAGCACGCATGGAATTTCTTAGATATTCCAACAGGACCTAGCGTCATAACATCATTCCCCCTCCCCACCCCCATTAAATCATTTAAAGCTATAACAAATTCAAACAAACATTTTTTTTATTTAATGAAACAGCTTTTTTCCCCTCAAAACTTTAAAGATATTAAAGGGAACATTTTATGCCCTTTTTTACAAAATGTAAATAAGCCTCTGATGTCCCCAAAGTGTGTATGTGAAATTCAGCTCATAATACCCCATAAATATGTTTTATAACTCTTTGAAACTGCCCCTTTTAGACTTTGATCCAAATTGTGCAGTTTTGGTAACTGCTGCTTTAAATTCAAACGAGATTGTGCTCCAAGCCAGTGTTGCCAGATTGGAAATGTGAAAGTATCGTACCAGAACCTCAAAATTATCGTATTTGAAGGAAAATTATCGTACAAGAGTCAAACAGAGTGTATACAGCTATTATATAGACAAATAGAGTTTTGACACAACGTGAAAATTACCACAATAAGTAAAAAAAATTAATAAAAGAACATAGGCGTACCTTAGTGGGAAGGTTCATTGAAAACCTGCATGTGTTGCCAGATGTTGAGGGATTCAGTTTGCGGTACAAAGATGATATAGAGGTAAAGTTGGTTTTATATTCGCACATTCGGACTTTCCCCTTAATAATATAATTTCATAAAAGTATTATTTGCAAACTCTAAATAGCAAAATCATATTAGCAGCCAATGACTATCAAAGTCCAACATTGTTCACAGTCAAATAAACAGTGTTAATGTTGTTTTGAAGTCATACTTGCATGCTAATTTCGATCGAATATTCAAAGTAACATGATAAACAATATAGAGACTTCTAAATGAACGAGTGTGCGAATATAAAACCAACTTTACCTCTGTAAATATGATGCCTACATGGAGCGCAACATAGTGCTGGTTGGCTTGAAAGCAGTGCACCCTCCCGAATTTTTAACAGTCTGAGGGTGTGCACGAGCCCATCCAGAGGATCTGTAATGAATTTGTTTTGATGAGATTAACTTTGGAAAAACCCGTTTGCATGATGCATTTGAATGGGGGAAAAGCGAGAACATCAAGGGCAAACTCTTCTGTTCTTCCCACCTTCCTTTTCAGCACTACTTTTTAAAACTTGACCGACCTCAACCTGAAAACGACTGACTGAACCACGGCCGTGCGCAGCAGGAATGTTAACTCGTGAGAGAGAGAGCTATTCTCCACGTTGATTGGCTGAGAAGGTGTAACGTAAGATGAAATAGAAACTAGTCATTGGATAGAAAACGTGTCTAACTCCACCTTCTCCTCACAGACATCAGACACAAGATGTAGCTATCAATAAGTATAGAAGCCCTAAGATTACAATGAAACTCATTTTAAATGCCATAAAATTCTGAAATTATTGTACATTATAGGATTTTTTACATTATTGATCGTACATCGTACAGAGGTCGAAATTATCGTACAAATACGATAATTATCGTACGTCTGGCAACACTGCTCCAAGCCCTTTCTTCTAAAGAGGGCAGAGCTGCAAACGCTTATGGCTGCGTCCGAAATCATATACTTCCTTACTCCTGTATATAGTATGTAAAAATAGTATGCGAGCTGAGTATGTCTGAAATCATAGTATTCGCAAAACAGTAGTCAAGATGTACCCAGACGACCTACTTCCGGCTAAATTATGAAGTACGCATCCAATGGACATTACGCTATCCATGATGTAACATGAGAGAAGTCATGAATGGAGTACAGCGATGCATCTGATCCACGTAGGTCACGTGATAATGGCTAATGGAGGATGTAGTACGTCCGAATTCCATTCATACTATATACAATGTGTTTTTCTAATGGTCGTGTAGTACAAAGTTCAAATGTATTATCTACTCGAGTAGTAGCCGATTTTGGACGCAGCCTATTTGTCACCATTAGCGGTGGCTTGTGGCTCCAAGCACTGCCCCCACTCATCACAGTTACCAAGCCGACTAATCACAGAGCTTGTGCTACCCATCGTTGCGATGTGTAGTTACATTTTTTGAGAGGTGAGCATCAGCGTCGGCCATGGCGAGGGCTATACGACCATGCGAAGGCTGCACCGGACCATATGCGTGCGCTTGACGCAGAAGTATATATCAGCCTTAATGGCCAATGGCTGCTTCTCATTTAGGGCTGTCTACACTAATGAGGTACAGATTGTGGAACATTCCTCCTCCACATGAACAAAAGGAGAATGTCAATCAAAGTGTTTCTGCAGACTATTTTTAGGAAGTGTGATCATAAAAAATGTGATTACAACATTTTTACCATTAGAGGCTAGCTGTATTCACAAACTGTTGACATGACTGTTTAAAATAATTCAAAATTTACCCTTTAAAATACAAAGTAAATGAAACCAAGTAAATACTTGATCCACCACTGGCTTGCTTGGTTTGCCACTTGTGGAGCTGCGCATCAATGGATTTGCTTTTCAGTGTTTGTACTTTCAACAGTGAAATTTAAACCACACTAAACTGAACTAAGCTGAATTCAACTCTGAAAACTAGACTGACACAATTTCAATTTACTAGAACTTCTATGCTAAGCTGCTTTGACACAATCTACATTGTAAAAGCGCTATAGAAAAAAAGATGAATTGAATTGAATAAATGAACTTTAACTAAATTATGCAAATATATGAATACCACTTGGTAATTCTAATATAATCCACAGCACAATGAAATTTGTCAACAAAACAACAGCTTGGTGTTACAAACTGTTACAGTAATGCCAAATTACAGACACTATGATATTATTATGCTCATATCACCCACCCATAGCAAGCACAGAGAAACATTCCCGACTGTGAAAGAGCCATCAGATTCTAAACATCACAAGTTTTACGTATGTAAACTGTCTAAATGCCAAATGTTTAAAAAAATAGGAAGTTTTTAAGTTATATTTCATATATATATATATATATATATATATATATATATATATATATATATATATATATATATATATATATATATATATATATATATATATTCAGTTTTTATATTAACTACAGTAATTGATATTAGTAATTGTTATTAACTAACATGCAAATGATGATTTATTTACAATACAATATTAAAATACAGTAATATTTTTTTCTGTGCTTTAGTAAATATATTTTATGAGAGACCTGCTTTGTTTACCAAAAAGTAAAGTGGATCTAATTGGATTTGTATTCTAAAACTTAATTAAAAGTTAAAAAGTGATTCATTTGAATCATGTTTTAAGTTTAGATTTAATACAATCCAAAAATCATTCAGCATAAATCTGCAGCTTTTTTTTTCACAAAATTTACAAAAATATTTGCTGATTTAGTCTGGCACTATACATACTGTAGGTCTACCATTTTGCAGCAACATGTTACAAGTGACATTTCAAAATACATTTGAGCATTCTTTTAAAGGCAATGTTCTTGTGAACAGCACAAATGTTTATGCCGTGAAAACTTCAAGATGTGTTTGTGTATTTTTCACACCATTTCAAGTAGTTCAGCACTTGTGCAATGACATAATGCATAAACCCACGCAGTGATGTGATTTAGTGTACAAGAGCGCCTTCCAGAAACATCCAAGCCGGCGCAAACTCTCCTTGGCACTCAGACAGAGCAGCCCGGACGGTTTAATTATCTCTCCCAGAGCAACTTCCAGCACAGCTTTACTACAGACTCCAGTCAAGGATGTGATAAATCCCCCATTTAATTCATCTGAAATACAAACAAAGATAATAAACTAATCTGGAGGGAAAGAGAAGCTTCACAGGAAAAAGAAATGAACCATGAAAGCAATCCCACTTGTGCAAACTAAAATATCACTGCACTCTGTCTAATTAATTGGAAAGGAGAATTGATGCAGATAAAAGCTCCAAACATGCAGGTGTGTTCTAATAAGTTAAAAACAATTCTGAGAAAAAAAAAACAATATGCAAAGCTGTGAGGGACAAAACTCTCATATATATTTTAAAGCTTTTCTTTCAGAATATACATATAGAGAGGCACATGCACACACACAAGCACAAAATTAATATAGGTCTTTTCCACTTTTTTTCTATTAAGGGCAATATTTGATTTCTAGTAGCATTTTAACAGTTAAAAGAACAGATTTTATAATTACCTTTATAATTAAGTGTATTGAGTTGTAATTTATGTCAAATATTTAACCGTTTTTTTATTTAACTGAGTGCTATAAACTGTTATCAATAACTCGTTATCAACAAACTGTTTAAAATGGTGTAGAAAGTATACAATGTAAAAAACAGGAACTATTAAAAGTCAAAATGATTATTTATAACTTTTAATAATTGTAATGACTATTACACTCATTTGACTAAATGTTGATTAAAAGAATGAGTTTAAAATCATTTTCTTGGGAAACTGAATATGTGTTGAATATATGGTCACACTTTACAATAAGGTTTCATTAGTTAATGTATTTACTAAGAACTAATAATGAACAATACTTGTACATCACTTATTAATCATAGTTTAACATTTACTACTGCATTATTAACATCCAAATTCATGCTTATTAACATTGATTAATGCACTGTGAGTTAACGAACTAACAATGAACAACTGTATTTTCATTAACTAACGTTAACGTTAATTAACATTAACTAATACAACCTTACTGTAAGGTTTTACCAGAAGTGGAAAGAGTAACAAAATATTCTACTCAAGTAAAAGTACTGTTACTTCCAAACATTTTACTTAAGTAAAAGTAAAGTTACATGTCTATAAATCTACTCAAGTCAAAATTAACTCAATGTAGTAAATGTAGTAATGAGTAAGGAGTAACTATTTCTCAAAAGGGACAAGAGGATATAAATCTCCAATTAGTTGTTTTTATTTTAATATACTACTTTACCAATAACAAAAAAATATATAATTATTTACAATATTTTACAGATTATCATATTTAACAATTTAAACAAATTCACAAATTCTAATGCAACATCTACTATGCTAACTATATAAAATGTATGCTAAAGAAATGTGTTACATTACTTTTGCATTACTTTTAGGTTACTTTAACCATAATAACCAGAGAAGTATGCTAATAATTGTAATTATTCAGAGAGATTTCTGTTTGCACAAGGAATCTGACAACAGCCAGTGCTCCACACAGAGATCTGATTATTTGACATCTTTTCTTTTAAATATTAAATATATATATATAGCTTTGCATGTATAGCTAAGACTGTGTACTAACCTTAATCACTTCTGGGGATGGGGACTTATTACAGTTAAAGGTAGCAATTTTATTTTACCAAATAAATGCATCAATAATATCCACTGATTTCTATATAGTCAATCAAATGAACTTAAACTATTTAAAAATGCAACAAATATAAAAAAAAAATACTAATTATACTAAAAAAACTAATTTAAAACAATTTTTGTATCGATTTTGCTTAAGTTGCAATCTAGTTTTATATTATTATAACTAGGCCTACATCATGCTGACAATCAAAAACAAAATGACACAGGCCAGTTATCACAGGCGATTGTCCTCTGACTGCACCTGAAAATACATGAATGACACTTCTCATAAAGCTTGAGAAGCATACAGTTCTTTATGATAAATGAAAAGAAAAATAGAGAGATAGATATAGTAGGTAAGTAGAACAGACAGAGTTAGATTTATCTGTGGAAAAGACGCCGATCAGGTGCGTGCTGCTGATGCAGCCGGTGTGAAAGCCAAACGCCTTCGGCCTACTTCTGCGCCATGCGCTGCTTCAGCTCTCCTTGTGCGTGCGATGGGAAAGAAGTCTCCCCGCATCCATCGCGGTCTGGATCATATCATGTGCATGTTGTTTTTTTTATGCAGGTGATAAAAATCTTTCCTAATATATATATATTATATATATATATATATATATATATATATATATATATATATATATATATATATATATATATTATTATTATTATTATTATTTTTTTTTTTTTTTTTTTTTTTTTTTTATCTATATACTTTTATACTAAGCATTCGGAGCATCATAAAGTTCCATATTATGCCTATAAAGGCACAGGCATGGTTAAAATTAATAATGAGGCATATACAGTAGCCTCCATTGTCACTGCTGGGGTTGACAGGCATTTTGCTGATAAACTTTCTAAAATCCAGTGATAATCCAATTCCAGCAACAGTAAATAGACAAACAATTTTTTTAGGGGTTTTCACCTTTAATGGAGAGGACAGTGGAGTTTGACAGACAGGAAAGTGTGGGGAGCAGAGATAGGGGAAGGATCGGCAAAGGACCTCAAGCCAGGAATCGAACTCGGGTCACCGCGAGCACCTGGGTCCTATGTGTTGATGCACTAACCACTAGGCTATTGGCGCCGACTAGACAAACTATTTTACCCACAGATTTTTTTCTTACTCTGCCACTCCAGTGACATGGTTTCCATGGTTTCCATGATTTTCTTTTTCTGTTGTATTGCTTTAACTATTTATTTTTTACTAACGGATATGATTTAAAATGTACAGTAGCTAAGTACAATACTTTAGGCAAATCATATTTCACCGAATATTAACCATTAACCAGTCAGATTAATATTAAATTATTATTTCATTTTAAGAAAATGACATGCGAACAAAAGCATACAGAACATCAGAACAACAGAACATCTTTACGCACATGCAGTGTTTCCAACAGCATAGAAATACAGAATAAACTAAATAAAAAGAATAAAATAGGCCTGCCCTAGATATTTTTCCCTTGAATTACAAATTTACTTTACAAAATGAAAAACACTGACTGAATCCTTGTTAAAAACCAGCATAGGCTGTTGTCATATGTTTTTTTTCCTCCGTCAAATAAAAATAGTAGGCTCAAATTGATTGCTTCACGGAAAATATGCATTTAATAAATGCTCCGCTGTAATTCTTATATCACAAATTTTTGTCAACCTTTTTAATAGAAGTCATTATTATAACCTCTTAAGGCCCAATGTGTTTTTTTTACATGCATTTTTTATTTCTCTTTGCTATTTGGGCTTATTAGAACCTAATTAGAATATAAATCTCAGTATCATCTTTTGATATGATGTACTTTTAGAGAAAAATTATGTCCATATATGTGGACTCGTGGTCCGAATTTACATAAAACACTTTTTCCCGAATTTTCTTTTATGCATATTTTACATAGAATTTTTTTTTTTTTGGAACTTGTTTTGACTATCAGAGAGTAAAAACGAATTTTATTCCCATTTTGGACAGTTAAAAATAGGGTTTGGGACTTTTCATATACTGCAA
Source organism: Danio kyathit (assembly GCA_903798195.1). Classification (NCBI taxonomy): domain Eukaryota; kingdom Metazoa; phylum Chordata; class Actinopteri; order Cypriniformes; family Danionidae; genus Danio; species Danio kyathit. The sequence goes on from LR812520.1 coordinate 18,811,950, forward strand.
AACAGTTGCAGGATGACACTGTATATCTGTAACAAAATAGAAAACATTCAAAGTATTTTAAATAGCCACTTAAGAGCTAAAAATGTGCTGTCCACGTATGTGGACACTCGGGCCCTAGGAGGTAAAAGATTATGTCTTGAGCATGTGATTTTACCTTAGAGCTTCTGTACTTTCATTTCCTCTGTCTTACTTGCGGTTCATGCATGCATGCTGTGCATGATAGGAGAAAAACAACAAGGTGCATACAGTATGTTGAATTTTTAAAAAGTATAGGCTACTATATCATACAGTATAATAATTTAGTTTTTTTACATATAGTATTGCAGTAATTTGCATACAGTTGCAATCAGAATTATTCAACCCCCTGATTTATTAGCCCCCCTTTAATTTTTCCCCAATTTCTGTTTAACGGAGAGAAAAAATTTTCAACACATTTCTAAACATAATAGTTTTAATAACTCATCTCTAATAACTGATTTATTTTATCTTTGCCATGATGACAGTAAATAATATTTTACTAGATATATTTCAAGACACTTCTATACAGCTTAAAGTGATATTTAAAGGCTTAACTTGGTTAATTAGGTTAACTAGTCAGGTTAGGGTAATTAGGCAAGTTATTGTATAATGATGGTTTGTTCTGTATACTATTGAAAAAATATATAGCTTATAGGGGCTAATAACTTTGACCTTAAAATGGGTTTTAAAAAATTAAAAACAGCTTTTATTCTAGCCGAAATAAAACAAATAAGACTTTCTCCAGAAGAAAAAATATTATCAGACATACTGTGAAAATTTCCTTGTTCGGTTAAACATCATTTGGGAAATATTAAAAAAAAAAAAAAAATTTAAAGGGGGTTCAATAACACTGATTGCAACTGTATATGTTTTATAGTTTACATAGCTATAAAACGAAAGCCTCAGTTTGGTGCGAGTAATCATCATGCAAAAATCAAGTAGTCTAAATCATTGGATTTGTCTGGTTCGAAGATTAGGCTATAGGCTATTTTTGAAAATGGATCTTTTATAAGAACTCATCATTTGTCAAACTCATTGATTCATTCATTTTCTTTTCGGCTTAGTCCCTTTATCAATCTGGGGTCACCACAGCGAAATGAACTGCCAACTTATCCAGCATATGTTTTACACAGCGGATGCCCCTTCAGCTGCAACACATCACTGGGAAACATCTATACACACTCACTCACACACATACACTACGGACAATTTAGCTTACCCAATTCACCTATAGCGCATGTTTTTGGACTTGTGGGGGAAATCGGAGCACCCGGAGGAAACCCACACCAAGACAGGGAGAACATGCAAACTCACACAGAACTGCCAACTGACCCAGCAGGGGCTCGAACCAGCGATGTTCTTGCTGTAAGGCGATTGTGCTACCCACTGCACCACCGTGCTGCCCCGTTTATAAGAACTATAATAACAATTTTCCAAATGAATAAAAAATTGGTTTGTTGGTTGTACACTAAATCATCAAAACTATATCTGTTGCGATGCGGAGAGCGCTCTGATCAGTGGTGCTTACTTTCCATGAGCTGTTTGGGTATTACCACTTCTGAGGATCAATAATTGCTTATACCCTCGATATACTCACTTGTTTTTCTGATTAAACTTCCCTAATTTATGTTTATTCATGTCCCCTTTAACTGTATACCCAAGGTTTTTTTTAACTCGCATCTTAATTTGTTGCATTTTTGTTGCAACTGGTGCATTTTTGTTTAACTTGCGCTATTCCCCACCCCTGATGACCGCAGCAGCTGTGAGAAAAATTCGTCAGAGTTTTTCGAAGACCACGACAAGTCAATTGAATGATGTCTCGCTGAAATGTTCAGGTAAATTTATGAAACAGCATGGGTGTCGCTTTAGCCCTCCTATATTTCTATTCAGCACCCTTAAAGGTTTTGCGATTAGCTCATGAACTGTACACTACTAAATGATCGCCTCAGTCCCCTTTAATTTTGATATGAAAACAGTGGCAGACTTCCACCGCTCCGTTTTCAACTCATTTTTCATTTAATCAGCAAACCACATCTGTTCACGGCAAGAGAAATCCTAAAATCGCCCCTGTAAAACAGTATTTCACATGTCTTAATCGTGCCTACCGGTACAGGGAACGACACTATTTATAAAACACTAAAAACAATGAGGCAAAGACTACTCATAAATTGCGTAACAATATGCGATTTAAAAGGGTAACTACTAGTATATAATAGTGACAACAGAAGACAGACTCCTAATAGTTTGGTTTAAAACAACCATGCACGAATGTGACAATCAAAAATAATGGCTGATTGATGTTTAAAGGAACCTATTAAATGTAAAGTAATAAGCCAGTAAAGAAAGTAAGTTAAAAAGCTGTCTTTCCATGTCAACTAAATTGCTGGAACTACCTTGATTGACTCTTTTTTTTTTAATATTAAAATGATTAAATAGGCTACATACTATATAAATGCAGCCAATCTCTGAGTCTGCTGGGGGGGGAGCACTATTAGTTCATTTTAAATGGATAGTTTATGCAAAAAATGACAATTGTGATCATTTACTCAATCCTTTTTTTTAAGGATTACACCACTGGCTCTGATGGAGAGTAAACCTCAACGCTCCGACGTTTGGCTGGTAGTTTGCAAAGCAGTGGACATTTCAGAAAGTTTGCGGCTTCTGCACTTGTGCAAAGACACCGAGGTGTTTATGACGCAGATCCAGGAGAGAGGCCATCAGCGCTGGTTTGGCATCAACTCGTCTGTGTCAAACAATGCTACAATCAGTTATTCTTCTTTAAAAATGTTCTGTGTTGAATGTCTGTCTTTGTTTTGGTCTGTGTAACCCCGCCCCACTGCCTGTTTACCCAATTGGATTTCAGTACCCAGGATTGGCTTGCTGGAAAACATTCATTAGTTAGAGTCCGACATAGAGTCGAACATCCTAAAAAGCTTCAGCGTCCACCCAAGAACAGTAAGATCAACAGTATGTTTACAGCTCACAATGAATAACACTCGATTGATTACGGTTGTAACAGTGCCACCACAATTTTTGGGCTAGCAAATGCCACCCTCAGAAGACTGTGGCCTCCAAAATGAGACAGATTCATTTATAAATTTTGCAAACAACGCAAATATTATAAACTTTAGCTTATTAGCTTACAGTGTAAAGCTACTTCCATCGTCAGCCCTCACTCCTATTGGTGTTGGCAATCTGTTTATGCATCAAGTGGGGCTGGGTGAAAAAATACTTTCAAATATTTTGAATTTGGACTGCAATAACTAGTTCAACCACTCAGTGTCAATTCTACATACAACATCTTTAACGGTAATTGTGTGTTACGGATGAGATGTACACTCACCTCCATAGATGTCAAGTTACAGCGGTGAGTTCCTGCAAACCATCCACTGTTGGAGCACTGGTCAATGTCCACATCCTGGAGATTAACATCTACACGTACCACTCCTCTACAGCACAAGAGATAGAGAGAGAAAGAAAGAGTTTAATTTTGAATGAAAACTAGGAAAGTGTAGTTTGGTTATCTTGTTTCCTTTGGTCAACAGGAAAAAAATATTAAATTAAATGTTCAGTCCTGGTTCACAACATTTTTAATACAGAATTTAAAGTAAGGCTGATCCATATATAATGTAGTTTGAGCAGTATTTCACAATGTGTGTATTTGTACAATAATGACCATGTTATTTTACATTTGATTATTCATTTTATAAACTTGAATATGGTTACGCTCCATAGAAAACCATAAAAGCACTGTTTATTAATTTTTTTTTTCTCTGTCATGTTTATATATGCTTGCAATTTATTATATTTTATGCAGCTTATATAAATTAAAAATCTATTCAAATCCTCTGGTGAAAATATATATTTATATAGCAATACTGTATATATCACAGCGGGCAATGTGGTGGCACAGTAGGTAGTTCTGTTGCCTCACAGCAAGAAGGTCGCTGGTTTGAGCCTCGGCTGGGACAGTTGGCATTTCTGTGTGGAGTTTGCATGTTCTCCCCGTGTTCGCGTGGGTTTCATCCAGGTGCTCCGGTTTCCCCCACAAGTCCAAAGACATGCTGTACAGGTGAATTGGGTAAGCTAAATTGTCTGTAGTGTATGTGTGTAAATGAGAGTGTGTGAGTGTTTTCCAGTGATGGGTTGTGGCTGGAAGGGCATCCGCTGCATAAAAAATTTGCTGGATAAGTTGGCGGTTAATTCCGCTGTGGCGACCCCAGATTAATAAAGGGACTAAGCTGAAAATAAAATAAATGAATATATCACAGCAAAACAAAATTTTGCAATGTCAGTTTTTTCGATATTGTGCAGCCTTAATTTAAATGATGCAAAATTATAAAAGTGTGTACTGTATATTTTGCAACAGAAATTACAAAAAAAAGATAAAAATTTATCTGAAAAAAAACCCCACCATAATAGAGTACTGTCATGATCACAGCGATCCTCTCTCCATAGATCGCTGGTAAACTTGCACTAACACATAGAACTACTAATCTGCTGAGAAATGGACTACAATACCCAGTCAGGCCACAAACACACACTCACCTGCTCGTCTCCACTGATTAGACTGGCACAGCTGAAGCCACTCAGGACTGATTCATTGCACTATAAAGTCAGCACTCAAACACTCATTTGGTGCTTAGTCTTGTTATCTGTTTACAGTGACACCACAACGCGTTTCCTGGTTTGTTTTTCTGTTTTGATCCTTGCCTTGTTTATCATTATATTCCTGTCTGCTGCCTGCCTTTGACCATCTGCCTGCTATTTTGACCACGACTCTGGATTGCCCTTATATATCTGTTTGCTCCTGCTCTGATCATTGCTTGCCTGACCATCCCTCCTTTAATAAACCTGCATGTGGATCCACACCCCTGTTGTCAGTGTCACTCCCTGCGTTACAAGTACGACCTATGTCATACAAAAAAAAAACAACAACAGTGTTTCCCACTGATTAAACATTGATGAAATACTACACACTGATGAGGGGAAACCAAGACATTCACAGAGTTAGTGATGAAGATGATGTTGTTTCTTTATGCAAAATAGATTTGTAAATTTTTATTGTGCTACTTCATTTAGTTAACAAGGTTTAGTGGAGGTTGGTCATTTTTTACCCTTAGGACAAACCAAATATTCAGAAAAGGTTAAAAACCATTCTTCCATCTGTATGGTCGCATCTTATGACACAATGTTGTGTTTTTGGTTTGGGTTTGGTAGTTTGGTGTTGGGTTTTGGTTCATTTATATCTTCTATAATCATGTTTCGCATTTGTACTAATTGTCTGGAAAACAAAAACAATAACCATCTTTTTCAGCTTTTGATCTGCAGGTTTGGTGCACGTCAGGATTTGGATGGTAGCGTTCGGTTATTCACACTGTAAAACATTTGACACAATTCCTACAAGTTGACCCAACATAAATCAATTAAGTTAACTTAATCATTTTTTGTTTTACAAATTTAAGTGGATTGAACATAAAACAATTAAGTTATCCCAAAAAAACTTAAAGGGCACCTATTTTACCCCTTTTACGAGATTTAAGATAAGTCTTTTATGTCTCCAGAATGTGTCTGTAAGTTTCAGCTCAAAATACCCATCAGATTATTTATTATACCTTTTTAAATCTTGGAAATTTGAGCTGTTAAGACATTGTAGCTGTTTTTGTTGCCTGAGCCTTTAATGCAAATGAGCTAGTTCTCCATGCCTGCGTGTCAGAGCTGTAGCCTTCATGTAGATAAACAGCACAGTGACAGACAAAAACGAAGCAGAGCCCCCTCACTACGCTAAGAACTTTTCCAACTGTTATTTAATATATTTGTTGTTGAGTTAATTCAAGCATTTCTGCAAAGATGAGTCACACACAATGTTGTTATGTTAATGTACACAATAAACCTGATTTAAGTCCGAAGCGCTAATTGAGGCATCTTCTTTTATAATTGTACTGATATGAGACTGTGGTGATGAACTGCAGTGATTTTACTGTTTTCATTACAAACCTGCACTGTTTAAAAATGTTTTAAACTTGTAAAACTCATTCTTGATCACATTTAATGATGATTGATGATGACAGCGAGCTCGACAGTTCTTTTCAGGGTTCACACACATTTTTCAAATTCCATGACTTATCCAGGACTTTTAAATAAATTTTTATGATGTTTCATGTAATGTCTACATATATGTGGTAAATCATAAGAAATGTTATATTTATTACAGCATATCATAAAACATGCAACACTCTCTTTAGGTTTAATTTATTTTTATATCTATGTAAAATAGATGATGCTTACACAGCACTAATAATGTGAGAGCATGTTTTTGGCCAAGAAAAGAAAAGAAGTAAAAACAACTAACCTCCATTCCAATATACAGATATTTGTCAAACTCATTGATTCATTCATTTTCTTTTCGGCTTAGTCCCTTTATTAATCCAGGGTCACCACTGCGGAATGAACTGCCAACTTACCCAGCACGTTTTTACGCAGCGGATGCCCTTCCAGGGGCAACCCATCTCTGGTAAACACACACACTCATTCATACTCATACACTATGGACATTTTAGCATACCCAATTCACCTGCACGCATGTCTTTGGACTGTGGGGGAAACTGGAGCACCCGGAGGAAACCCACAAGAACGCAGGGAGAACATGCAAACTCCACACAGAAACAACAACTGACCCAGCCGAGGCTCGAACCAGCGACCTTCTTGCTGTGAGGTGACAACACTACCTACTGCGTCACCTATTTGTAATTTTAGGATAATCTTAATAGTTTGTTAAACTAGTAATAGTAGGTAAAACTACTTCTATTATAAAGCTGCGATCACACTGCACTTTTCGCTCCATTGACTTCATAGGCATGCGAATGCAGCAGACCAGAAATGCAAGCACGTGTTTTGCATTTCACTGCAAAGTTCTTACCTGCAAAATCACATCAGGTGATTGCGTGAGACCAATAGAAGATCATTTAAAATAAGAAATTTAAAGTATGGAGCAATCGCTCACTTTTATTAATGTCTAATCATATCGTTTAACTCCACCCCTTTTCGCAGAGCCGTACTACCGAATTTTGCAAGCACAAGCTCTAGTGTGACCGCAGCTTAAGTCGCTTTGGAAAAAAATGTCTGCTAAATGACTAAATGTAAATGTAATTTCCATGACTTTTCCAAAACCTTGTGTGTTTTTCCAAAACTTTTACAGGCCTGGAAAATGCCATGTCAAAATTCCATGACTTTTCCAAGTTTTCCATGACCGTATGAACCCTGTCTTTTAATCCCAGTTGCTTTGCACAAGTCCTGTCTTGTTGATATGATTATATGCATTACTACAGAGAGCAACTATCAATCAATTTGGTGGGCGAGGTGTTTCTGTGGACACACTATATCTGCACACAGTACTGTCCAAACAGCTTACAAAACTTGAATGTCATCATGGGTGCCCTTTAAGAACAGTGGTTTCAACTCATTTTAAATAAGTAGTTAGACCAAGCAGCAAACATAATTTTTGTGTGCAACAATCACACTAGTAGATTTTAATGAAACCAAAACTCCCAACTCTGAACACACCCTAAATGTCAGTTTTCTTAATGAAAAAGTAAAGCTAGCAAAGACAAGAGACCAGATTCTGTTGAATCAGAGCCACAGTGCTGTTGTCATGGCACTAAGCATTTGTCTTAATGTCAGTTGCCATAAAAAAATTATGGAAAAAACAACACACATGGTTTTAGTTCCATCTTTACGGACTAAAGGGAACTCAATACCAAAACAGAAATAATAATATCAATGTAAAGTCTACATTGATATTGTGTGCCTTCAAAAGAAAAACTAAAATTAGAAATCATAAAATTACAAAGTTTAATGTATGTTTGGAAGATGCAGCATAAAGATCCACAATGAAGAAATCAAGAGAGTACAAAACATTATATTCCTTGGTACCAAGATTGACCGAAATGGGGACACGACACCTAAAATCAAGAGACAGTTAACCCTTGGATGGAATGCCATGGAAAAGTAAGGAAGTAAAATAAGGCTAGTCAACGCGACTATCTTCTCCATAGTAACCTATGGCTGCGAGAGCTGGACGAACAAGAAGACAGACAGAAGAAAGATCGACGCCTTTGCGTTGTGGTGCTGTGGATGAGACTGTTGTGCATCCCGTAGACAGCGAGAATCACCAAAAAAAAAGTCCTAGGGTACATCAAGCCAAATACCTCACTGGAGGCCAATATTACCTAACAGAATATATCCTATTTTGGCCATGTCATGCGTAGCAATTCACTCGTGAATGCAGTCATGCTGGGAATGGTCTGTGGAAGTAGGAGAAAATGCTGCCCAAGAACTTGTTGGCTCGATACTGTCAAATCTGATACCAATATGAGCATGTGCAAACTCAAAGAAGCAGTGATTAATTGATCTGTGTGGAGGGAAATGATCCAACTGAACGGATAATTGATTAATTGACCCTGCGCTAAGCCACACCCGAAAACCGCCACACACCAATCTTGGCTTAGCAACCATAGCTACGCGTGGGATGTCTGTCAAGATTTCAAGTGAGGGAAACAAGCCAAAGCGTTGTGCATATGGATTGTGCAGATCTGATACCCGGTGTCAAAAAAGTTTGAACGGGGTGGTGGAATTTCTTTCCCTTTCCAAAACCTAAAACCCAAGGGGAGAAATGCCAGGGTGGGTCAAGCTGTGTGAGGGGCCGTAAAAGTAGCACAATTCAGTCATATTTCCATCTGTTTCAAGCAACGAATATTTAGATTACATATCTACAGAACAAAACAAAGATATGATCACTAACTGAGCTCTTGCGATGATTATACTTCACCCGCATCTGTTTTCAGTAATTTATAACCCTCATGTCCATGTCAGAGCTACAATTCACCAATGTTTTCGTCAGTCTTTTAGAGATTTAGTCATTGGTGATGACGTTATAGCAGGTTAGTGTCTGCTTTTATTTTTGGTGTCTGATTAATATTTGCTGGTATTTGTTCACTTTAGCTATTTATACTTTGATTTGCATTTCAATGTGTTTATTTTTTTCCACTGCAAATTAGAACAGAAACGGTATAAAAAACACACAAACATTCAGACAGTTATAGGTAGTGTACATTGTTATGGGTCAATGATGCTAACATTTGGCACAAATCCATCAATTTCCCCTTTCTAGCTGTTCTTCATAGAACCCGCACTATCCATGCGTGTTTCCTTGTCAATTAGTAATGCTATATTTCATTGCACAACAATAGTCTATCATTTTTTGGCAAAAAAGAGAGAAATCACAGTTTAATTTGTTATTAATAGATTATTTTTAAATTTCACTTGTGCATGAACTAACGTTAAGCTGTTGAATGGTCAGTGTATGAGGTGGCTAGGCTTTAGCTTCAATTTTGATTGAATTATTTTCTAATCAGTTGTGTGTTATGTCATGAATATACGCCTGTAATGCATACTCCAGTCCGGCTTTTTGTCTGGCTTTTTTTATTTATTTAATTATTTTACCAGGAATGTCCCATTGAGATACAATATCACTTCTACCAGGGAGTCCTGGTCAAGACAGGCAACAAAGAACAAAGTTACAAAAATAATATGTCACAACACATAGACACACACACACACAAATAGTATAAGCCATAATCAATTATTAAAACATGTGCACTGTTCTAAATTGACAGTCTTTAATTTTTTTTTAAATATAGCGATAAATGGTACGGATTTCATATGTAGTATATAGAGGTGTGAACCTACACTGGTCTCACGGTTCGGTTCAGTAACGATTATCATGCCATCGATTTGGTTCAATTCGATATCTCGGTGGATCATGGTGCATTGACGATGCTTTCCATAGACAGTTTTATATTTTCTTCACAGCACAGCAATTATTGTATTAAAATGTATAAATATATTTATATACTTTTTGTAAAACAATTTTGTCCTTTAATACAATTTAATACAATATATAAACTGTACCTTTAAACAACACAAGCATTTATAGCAAATAAACAAATATAAATATCCCACTCACTTTCTGAGCCTTGTCTACCAAGTTCTTTCTTACATCCCTTTGATTGGTCACGCGCTCAACAGAAAGGGCTGCGATTGGCTCTTACACGCTGGCGCTCTTCACAGATGCACTCAAGGGCCACAGTGAGAGAGAGAGAGAGAAATGGAGATTACTTTCATTCTCTTAATTGCCGTGAAATAGGGGCTTTTGCTGTAAGTGTCAGTAAAACAGTGTTCAGCAAACACACATGCAGTGAAATTGTGCACAGATTTTACGTAGTTAGAGCGTTGTAAATACTCGTGCTCGCAGCTTGCCTCCCTCACCATAGTGAGCTACGGCGACATAGCGCATGTGAGATAAATAACGTCAGTACATAATAACTGGTTATGATTATTACTGAACCGATACCGAATTGTCCGCATCTGCATCGCGGTGCACTGAAGAAACGATTAATTTTGACACCCCTAGTAGTATATGTTGAAGCTCATTCCATACACATGGAGCATACTTGGAGAATGCAGATCGACTTAAATCTGTTTTTTAAAAAAATGGCATCATAAGTAAAAACACATCTGCTGATCTGTATTGTAAGTATTTGAACAGTACTCCAACAAATTAGATATATACTGTGGTAATTTCCCAATTAAAGCTTTAAAAAAGTCTGACACCGGTGCATACATATTGTAATAGACGTGCCAGGCACGAAAGCTTGACAGGCGTAACAACAGTAACTAAGGAGGGTGGGGCTTAGCGAAGGGTCAATTATAACTTGCAAATTTTACATAACATTTATTTGTTTCTTGATGAATAACTGTAAAAACTGATGTGAAGTGAGAGTTGATTTACCTTTGAAACATGTCATGAATCATACATACAGTTGAAGTCAGAATTATTAACCCACTGAATTATTAGCCTCCCTGTTTATTATTTTCCCCAATTTCTGTTTAACAGAGAATCTTTTTCTACACATTTCAAAATATAATAGTTTTAATAACTCATTTCTAATAACTGATTTATTTTATCTTTGCCATGATGACAGTAAATAATATTTGACTATATATTTTTCAAGACACTTCTATACAGCTTAAAGTAACAGTGAGTATGTTTACATAGACACCAATAATTCGATTTTAATGCGATTAAGACAATACTCGGATTAAGAGTCTACCATGTAAACAGCGATTTTTTGATTAATTTAATCTGATTAAGATCCTAATCGAACTAAAGAGAAATCGAATTAAGACGTGTGGAGTATGCTGATTTTAGTCGCATTATTGAAGTGCAGTACAGACATGTAAACACCTTAATCGAACTACTACCATCATGTAGGACTTTTCGTCACGACAATCCTTGATAATATCCTGATTATCTTGTTAATATAAGAAGGATAAATGTTAATATATTCACACTTGAATATATTAAGTTATATCCAAGGGTGACGCAGCTTGAATATAACTTAATATAAACAAAACAGATGAGTTATAAAAAAAAATTCACCCCCCCTTCACAGTTGTCATGAAGGGTAATATTAGCTATATGAACCAGAATTGTTCTTTGTACCAGGCTGTAAACACCTATTTTTCTGCTGTAAAGTTGGCCATTTCAAAAGTGGGGTCAATAGAAATGTGCTCTATTATGAAGCCAGGACTAGCGGAATTTTGATGAATTGCAGTTTCAGTTACTTCCGTATTTGCTTTGGGAGAGCGAGAGGTTGCCGCTTGATGATAGCTTGCCCCTAATATAACCATGCATCATTTTGGTGTGAGCAGGTTGTTCAAAAACAATCAGATTGTATGAATACATAACCGACAATTTACCAAAACATATAATAATAGTTATGCTGTCATGAGACTGTATTGAACAGTATTAAATGATTGAACACACTATTCTTTATAGTGTGTATTAAAACATGATACTGTAATTTCACATTCACTGGTGCAAAATACAGTCTCATTATGAGCTAGATTGTACTTCACAAGTGCATTTAAATTATTCTTCCCTGGGGAATTAGAGGAGCCAACATTAGACACACACACAAAATCTGACACGCATATAGGAAAAAAGAAAAGTGTTTTTATCACCTCTGAAGGAGCACACTCAATCTGATTTGCAAATGCTGCTGGTTGAATGATGTAAGATGTTAATGTAAATGTTCTCTCTTTCTAACTGGAAGGCAGCTCTCTGCTTCATTACGTGGAAATGAGAGTTGTTGCCTTTTACTCCAGATAGCAGTCCATTAGGGGGGCTTCTCTTTCACTGTCCCGAAAGGCATGATATCTGAGCCCCATGGACCATGATGCTTCATATCGACTCAACATTCTCTCATAATCTTTGCTGATCTTTTAACATCACAAAGGTTGGGTCTTAGGCACATTGTAACACAAAGCTAATGAAGAAGCATATCAGTCTTCTCCATCCAATTTGGCTAACTCTGAAATCAATGCATAGCTGTAAATTAGCCTCTCCTATTTTATTTCCTGCCTGACAACAGCAGGAGCACACTGAGAGATGGTAGAAAATGTGCCTGATGCTTAGTAAAGCATACTATTCACAATGTGTTATCATACCCTGTAAGAGAACAAGTCTGGCAACAGAGTTGAGGATCCAATTGCAGCATCTTTATTAAGAGAATCATCAGGCAGGTTAAGGTCACAACAGGAACAGACAGGAACATGGAGGTAATCCAAAACAGTAGTTGGGGTCAAAAGCGAAGAGATCGGTACAAGCGACAAACAACATGAAACAATAAACAACGCGAGGGTCAGAAAACACGGCAAAGCAAGACAATGAAACCCCTTCTAATGCTACAGGAAACAAACAAGACAGAAACGTGTATGTGTGAGTGACATGGATATATATACTTCTGGTAATCAGTCTATCATGAGTTCCAGCTGTGTGTGAGCAATCAGGGGGAATCAGAAACTGGTGTGTTTGAGGTTCATGTGAAGGGACTCGCTGGTCAAAACCAGTTCGAATCAGGCTTGGAAATTGGAGCTCCCAAACTGCTTCCGACATCCAGATCTGGATAACAGTTATCCAACTGTTTCCCCCCAACACTCCGGCCGCAGCTGTTCAGGACCTTGCAGCTAATTTCCTAAATAATTAGCCATCTAAGACAATGGAGCCTTCAGGATCTCCCATCACAAGACTTTTGCATCACGAGACTTTTCAACGACCGGTCTTGTGATTTTGGTGATCATGTGTTCACCCTCGAGGCATTCTAATTCCGGCTAGATGGACAGAATTCAGAGACAAAGGGATATCTAGCAAGTAATGCAAATGAATGAGAGACTTAAGAAAGACAATTCCTTTAAATGTTAAAACCAAGGCAAAATTTGATATTCTGAATAATAGCCATAGGTTTACTTAGGTGCTTTGTTTATTCCAACCAACCAGGTTAACAATGTGTTGTTACCCTTATAACAGGTTAAAATGATCTGTATGTGTCTGAAATGCTTCATGTTTGCTGTTGAACCAAACCCTTTTTTATTTGCAATACATTGGTGTAAATAAAAACTTAAGTAATACGAACTGTATTCGTCTTGTAACATTCAATGTCAGATAGTTACAATCTTACCAGAGAGTCTCTTGGAGTCTGTTAATAATTGACCGTGGCTACGCTGGTACGGGGCTGCGCGCTGGTACGTGGCTACGCCTGTCAGTCATTGGAAGACAGAATCATGAGGGATGGACTAGAGCAGGTCACTTAAAAGCCCCTGCAGCCCTAAAATCTTTGCTTTTAGCATCAAGCTGGCTCGCGCCTGTTTTTGCTCTCTGCCCCCTCTCGCCTGCCCGGACACCGCGCCGCACGTGATTGGGTCACCGCCATGCAAACCTCTTAAGTTTCGGACCGCGAAACTCACCACGACTCAGCAGCGTTCACTACCCCGGTAACACAGGACAACGACCTCGCTTCACCAGCGAGGGAATCCTAAAGACGTCACCCGAAACCACCCTATCTCGAGCGCCACGTGGTTCCTCAGGCCAGCCCGGCGAGGGAAACTCGAATCAAGAAGACTTCAACAAACGCGCGCAAGTAACACGAACAACTGTTGTCTCTTTCTGATTTGGTGCCTATGATCTTAAGCAGTTAAAGATAAGTCAAATCTCTGCTTTTGCGCTTTCTCAGGTGATTCTAAGATCTAGTACGAAAGTCTAGAATTAATTTGGGACGGTTGCTAACTCATTTTGCATCCTCTGAACTGCCTGTGTGTATGTGTGTGTGTGAATGTGTGTGTGCATTTGTTTGTTGTTTGCCTATTACGTAGTTAGCCTCATGTATCGTAGTGTAGCTCAAAAAACCTTTGTTCTCCTTTGTTAGAACTGTGTTCTTGTTTATGTGCTTCTAAGTCATTGCCTCAAGCTGTAGATCATGTTACCTTGCTAAAAGTTAACCCTATTCTGTGTTATGTTATTATTGTTGGCCACGGAAATAATATAGACAAGATTAGTAAAATGTGATGTCTCTATATGCGGGACAAATTTCAGATAAAGTGTGAACCTTTTGATCTGATTCAATCCGACTCAATTGAGTCGAATCAATGATTCGAATCTTCAAGATCCGAGTCATTGATATGAGCTAATAAAATCCCTAATCGATCTTATAACGTAGATTGATTTCTTACACATGATAGTATTTGTAGTCTAGTTCAGTAACAGATGTGTAGTTCTCCAGCGATCTGCAACCGCTAGACTGACATACCCTTGACTTTTTTTAAAGGTCGTGAGATGGAAACGCTAAATATTTTTGGCATTTACACTCTACAATAAACTGACTCAAAACTGACTCCCCAAAATTTACTGTAAAAGTATACAGTATATAACAGTAGTATACAGTATAATACAGTATAATTATACTGTCAAATTTTACATTCATTCATTTTCTTTTCAGCTTAGTCCTATTTATTAATCTGGGGTTGCCACAGCGGAATGAACTGCCAACTTATTAATGAACCAGCATATGTTCCAGCTGCAACCCATCTCTGGGAAACATCCATAAACTCTCATTACCACATATACACTAAGGACAATTTTAGTTTACCCAATTCACCTGTACCGCATGTCTGGGAGAAACCGGAGCACCCGGAGGAAACCCACGCGAACACGGGGAGAAAATGCAAGCTTCACAGAGAAATGCCAACTGACCCAGCCAAGACTCGAACCAGCGACCTTCTTGCTGTGAGGCAACAGCACTACCTACTGCGTCACTCGTCAAATTTGACAATTTAAGTAAAATTTATTCTTCCTAAAACACCTGTATTTGAAATTGGATGAATGTTGATGTCACAATGGAAACCGCCAAAAATCTTTGTAAGTCAATGGTTACAGGTTTCCAGATTTCTTCAGAATATCTTATTTTGTGTTCAACAGAAGAAAGAAAGTCAGGTTTGGAACAGGTAAAACAGGTTTAAAACAAGTAAAACATGATTAAATGATGATCATCCCTATGTCATTGCATCATCAAGCATTTTTTTTCTCCAATTGATTATGACATAATATATGATAAAAAAGCAATTAGTTAATTTTACTTTTAAAAAGTGAGTAAACCCATTGCTATAAAACAATCTAAAAATAACTAATAATAAGATTAATTATATTAATAATAATTTATAATATATTTAGATATTGATCACAGTAAATAAAATTATATATAATTTCTATATTAATAAATTAATAATAAAAATAATTAAATTAAGTCAACTTAACCGTTTCAAGTTACAATACACACTTAGTTACAAACAATTACATTTGCTGTTTGTATTACTTTTTTACATTAAGTGTAAACAACAAAGTTCTTGATTTTTTTTATTTTTTTTTCTGGGGGAGGGGGGGGGGGGGTAATTGTTTTGTGTTCACTCCACTTAAATTGTAAAAATGAATATGTTAACTCAATTTCTTTATGTTGTCACAACACAAATCGATTGTGTGGAACCCAGCATTTTTTACAGTGCACTCAAAAAAATTACTTTGCTGCTTGTTCAAACTTATTTAAAGTGAGTAGCATCAACACAATTCTTAAGTTTTTTGGGGACAACTAAATTGTTTTATGCACAATCCACTTAAATTTGTAGAAATTAATTAATAATAATTAAGAAAGAAGTTAATTAATTTATGTTGGGACAAAATTAATACATTTTGTGGAATAGTACTTTTTACTTTTACGTTTACTCACTTTTTGAAGTAAAGTCACCTTGACAAATTGTGTAGCTCTAATATAACTGTAGAGCAACTAAGATCAGCTGTGCCAAAGCCTTTTGAAAGCAAGCCTGAAATGATTAGCCTAAAAAGCAAAATGACTAATGCTAATGCTGCCTCTATTGCAGTATGCAGGGAAGGAGACCAAAAACCGCTATGTGATTGGCTACAATGTGTTTTAAGTGACCAAGTTAGCATTAAGCTGGGGTCACGCTGGACTATTCTCCCTATAGACTTCCATACATACGCACACGAATGCGTCAGACCGGAAACGCAAGGTCGTGCGTCAAGTTTCGCAGATCACTGCGCTGGAAAGTTTAAGCTTGGTGAACTCTGACCTGCAAAATCACATTACTTGACTGCGTGAGACCAACCGAGGATCAATACATGACCTCTATGTACAGAAATTTAAAATATGGACTCTCGCTTTTGTTAAATGTCTAATCATCTTGTTTAATCCTGGCCCTTTACGCAGCGCTGTACAACAGAATTTCGCACGCGCAAACTCTAGTGTGAACGCAGCTTTACTTGTATTTTAATAGTAAGTAACACTCCATTCACACGGAGCATCAGCGTCAACGCTTCACATTCACTTTGAATGGGTGACGTCAGGCGTTGCAAAACCCCTCTAAAACCAGGCTGGTCGACCATCTAAAACCAGCCAACCATCTTAGGCTGGCTTAAGTTGGATTTTTCAGCAGGATTTTCAGGCTCTAATGGAAGTGTCAGTCAATCAGATCGCTTTATGCAAATACCTTAGCTCAGACAGTAGTCGATTGCAGACTTACTTTATTGGCTGACGCTGCTATGACGATTGCGTCAGCCCCAACTTCAGACACACCCTCGGTCAAGCGTTGACGCTGAAGCCCTGTGTGAATGCACAGTAATACTCTGGCTGTGCCTCCATCTTGGTTAAGATTTAATTGTTGTGTTACTGATTGGATTGTCATAACCTGTGGTACGCTTACAACTTTCTGAAATTTTGTCTCATCACTATTTTTTAATTTCTCCTCTCAGCAGGCACAGGATGTCAACATGACATCAGATTGACGTTGTACCCCAATGTCGTGGGACACTGCATTTTGTTTGGAAATTAAAATAGTGTTGTCCAACATCAAACAGACATTGCATTTTGGTTTAACGCAACCTAAAAGCAACAAAATATTAACATCTAATGATGTTACAGCTTGGCGTGTGGACGTTACCAATATGACGTCTATCAGATGTTGGATTTTGGTTGCCACACCCAACAAATAAATGTCAGCATTTCACATCAATAAGACATTAGTTTAAAATTCTGGCTCGAAGTTGGATTTCGGTCACTTTCCAACACAACCTAAAATCAACCAAATATCAACATCATTTAACATCATTATTGGACGCCGAAATAGCACTGTCCTTAGACTCTGAGGCCCTAAATCTAACCTAATATTAACATCTTATGACAATGTGTGTCTGTTAGGATCCTTCTTGCTATCATCTAATTTGCCATCTTTCTACATGTCTACATTTAAAACAACAAATTTGAGTGTGCAAAAGACGTGACATGAACACCTCCTACAACAACACGATCAAAACGGCATCTGTTCAACATTAGGATAATCCACACAATTAAAATGAATTAGCAAAAGCACATTTAAGATGGGATTTGAGACAAGGTTTAAAAGTAATTTGACAATCATTTCCACCTTTAAATCGCAGCTGTTCCAGAAAACACAGCTGAATGCTCTGGAATCTATAACAGTTAATCGAAGAATTAGGAGGTATAAGAAGAAAAACAGATGAAGATGAAACAAGCCAAAACTGTCAGGGTTCTGCCACTCTGGTCTTGTTAACTCTTGTTTTGGTGGCAGAGTCCAGACACTAGCTCTGCCTTGTCATGCCCTGTTGCGCTCGGCTCGAGTTTTCTCGGGTCGAGCGCTTGTGTTCTGTCATTGTGCGTGTCTCTGTATGAGCGCCAATCGTGGGCGCGCTTGGACCCTGCGCGTTCCCGCTTTACGTGGGCGTGCGGAGTTTGGGTGTGTTTACGGTTGTGCGCTCTCGTCCGGGTGTTTCTGTTTGTCTGTTTGCAGCGTGGTGTTTCAGTCCCAGCGTCTCTGTCTAGTTGGGTTCGGTTTCGGTCGGCGCTGGGATGAAGCACGCACGCTGCGTCTGTGTGAGCACACGGTGAGTGTTTTCATTCATTGTGTGCTCGTGTCTCGCGTCAGTCTTCTGTTGGTGTTGTGTTTGGCACGTGGCGTATGTTTACATGCGCCGCGTGCTTGTGTGTGTGTGTGTTATGTCATGTGCTCGTCAGTCTATTGTCTAGCCCCACCCTTCTTGTTAACCCATTATTAGTTTATCATGTTCACCTGTTTGTTAATTTACTTGTGCTTAAAATCTCCTGTTGTCTGCTGTCCTGTGCCAGTTCGTCATCTTTTCTCCTTGTCTTGACGTTGTAGCCTTGTCCTGTCCTGTTTCCCTGCCAGCCTGCCCAGTGAAGTTTATTTGTATGTTTTGTTAATGTTTTCCCCCTCGGGGTAGTTTATTTTGCTGTTTGTTTTATTTAAGTATTAATAAATACCCATTTTCCCTGCGTTTGAGTCCTCGCTCCCTTTTCCCCACCCACCGACCTTGACAGTACGAACTGGCCAACAGAGGACTCAGCAGAAATATGGGTATCTTCCTTTTCCCATCTCCCAGTTCTCGTCCCTCTGCATGCCAGCAGAAGGAGCGTTTTGGTAATCTCCTTTCACTCCATCAAGGGGAATCTACAGTGAAGGAGTTTGCATACCAGTTTGTCTATGCTGCAGAGGGGCTTGAATCTACCAACACTGCACTGAAGGAGGCGTTCAACGCTGGACTCAACAGCCCCCTTCAGGCCTGGGAGATGGGAATGCTGGGGATTTTAACATTCTGGCAGTTTGTGAGTTATATCTACCACAGCCAGGGAAATGGTGGCCTGCCTCCACTTGGTCCACCACCCCTCCCACTCACAGACTGCCAAATCCCCAGTCCTCCGATGACCCACCAGCGGAGACGGAGGAGGAAGAACAGGCCTTCCTCACCGGTCACCCACCTAGAGGTGACTGAACCTGCTGCAGCCCATCCAGCTACCACCTTGGCTGCAGCATCATCCCCTGAGGTGCCCGAAAATGACACTGCAGCACTTAGAGAGGTGGTGGAGTGCCCAGCAGTGCCTGAAAAGGTGGCCAGCTTCCCGCCACCTAAACAAAGGAAGCATAGGAGGAGAAAGGACTCCTCCACCACAGCGGCTCCAGCCCCAGTGCGCCCGCCAGTGTCGGCTCCAGCCCCAGTGCGCCCGCCAGTGTCGGCTCCAGCCCCAGTGCGCCCGCCAGTGTCGGCTCCAGCCCCAGTGCGCCCGCCAGTGTCGGCTCCAGCCCCAGTGCGCCCGCCAGTGTCGGCTCCAGCCCCAGTGCGCCCGCCAGTGTCGGCTCCAGCCCCAGTGCGCCCGCCAGTGTCGGCTCCAGCCCCAGTGCGCCCGCCAGTGTCGGCTCCAGCCCCAGTGCGCAGCTCAATGACTGCTCCAGCCCGGCTCCTAGCCCTGCCGGCACCACCCAGACGTCTTGCCCTGCCGGCACCACCCAGACGTCTTGCCCTGCCGGCACCACCCAGACGTCTTGCCCTGCCGGCACCACCCAGACGTCTTGCCCTGCCGGCCCCAGCCCGGCGTCTTGCCCTGCCGGCCCCAGCCCGGCTCCTTGCCCTGTCGGCCACAGCCAGGTCTCTAGCCCTGCCGGCACCACCCAGACGCCTAGCCCTGCCGGCTCCCCACAGGCCTCCAGCCCTGCCGGCTCCCCACAGGCCTCCAGCCCTGCCGGCTCCCCACAGGCCTCCAGCCCTGCCGGCTCCCCACAGGCCTCCAGCCCTGCCGGCTCCCCACAGGCCTCCAGCCCTGCCGCCTCCCCACAGGCCTCCAGCCCTGCCGGCACCACCCAGATGCCTAGCCCTGCCGGCACCACCCAGATGCCTAGCCCTGCCGGCACCACCCAGACGCCTTGCCCTGCCGGCACCACCCAGACGTCTTGCCCTGCCGGCACCACCCAGACGTCTTGCCCTGCCGGCCCCAGCCCAGTCTCTTGCCCTGCCGACCCCCCTCAGGCCTCCAACCCTGCCGGCACCACCCAGACGCCCAGCCCTGCCGGCTCCCCACAGGCCTCCAGCCCAGTTGATTTTCCTCAGGCCTCCAGCCCTGCTGGCTCCCCACAGGCCTCCTATCCAGTTGGCTCCAGCCCAGTCGGCTCCTCTTAGGCCTCCAGCCCAGCCGGCTCCCCGCAGGCCTCCAGCCCTGCCGGCTCCCCTCAAGCCTCCAGCTCAGCCGGCTCCAGTCCAGTCGGCTCCTCACAGGCCTCCAGCCCTGCCGGCTCCCCACAGGCCTCCAGCCCAGTTGATTTCCCTCAGGCCTCCAGCCCTGCCAGCTCCCCACAAACCCCCTACCTTGCCTCTCCTGAAGGATTCTCCCTGGGTCGTCCCTCCTGCTCCTCCCTGGTGTGCCCCTATACCACCCTGGACTGACCCCCCGGCTCCACCTTGGTCCCTTGTCCTTCTGGCCCCGCCCTGGACTGTTCCTCCTGTTCCTCCCTGGTCTTGCCCTCCCATCCCTCCCTTGTTCGTCTTGTTGGGCCTGGCTTGGCTCCCCTCCCTCCCCCCCTTCATGTTGTCTTGCATGTTCACTTCCCTGTCTTGTGTGTGTTGATGTTGCCTGTTTTGTTGTCTTGTGGTGTTTCTTGTCTGTCTTGTACCTTGTTGAGTGTTCCCTTTAGGGACGCCAGGTGGCGTCCCTTTTGGGGGGGGCTAGTGTCAGGGTTCTGCCACTCTGGTCTTGTTAACTCTTGTTTTGGTGGCAGAGTCCAGACACTAGCTCTGCCTTGTCATGCCCTGTTGCGCTCGGCTCGAGTTTTCTCGGGTCGAGCGCTTGTGTTCTGTCATTGTGCGTGTCTCTGTATGAGCGCCAATCGTGGGCGCGCTTGGACCCTGCGCGTTCCCGCTTTACGTGGGCGTGCGGAGTTTGGGTGTGTTTACGGTTGTGCGCTCTCGTCCGGGTGTTTCTGTTTGTCTGTTTGCAGCGTGGTGTTTCAGTCCCAGCGTCTCTGTCTAGTTGGGTTCGGTTTCGGTCGGCGCTGGGATGAAGCCCGCACGCTGCGTCTGTGTGAGCACACGGTGAGTGTTTTCATTCATTGTGTGCTCGTGTCTCGCGTCAGTCTTCTGTTGGTGTTGTGTTTGGCACGTGGCGTATGTTTACATGCGCCGCGTGCTTGTGTGTGTGTGTGTTATGTCATGTGCTCGTCAGTCTATTGTCTAGCCCCACCCTTCTTGTTAACCCATTATTAGTTTATCATGTTCACCTGTTTGTTAATTTACTTGTGCTTAAAATCTCCTGTTGTCTGCTGTCCTGTGCCAGTTCGTCATCTTTTCTCCTTGTCTTGACGTTGTAGCCTTGTCCTGTCCTGTTTCCCTGCCAGCCTGCCCAGTGAAGTTTATTTGTATGTTTTGTTAATGTTTTCCCCCTCGGGGTAGTTTATTTTGCTGTTTGTTTTATTTAAGTATTAATAAATACCCATTTTCCCTGCGTTTGAGTCCTCGCTCCCTTTTCCCCACCCACCGACCTTGACAAAAACGATATGAAGCAGCAAGATTATGCTGAGCTTTAAACGTGAAATGCAGAATCTAGTACTCAATATACTGTTAAACAAGAAAGTTTTTTTATTGCTTAAGATCAGGAGAAATGTGCTCTTTGGAAGATGTTGTAGTAATTATGCAGATGGATAAATCATGAACCAACTGAAGTTTTGGTAACACTTTATTTTGATGGTCCATTTAAGTATTAGTAGACTGTCTGCTTAATATCTGTTGATCCTGCTACTTCAACAGACATTTAACTGACTATAAGAAACTTTGCAAGTGCATGCCAACTCTCACAACAATTCATTTATTATTTCAAAAGTTCACACTTAGCTGATGATTTATAATAAGTTTGTTTGGCTGTCCCGGGATTGAGCGCTGAGGCCTCGCAGGGCGAGTAGGGAAAATTGAGCTCAGGTAGATCTCAAAAACTCCCTGGCTGATGTGGCTAAGTTGAACTACTTTAAGAAGTAAAAATACTGATGCTGGGAGCTAGACAATAGTGCCCATTTGGCTTAGTCTGTTACATATGACAGATATATTTGGACAGTGGGAGGAAACCGGGAAACCCGGGGGAAACCCACATAGACACGGGGAAAACATGCTAACAGAAATGACAACCGGCCCGGTGAGGAACAGAGCCGGCGGTGTTTTTGCTGTAGGGCAACAGTCCTTACCACTTGGCTGCCGTGCCACCCAATCTAGGTGAAAAGGGAGGAGAATGGGAAGAAGGACGAAGATTTAGAATTATTACTTATCGGGCCTAAATCCTGTACACAACAGTTCTCACAACTCAACCTGCAACTAGAGGGATACAAAGTTAGCGTTAGCTCTACTATAAAAGATCTGGGTGTCATATTAGACAGCAATTTAACTTTCGAAAATCATATCCCATGTCACAAAAACTGCCTTCTTTCATCTGAGAAATATTGCTAAATTGCGAAGTATGCTATCCATATCGGATGCAGAAAAGCTAGTTCATGCTTTCATGACTTCTAGGCTAGACTACAGTAATGCTCTGTTAGCTGGTTGCCCAGCATCCTCTATTAACAAACTTCAGCTAGTACAAAATGCAGCAGCCAGAGTTCTTACCAGGTCTAGAAAATATGATCATATCACCCCAATTTTATCCTCCTTACACTGGCTGCCTGTTAAGTTTCGTATTGAATTTAAAATATTACTCCTTACCTATAAAGCTTTAAATAATCTAGCTCCTGTTTATCTAACCAACCTCCTGTCTCGCTACAACCCAACCCGCTCTTTACGATCTCAAAACTCAGGGCTTCTGGTAGTACCTAGAATATCGAAGTCGAGTAAAGGAGGTCGAGCCTTCTCATTTATAGCCCCTAAACTCTGGAATAGCCTTCCTGATAATGTCCGAGGCTCAGACACACTCTCGCTCTTCAAAACTAGATTAAAGACCTATCTTTTTAGCAAAGCATACACTCAGTGCAGTACATAACGGTATGACGCATGATGTGCCCCACACATGTTTTTCCTTTTGTGGTATGATTTTGATTTTGTGGTATGAACAGCAGCTACGCTAATTATTCTCCTTATTCTGTATTTCCACCTGGGGGTACTCATCTCGAGGCCCTCAGACTATGCAGTGCCACTGACGCAATCCAAGACCAGCGACGAGATGATCCCAAGGTTCTCGGGACCAGACAATCCTGAGGAGCTGCTGTGGTGGTCATCGTGGAGTGAGAGCATGAGACTGACTCCTGTGACGCTCTAAGGACAGACGAGTCTTCGCTGAGGTCCAGCTTCCTGCGCCTAGACTGCAGCTCTGCACAAGACGTTTGGCCATAGGAGAAATGGTCGTGCCCAACTGAGCCAGGTTTCTCTCGAGGTTTTTTAAATCTTCGCTTTCGCCAATTGGTAAAGTTTTTTCCTCGCCGCTGTCGCCTCTGGCTTGCATGGTTCGGGATCTGTAGAGCTGCACATCGATGGATTTGCTCTTCAGTGTTTGGACTCTCAGTAGTGATTATTAACCCACACTGAACTGAGCTAAACTGAGCTAAACTTAATCTCTGAAAACTGAACTGACACTGTTTCAATTCACTATAATCTTCCATGTGAAGCTGCTTTGACACAATCTACATTGTATAAGCCCTATACAAATAAAGATGAAGATAGTTGTGGAATGAAGACTGTGGTTATTTATAGTGACTTAGGAATCATATCATTGGAGGATCATGATTAGCTGTGGTCAATCATAAGCAGATAATCCTTTCTAAATTAGTTTATAAATAAACTTCACTTAGTGTCTAATAGGGATGCTGCAATACTCAGTATAATACTGAACTGATCGGTACAGCCTCATCTGAACAGCTGAATGACAGTTACGACTCGCAAATTAAGTCTTGCTTTCAAAGATTAGAGTAATTTATGATCAATAATTGTGTCCTTCTGTTTGACTTGATGAGAATTCAAAGACAAATTGTGCTGTATGTAACTTTGTCACTGTGCTGCATCTGTGCTGCATCTTAAACTAAAAACATCTTATTTCTGCTGTCTGTGTTTTTATTAAAGGTGCTGTATGTACGTTTTTTGACTCTTTTAAAGCATAAAAACACCATAATATGTTTGCAAACATTTGCTAAGTGAACATAGTTGTTTATCTAAAAAGCACTGCTAAAGTCAGATATTCTGCTTTGAAGATGTGAGTTAAATACTTGTCATGATTTGATTATAACTGCAAATCAATGATAGGGTGAAATAGCCTACTGTAATGTCTGCAATTATATTAAATAAATAAATAAATGCAACATATATGAACATATACAAAATCTTACAGTCTCTGATATGTTCCCAATTACAGAAAAACTACACACAGCACACATTTGGTCCTTATTTGGGTTCAAAAACAAGAAGCAACATATAGCCTACAGTCAGTGCAAACCTCTTATCTGTATCTTTTATCTTCACCAGCACATGTAACCTCTTGTTAAAGAGTAATTCCGTCATTCCGAGTTCATAAAAGTCTAAAAGGTGATGATAATAGTTTAACCCGGCAGTTTATTCATGTTTTAGGTTGTTGAAACAATCATTGTTTTTTTCGGGCTTCTCCTTTTTGTTTTTTCATGCATTATTACGGTGTAATATCTTGGCTTGGTATTTAAAAATGGTGCTTTCTTTGTTTTCATTCTCTTGCTTGTGTATGTGCTTAGGTTTCTCTATAAACCAATAGCGTTCAGCTGCACACGTAGCTCCGCATTTTGGTACCCTTTTGTTGTGCTAGGTACCCTTTGAAAGGGTACCCAAAAAGTGGTATGGTACGATTCGCTTTTTGGTACCTTTTGACAGTGGAAACGGCCATAAAAGTGTAACAAACCGTACCGTACCACTCTGTGAAAACTGGCCATTAGGCTCAATAGTCAGGCACATTCACATCAATCTTGCAACCTGCGCTTGCATGGACTCAGAGGAGGAGCAGAGTGAAAATGTGTTTTGATCCAGGAGTGCAATACCTAATTCAACCACTGGGTGTCAAACTTACATACAGCACCTTAAATGAAACAACAAGAGATAATAAAATCACTCTGCTCTTGACTGAATAACTATATAGCTCAGCAAGGGATAACCTTTTTATTTCATTTATACAGTGAAGATTGCATACATTACGCAGTGTTCTTTTATTATACTTTTCAGTTTAACTGAAATCTACTGTTATAGTGCATTCATTTTGTGTTGTTTCTTGTTTGTATAGTTTTTTTTATTTAAATTTTATTTGACAGTGCTTTTTTACTGAACACCATAAATCGAACCATGCAGAAACTCTGACCTAAGAGCGAAAACCAAACAGAGCCATGAGAAGTCTGAATAAACCACCAACTATTCCAGCATATGTTTAACACAGCGGATGCCCTTCCAGCTGCAACCCAGTATTGGGAAACACCCATACACACTCATTTACTACAGCCAATTTAGTTTATTTAATTCACCTATAGCGCATTTGTTTGAACTGTGGGGGAAACCGGAGCACCTGGAGAAAACCCACGCCAACACAAGGACAACATGCAAACTCCATACAGAAAGGCTAACTGGCCCAGCCAGGACTCAAACTAGCAACCTTCTTGCTGTGAGGCCACAGTGCTAACCACTGAGCCACTGTGCACCTCATCCATCCATTTTAGTATAATTTGTTCATCTCGTAATTAGAGATAAATGTATTAATTTGTATGAATTAGCCACTTTTCTGACAATACTTAAAATTGTTAAGTTTCCTTTGCAATTACAAATCGCAAACATTCAACATGTTTAATCCTGTTGTGTTGGGGGAAACCACGAGGATTAATGAATTTGGACATTATCACATGAAACGAAACAATATCCAATCAAAAAGTGAGCTGAAAGAAGATGGAAGCATGACAAATGAAGTCATGGCACAGCGCAAAAATAATTAAATAAAGGAAATCAATCCAATCTTGATGCAAAAACTTTTAACAAGTCTATAGTCATAACAACCTTGAAAACAATAGATAACAAAATATAAAATTTAGGCAAGGCAAGTTTATTTATATAGCACATTTTTTACACAATGGAAATTCAAAGTGATTTACATGAACAAGAAGAAAAGAAAGAAGAAAATAAAAACAACAAAAAATTTAAATTATTAAAAACAGATAAAACAGGTTAAAATGTGTTAAAACAGGTTTTAAAGGAATGAAAAAGAAAAGAAAGACATAATAGTGTAATCTGTCAGACGCAGCACAGTGCTCATTTATTAAAGGCACAGCTAAACAGATATGTTTTAAGTCTTGATTTGACTGTGCCTGTCACAATCACCAACAATCTAGCCCATGCAGATGGCTGAAGAACTAAAAATCTGCCACCAAATGAACTACAAATCCCATCATACCTGTTCCGGTTCACATTTGATTGCAAACACACAGAGCTGAAGTGTACCAATGTACCATTTGCTCCTGTTACTGACCTTTGCCTGTCTGACCATCATCTGTTTAATAAAAACTGCAGCTGGATCCTCAACTCTATTGTCAGCATCCTTCCCTGACAGTGCCTAATGTTGGACCCCATCTCATAATTTCTGAAAGCTGATTACAGCAGCGGGGGGCGTAATAGCTGAAGGCCGATTCACCCTGGTTTGACTGAACTATTGGAATTTCTAATTTACTTGATCCGAATGATCTGAGTGATCTGTTAGGTTTATATTCAGTGAGCATATCTGTAATGTATTGAGGTCCTAGTGAGGACTAGTAATAATACTTTAAAATCTATTCTGAATGTAACTGGGAGCCAGTGTGAAAACCTGAGGACAGGTGTGATGTGTTCAGATTTTCTGGTTCTGGTTAGAATCCTGGTAGCAGTGTTCTGGATGAGCTGCACTGTCTGACTGTCTTTTTGGGAAGGCCAGTGAGGAGTCCATTACAGTAATCCCCTCTGCTGGTGATAAAAGCATGAACAAGTCCTCACTGGAAACAAAGCATGTAATTCTTGCAATGCTTTTGAGATGATAGTATGCCGATTTATTTACTGCTTTGACCTGACTACTGAAACTCAGATCTGACTCCAGAGTCACACCAATATTCTTGATCTTATTTTTGTTGTTTGACACTTGGAGCCAAGGTACGCATTTACCTCGAGAACCTCATCTCTGTTCCCAAATGCAATGACTTCATTTTTCTCTTTGTTTAACTAAAGAAAATTTTGGCACATCCACCTGTTCTACAATGGGGCTGTAGTCATTAGGCAATAAGGCTAAGTAGATCTGAGTGTCATCAGCATAGCTGTGGTAGCAGATTTGGTTCTTTCTCATTATTGACTCAATGAACCGACAACTATTCCAGCATATGTTTTATGCAGCGGATGCCCTTCCAGCTGCAACCCAGTACTGGAAAACACCCATACACACTCATTCACACACACACACTCATACAATATTGCCAATTCAATCCATCCAATTCACCGACATGTCTTTGGACTGTAGGAGAAACCAGAGCACCCACCACCCAGAGGTAACCCACGCGAACACGGCGAGAACATGGTGTACATAATTCATTCATTCTTTTTTTTTCGGCTTAGTCCCTTTATTAATCTAGGGTCACCACAACGGAATGAACTGCCAACTTATCCAGCATATGTTTTACGCAGCGGACGCCCTTCCAGCTGCAACCCATCACTGGGAAACATCCATCCACTCTCATTCACACACATACACTACGGACAATTTCATTCATTCATTCATTTTCTTGTCGGCTTATTCCCTTTATTAATCTGCGATCGCCACAGCGAAATGAACTGCCAATTTATCCAGCATATGTTTTACGCAGCGGATGCCCTTCCAGCCACAACCCAACACTGGGAAACATCCATACACTCTCATTCACACACATACATTATGGGCAATTTAGCCTACCCAATTCACCTAGCACATGTCTTTGGACTTGTGGGGGAAACTGGAGCACCTGGAGGAAACATGCAATCTCCACACAGAAATGCCAACTGACCCAGCTGAGGCTCGAACCAGTGACCTTCTTGCTGTGAGGCGATCGTGCTACCCACTGAGACACCGTGACACCCTGCGTACATAACTCACTCCAAAAAAATCAATCAATCAATTAAATAAAATAATAATAACAATAATAATAATAATAATAAATAGACAAATTTAAAAAACAAGATCTACAATGTTCTCTTTTGTATCACACAATCTACGTTATTTCCAGTATTTTACATATCCTTATCAAGTTCAACATTTCAAGGGCGGCGTCTATGTATCATTCCAATCACTATCATCACCCTTTCTGGTAACACTTTATAATAACTACACACTATGAACCATTTATTAATCATTAGCAAATAGTGAATTCATTATCTGTTAATCATTAACTCTACATAAATAGACGTTAGTAAGCAGTTTTTAACTGCAGCTACAAATGCTGTATTCTTGACTTACAACCACATTCATAATGTGCTTAATAATTGTACTTTCATACTTTGTTAATGATTTATTTTTCATTACTAAATTAAGCATTACACTATTTACAACCCAGTTATTTAAGCATAGTTGGTGTTTTTTTTAAATCATTCAGAATGAGTTAGTAAATGATTAATAAACTATTAAAATTAACATTTATAAATCTTATTATTCAGGCATATATTAATAGTTAATTTGTATGTTAATAAATGCTTTATTAACTCAATTTCATCCAGTTTTGTGACCTAATCTAAAGTGAGGACTATTTATGCTTTATAAATCCCTTATAAATGACAATTAAAGGCTTAGTTAAATTCTAAACAGGAAAAAAGTACATAAACGACATTATTCATTCCTATTTTGAATTTCCTATTTGAAGATCCACAAATGAAACTGTATTTCAAATAAAAAATGATTCTTTGCAACCTTATCTAAAATAAAATTACTGTACAGTTTAAACATTGCATCTTATTATATTGTAAAATTGTTATATTGTTGTTGTATTATCCAATTTTATGTCGTATTTTGACACTCCTGTTAATCAGTAATGTTTAAACTTTACAATAATTTTACTTTTTAGATAAGATTGCAATGATTATTGCTCATTTGACACTGAGCCTTTAATTGTCATTTATAAGAGATTTATAAAGCATGAATAGTCCTCACTTTAGATTAGGTCACAAAACTGCATGAAGTTGAGTTAATAAAGCATTTATTAACATACAAATTAACTAATAATATATGCCTGAATAATAAGACATATAAACGTTGATTTCATTAGTTTATTAATTATTTACTAACTCATTCTGAATTATCTTAAAAACCATCGACTACTCTTAAATACAACTGGTTTGTTAATAATGCAATACTTAATTTAGTAATGAAAAGTAAATCATTAACAAAGTATAAAAGTACAATTATTAAGCACATTATAAATGTGGTTGTAAGTCAGGAATAGATCATTTGTAGCTGCAGTTATAAACTGCTTACTAGTGTCTATTTATGTAGAGTTAATGATTAACAGATCAGGATTTCACTAGATGCTAATGTTTAGTTAATGATTCATAGTGTGTAGTTATTATAAAGTGTTACCCAATTTCTTTCTGCCTGTCATCCACCAAGTTTATTCTCAAGTCATAAAAGATTTTGTGAGATTTCCAGTGTTTACAGCTGGGATTGTGTTAGTGTGTGGTGTGCTGTCTTCGTCACATTGCTGCACACCACACACTGCAGTAGCAAAAACTTCATTCTAGAATTCTTTTGTCCTCATATTTGTGGTCTCTCACCTTTTGAGCGTCTTAATACACTTTGGTCTACTCATCTATGTCGATCTTAAACCCCTGTTATAAACCTGGGGATACTATACTGTCAGCACAATTCACCAGATAAAGTGTTAAACTGAGGGTCTGATTATTTTTAGTATTTATCTGAAATAACTGTGAATGATAAATCAGTGCTTGCTCATGCCATGGTTGTTTCATGCCGACTTCAATTAGGTGTTGTTTCTAAGATTAGATAGTCCTGTTGAATCATACTCTTGTTGCTTTGGCAAAAAAACAAAAACAAATCCATTTTATTAGAAGGGTTCAAGTAATTATCCCTTTTCGCCACTGCTTTTCTTTTCATTTGGTGACGGTGTCTAGAGCCGCTGGGGAATGACACTGATTGTTATTTGCATGAGCCCCCATATCATTCCTCTCTATGCTCATTTCTACCCGTTTCATTTTCAAATGCAGTGAAAGCCCACAAGGCAGAAGCCATCTGTCTGCTGAGATGTGAAACAAACACCTGCAGATAGCTTGAGCTGCCAGCACTCTCTCTTATCTTTAGGCAAAGAAAATGGAGCATGAGCGGGAGAGAGAGAGTCACCGAGAAATGAGACACGGAAATGTGAGAATTATCTGTCTCGGTGCACTCCTCTTTAAAGTTGAGGGATGTTAACAATGTTTATAATCATTTTCCCAAACTCTATTTCAGTGTCGTCATGATAAATGTAAACTACTTACATAAGGAAAACAAAAAATGACCCCTATTATGGGTTTTTGAAAATTAGCTTCCATGCAGTGTGTAACACAGCACTAAGTGAATGAAAATATCCAGTGCATTGTGCCTAAAACTATTGACTCTTTAACTAAATAGTTGACTCAGAGTCAAATAAATTAATCGTGTTGGATTCGGATGTTTTGCTTGAATGCATAAATGTGCAGCTGACAAATCTGCAGCAACTGCGCGATGCTATCATGTCAATATGGACCAAAATCTATATTGGACTGTTTCCAGTACCTTGTTTATCTATGCCACGTAGGATTAAGGCAGTTCTGAAGGCAAAAAGAGGTCCAACCTGGTACTAGTAAGGTGTACCTAATAAAGTGGCTGGTAAGTGTATATTTCAGCACTTTGGAATTGGGCAGCACCTCCTAAGTATCACGTAAAGCAAATCTCGCATATTTATTGAAACACACCAGGAATTGCAACAAGCATTCATAATCTCGCATGTCCCCTCAATCTTCCTGCTTCAACTCATAACTGCAGACAGAGTCACTGTCACCCCATGAACGCAAACCGGTGAATGATAAACATAAAACTGCAATCGTAAATAACACACTACAAGTAAATGGCAACCTCTTGTGGGTAAACCTAAACAAAACAGCAATGTAAATCTCCCAGGCTTGGTCCTTTCTCATCCTCCACTTTCAACATTCTGAAAACGTACCCCTATATACCTTTCTGGAGATCGCGAATTGTGTAGCCAGAGGAATGTATGGCTATAAAACGAACGCTACAGGGAGGTATGACACTGTTTCTTTCAAGTTTGGTGAAGAACGCTTGCAGAAAGAAACCAAAAAATAAAATAAATAAATATATAAAAGGGTGAGAATGTGGTAAAATCTAAAAAAAATGTGGTAAAAATCAGGCTGCCATGAGGGCTTTTCTTTTTCTGATTGACTTTTAAAACACTCTAGGTTGGGTTTAGGGAAGTGGGTGGGGGCTGGTCAACCGGTGACTTTTAAAACACTATTGGTTGAGTTTAGGTAAGAAGGAGGGTTGGGGGACCGGTCAGTCAGTCAGTCAATAGCAGCCTCTGGTGGATTTACGCAAGAAGAGCAGGCGTGAAAGGCACTCGCAAAAGAAATCTAAGATCTCAAAAAGCATACACAGCGGCTTCTGGTGGATTTGCAAAAACATTCATTCATTCATTCATTTTCTTTTTGAATTAGTCCCTTTATTATTCTGGGTTCGCCACAGCAGAATGAACCGCCAACTTATCCAGCATATGTTTTACGCAGCGGATGCCCTTCCAGCTGCAACCCAGATCTGGGAAGCATTCGTACACGCTCATTTACACATATACACTTCGGACAATTTTGCCTACCCATTTTACCTATACCACATGTCTTTGGACTGGTGGGGGAAACCGGAGCACCCTGAGGAAACCCACGCGAACACGGGAGAACATGCCAACTCCACACAGAAACGGCAACTGACCCAGCCGGGGCTTGAACCAGCAACCTTCTTGCTGTGAGGCGAACGTGCTACCCACTGCGCCGCCGTTCAGCACTTCGCGACGCACTGCGCCACCGTGCAGCCCTTCGCGAAAACAAAAACTGCGAAAAAACATAGCTTCTGGGATGCATTTGGCGCTCTCCAGAAATGTATATAGGGGTACGTAATCAGAATGAGCCTGGGTTGTCCACATTTATTGCTTTTATCTTTCCAGAGATCCTTCATGGGATTCGATACCATAACCACTCATGCCATGATCATCATAGACAGTTCACCCAAAATATTTAGCCAGCTTATACGAACCCTCACCAAACAAAGGGATTTTTGTTTCCAACCAATTTCACCAGAAACTGTAGCAGTTTTTGGTGACTATGGCTAATTTATATGTATCACAATAGTGTGAAAATGTTTTAAAATGTGCACTTGAAGATCCACTAAAACATAATCATCACTTGGGTGTCAGTAGATGATATGGAAACATGTTTAAGACTGCATCCATTTATACAAATTCATCTCTAATCTGCCACAACATATAAAAGCCATGAGATTTGCCATGAGACTGTGTTGTGCTTTCATTTTCAGTACACAAATAAAGATGAAAATTGGTAGGAAATAATTTCAATGACAATATTTCCTTCTTTTTTTTGTCAACATGGAACAGGTTTTGGCGTGCTTTAGAGTTGAATGTTTTGTTCCAGGAAGGGGCAGAATGTTGGTTTTTTTATCTACTAGACTGAGACTAAAACCGAGCTGTGAGGGGGAGTTGGTTTGACTGGCAGCAATAAACCCCACATGTCTAGCACTACCCTGAAATATCCATCACTGAAACATGTAATGACATGCCAATTGATGCAACAAACCACTAAAAACAATTCTAAGCATACATGTATA
This sequence comes from Danio kyathit, assembly GCA_903798195.1. Classification (NCBI taxonomy): domain Eukaryota; kingdom Metazoa; phylum Chordata; class Actinopteri; order Cypriniformes; family Danionidae; genus Danio; species Danio kyathit. Next base: position 18,845,123 of record LR812520.1, read on the forward strand.
TGGCTTTAAGCAGGCTGTAAAACATTTTGAGAAAGATTGATTTGCTTCATTGTCTTTGTTAGTGATGTAATGTGCTTCTAAAAAATGAAATAAAGGGAATGAAATGAAAAAACTAAACTGTAAAAGGGTTGAATATTAAAAAGATACTTCAGTGAAAATGAAGAATTTGTCATCATTTACTCACTTTCATGTTGCTCAAATATGGAGTGTATTTTCAGTATGTTGGTGCTACTTATGATGTTTAACTACCATAATGTTCATTCTTAAAGCAATCATCTAACAATTCACCACTGTAAACTGTCATTAAAGATGTCATGCAGATATATTAAGATATTATATACATTATAACTGATAAAAGTCTTGTCGCCTATCCAAGTTTAAGGAACAACAAATAATAACTTGACTTCTAGTTGATCATTTGGTATCAGAAGTGGTTTATATGAAAGGCAAAAAAGAATTAATATTGTGTTTGACTCCCATGAGCTTGGACGACTGCATCCATACATCTCTGCAATGACTCAAATAACTTATTAATAGTCATCTGAAATGACAAAGCGTTCTTGCAGGACTCCCAGAGTTCATCAAGATTCTTTGGATTTATCTTCAATGTTTTCTCCTCCATCTTACCCCAGACATGCTCAATAAAGTTCATGTCTCGTGAGTGGGCTGGCCAATTCTGAAGCTCCTTGACCTTCTTTGCTTTAAGGAACTTTGATGTGGAGGCTGAGGTATGAGAAGGAGCGCTATCCTGCTGAAGAATTTGCCCTCTCCTGTGGTTTGTAATGTAATGGGCAGCACAAATGCCTTAATACCTCTGCCTGGTGATGCTGCCATCCACTCTGCAGATCTGTCGCACACCCCTCATACTGAATTTAACCCCAAACCATGATTTTTTCTTCACCAAACTTGACTGATTTCTTTGAGAATCTTGGGTCTATGCGGGTTCCAATAGGTCTTCTGTATTTGTGATGATTGGGATGCAATTCAACAGATGATTCATTGAAAATCTACCTTCTGCCACTTTTCCAAATGATCAAAGTCAAGTTATAATTTGTTGTTTTTACAACTGGGATCAACGACAAGAGATTTGTCAGGTAGTGTAGAGTTAAATACAGTTTTTTTTATTGGTTTGTCACAAATTTCACATGCAGTTAGTATATTTTCAAATCTCTTAGATACTTATATATCACAACAGATCATCTTTTTTCCAAACAATTCAGCATATTTTCAATTGTGTTAGTACAATCCACACTTTCTTTCATTGTAACTGCCTTTCATAATGCTATCACTATCAAACTATTGATTTGCATCTGTTATCATTCAGTTTAATACATTTGTCTGTCATTTAATTCAACTGTTCTTAATGTTTAATTAATGAATCATTCATCATGTCCATGGATTTCCAATATGTCTGATTGTTGTCTGATCATTTGTAAGTTACAAACTGCTGCAAGAACTTTCAGTCAAGAAATACCAATTACCAATATTACAGTTATATACCACACAGTAAGTAGAACTTCATTCATTTTCCTTCGGCTAAATCCTATTTCAGTGGTTGCCACAGCGGAATGAACTACTATTCCAGCATATGTTTTAAGCAGGAGATGGCCTTCCAGCTGCAACCCATTACTGGGAAACACTCATACACTCTCACATTCACACACACTCATACACTACAGACAATTTAGTTTATTCAATTCACTTATAGCGCATGTAATTGGACTGTGGGGGAATTTGGGGAATTGTAAAAACAAATATTTGTTGTACTTTCCCATTCACTGCACTCTAAGTTTACGACTTCCACAACTGAGAAACCCTGAAAGATGAAAAGGGCCCATTGGCTAACAGTGTCTAAGGTTAATGAACCACTAATGAAATGGAAATGAAATTTGTATAAGCTTATATAATTGTTTTATAAGCAAATATAAGCTTATAACTTTATAAGCTTTTGTAATACTTTTTACTTTGGTGAAAAGCAGGCCTATTAGAACACTGTACACAATACAGACTGTAATGTTAAACGCAGAAATATTAGTTAGGATGCCCTCAATATTTTCAACAATATTTTCATTCTGAAAACGTAGTCCCGTGAACGTTTCTGGAGACAGCGAATAATGTAGCTGGAGGTATGGCTTGCATTTCATTTCATTTCATTTTTTTTAAACAAACGCTATGGGGCAGTATGACGTCGTTCCTTTTCGCGCTTACCAGCTGACCGCTTACCTTCGAGTGGAGGGCTTTCCCGCCGCAACCAGTTTGTCCCATTAGCTCGTCATGTACGTCAGCGGACTTGAGTTGCAGAAAGGACCACGACGACGGCGACGGGGTTCAAGTCCGGGGAAGAGCGGTTCCAGAAATCAGGTAAGACAAAAACAGAATCCAAAAAATAAAATGAACAAAGGAATAACAGGGTGAGAATGTGGTAATATCCGAAAACATGGTAAAAATCAGACGAGGGCTTTTCTTTTTCTGGACGGCTGGGTCAGTCGATTGGTTGGCCAGCCAGTCACTCATTCATTGAGTCAGTCAGACAGACAGTCAGTCGACAGCGGCCTCTGGTGGGTTTATGCGAGAACAGCGGGCGCGACCGGCACTCGCGAGAGAAATTTGAGACGTGAAAAAGCGCACACAGCGGCCTCTCGCAGATTCACGAAAACAAAAACTGCAAAAATACATACCTCCCGAGACGTATTTCGTGGTCTCCAAAAATTTTCACGGGACTACGTTTTCAGAATGAGCCTAGGTTGCAATATTTGCATGTTCTTTAGGTCACATTCTATGCACGTCAGAAGTCTGGCAGACAAACACAGACTATTACCTTATTTTTAAGTTTATCTAAGCTTATATTAAAAAATTACTTTGTATGTGTAGGACTCTTATTTTGAAATCAGAAGATGCAGGGAGACCAATAAAGTCAGCCGCACCATGTTTTTACAGATTGATTTCTATGCATTGCTAAGAAACGAAGCCAAACTACCAGCCATCTGTTTACAGCTCGTCAGAATGCAGGATATACGAATTATAGATTTATTTCAACACCACCCACAAGAGGGATAAGGTCTGTTTAATTTAGTGCACACGACAAACAACCATACAAGTCCAAAAAAAAAGAGATAACCATGTAACATTAATTGTATGTGTGAACATTTTATACAGAAACAGTTTGGGGACCAAGAGTCTGCATTTTAAACATTAAAGTAGCATCACACGGAAAAAAACGTTTATGTCCACTAAGAAGAATTAAGATGCCGCTTACTGGCATGTCCGCTTCGAACATAAAAGGCAAATCCACTGCAAAAAAAAGGTGAGCCGACATGAACAACTGGAGGGACAGAGTAAGGAAGGCTTTGAGGGATGCTGGGAAACCATATTTGAATCAAAGAGGAGAACAAAAACCAGGGTATAGAGGTGAGTGGAGGAACCGTATATGTGATGTGATCTCTCTTTCTCTCTCTCTGAAGGTGCTGAGGAGCACTAAACACCACAAAAACAGTTAACCTATCAAAATAAACCACATATCATATATAATAAAGCTGTATCAATGCATATTTCCCGCCAGTGTTGTGTAAACTACAGTAAGCAGAGTTTATGTTTATAATTATTTATATTGTGAGATGGTGGAGCATGGGAACAGTTTGAAGTAGTATATACACAAGTGCGCTGTGCCCGTTTTTCTAAATAAACAACATTTAGCTATGATGTATGTATCAATATGTGAGTTGGGAGTATACAGATGTTGTCACCTTTTGTCATACAGAAATTCATAAGGTTGATGGTAAATGCGTTGACATGTCATATGCCATTCAAACTTGTATACTTTCCAAACCATTGCATAGATCACTTCTGGCCGAAAAACGATTTCTGCTGCAATGGCTGTAGATTATAAAATATTTATGCAGTGCACACGAGTGTATCATGTGCACTGTTAAAGTGCAAGTGGCCCAAAAAATATCCAAAAGGGTTCAAGTAACCAGTGCAGCCAGCAACTTCTGTAATTTATTCATGAATAGATTGATTTTGAAATTGCTTGGATCAGGTTTGTGGCTTGATACTGTGTCTGAGTGATACCCAGCAGTGCAAACTGCACATTCAAGTGCAAACATTCTTTCTTTATTCACCCAGTGATTATGAGTGTCCAACAGTCTTTCTCATCATTAAAATAAAATTTCCCCAAAACTATCTGGACACCCGAGTCACACTTAAGAATGCCTGGATGTCACTGCATTATTGGTTGAAAAAAATATCTAGCCAAATGGTATCTGCCAGCAAATGCTGACAAGCTCTTTTTTCAATGATTTTTAACCAACCGGTGTCACAGCGGTTTTCAGTGGGTGTCAGTCACATTTACATTCAAGCAAACAAAACCACATTAATTATTTATATGCTCCACTAACATTTGACAACAAGTGTTTTTATTTTGAACAATATCCATAAAATCTTAAAGTGTTCTTTTTACTGAAACATTCCTCTAGAACAGTGTGATTGTGCCAACTTAAAATTAAATGCAACTTGCTTTAATATGTTTTTAATATGTTAATTTGATGACAATGACATTGTACTAAGCTCCTAGTACCTAAATGTGGTTTCTTCAAGCATCATAATACCATATTATATTTGTTACATTTGCTTGGTAAACAAGTGAACACAATAAAACATTACAAAGACTAAGCCGAAAGAGAATGAATGAATGAATGAATGAATGAATGAATGAATGAATGAATGAATGAATGAATGAATGAATGAATGAATGAATGAACTCATTGTTCTAATCATTAGAGAACTGTTTAATCAGGTCAGAATGCTACAATTCATATGTTGGACACAGGTTTAATTTTGTGTTTCATTATAGTGTTTTACCATGGACATTTGTTGTGCATTTACATTTCATAACCAATTATTGTGCAAATTTACCCCACAATATGTGTTGTGTTCAGTTAGGTCTATTCATTCTTTTCAAGAAATGTTTAGATGATTTTGTGGCCAAAAATGCATGATGTAGCCTACCCTACCTCATTTTCCCCTATAATATAATATAATATAATATAATATAATATAATATAATATAATATAATATAATATAATATAATATAACCAGTTTTCCTTACGTTAAATGTTGAACTTTTGTTAAAAAAGAAACAGTGAAAATTCTAATTCGTTGTTTAGTCTGTACAGTCTTCAATGTTCATGTATAACTAAAGTTCTTGAACAGTGTGGCTTACCTAAACTCAGGCGCCGTCTTATTCTTCAAGCCATAGAAGCCAGCGGAAATCGTTAAAAGCCAGTGCGGCACAAACCTGCCGTGCTCGCACTCTAGATAAGGCGAAGACCACTTGACATGACTTTTGTCTAGAAAATATCCGCCATGCGCTGCTGGAAACGCTCGACTTTTGACCAGCCGCTGGTGTTTTTTTTGGTCCCGAAACACGTTGTACCAGTCGGACTCAGAAGTCCTGTTTTTAAGGCGATGGCGCGCGGTGGTGGACAGATCTTGAAGCACTATGCGCTCCTCTCCCCTGGTCGCCTGGAGAAACACCTGAGGACCAGGCGCCTCAGGAGACTCCATGTGAAATGTGACCACTGCCCGGTGGATTTTAGGATTCCCTTCCAACATACTCGACACCAGCGCGTGGTACCACTGGATATCCATCCTCAGATGCTGCTCCTTGGAGGTATTGGACTGCAGGAGCATGTTTAGGAAGTTGGTGGCTTGTGCCACGGTGTCGAGGACGCCTTGGAGGGAGGAGTGCGAGGCTGCGTGAGCTCCACCGCGAAGACTGCTCAGCTCGTACCGCCGCGAGCAGTTGACATGCTCCAGGGTGGACGAGTCTCCGGTGTGGAGGAAAGCGGTGACCACCCGCGGAAGATCCTCCTCGAGCTTATGCGCCACCGGCGGTCGCTCGGTGCTGGAGATGGTCGGCTGCTGGTGCGTCGTCTCGCTGGTGCTGTAAACAGGATATTTAGCCTTGATTTCGAGATCTTTGTCGCTCTCAGACCATTCCACGTAGCCATAATTTGATCCCTTCGCAATTCCAATTAGCAGAAGAAGGTAGAGCAGGAACGCGTCCATATCGCGACGCCAGCAAGCACCGTGAACATTCTCCATTGACATTCACTTCAGAAGTGCGTCCATTCCTCGGCGCAATGTAAACAGACGTGCATTCTGAAAAGTTACTCAACTCTAATGGTTCAATCAGACAAATCCACACACCGACCGCTACACCGACATCTATAGACCGCTGGCATTCTGTGGATCTGTCTCGAGCGCGTAGATGTGGTGGTAAATATCTAGAGCATCGTTTCTGCCGTGGTTACTGTAGCGTTCACTACTCCCATCAGTAACGAATGCTCGCTCGGAGCTGGCGGGGGGCTGATTGCTTCCAAAAGCTCCTTTACCCCGCTACTGTACTGAGGACTTTTGAATGGCCATCGTTCCCGTCAGTCTTGTGCATCTGGGTGGGGTAAAGAAACACAAGCGACAAGGGATGCTGGTACGGGGTGTTCTCATGGGCATATTGAGCATTCCTAGTCCATCTTCCTCTCTTATAATCGTAATAAAGATACATTACTTTATGTAGGTTGCATGTGACATTATTGTAAGGTAATGTTAATAATTTTTGAACTTGCACTGTTATGTTCAGTTTTATAAGAAAAATAGACTGTAGCCTACAGTAAAAACCTGTTAATTTTTAATAGCTAACAGTTAATAATTTACAACAAAAATCGCACCGACTTGATAAGAACTAACATTTAAATTAGTTAAATTATACGTTTTTGTTTGTTTAAAAATGCATTTACAGTTGAAGTCAGATTTATTATTAGCCCCCCGTTTTTTTTTCTTTCTCCAAATTCTGTTTAACAGAGAGAATATTTTTCAACACATTTCTAAACATAATAGTTTTAATAGCTCATTTTTAATTGATTTATTTTACCTTTGCCATGATGACAGTAATGACAGATATTTTTCAAGACACTTCTATACAGATTAAAGTGACATTTAAAGGCTTAACTAGTTTAATTAGATAGCCAGGTTAGTGTAATTAGGCAAGTTATTGATGGTTTGTTCTGTAGACTATTGGAAAAATATATATATTAAGATAATTTTGATCTTAAAATTATTATTTTTTTTAAATTAAAAACTGATTTTTTTTAGCTGAAATAAAACAAATAAGACTTTCTCCGGAAGAAAAAAAATTATCAGGCATACTGTGAAAATTTCCTTGCTCTGTTAAACATCATTTGGGAAATATTTAAAAAAGGAAAAAAAGGTGGGCTAATAATTCTGAGTTCAACTGTACATTTAAAACGCCTGTGTGTAAACACTGTTGTAATTAATTTGTAATTAAATTTGCAATTACACCGTTGACCCAACACATAGCACTTTCCACCCTTTAATTATGCCTTTAAACCTGGCATTAACCTTGATGGTATGCCACATTAAAGAAATAGTCCACTCAAAATATATATATATATATTTTTGTCATTATTTATTCAAACAATCAACTTTATTTATATAGCACTTTACTACAACCAAGGGGCTGCCCAAAGTGCTTTACAGCAATAAAACAAAATTGCTAATTAAAACACAGAAGATGATTAAGAACATTATCAAAACAAAAATGTCAATATTCAATAAGACAATTAAACTACTGAATATCAAAAGCAATTCTAAATAAATATATATATTTTTGTTTTGCTTTAAATAGTGCCAAATTGGTGTTCTGTATGGAGGGTATTCCACACTGCAAAAGATTGATCACCCTGTTGCTCCATTCCTCCATTATGTTCAGAACGTTCTGTTGAACACTGAGGAAAATATATTGGAGAAATTTGGAGGCAACCTTTAATATCAGCAAACATACTTTCTTTTTAAAACAACAGGTAAATTTTAACAATTATTTTTTTTAAATGAATGCAGTACACAGTACACCTAATATAAATTGTGAGTAAAACATACATTTTAAAATAAAACATTTACTGTATATAAAAATATATATCATTTACACAATTTGTGTTGGGTCACTGCATTTTTGTACTTACCACACTACGCTGCCGTATTAATTAGGACTGCACAATTTATAGTTTGAGCATTGATATCGCAATGTGTGTATCTGCAATATGCACATTGCAGGATTAGATTATTTATTAAGTATTAAAAGATAAAAACATTATTAACTATGATTATTTTTAACTAATTTATACAATGATCTTATTTCATGCTTGTTTCATTTCTGTACCAGAATACTGTTAGACTACTGTTAAAAGCCATCAAACGCTGTTTATTTAACTTTTTTTTTTTTTGCTCTGTTGTGTTTACTTACAGTGGGTGACACTTTAAAAGGAGCATTAACGCCGCGAGTCATACCGCCACCGCACTAAAGGAGTAAGAACGTGTTTTTAGGTAAAACCGCAGTTTGCGATGCTGCCAGGGGGCACAAAGGGACGGGATGCAAATGGACAGAAATATACAGTAGCTGCAAATACTCAGTAAATAAAGATAAAACAATGAAACAAAGCATTATAATTCCTCCATTAATCATTATCATTGTAAACTTAAGTAAAATGAGGATTCATTTTGGAAAGTAAAATGAAATAAATAAAAGACAACTAAATTGAAAGTACTAACATACATACAAACAAATAGGCCTAAATAAATAAAGCAGTGTTTTAGCCTAAATATAGAGAGATGTACAGTGTTTGTTATTTTAAAGTGAAAGAACTAAGACAGTCAATAAATAATCTTTTTCATTTACGTTTTTATTTACAATTTTGTTGTTGATTATATTTTACTATCTCATTTTATGTCTCAATTATTATACATAAATAATAAATAAATATTTATTTAAAGATATTACCAGCGAAACATGGAGAAACGGTCTGGCACATGGTCTAAAAAGCTCAAGTTGAATGCTACTTCATCAAAAGCATAAAAAAGTCCCACAATTTTATTTTTAATAATATAGTTTCAGTTCAATTCAATTTTCAAAACGTCAATTTTCTCCTTCAAATTATAATTGTTTTTATTAATGGCTCAGTACATTTTAACTATTAATAGCTCAGTATATTTTGTGTTTTAATTTAAATTTCAGTCACCTTGCATATGCGTGTGAAATATGCGCCCAAAAAAACAAAGGAAAATGCAGTCAAAAGTTAGCTAATTCATCAAAATTAGCTATATTAAAATACATCCGAAGAATAAAAAAGAAAACACCTCATCAAAAGTCTATATAGGCTATTATATATAGGCCTACTATAATTTAAAAGAAAGCTGCAAAGTGGGCTATACTGTATTATTTTAATTCTAGCCTATATTATTTTAATTCAATTCCTCTGTCTCTGTCACTTGTGGTTCAAGACACATGTGCCTCTTGAGATGAGAGACAACAAGGCAATATTGACCTTTTTATAGGCTATAGACTACTATAGTATATAATAATTAATTTTTTTACATATATTATTGCATTCATTTGCATAGACTTTTTATATTATGCTTGTAATTTATTATAATTTACGCAAACGCACTACACAGAATCATCCCAAGCTTGATCATCCCAAGCTATCTGAATGAATGCAATCTTTTCAAATACAGCTGTTCAATTCATATGGTGAAATTATATTGATATTGCAATATATATCGCTGAAAAAAAAAAAAAAAAAAATATATATATATATATATATATATACATATTAATGCCAGATTTTTCCAATATCGTTCAGCCCTAGTCTGGTCATTAAGATGGTGGAAAAGCATTTTTAATGAATGCACTTTGTTTTTGCACACCCACATTAACACTTAAAAAATGCAAAGGTGCAAACATATGCATTATGCACACAAATGTGCACGCTCACACTCACACACTTGTACAGCTAGCTTTATGTTGTGCGTGCACATGCCTATATTGCTGAAAATAAAATATCCCCACAAGAATGATAAAACAGGATATCACTGAATGCCTGGACCAGTCAACAATCCCCAAAAGAAAAACATCTTATAGGCACTAAACAATGTCTTCATGAAAAATACAGCTGGCTGAGGTAGAATAAAGCCATATATAGAAGGTAGAATAAAGCCATATATAATTAATAATAAAACTATACCTTCAATACAAGCTAAAAAAGAAAAAGAAATAGAGTACAACTTAACATAATACAATCTAATTTTTTTGCCATTTCTTTTATGGAAAAATTTGTGCACCCACAAATTGTGCACACACAATGTGGCTAAAATTGCAGCATAATTAATGAGTAAAGTCAGACTTGTAGGCTCACATTAAATTGAAAAACAAAAAAGCATTAGTATCACCAGGCCAAAATCAAAGAACTACCAAAATCTATATTATATAGAAGAAGGGTTGTTGAGGTTAAGAGTCTGGCAGGATATTTACAGCAGTTCTAAAATGACTGTATTTCTGGTCTACACTGTCAGCGAGGAAGAAATCTCTCTCTCTCTCTCTTTAGTGTCCAATACCTCAATGAGGAACAGGGCTTTAAAAACAGCAGTTTTTCAATCCTGTTCCTGGAGCATCACTAAAATGACAAAATATGAGTGAAATAATGTTCCATTGCATACCAGCCATATTAACGTAAAAAATACTGTTAAAAACATCATTTCTGTTTGGAGTTTGCATCTTCTTTCCGTGTTCACGTGGGTTTCCTCCAGGTCCTCTGGTTTCCCAAACAGTCCAAAGACATGCGGTATAGGTGAATTGAATAAACTAAATTGGCCGTAGTGTGTGTGTGTGTGTTAATGAGTGTGTATGAGTGTTTCCCAGTACTGGGTTGCAACTGGAAGGGCATCCGTTGCGTAAAACATTTGCTGGAATAGTTGGCCGTTTATTCCGCTGTGGCGACCTCTAAAATAGAGACTAATCCGAAGGAAAATGAATGAATGAATATAATTATATATTACAGGGAGGGCAGTATTTATGCTACATTTTTTCAATACAAAATATTATTTTGTCATTTGTATTTGAAAAGGTTTATGAAAATTGGTTAAAATTTTTCATTCATTCATTAATTTTCTTTTTTGCTTAGTCCCTTTATTAATCTGAGGTCACCACAGCGGAATGAACCGCCAACTTATCCAGGATATGTTTTACGCAGCGGATGCCCTTCTAGCTGCAACCCATCACTTGAAAAGGGTTAATATTTTGTATCAAGTAAAAAAAATCACAAAAAATATTTAGTGTCTTGTATTTTTGTATTTTTAAAACACTGTAAAATACATTGCAAGAAGTCTACATGGTGACATCTGAACATGTGGCCTCTGATTGGTGCTTTCTCAGTTATTTGCGTAGGCTGGAGATCAGAACAGAAAATTGATTCATATTGAAGAAGCAATGCTTGGAGTATGAATGGAAATTATGAATCACATATAAAGAAAGTAACAGACAAAGGGCAGGGGTAGATTCGAGAGCTAGTCAACTTTTGAACCACTGAAAATAATACTGCACAATGCTAAGACCAGTCATATATAAAGAGCAGGGATGGGCAAAAATACATTGAAATGTATTTTAAAGTATACCTCAATTTTACGTGTATCAAAATAAACTACAAAATACAGCAGCCACATCAACATAAAATACTGTATTTTGTTTTTTGAAAATATTTTACAAGGGAGCATGACATTTCTTCGCAAACCTTCAATCAATATACATATTTGATCAATCCCTTCACCATTAAACTGACTTTCTCTTTTATTTTAGGATACATTTTGTACGAATTTCATACAGAAAGTCCTGTCTTGTTCTCTTTAATCACTGTAAAAACCATGTAAGGAATATAGTATTATATCTCTTCATTGTGTTTCCATCCATTTTGTGGCCAGTGGAATTGCAGCAATCTCCTAACAGTCTTATATTTTAAAAGGGTGATATATGAAGAGGTTATTTTATATTTTTGTTCAATTAATGTATTTTTTTGCAACTGAAATCTTTAATACCTAATGTAAAAACCTGATTTCTGGAAACTACTCAAATCTCCAGTTTTAGTCATTTCCATAAATTATGTTTTTGCAATTGTTCTCTTCAATGCACAGCACAAAACATGATATCTCTAAAAAAATGTAGCTGTTTTTTTGCAAATATACTGCTCATATATATATATATACTGCTGCTGCCACGTAACAGGAGCCTGAAGTTTTTGACCAGTATAGACTGGAGTATTATTAAATATTTGTGTCTCAAATACTGTAATATGTGACTTTGACATCTCTTCATTAACTGTACACTGCATCTACAGATCAACTACTGGCATTTGAAACAGCCAATGAAGTATTGTAGGAATCACCACTGTAGGACTTATTTGTATGTTGTTTGTCTTATTTTCTTGGCATCTACATCAGCAATCCATCCAAAACTACTATTATTTGTGCAGTTTACTCATTCTCCCAAGATTTTTCAGTTCTTCTTTAACTGGAAGAGTCTCAGTTTACCGTATTAGTGAACACCAGTACACAATTTGTAGGTGTTTTATATTTCTAAAGTTTCTCTGCATTTCCACCTGCAGCACTGAGACTAATAATGATTATGTACTCCTCATCCTGTTTTTAAAGACTGATATTTTATTCCATCTAATTTCTTAAGCAAAGATGCTGATGCCAAATTGTACACTAAACTGCCATTATATATTGCTGGTCTTAGCATTGTATACTATAGTATACTATTTACTAGTATACTATTTTCAATGATTGTTGACTCCCAAATATACCTACGCCATTTGTCTTTTATCAGGGATGGGCAAAAATACATTGAAATGTATTTTCAAATAAAATACAAAATACCTCAATTTTACATGTGTCAAAATAAACAACAAAATAGAGCAGCTACAGCAAGTATCAAAATAAAATACTGTATTTTGTATTTTGAAAATACTACAAAATACTTTTACAAGTAAGCATCAAATTTCTTCACAAACCTTCAATCAATAGGTATATTTAATCAATCCCTTCACCATTAAACTGACTTTCTCTTTCATTTTAGCATACATTTTGTTCAAATTCCATACAGAAAGTCCTGTCTTGAAGATGATTCATTTAACCATGTAATGCTGATAATGCTGATAATGAGTTGTACTATATATCTTTATTGTGTTTCCATCCATTGCGTGGCCAATGAACTTGCAACTATCTCTTAACAGTCTTATATTTTAAAAGGTTGATACATGAAGATGTTATATTATTTATTTTTGTTCAATAAATGTTTTTTTTTTGCAATGATCTCTAAAAAATTAAGTTTTTTTAATCTCTTTTTGCAAATAAACTGCTCATATACATCCTGCTGCTGCGGTATAGACTAGACTATTATTAAATATTTGTGTCTCATATACTGTATTGTGGCATTTTGACATCTCTTCATTAACTTCAGATCATCTACTGCAGGGGTGTCCAAACTCGGTCCTGGAGGGCCGGTGTCCTGCTGAGTTTAGCTCCAACTTGCTTCAACACACCTGCCAGGAAGTTTGTAGTATATCTAGTAAGAGCTTGATTAGCTGGTTCAGGTGTGTTTGATTAGGGTTGAAGCTAAACTCTCCAGGACAGCGGCCCTCCAGGACCGAGTGTGGACACCCCTGATCTACTGGCATTTGAAACAGCCTATGAAGTATTGTAGTAATCGCCACTGTAGGACTTATCATAAGTTGTTTGTCTTATTTTCTTGACATCTACATCAGCAATCCACCTAAAACTATAATTATTTGTACCATATACTCATTATTTCAAGATGTTTTTAGTTATTCTTTAACTGGAAAAGTCTGTTTACCCTCTTAGTGCACACTAATACACAATCCTTACGTCTTTTATATTTCTAAAGTTCCTCTGCATTTCCACCTGCAGCACTGAGACTGAGACTGATTATGTGCTGAAAGCTCCATATTCCTGTTTATGGACTGATATTTTATTCCATCTCATTTCTTCAGCAAAGATTCTGATGCCAAATTGTACACTAAACTGCCATTATATATTACTGGTCTTAGCACTGTGCAGTATACTATTTTCAAGGATTGTGGACTTGTTCCCAAATCTACCCATCCCATTTGTCAGTTATTTTCTTTGGGCCCTATCATACACCCGGCGCAATAAGACGCAAGATATGTTTGCCGCACTGTGTTGCTAGCTTCATACCAGCGCAACATTAATTTTCTCGTTTTGCGCCACGTTGTTTAAATAATAAGTCCATTTGCGCCACTGAAAGGAGGTGTGTTAAGGCGCATTGTTGGAGCGTTGCTATTTTGAGAAACTAAAATAGACTGCGCAATTGACCATGCAGCTGAAAGCAGGTCTAAAGTCCAGCGCAGAGCGCGTTAGTTATCGGCCTTAAATGGTTACACATTGCTTAATACACACAGGATGTACAACAATACACAAATATCTTTACATATGAAAAAGAATTAAAGGATTAAAATGTTACAAAAATTATTATTTTCTACATAAATATAAAAACCACTATCTCCATGCCTTCTTCATCTCGGGGGGCTTTTTTCAGTTTATTCATGACAATCTGCATTTGTATAATGTTATTATTATTAGCAGTATTATTTATTATATGCATATTTATATTTGTTTTAATAAAAACAAGTTTAGATTTGTCCACTTGTGGGGTTTTGGACATCACCATATGGGGCATAAAAATAGGACGTTTGTTTGGATATAACTCAGTTTTTTGACCACACTTTGTTATTATTGTTCGTTTATTCCTTTGCTGGAAATTAGAACTGAACTTAGAAATAATTTAGAAACAAATCTTTGCACTTAACAAACGAAATTAAATACATAGGCTGATGGGTGTCTTCAGTGGAGAGCGTACAACATTGTTTCCTTACTCCACAAAAGTAAAGGCGTAAAGAGAAAGTAAAGAGGCTGAATGGAGGAGGCACATTCTTTATTCTTGCTGCAGCTGCTCTGTTTAACTGTTTTCTCTCTAGTAAAGCGTTCAGTTTTTCCATTCAGTTTATCTACTTACAAAGTCGCCATGTTAATAGTAAATGCGCCACGGCAGGACACAACTGACTTTTAAAGGGAATGGGAGATGAGACTCTGATTGGTTTAATGCACATTATGCTCAAAACACACCCATAACTCATTAAAAGAATAAGCACAACCCTGTTAAAAACAATATTTTTCCGTCCTTAAAATAGCAAAAGTGGATTCAGACATGCCCTTAATGCTTTTGCGCCATGCGATTTAGACTTTGCGCCTAGATCGTTAAAATTGAACCCTTTTTGTGTGTTGCATAATTTCCATTCGTACTCCAAGCATTGACCACCTTAATCATTTTTCTGTTCTGATCTCAAGCCTAGGCAAATAACTGAGAAACGATCAATCTGAGGGCACATTTATATGATGTCATCATATATTGTTAACTTTCTTACAAAGTATTTTACAGTATTCTAAAATACAAAATTACAAGACACTAAAATATTTTGATACAAAATATTCACCCATTTTCATAAACCCTATCAAATACAAATTACAAAATACTATTTTGTATTTAAAATATGTATTTGAAATACATGTATCATTACCTTCTGATAATGACAGTATAGTGTGGAACTTGGCATCAGCATCTTTGCTTAAGAAATAAGATGAAATTAAAAAGAGGATGAGAAGCCTTCAGAACATCATCAGTCTCAGTGTTGCAGGTGGAAATGCAGAGAAAATTTAGAAATATAAAACACCTAAAGATTGTGTACTGGTGTTCAGTAAGGGGGTAAAGTGAGACTCTTCCAGTTAAAGAAGAACTGAAAACATCTTGGGAGAATGAGTAAACTGCACAAATAATAGTAGTTTTGGATGTATTGCCGATGTAGATGCCGGAAAAATAAGAAAACCATCATAAAAATCTCCTATAGTGGCGATACGTACAATACTTCATTGGCTGTTTCAATGCCAGTGGCTGATCTGCAGGTGCACTGTATAGCTAATGAAGAGAAAAGATGTCTTCCTGAAGATGTCAAAGTGGCACAATACAGTATGAAACACAAATATTTAATAATACTCCAGTCTATAGAGAATGATCAAAAACTCCAGACTCAAGTTTTAAGGCAGCAGCAGGATGTATATGAAGAGTTTATTTGCAAAAACAGATTTTTTTTGATATACAATCTATACTAAAATCAAAGAGAAACACAAGTCACATTTCTTATAAATACCTCCTCGTGTACAGGAGTAGAGAGGAAGGAGGTGCAGAGAAGTTGACTTGGGTTGGTTGTTATCAACCATTGTTTACTTCACTAAATCAATTTAATGGTGAAGGGATTGATCGAGTAGGCCTATTGATAGAAGGTTTGTTAAGAAATCTCATGTTCCCTTGTAGAAGTATTTTGTAGTATTTTCAAAATACAAAAAAACAGTATTTTATTTTGATACATGTTGTGTAGTTTATTTTAATACACTTTATACACTTATACATTCCTTGCAGAAAGTAAAAATCACAACAGCCCAATTTACTACAATAATACTTTCAGTATAATGTTCATAAGGTACACAATTGTAAGAAAACAAACTGTTTTCCTGTTTTCCTCTCATGATACAAACGCACCCCTCTGGTGATATGCGATCTCGCAGAGCTTCAGATGACGGCTAAATAAACTGTGAGGCTTGCATAATCAACAAGCAACCATGACAAAAGGAATAATAATGCGAGTGTTAGGGAATTAAGCAGAGATGCACGCCAAGCTCCACCACCCAGCCCTGACACCCATCCAGATGACGTCACTTCGGGTGTCGTCATAAACACTACCGATGTGGACGCGAGATTCATTCGTGGTTTGTAGACCAACGAGCTGCAAGAATCCAACATGGCAGGATGGGAACGCAAACAAACAGACGTGGAAAAAGGAATTGTGGTTTGTGCGCTTGTTAAACTAAAAACACTGCGAGAGAACACATTCATTCGCCTGTTTTGTGAAACAAAGCAAAGCTGGCGTATTTTACTTTACTAAAGAACTTGTAAAAGTGCAGTTGCAACTTTGTAACACGTGAAAAAAAAAAGCTCAGCAGAACTGTTTCATTTAGATCCCAGATGACTGGCCTGGATACCCGCTGGACCTGTTTACATTTCCTGAGCATTACTCCGAGGATCTGGACTGTGTCTACATTCCACACGGTGTTATCATGGACAGGTACTGTAAATGTGGTTAAAGTCGTCATTTAGCCACTTACTGATGACGTCCACCGTACGCAATAGACTGCATGTTTTCAATTATTCAAACTAATAATTGTAGTAATAGGCAGAAATAAATACATATTACAGTTTTTAAATGAAGTTTTAGTGCCCACTGTGCATACAACAAAAAGCTTTATTGCAGCTTTATGACTAATTGTATTTTAAAATGATGTAGTTTCACTGTAACTTAATATTATTTTCTGTAAATCAATTTCAGCAATGCGGTTCTCTAAAAACTTTACAAATATATTAAACACAAGTATTAAAATAATAAATTAAGATAATTATAATATTATTCATATGGTCTTTCTTACTACAGAATTAATCAAATAAAGGTTAAACATTATTTTTTATTATCTAACCAAATTTTTCTAATATTATGATGCAAATTTGAAATATTGGAGTGATGCAATGATTTGCTGACTTTTAAGTTTGGCAGATTAAATTGCATGTGATTTTATATTGTAATTACACTACATTTATGACCGGCAATGCATTAATGTTTACATTAGTGGCTTAGTAACTATTTTTAGTCTAGATAGATGAAATTTGTTACTTAAAAACAATAAAAAAACATAATTACACAAGATAAAATTGCTAACAGTGTAGAATTTTCCACAATTGTTTAAAATTGTATTTGATCCCTGACTAAATCATCAAGGAAATAATGTCATACTACTAAGCAGTTAAAAGAAGAAAATCCCACAAGAAATTGTATGATTTTAATCTGTCTTAACAGTAATGATGTGAACTACAGCATGTCATCTTAATTATTTCATTGCTGATTCATTTATATATATACACACACACATATACATATACATACAAGAACATTTGCATTTGAATCACTCAGTTCTAAATTGATGATATGGTTCTAACGCTATGGTTCTAAATTGATGCTAACGCATTATCATCATGATGGCATTGCTTTAATTTTCCACATGTCTCTATAATACAAACACTTTTTTTATATATATGAATGTACAATTAGATCTTATTGTGCTGTTGTGTTGTTGTTTTTTTTACAGGATAGAGAGGTTGGCGAGAAATATCATGGATGATCTTGGCGACCATGACATTGTTGTGCTGTGCGTGCTGAAGGGAGGATATCAGTTCTGTGCTGACCTGGTGGACTGCATTAAAGTCCTGTGTTGCAACTCCAATAAGACCCTTCCCATGAGGGTGGACTTCATACGCCTCAAGAGCTACCTGGTGAGCGTTTTTGTCTTTTTTGAAAGGACTTTTTGGGTATTTTGTTCAATTTGTGCATTTTCTGACAAATATCACTACTGAGCCCATTTCCTTAAAAGCTTCATGTACTAACACGGTGTGAAACTGCTCAGATCATATGATGAATCACAAGTTTCATTCACACATGTACGTAAATATTTGCTTTACAAATGAAACATTGTTTCTGATTATCTCAGCGTGACGTCACAGCTCTAATGAATTATGGACTTCTTGCACGTAAATTGTTGTTTTTCTGCTCACCAAGGCTGTATTTATTTGCTAAAATCAGTAAAGATATAAATTTAAATGTTGTGTTATAATGTAAAAATAAGTATTTTATATTTTCATAATCTGTTCAAATATATGTTCAAATATATTTTAATTATTGTGGTGACCTGTGTTGGGGAAAGTTACTTTTGAAAGTAATGCATTACGATATTGAATTACTAGCCCAAAAAGTAACTAATTGCGTTACTTAGTTATTTGTTATGGTAAGTAATGCGTTACGTTACTATTAATTACCTGACTGAGGCTTTATCTCTTTCAGAAATTGTTTTATTTTCTTCTTCTTTTTTTAATAGAGGAGCTCTGCAATTAACAATGCACTGTATAACCTACACCTTCATTTACCTTTAAAGGGCCACGAAACCCCCTGTCTCAGCAGGGTGTTTTCACACCTCTGTTTTGAAAAAAGTCAGGAAAGTTGGGCGTGTCCAGCTCTGGGAGTGTGGGAGTGTCGGGGGAGGGAAAGAGGATAAGATTTTGCATAGGAGGGAGTTTCCATTTGGGCACGCGCTAAGTTTGACAGGAAAAACAAACACACAGAGGCTGATTTGATACGGCGAATAAGAGAAAAAAATCCTCCGCATTTCTCTGTAACTTATGTACTCTGTAGGTAGCGTCAGAAAGCCGTGTGTGTATAGACTATCCTGTCACAAATTGCAGCGAAAATCCTGCACGACGGGAATAGTTTGTGTTTACATGTTTACACTCGGAGAGCAGCATTTAAACATAGGGCAGTCCACTGCAAACACTTACCAAATCTGTAGACAGACAATCAAACTGGAGCTGTGTCTTTTTATTAAAAGTAGACAAGGCGGCAAATCCAGATTTCACCATTTCCAGATGAGAAAAAGCTCTCGGGTAAAAATGTTCCTTACAAACGCGTTTCTGTCGCGTGTCGCGTGCACTGTAATCCACACGTGAGTCCAGCTGCTCTCTCATAAAGGGAAAATGAAAACAAAACCTTCGTTGCAACACACTAATAACACCTACGAATTTTGTCTTGAAATTCTTGTACTTTCACTTGTTTTGGCAACACAACATGGCGTCTCTCTGCCGTCTGAACAGTGTAAACAGTCTCCGGAGCTATCATGCATATTAATGAAGTTTCACGTCATACACAATAGAGCGCGCTAATTGGTTTGAAGCACGTCTTTCTCATGAATTAATACTGCACACTCAGATACGTCAGAACGTCCTAGAAAGGACAGACAGCCACTCTCCAGCTGGATTTACACCCAAGTATCTCATGGCCGTGACGCAGCTTCAAAAATTCGTTTCAAACCGGAAGAACGAATTTGCTCAAAATAACGCAAAAACAACCAATTTTCACTTTTTAGTGCAATATATGTGTCCTAATAGTGTTTATAGCAGCGTGGGACACATATATGACTGTCAACAGCTCAAAAAATGTGTTTTGCTGTTTCGTGACCCTTTAAAAAAAACACAACAAATTATAAATATAAGTATATATTATATAAGTTTAAATCAATGTGTTTGCTACTTCTGTACTATTTGTCTCAAGTAAAATCACTGTCCATACACACAATCTCCTGTATCTTCCTGAGTACTTTATTTTTAATTCAGCAATTTATTTTTTAAAAGCTAATTAATTAAACTAAAAGTAACTTGTGTTACATTTTCAAAAAAGTAGCTGAAATATTATTTATTTTTTAGAAGTAATGCGTTACTTTACTCGCTACTTAGAAAAGTATGTTATTACATAACTCGTGTTACTTGTAATGAGTTACCCCCAACACTGGTGATGACAAAGTTTAATTTTCACCATTGTTACTCTAATCTTCAGTGTCACATGATCAGATGCAGAAATCATTCTGTTATTCTTGATCAAGAAACTTTATTATTATTTTCAATGTAAGAATAATCGTGATGCCTATTTGCAAATTGTGCTGTTTAGGTAGTAAATCGATAGAAAGTTCAAAAGAACAAGATTTACTTTAAAAGGAGAACTTTTGTAACAATATTAATGAGCAATTCCATGCTAATGTCAACCTTCCCATGATTCTGAAATGTTTCTGTCAATGTTTTCAAACTATTATGTTTGATTTACCAAATCATACAAGTGCCAATTTCACTTCTGTCACATCCATAACGGAGCTTTATCCTCATAAATGCAAAAAATGTCAAATAAAATCAATGATTTTTGTCCTACAGTAAGCCAACGTAGGCCAACTCTTATCCTTTGCTTAGCATTATTTCTTTTGGGTTGTGCAGTTTAATTCACAGAATTTCTACAAAGTATGTTGTAAACTGTAAACTTGCATACTTTTTTGGTCACATCCATAACGCATGTTTATTTTCTTCATTTAAAATATAAAAAAATGTTTGCAGTTTGATAATTTTCTGGTCCCATAACATTGTGGTTAGTTGTTTTGGAAAATATAAACGGATGTTTCAGTATAATGTTAGCATACTTTCTCTGTGAGGCTATATTTTAAGTTTTTACTGCAATGTTAGATCCGTAACACTAGGATTGCTCAAATGTCTTTGCAGTTACTTTTGATCAATATAATGCATAGTTTCTGAATAAGTGTTCAATTCTTTCCAAAATAATTGTTCTGGTTTAATTTTTGACATTTCAGTGACTTCTTAAAACTAGTGAATCCCAATAGTAAAATGTCTTTAAATAATATATACTTACAAATAAATATAGTACCTTAATATATTAGTAAAATATACAAAAAGATTTAATGATTGAAATTTTTCCCCATTGTTTTAAATATTGTTTTCTCTGAAGCCCTGCTAAAGAAGTTAATTCGATTTTTTTTTTTTTTTTTTTTTGTTGAAAAGTATTGACTGCATTATCTGTGTTTGGTCAACAGAGGGCGTCATGACTTTATATTTGTCATTCTCCTTATCACCGCTCTAATCTTTGGGATGAAGTCAGTTGATTTCTCAATTGAGCTTTGAGGGCACTTTTCTTCAGAACTGCTGACTCTATTTTTACTTTAATGTGCACTTTGTAGTGTATGGGTGCTGGGTTGCGGCTGGAAGGGCAGCCGCTGCGTACAACATATGCAGGATAAGTTGGTGGTTCATTCTGCGGTTGGAAGGGCAGCCGCTGCATAAAACATATGCAGGATAAGTTGGTGGTTCATCCCCTAATTAATAAAGGTACTAAGCTGAAAAGAAAATGAATAAATAGATGAATGTGCACTTTGTCAGGAAAGTACTCACTTAAAAAAGGGACAGTTAAAAAAATAATAAAATAAATTAACAAAATATAAATTGTCATCATTTACTTACCCTTCACACTTGTTCAAAACTTATTTGAGTTTTTTGCTTTTGTTGAACACAAAAGAAGATATTTTGGAGAACGTTAGTTGCTGTGACCCATTTACTTCCATATTATTTTTTTTGGGAAGTCGATGGGTCTCAGCAACCAGAATTCTTTAAAATATCTTCTTTTGTGTTGAACAGAAGAAAGAAACTCATAAATGTTTAAAACAACATGAGGGGGAATAAATGATGAGGTCATTTTCATTTTTGGGTGTATTATACCTTTAATCAAAACTTGAAGAAATCTCTAAGCTTGGTTAATTTAAAATGTATAATGCGTCTTTTTAGAAACATTAATTCCATTAAATATTATTTGAAGTTTTTTTATGTTCATGTATGAAAAAGTAATGAATATACTAATAGTATTTGCATTTCATCTTGATTTCTCACCAGAATGATCAGTCAACTGAAGATCTCCACATAGAAGGGGCAGAGAACCTGTCTGCGCTCAGTGGAAAGGTAAAAGGATTCTCACCCTTGGCCTGAAATAACAATGCAGTGTTTGTTTTTATTTATATATATATATATATATATATATATATATATATATATATATATATATATATATATATATATATATATATATATATATATATATATATACACAGTATATATATATATATACACAGTATATATATATATATATATATATATATATATATATATATATATATATACAGTATATATATATATATATATATATATATATATATATATATATATACAGTATATATATATATATATATATATATATATATATATATATATATATATATATATATATATATATATATATATATATATATATATACAGTATATATATTAAGGGTGTAACGATACGCGTATTTGTATTGAACCGTTCGGTACGAGACTTTCAGTTCGATGCGCATTACAAACCGAATGATTCAGACAAATTTAAAAGAGAATAAGTATATATATATTAGTTAAATGCCCAGTAACTGTTCACCAACCCTGTGTAATATTTTGAGATGGCAAAAATAAAAAAATGGTGTACTAGTATATAGATAGTTATTCTGTAAAATGTCCATAATCTGATTACAGTTCATTTTTGGACAATATCTGTAAACTAATTCTTCCTTTCTGTCTTTATATATTCATTCATAAAAAAGGATGATGTCATTTAATTTATCTTGACAAATAATTATGCAAATTGCTAGACATTGACATGTAAAGTTGAATGGATTTCAAGAAAATTGATATTAACAAAGATATATATATATATATATATATATATATATATATATATATATATATATATATATATAGATGGATGAATGGATGGATGGATGTGTTTATTTATTAATTTATTTTTTGTATCGAGGTGGAATGTGACCTGGACATATTTTCACATAATTTTAAAAGTTGGGAGCATTGACATATTTCTTCCTTATGTTTTTTAAACCTTGATGGTTAAAGTTGGCTGATCTTTTTCTGTAAAACACAGACCTGATTTGTTTACAGGTCAAAGGTTTGCAAGGAAGATAAGCAAAAGACTCATTCCTAAACTAACACACACACAAAATAGCATTTAATGCACATTCATATAATATTCGTACAAATTTATGAACAATTATTTCACTCCTTCCATACATGCACCCAAATTTTACAGACAATTCAAGTTAAATCCTATGAAATAGTGTAACGACAAAGCAAAACAAAGCTGTGCAGGTTAATTGTGTTGTTTTTCTGATATTATCATCATGTCATTTTATTAATTTACTAATTCATTGATATAAAAGGAAAAGCTTTTTTAAATGATACCCTTTTCTTTGGGTAATTACGTAAATTTTATTTAATCATGCTCATATTTTTTTATTTTCGAATTATAATTATCACAAATGGTGACGCAGTGGCGCAGAAGGTAGTGCTGTCGCCTCACAGCAAGAAGGTCGCTGGTTTGAGCCTCGGCTGGGTCAGTTGGCGTTTCTGTGTGGAGTTTGCATGTTCTCCCTGCGTTCGCGTGGGTTTCCTCCGGGTGCTCTGGTTTCCCCCACAGTCCAAAGACATGCGGTACAGGTGAATTGGGTAGGCTAAAATGTCCATAGTGTATGAGTGTGAATGAGTGTGTATGAATGTTTCTCAGAGATGGGTTGCAACTGAAAGGGCATCCGCTGCGTAAAACGTGCTGGATAAGTTGGCGGTTCATTCCGCTGTGGCGACCTCGGATTAATAATAAAAAATAATTATACACTTTAGTTCCTAAGAAACCTAGTATTTTCAATATGTGTGTGTGTGACTTGTCATAGAGTTGACTGAGAGGTTACAGTCAGTTTCTAATTCCTCAGTAAGAGGATTGATCTGCTCAGTTTCTCAGGTAATTGGATTTCCTAGAGAGCAGGAGTGTGATACAGCATGTGAGTTTGTGGAACTGAGAGATATATTTAGTTTTTAATAGATAGTATTAATAATAGACTTCTGTTTTTATTCATGCAAAAACATGCTGGGAAACAGAGACCATAAAACAGTGCTGTTTCTGTTTGTTTGGTGGTGCACATACAGTTATAATAATAAATAAAAAGAAATCATTGTTTAAGGGTAAATCTCATAGAAACGGGTCACATTTTACCCCTAAGAAATGATAGTAAAAAAGATTTCACCCATTCCTGTAAATTCTAGTTTGTACAATATTGTCTGATGCTTATTTTCAAGTTTGTGGAACTGTATTACCTTTTCTCTGCCTCATTTGTTTCACTGTTGTTATTTTTTTGTTTTTGTGAGATGTTGAATAATGATGTATTTATTGTCATTTACTCGTCTCTCATTTGTCTCTTTACATGCACTGAAGAATGTCCTGATTGTGGAGGTACGTCTGCTGTGAGATGAGTTCTGTCTGTCTGGATAAACTCACTCCCTTAATCATTTTAATATCCTTTCAAACAAACAAAGGCCTTTCAGATGCTCTATAGCAATTTCCTCTGCTTACTCTGCCCCATTCTTTCAATACGGTTGAACATTTCAGTGCGTCGTTAAGTGTGTATCATTTTTGTGCTTCTGTTTATTCAAGCAAAATAAGCTGCATTCATTCCGTATGACTTAGAAGTGAAATTATCTTTTTTTTTATGTCATAATAGCCATTTTTACAAACTATCTGGAATAAGTAATGCCATATGGTTGTAACATTGAATATTGATTTAATGTAAAATAATGACTCAATTTTTTGCAGATTCTGTCTGGCCCTACCTATCATATACTATAGTATGTAATACTGTATTGGCATTCTATATTATTATTATTATTATTATTATTATTATTATTATTATTATTATATTGTTCAAAAGTAGATGATATTTCTAAAGCAATACTTTTTTCTATTCATCTTTTACATTTATAAATGTATTGAAATGCATGGATAATTATTTTATTTATTTATTTATTTATTTTATTTATTTATTTTGTACCATATCAGTGTTTTTTAACTGTATGTTTTACAGATATTTACCTCTGCTTAGCCTAAAGCTTGATTTGTGTTTGCGTTAAGTGATCGCCATACCCCATGATGCAAACCTTGCACATATTTTATAATATATATATTTGGCCGAGATGCAATTATTTGAAAATCTGGAAACTGAGAGTTAAAGAAAACAATCCTCACAATGGACATTACTTATTAAAAACATCTTAATATATTTCCAGTAGGAAATTTACAAAACATCTTCATGGAACATGATATTTACTTAATATTCTAATGATTTTTGTCATAAAACAAAACTTTATATTATGACACATACGTTGTATTTTTGGCTATTGCTAAAAAAATTTACCTGGGCTGCGTTTTGTGATCCAGGATGACGTATACTACACTACCTGACAAAAGTCTTGTTGTTGATCCCAGTTGTAAGAGCAAGAAATATTAACTTCTTGATCATTTGGAAAAGTGGCATTTTTCTGATGAATCATCTGTTGAACTGCATCCCAATCATCAGAAATACTACAGAAGACCCATTGGAACCCACATGGACCCAAGATTCTCACAGAAATCAGTCAAGTTTGGTTAAGGAAAAATTATGATTTGGGGTTACATTCAGTATGGGGGTGTGCGAGAGATCTGCAGAGTGCATGGCAACATCAACAGCCCGAGGTATCAAGACATTTGTGCTGCCCATTACATTACAAACCACAGGAGAGGGCAAATTCTTCAGCAGGATAGGCCTCCTTCTCATACTTCAGCCTCCACATTAAAGTTCCTGAAAGCAAAGAAGGTCAAGGTGCTCCAGGATTGGCCAGCCCAGTCACCTAACATAAACAATATTGAGCATGTCTGGGGTAGATGGAGGAGACATTGAAGATGAATCCAAAGAATTTTGATGAACTCTGGGAGTCCTGCAAGAACGCTTTCTTTGTCATTCCAGATGACTTTATTAATAAGTTATTTGAGTCATTGCAGAGATGTATGGATGAAGTCGTCCAAGCTCATGGGAGTCATACACAATATTAATTCTTTTTCCACTGCACCATGACTTTATATTCTATTCTGTACATTATTTCTGTTGAGTGACAAGACTTTTGTCTAAGCAAAGTCAGACCTTACTGTCCTAATTAAATAATCAAAAATCAAGGCAAATAAGCCACTTCTGATACCAAATGATCAACTAGAAGTCAAGTTATTATTTGTTGTTCCTAAAACTTGGATAGATGACAAGACTTTTGTCAGATAATATATAGTAAACATAACAAGAAAATCACTTGAAACACTTTTACTCTTGAAATGTGCTAATTGTGCTGTAGAAATAGCTGAAAGTCACAAGATGCATGTAAAATATATTCCCTGCATTATGCTTTGCTTGTTGATAAAAATATTATTATTTTTTTTTTTATTCATTTAGTTATTTTGGTGTTTTTGTTTTGTTGGTGGTTATTGCAAAATGTAAAACTTAAAATACCTTTAAAAAGTAGATTTAATAGAGACCTCTTAAAATAGACAAAACGTTTAAATGGCATGATGTTATATAAATGAATATAGCAAGATAGGACAGGCAATTTCCCACATTTTATCTGTTTTCACACAGGCCATCGTGGACACTGGGAAGACCATGAAGGCTCTTCTGGATCATGTTGAAGCCTTTAAGCCCAAGATGATAAAAGTAGCTGGGTGAGGCTAATAGAATAATACAGGCCTTCTTTATTCAGAACTTTGAGTGCACGTGCTTATCAGTGGATATTCTAGATGAAGACTCATTTTCTTTTGTTGGGTTGTTTGTTTTGACTGTCACAGATTGCTGGTGAAAAGAGTGGCCAGTAAGACAGGATATCTGCCAGACTGTAAGTGGTGAATACTGTTTACATAGAGTACATGTGTAGTGATGGACTAGAATTAAGGATTTACCCAATAAAGTACACTGTAAAAAATATCTGTTAATTAACAGTTTTCGTATTTTGTGATTCACAAGTGTTTATTTATGGGTGAGAATTGCATTTTGGGATGTTGATCTCTGCTGTCCGCTTTTGATGTTGAAAATTCAACTCAACAGTTTATCAAAGTGACTTTTTTGACATTTTTGTAGTTTGACATTGTATAATGTACAATAAATAATATATAGAGAAATAAATCTGTAAAATAACAGAAAATGTACTGGCAGTGTATTGCAAGGTTTCTGTAGTGTAACATACAACACCATCCCAGACAATATATCACCTTAAACTATTAAAGATTTTCATAAATGTCACTTTTTCAAAATTTTCAAGGTTAAAATTTGTTGGAAGAAAGATCAAGGTCCCATAATGCAATACAAAAGCATAAATATAAATAAAAACATCAATTACAAAATATGGAAAACTGCTAATTTGCAGATATTTTTTACAGATATGGTCTTTTTTTTTTATTATAATACATAAGATTGTTCTTTGATATCAATTGAAGTATATCAGGCATATGCATCAGTGAGTTCAGTGAAGTATATGGATTAAAATAAGCATAAGAATAAATCATATTAGTGAGACCTGTTTTTAGGATATAGAATTAAAACTGTATGCATTGCAAGTAGTCAATTACACATTGTTAACCATAAAAGAATCAGCAAGTTTGCCAATTAACTATTTTATGATCATTTTTGTCTCTGAATGAAAGAGATTTATTTTGTTCCGGTTTGAGCTCCATATTGTCCTATAACATGCTACATGAGCTATATATTGAATGTAATAGTCACACTTTACAATAAGGTTTCATTAGTTAAATATTAAATTAAATTGATATTAAATTATTGTACAGCATTTATTAAGCTTAGTTCAACATTTACTAGTGCATCATTAAAATCCACATTTATGTTTGTTAACATTAATGCACTGTGATTTAACATGAACTAAAACTGTGTCCAAACAAGACACGACAAGATTTTGAATTACCAGCTGCTGCACTCCAACAAGTTGGTAAGGGTAATAAAATTAGTACATATTGAACCTCTTTAATGTTATTAAAATTTAGGCTACTGACAGGACCGGATTTAACCAATAAGCAAGGTAACTGGGTACTTAGGGCCTCAGAAAATTTGGGGGCAAAGAAGTATAAATAATTACTTTAAATTATATTTATAAATGATTTATATAACATCGTTTTATCTCATATTTAGTAAAGTTTAGGGTCTAAAAACAAAAAAACAAAATGCATCATAATTATTACGTCTGCACAAATTTGTCCACCACGTCCCAATAATGGAGCAGTTCAGCGATCAAAGCAGATTACATTTTGTTGAGTTATATAAGAAAAAGTCAGCAAAACAAACAAATAAATAAATACAAAGGGTGTATATTAAGACTTTTGGGCCCCATGGCTGGAATTGCTTAGGACCCCCAAATCACTAAATCCGCCCCTGGCTGCTGAGAGACACTTTAATTTTCAAAGCATTCCATAGTTATTTTATTTTTAACATCTAAGGTAAACTATCTGCCGCTGCTTTCAGTGGTTTGGTAATAAATATCATGTAAAACAGTAAAATCAAACTCTCATTTGTAGCATTTAATCACATAATCAGCCCCAGAGTTGATCATTGACTACTTTTACTTGGACATCAGTAATCTAATTATTTGATTACTTTGAGTAAGACAATAATATGATTAAGGTGTTTACATGAGTTGCTTTTTGAATGTTCCTTTCATGATCCCATTTTATATGCTATAGCACATAATTTGATTAACGTCATTGTGTCACCATGCTATCCACGTTTTCTCCAGTTTCATGAAATTTGGAGTGTTTCATTTTTTATTTGTCGACTTTGAAACTGCGGAACTGCAGTTACTATCATTAAGGAACATTTCATTCATGCCCCCGTGACAAACGAGGTATTGGATGCGACAGGGATGGGCAGTATTTATGATACATGCATTTCAAATACATATTTTAAATACAAAATAGTATTTTGTAATTTGTATTTGAATAGGGTTGATGAAAATGGCTTTATATTTTGTATCATAATACTTTAGTGTCTTGTATTTTTGCATTTTTAAAATACTGTAAAATACTTTGTAAGAAATCTACATCAAAACATAAAAATGCAGACTCAGATTGGTGCTTTGGATATTATTAACTCTTCAATTTAAAGAAGAATTCAAAAAATCTTAGGAGAAAGAGTATCCTGTACAAATAATAGTAATTTTTGATGGATTGCTGATGCCAAGTGTTTGTCGTTAAAACAAACAACATAAAATAAGTCCTGCAGTGGCGATTCCTACAGTACATTGGCTGTTTCAAATGCCAGTAGCTGATCTGTAGGCCCACTATATAGTATTAATGTACTATATTAATGAAGAGGAAAGGTGTAAGCCTTAAGATGTCCCAACATATGAAACACAAATATTTAATAATCAAAAACTCCAAATACAGTTTTTACATTGAGTATTGAAAAAAAATAGCAAAAAAATAAATAAATTCTGAAAAATTCTGTGAACAAAGAAATTTAATTAACTCTTTATTTAACACCCTTTTAAAATATTAAGAGGTTAAATAATCATTGTACAGAGATTTGCCACATTTGACATGAACAACATTTACTTTACTAAGTCAGTTTAATGGGGAAGGGACTGATTGAATAGGTCTAATTGATTGAGAATTTGCAAAGAAATGTCATGCTCCTTTGTAAAAGTATTTTGTAGTATTTTTAAAATACAAAATACAGTATTTTATTTTGATACTTGTTGTTGCTGCTGTATTGTGTATTTGTTACGATACAAATGTATGTAAAATTGAAATATTTGGTATTTTATTTTCAATTATATTTCAATTTATTTTTGGCCAACCCTGGGATGCGAGTATGAACTGCTGGAAGAGTGCTGTTTTAATGGAATTTGATACTGCACGCCAAATGGGAAAAACCTCCGCATTTTGTCTGTGGTCCTTTACTGACTCAGTAGGAGCAGAGAATAGTGTCAAACAGCCGTGTGTGTAGTGACTATTCTGTGAGAATTCTACATGATGGTAATAGTTTAATTAAGGCGTTAACATGTCTGCACTTTAATAATGAGACTAAAATAGGAATACTCCACATGTTCTAATTTGATTTCTGTTTAGTTCGATTATGACTTTAAAGTCAGATCAGACTTTGTCAGATAAAGATTATCAAAAATTGCTGTTTACATGGTAGACTCTTCATCACAGTATTGACTTAATCGGGTTAAAATCGGATTATTGGTGTTCATGTAAACGTACTTAATGTTATAGTAGTTTATGCCATTGTTCAGCCGCAACAACACATAAATAGAAACTGTTTTTTAAATAACATTTTTGCAGATGGTTCGCACAAACTCTTTTTAACATGGAAAAGATATCTTTTATTGCATGTTGTGGTGTCATGTGTAGTTAAAACACAGTGTAACAATGAACAACTTTGATTTCTTAAATAACATAAAAAAAGAACTGTAGTAAATGTACTGTTCATTATTTGTTCATGTAAATACATTACCTATTACAACCTTATTGTAAAGTGATACCAACGCAGGACCATAGCCAGCCTGGTGAAAGGGGTGGTTCTTTTTTTCTCAACAAGTGAACCTTTATGCAGTTAAACGCGTCGTTTTCTATTTAATTATGAGACTTAAATACTGCATTTTAGTGACATTTTAAGCACTATTTTTAGCTGGATTAGATTGTCGGATAGTCATCATAACCACACTTTTTGATATACCAAAAATGTTTTCTAAAGATTAAGAATAAAGAAACATGAAAAATACTTATTTTTAATATACAAATGTATTGTGTATTATATATCATTAGGAAAAAAAATAGGTATCTGTAAAAGTTTTAAATTAAAAACTGTGACCTATTGTCATTTATTAGGCAAATAACAAACTGGCCTGCACATTCGATTTTTCTTAGTCACAATTTGGCCACTTTGAAGAAAAAAAATAATACTGAAATTGTATAGGTATGGGACAATAACCCTTTTCAAGGTATACCGAGGTTTGAAAAAGTCTGCTATACCTGCTATATATATTTTCACGTTTTAAGTTTTTTTTTGTTTTAGGACAACAGTATCTCCAGCAGAAAAGACATCCAAGAAATCGTTTTAAATTGTAATGAAATCTGTGTTTTGGAAACTAATGAAGACAGCAGAAGTCTATGATTCATTTTAATTATTTAACCTGACATGTTCACTGTTACAAAATATTATACAAGTTTCTCAAAACAAAAAATATTTTGTTTAAAGGGGTAAAAAGAACAAATTTTAAAGCAGTAATCACAATACCGTGAAACTGTGATATTGTTATCCAAGGTTATCAGACCGTCAGAACCTTATACCAGCCCATGGCTAAAAACATAATAATAGTAACAATAATGTAGTGCTTCATAATTTTTCTAGCCTCTCTTAAAAAAAAGTACATTTGAAAATTCATGAATGACAACAATAGCCAAAATAGTATTCAAATCCTTTTTGATATAGTCCCTTTTGGTGCTTCACACCTTTTTATTGGTATTTTTTTGTTTTGTTTTAAGAATAAGGTCTAAAATTTAGAATAAAAGTCACTTGTAAAATGTTTTCTCTATTTAAAAACAATACAGTAGCAAAAGATGACTTCACCTACGTCAGATTGTAAAATAAAAATATTTGTTAGCATTGGCCAAAACTGAAAAGCTGAAGCGACAGCCAACAGAGGATTCTGCTTGGTCTATTGGGTATTTTCACTATTTATGGTGGCATAGCTGTCAAAATAGGACAAATGAGCACATGTATGTCAGTGAGGGGTGGGTCTTCTGAACCACCTGAACCCCCCCTGGCTACGGGCCTGCAATGTAATGGATCAAGATTTTACATTTTGTCAAAAAATTTTTACTAAACTATACTATTTATTAAAATGAGTCTGCTGTTCTATTTATTAAAATGAGAATTAATTACAATTTTCCCCACAAAAATGTGTTTGGTAACAAAAACATCACTAAAAATAACATTTGCTTTTCATTCTTTGTGTTTGTTGCAGATGTTGGATTTGAGATCTCCAATCGTTTTGTGGTCGGCTATGCCTTGGATTACAATGAATACTTCAGAGACCTCAATGTAAGAGCCTTCTTAATCATTATTTGTCACCTGTTAAATGGCATGTTGATTGGAATTGACATGCTGATTTGCTAGTCAGTCAGTATATAAAATGTATTTGAATATCGTTTGCCACTCCTGTCAGAGAGATTTTTTTTTAAAGCCTATTATGAGAATGTCCCCAGACGAAGGACTCGCCCCTTATGTCTACATATTCTAAAGTCTGGAAGTGACAACTGGTGTGAGATCAGCGTATCGAGCACTCTCTTTGAAGCATCAATGAGTTTGTTTGCTTGAACTTCGTATTGCTGATCCAAGCATGTAATGTCTAGCCAAAGCGTGAAATGACAGACAGCAATAACACTGTGAGAATCAGGAAGAAAAGTCTCTCTGCAGCTGCACAGTTGTCCATTTGTCTCCATTTGGAGGCCTGGTTGTTAGGGGTAAGTGAGCTGTTGTGAAAAATGACACCTTCATCAGAGAATGCCCCTGGCTGTTCAACTCAATTATCCAACAATCTAGTATCTATCTCTCACATGCATACATCATAAACAGTAGAGCACTAATAAATCTAGTGAGCTTCCTATATGAGCAACATTTTTAAGCATTAAAAGGCATTTTTAGGCACACTCTTGATATGATACGTTTTCCAAAATGTAAGTATCAAATTAAGGCTTTGTAAGTCAGAAACTCAAAAAGCATTGCATAGATAATGTGTAAGGAAATAGCAGGAAAATTGAATCAGTGGAAAAGAAATGTTATGCTCTCCAAGGCTGCATATTTGCTAAAAAAAATTTCAGTACAAACACTTGAAATGTTATTACATTTTTAAAATCATGCTATTTTTTTTAAATCAAGAAACATTTCATATTATTATTAATTTAGAAAATGGTTCTACTGCTTAATACGCCTGTAGAAACTGTGGCACATTTTATTTTTTCAGTATCTTTTGATACAATGTTTATACAAATATTTAAAAAAAAAAAAAAAAAAAAACTTAACGGTTACATTTAATACATTTTGGTACTTGTCGAATAAATTGATTAACTTGTCACAATGTTTCTTTAGTCTTTAATAGTTAGTAAACTAATTATTTTGAACAATAGTGAAATTAAATAATAACAATGTAACTATACAATATAGATCTGTCTGTCTGTCTGTATATGAGCAATATCACAAGTAGCAATACAATATGACTGTACTGTATAGCGGCACTGTTGGGAGGCATGCCTTGGCTCGAGGTGGCAGGCCGAGTGCCTTAGTGCCCCACCAGCGACTCGAGGAGGAGGAGGATGTGTCTGTGTCCAGTACTTTACAGAAGCTGGAAAAAACGACATGTGGGGGGCAGGGGGGAAGGGAGATGTATCTGTGTTCAGTAGAGCTGTGAACCTACACTGGTCTCACGGTTCGGTTTGGTTACGATTATCATGCCATCGATTTGGTTCAATTTAATATCTCTGTGCATCATGGTGCATTGACGATGCTTTCCACACACAGTTTTATATTTTCTTCACAGCAGCAATTGTTGTATTAAAATGTATAAATATATTCATATGTATATACTATTTGTAATACAATTTTGTCCTTTAATACAAACATTCAGATATATAAACTGTACCTTTAAACAACACGAGCATTTATACCAAATAATACTGTATAAGCAAATATAAATATCCCGCCCGCTTTCTGATCCTTGTCTACCAAGTCTCGTACACCCCTTTGATTGGTCACACGCTCATCAGAAAGGGCTGCGATTGGCTCTTGCGCGCTGCGCTCTTCACAGATGAGTGACACTGATAAACGGCAGCTGCGATCACAGCTGATTCATGATAGACGCCTCAGCAGGCACGCGCTTGTGTCTCTATCCAGAAGTATCGCTGTAACAGCCGAGAGGAGAGGAAAAGTCACGCCAGCAGGTCAAACGGCCACAATGAGAGAGAGAGAAATGGAGTTTACTTTCATCCTCTCAATCACAGTGAAATAGGGGCTTCTGCTGTAAGTGTTAGTGAAAGACTCCAGAAAACACACACGCAGTAACATTGTGCACAGTTTCTGCGTTTTTAAGTAGTTGGAGCATTGTAAACCCTCGCCCTCGCGGCTCGCCTCCCTCGCCATAGTAAGCTATGGCGACATAGCGTATATGTGATAAATGACGTCAGTACATAATAACCGGTTATGATTATTACTGAACCGATACCGAATTGTTCGCATCTGCATCGATGCAACAATTCATTTTGACACCCCTAGTGTCCAGTACCATTCAGAGACTTTACAGGGGCTGAAAACCAAAAAGTTGGGGGGCACCGGCTGACATCGGAATAGTTGGCGATCTGGGGGTGTTACAGAATGTACCAAACACCTGAGGACTAGGGGAAGAGGTTAAAATTCTGGGAGTTTTCCGGGAGAAATGACAAAACTGGAGGTGGGTCTAAAATATGGGAGACTCCTGGGAAAAATGGGAGTGTTGACAGGTATGGCGGTTCTACGACATAATCGTGTACATAAACAAGAAAATCAAACACAAAGAGTCTCAAAAATCCTTTGGTACGAGGAACTACTTTCTTCTGCTATTCAATCACATCTGTAGCTGACGTTTAGAACAGGAGAAACCGTTACTAATTCACCAACGTCACTTTAGAGATAATATTTGAACTATTCTTTAGCGTAGTATCTAAAGTGATGACAAAATTGTATGATTTTCTCAGATTTTAAGATTATATGGTTGAACGGCATGACATGCCATCCGTCTATAGAGATTTTCGAGTATTTCATTGTTGCATTCGGGAGATCACAATAATTACCCCAAAAAGCCAAAGCAAAGCAAACACTAGCAGGTTACTATGGTATAAATACAGCACTGCAACATACAAAAGAAAGATCAACTTAGAATGTCACTAACCTGTTTTATAATGATTTGATCAGCTGTTGTTTGAAATTTAGGCTGAGTTTTTTCCCCTATGGACTTATGCGTTCCCTGACACCATCTTGTGGCGGAACGTCAACAGTCAATTTCTTTGCTCTGCTCAGTATGACAGGCTGATGGCCGCCGATGCGCTGAATCTTTGAAATTTTAAGTATTTAAAATAGGCGCTATCCTTATAAATAAACTGCATAGTTGCAGTCTAAACAACCACATTCAGCTGCAATATTTGTCAAACTGTAGTGAGTTTATTGATCTGTTGTCGCTCTGAGTGGGCTGAGTAATACACAAGGGTAAAGAGGCTGTTCGAGTGCTGTTATTGCGGAATATCACACAGCTATCAGCCAATCAGATTCGAGAACCAGACAGAACTTTTGTATAAACATAAACTGATTTAAATGGTTTTAAAATATTTGACCTATTTTATTTGTTTAGCTTCATGTGATTTAACTATTAACTTACATGAAATCTGAATGAGTTGTAAATTACATTGTTAGCGCAAACTACTGCTAGTGTGCTTTTAAATAAAACATTAGTTTTGGTTATAATGTGCATTTGTAAAGACAGACAGCTTGGGAAAAATGCGAGTTATAAAATGCTAGCAAAACTTTTTTTTATAGTCAGAAATGGATCATAATTCTTAAGCAAAGTCAGTAGCTCAGATGTTTGAATCACATAAAATTAAACTGCAGAGGAGACTTCAAGAAAATATTTCATTTCAAATTCAGCTGACAACAAAGTTTGGGAACCCTGTATTTAATACTCTAATTAAAATTGCAGTCTCTTTTACATATTGCGTATTTGTATGCATTTTATTGTATGCCATCATTAGCTTAGCAACGTGCTAACAACAGACTCTCTTAGAATTAACTGTTGGACATATTTCTGCTTAGAAAAGTAATCCATAATTAGCTTAACAACATGTTAACAACAGGGCTGCCAACTTTTGGTTGTAGCTTGGAGTGAGAATTTCTCCCCTGCCCCCAAAATATATTTGTATGCACAGTTATTGTCCCAAAAGTATAGGGGGGGAAAAGTGGATTTGTGACGTTAGAATACTGCCAATTGCGTGAGTCTCATCATTAGCTTAGCAACATGGTAACTATGCTCTCCTAACTGTTGAACACATCTGCATATAAAAGTATTCCATCATTAGCTTATCAACATGCTAACAATAAGCTCTATTAGAATTGACAGTTGGACGCATATTTCTGCATAGCTTAGCAACATTCTAACAATAAGCTTTTTTAGAATTAACTGTTGAACGCAGATTTCTGCGTATAAAAGTATTCCGTCATTAGCTTAGCACCATGCTAACAATAAGCTCTCTTAGAATTAACCGTTGAACAGATATTTCTGCGTATAAAAGTATTCTGTCATTAGCTTAGCACCATGCTAACAATAAGCTCTCTTAGATTTAACCGTTGAACAGATATTTCTGTGTATAAAAGTATTCTGTCATTAGCTTAGCAACATTCTAACAATAAGCTCTCTTAGAATTAACTGTTGACCACATATTTCTGCGGTTGTTGCTAGATTGGATATGGTTGCAGCCGAAAGTTAATGAGAATTATTTATATTATTTATTAAATTAGCTGTTTATTGTATTTTATATACATCTACCTCCAACCCTAAGCCCAATAGTTACAGTAATGTAAAAACAGTTGTTGTATAGAGTATTATTTATGATATCTATTACATTACCCAATAAATTGTATTATTTAATGCCTACTCCCTCCCCAACCCTAAACCCAACCATCACAATACTGTAAAAATATTAATTATTGTTATAAAGGGTCATAAAAAAGTGCTGCTATATTGATGTGCATATCGCACTTCCGGCCAGCCGCGTATCCGATCTAGACTTTACCTATTTCTGCATATAAAAGTATTCCATCATTAGCTTAGCAACATGTTAACTATAAGCTCTCTTAGAATTAACTGTTGAACACATAATTCTGCAAATAAAAGTATTTCATCATTAGCTTAGCAACATGCTAACAATAAACTCTTAGAATTAACTGTTAAACACATATTTCTGCAAATAAAGGTATTCCATCATTAGCTTAGCAACATGCTAACAATAAGCTCTTAACTGTTGAACATATTTCTGCATATAAAAGTATTCCATCATTAGCTTAACAACATGCTAACAATAAGCTCTCTTAGAATTAACAGTTGAGCACATATTTCTGCATATAAAAGTATTCAGCTTAGCAACATGCTAACAATAAGCTCTCTTAGAATTAAGTCATTAGCTTAACAGCATGCTAACAATAAACTATCTAGAATTGACAGTTGAACATCTTGTAGGGACAGAATTCCTGTCTGTGAAGAATCTTCAAAATCATTCATTTTAAGCGGTGTGTTATCCACCAAGGCAAGCTGGGATACTGAAATGTAATTGGACGAATTGTTTTGGTCTTTATAACCCACCCACTGGCAATGACCCACATTGCGACACAGAATGTTCATTTTCAAAGGAGAATAACTGACTTTAGCATTGTTTTTCAGATAAACAACTATGCTCAATTGGCATGCATCTTAAATACCTGCAAACATGTGGTATTTTTTTTTTTTTTTGCTTTAGAAGTGTCCCATTTAATGGTTTTACTTTGTTCTGTCTGTCTTATAGCACATCTGTGTGATTAGTGATGGTGGAAAACAGAAATACAAAATCTGAAGAAGAAAGTCCCACTGGAACATGAGCATCTGAATGTCAACTCAGGAAGATGGAAGGTGTCCATGGAAAAGGATGTGCTATTAATCACTTCCTAAGAAGATCTCATATTTTCCCCATGTTAGATATGAACAGGTTTTACTGGATAAGGTTTTAATAGAGAACTGTGAAAAAGCTTACTGAATACTGCACGGTATACCCTATACATACACATTGTATACATACTACTGCAGAAATAGCATACCATTCCTACTAATCTGTATGTTATTTAGTCATTAAAAGAAGGTATGGAAGGACATGAGGGTGAGCAAATGTTGACTGAATGACATTTTTATGAGAACTTCGGGTGTGTTCAATTCACTAAAGGAACTTGTTTACCATACAGTTAATTAAAAAATATGTTAGGCAAGACACTAACTATTCAAACCTATAAAATGTGAACTAGAGAAATTAACCGAATTTTAAGGAATTGTTGCATATATACATTAAAGTTTACATTTGTGAGATGTTTTTATACATTTGATAACCTCTTCTTGTAACAACATTAAAACTTTTATGCATTTGTTATTGTCGTCTACTTCTTTTTTTTTTTCTGTTATATTGTCAAATAGCACAGATGAAAGCATGCCTGTTGGGTTATGGATCATTTGCTGTGGTATTGTTATGGAGATCAGCAGTCATACTTGAGCGAAACAACTCAAACATGCCACACACAAAGGGAACAGAGTTTGCTTGGGTGTGTGTTATGTAACCGCGTCTGTTGCTCATTGTTTCCTTTGGCCAGCCTCTTTTGCTCATCTGACTGCTGCCTGTGATCAGGTGAATTATGTGCTGTTTGTGTCAGATACAGATTCTAGAGATTTACCTGCTATGAAAGCACCCTAAAGGGCTTTTGCCCCTTTTATGAGATGTAAATGCGTCTTTGGTATCTCCATAATATGTCTGAAAGTTTAGCTCAAAATTACTATTAGGTCATTTATTAAATCCTGCTGAAAATGTCAATTGTTTTTATGAAGGGAATTTTAGCTGTTTTGTGCCTGTGCCTTTAAATGCAAATGAACTGGTTCTCCCCGCCCACTGTTCTGACATGTCTGCTTTTCCTATGTCAAACAAGATGTCAGATAAACAGCATAATCGCAGAAAACCGACAACCAGTGTTGCCAATAATTAGGCTACTTTTGATCTGTGTTATGTAATTAATAGCCAAAGTTTCTCTGCAAATCATGTCTTGACATGATAATACGCAGCTGTAAATCGGTTGGTGGGGAAAATCACACTGCTTTGTCATGGTGCGGTCGCCCTCAAAATCGATGGATTAGGATCCTGATTTAACAGAATATTTGTTTTAAAACTTGTTGTTTTTACAACTCTAACATATAGACTAGATATTGCATATGGTCCCTTAGCATGCGTTAATACCGTCGTCACATTTGTACAGTGACCCCAGGACAAAAGTCATTCAACCGCACTAGTCAAGACTAAAGCCAATATCTTTTTCGCTACATACTGGTGTAGTAAAATGAAAATAAAGCATGAAGGCATAACATTTCATAGGTAAGATTTAGTTATTTACGATTTATTATGTTACGAACTT
Organism: Danio kyathit; assembly: GCA_903798195.1. NCBI lineage: Eukaryota > Metazoa > Chordata > Actinopteri > Cypriniformes > Danionidae > Danio > Danio kyathit. The sequence goes on from LR812520.1 coordinate 18,884,766, forward strand.
TTGTGCTAAACAAGTCACTTTATTGATGATAATACAGTCACTTACTGCATTGGCCATAAGGCAAAGTAGCACCAACTTGCACTAAATTATAGACTTGTGCTAGTTTTGTTGAATAAAATCAGCAAACAATGTACACGAAATATGACGTGAAGTAACGGCTAGTTTTTGAAGTAACTTATAAGGGTGCCTGATAACATAACAGTGTTTGTCTACCCTAAATAATTGAATAGTACAAATGTTATATACCAGTTAGATCATAAACGTGGATAACGATGGTTGTTCATAACGGAGGGGGTGTGTTTCAGGACAGATCAAATTTATCAGGGAGGGAGGATAGTATATTTCCATGCACACAAACGCATGCTCTTTGTCGGCAATGCCCGTGCGGTCACTTATCCACCGATGTAGAAAAATGATGTAAAATTATAATTTTCATCATTTAAAAATAAATTTGCATACTGACCATCATAGATCATATATATATATATATATATATATATATATATATACTAACTGCATACTGACTTCCGATCATAGATATATATTTATATATATATATATATATATATATATATATATATATATATATATATATATATATATATATATATATATATATATATATATATATATCATCTCTCCGGATGGCCAGTCCTCCACTGCACCTTGTTCCCACATTCATTTCAAAGAAGCACTACCCTACTAAAATGGCAGCTCTGTTGATGCATTCCTTCTAATAGACAACAACAGCATAGGTGACATCTAATGTAAATATCTATGACACTCTAGTATGTCTGTGTACACTATACTACCCGTTTGTCTCTCCAAACAGCTTCCAAAGGTTGATTATTTATTTTTTATTTTTTTGCATGATAGGTGCCTTTTAAAGTCACATTTACTCATTCAGCACACACTTTTATCCAAAACAAAGAGTAGCATTATAGACCATTTCAATGTGATGATGTCACTGGCCCATGAACATTTCCTGCTTGTTATCAAACAATTGCATAACTGTAACAATAAGTTATTTAGTCATAACTTAATGTTAAAACAGTTATCATGATGGAAAAAGTCAAAGAAAATTGGCACACTGCCACTTTAGCTCTCAAATTTTTTTATTATAACAATGTTTCGACCGTCATGGTCTTTTTAAGGATAAACAAAAAAAAAAAAAGGAGAACTCAAGAAATAGTCAAGCTCTACACATGAATCAAACAATAACCACACCAATCAACCAACAAGCCAGCAAATGTTGCTAAAGAGGCAGTGTGCTGATTTTCTTTTGACTTTTTCCACTGTTTGTTTTTGATCGAGTACCTGCCTTTGAGAATCTCAGATGTGCGCACATTTCTGTTTTTTTGTTTCTTAAAAACAGCTATCATAACATTATTTATCAATATGTGGCTCTTTTTGTATTCTCAGAAGCTATAGAAATTAAAAAATGTAAAACAGGACATACATTGGGACCTTTGTTTTTGTGTACATCCCTCAAAATGGTCTATATAAATCCTATGACAAGTCTTAGGTTGTTCTTTTCTTCTGTCAATCATACAAAAAGGTGACAGTGTGTCATAGAGGTGATTTGTCAACACACATGTGTGAAGCACACTAAGAATAGCAAGATTTCTTTCCAGAAACATGAATTGTTGATAAGAAAGTGTGTTGCTTACATCAGTTTTGACTCGACAAATAACTGGCTTACAGTGTAAAAGGCCTCTAAGTTTTAAGTATAAATAAATTTACAAATAGGGGAAAACGGGGGCTATTGTAATGGGGCAGCTGTAACACACTCAGTTCCTCCAATAAGAAAGAAGCTAGATAACTAAGCTGGTTGGTTGGTTTTAGCTGGTCGACCAGCATGGTTTTAGAAGGGTTTTGGCCATTTCCAAGCTGGTTTTCAGCCTAGTCGTAGCTGGTCAGGCTGGGAGATGACCAGCTAAAATCAGCTTGATCAGCCTAGCCAGGCTGAGAGCCCAGCTAAAACCAGCTCTGTCCAGCTTAAACCAGGCTTGTCAAGCTGGTTTTAGCTGGTCATTTTCCAGCCTGACCAGCTAAGACCAGGCTTGAAATGACTGGAAATAAGCCTGGAAATGGTCAAAACCCCTCTAAAACCAGGCTGATCCACCAGCTAAAACCAACCAACCAGCTTAGACTGATTTAAGCAGTTTTTTTTCAGCAGGGTTATGTCAAAATGTTATAATTGTCTGAGGTCTCCACTGATTATTGAACAAGATGTGGGATGTAGGCCAACAGATGGCTTACTACTTCCTGTGAAAATTATAGGTGAGCAGTTGGAAGAAGGAACGCAACGATTCCTGGTTCAAGAGTTCACGCTTAGCTCATGATTTATCATATACCTTGTTTGGCATGCTGTCCCGGGAGAGAGCCCTGAGCTCAAATGATCCTCGAGCCCAGGGCTTCCTCCTTTCACATGGCAAAGGGGAAATTGAGCTCAGGTGGATGTCAAACTCCCCCACTGCTGAGGCCAGGGTGAACTTCTTGAGTAAGAAATTAGAAAAAAAAAATTAGGCTTATTTTATCTATAATATAGAGCACAGGTGTCAAAGCCAGTTCCTGGAGGGCCGGAGCTCTGCACAGTTTAGTTCCAACCCTAATTAAACACACCTGATCAAACTAATTGAGTCCTTCAGGCTTGTTTGAAAACCTACAGCTAAGTGTGTTGGAGCAGGGTTGGAACTAAACTGTGCAGGGCTGTGGCCCTCCAGGAACTGGCTTTGACACCTGTGATATAGAGCATATTTGGACGATGGGAGAAAAACGGGAAACCCGGGGGAAACCCACGCGGACACGGGGAGAATATGCAAACTCCACACAGAAATACCAGATGGCCCAGCAAGGAGCCGACACCATTGGTATTCTTGCTGTGAGGCAACAGTGCTAGTCACTGGGCCGCCATGCCGCCCATTCTGGATAAAGGTGGGAGGAGGGGGGTTTCTTCCAGACGAAGATAGTTGTAGAAAGGAAATGAGGGGATCCTTTGATTGGAAGATCATGATTAGCTAATGTGGGCCAGCTGGGTCAATCATAAGCATGTGCTCCTCTCAAAATTAGTTTAAAATTAAACTTCACTTGGTCACATGGCAATGACATGGTGAATGTGGATTTCATTTATCTTTCACACATTTATACTACATACAGAATACTTTTTTTTTACCAGTCGCAAAGGAATTACTTAGTTAAAAGCATCATGTGGACCAATTCAGAAATAGATAGAAAGAATGGGCATAATACACTCACTGGCTGCTTTATTTGACACTGGCTGAAATTCAGAGCTTCTGTCTAGAAGTCCTTTTGACATTTCAATTATCAGAAACAATATTAATATTAAAAATATTAAAAAATATTAAAAATAAGACCCAGGTCATAAATTAAACATGCCAAGTAAACAAAATTTGGTAAGTTGAAGAAAACAAGCCATTTATTAGCAGTTGATCATTAAATTGTTGACCATCATTACAGAATTATGAAGCTATATACTATAAATATCAAGAACTTTGTAAAGCATATGGTCATTTTTTGATTTAGCCTTCACGAACTGGACAACTTTTGTCTTTGTTCTGGTGTTCTTGACATTGTCTCCCCACACACTTAATCAAATAAGAGTTCAATTTTACTTCACATTTTGCTTCTGGAATTTGGGGATGCTACAATTGATTAGAGTTTGCACACAGATGTATATGGTCCTGTGAAATAGCTTGATACCCCTCATTAGAGCTAATGACTCTCACAGGACTGCTGTCCATGTCGTTAGTGATTCCCCAGATGGCAACAGACTTTGTGAAGTGAAAACATCCTTTAAAACATCCTTTGTCATCAGAACAGGAAGTAAAGTCAACAATGAGTTTTGACATATGACTTGTTCATCCCTCACTTTAAAAAACTGTTGGGTTTTATTAGCTTAATGTTGGGTCAAATATGGACAAACCTACACTGTAAAAAATGCAGGGTTCCGCACAACATCTTCATGTTCTCTCAAATAAGTAGTTTGAACAAATGGCAGAAATCATTTTTAAGTGTAACATTGAGTTATTTATTTTTTTTTAAACATGTTCATTTTTTACCCAACTGTTGGGTTTGTCCACATTTGACCCAGTGCTGGGTTAAAACAATGTTGGAGCACATCTGATCATTTCTCAAAGCTGATTCCAGCAGCGGGGGGCGTAGTAGCTAAAGGCAGATTCACCCTGCTTTGACTGAACTCTTGGAATTTCTAATTTAATTGATCCTTATGATCTGAGTGATCTATTAGGTTTGTATTCAGTGAGCTTATCTGTAGTGTATTAAGATCCTAGGCCATTTGGTGATTTATAGACAAGTAACGATACTTTAAAATCTATTCTGAATGTAACTGGGAGCCAGTGTAAAGACCTGAGGACAGGTGTGATGTGCTCTGATTTTCTGGTTCTGGTCAGAATCCTGGCAGCAGCGTTCTGGATGACTGTCTTTTTGGGAAGGCTGGTGAAGAGACCGTTACAGTAATCCACCCTGCTGGTGATAAAAGCATGAACAAGTTTCTTTAAGTCCTCACTGGAAACAAAGCATCTAAGGGTGTTTTCACACCTGCCTTATTTAGTTTGGTTGAATCGCTGTTGAGTTCGTTTTCGCTCTTGGTGCAGTTCATTTGGGCAGATGTGAATGTAGCAATCACACTCAAGTGCGCACCAAAAGCAGACCAAAAAAGCACACCAAGACCTCCTTGAAGAGGTACATTTTCAAACAAACCCTGGGGCGGTTCGTTTCTAGTGAGAACATGATCCGAACTAGAACAGACCCAACTGCAAAAAAATCCAGCTGCCGTAGTTCGATGCGTTGTGCATTATGGGATGTGGAGGAAAAATATTTGTTGACCACTTTACCAACAATTTTAAACAGAGAGAGGGAAAACATTACCTGATGGATCGTTGGTTATATTTCCGGAAGATGACCATGTCGCAGTTTAGCTAAATTAATTCACACCTCCTCCCGAAGTGAATGTGATGCGCCTTCTCCTTTTGCAATGCATTAAAACACTGTTTTCCAGCTGCAGCCACACTTCATTCTCGAAATGTATAGTTTGTCTAAAGTGATGTATACAAACTATAGAGTATACTATGACCAGGGATACAATTAGTCAGTACAGTTGTCCCTCCATAGTAAAAAGCGACATTTTGTGTCTGCCGGTTTGTTTACTTACGGCAGTTCCATTGGATTTTCAAATTTGTTGTCCTTGGTCCGGACCAATTGAAACGAACCACAGATGTGAAAGCACCCTAATTCTTGCAATGTTTTTGAGATGATAGTATGATGATATAGTTAGTGCTTTGACATGACTACTGAAACTCATATCTGACTCCAGAATCACAAAAAGATTCCTGACCTTATTTTTTGTTGTTTGACCCTTAGACCAAGGTACGCATTCACCTTGAGAACCTTATCTCTGTTCCCAATGCAATGACTTTAGTTTTCTCTTTGTTTAACTGAAAAAAGTTTTGGCTTCCCCAACTGTTAATTTCATCATTGCATTGGCAGAGGGTGTCAATGGGGCTGTAGTCATTAGGCAATAAGGTTAAGTAGATCTGGCGCTGTGGCAGGCGCCAGAGCAATCTCACAGGTAGGCGCAGAGATGGTTGTGGAGCTTGCCGCTTTTTGGTTGCTAACCGGGGGCTTGCAGCAATGGCGTGTGAGGGTTTAGTTCCAGCAAACAAAAGTTCCTCCATCTTTTTTGTAAAGCTCAAGAGAGGTAAGCAAGGTGAAATGGAGAGCATGTCTAGTGACACAGGATGTGGCTCTGGAGTTACTGGCTGCTGAAATATATTGTCCTGACTGTTTTCCTGAAGATCATTTCCCTATGATAATTAGTCATAATATAAGCCCTAAATGGGACTGGTCCATGTATTCCATGATGGCGCTACAGTATATAAAAAAGCCAATTTATGAGCTCTAACTGGGATTGTTTATGGATTTCAAGTTTGTCCTGTTTGAACAAGCCCCAAAATGTGCTTTAAAGTCATTTAAAATGTACTCTTCTTATTTTTGTGTGTATAAAGTAATGCGTAGTGATGAGGGTGGTGCAGTGGGTAGCACGATCGCCTCACAGCAAGAAGGTCGCTGGTTCAAGCCTCGGCTGGGTCAGTTGGTTTCTGTGTGGAGTTTGCATGTTCTCCCCGTGTTCGTATGGCTTTCCTCCGGGTGCTCCGGTTTCCCCCACAAGTCCAAAGACATGCGGTATAGGTGAATTGAGTAAGCTAAATTGTCCGTAGTGTATGTGTGTGAATGAGTGTGTATGGATGTTTCCTAGTGATGGGTTGCAGCTGGAAGGGCATCCGCTGCGTAAAACATATGCTGGATGAATTGTGGCAACCCCAGATTAAAAAAGGGACTAAGCTGAAAAGAAAATGAATGAATGAATGTTTAATGAAACTCTATAACCTTCCCTCCCCCTCAAAACAGCTTCTCTTCACCTCTGGTCACATGGAATGTCTTTAGGGCGGGGCTATCAATGCATGTCTCATTACTTCATTTCATTTGCTTTTATTCATTTGTCAATCTTCCTCCATTTTGTTAGCAATGCCCATCTTCCAGCAAACTATTTGCTTCCCAAAGGAGAGTACACAACACAATATGAAAAAAAGGACAATCTTAACTTCCGTTCATGCCGACTTTAAAGAGACAATTCACACAAAACTGAAAATTCTGTCGCCATTTTCTTACCCTACCTTTCTCACCCTAAAGTATTTTGGATTATTCTTCTCGACTATTGATTTTCATAGTATTTTTTTTTAGACTATGGAAGTATTCTTCAGAATATTTTTTTTTTGCATTTAACAACCCTTTGAAAGTGAGTAAATGTTAATTTTTGTGTGAACTGTGCCTTTAAATGCGTTCCAAGTTAGCCTTACCATAATAAGCCTCAGTATGAATGCTAAATTGTTTAGTAAATAGGTTCTATGTGCACCTTATTTGAATTAGTTCTGATATGAGCCTTAAATGGGACTGTCTATAAGTTCTTGAATTAATTAGCCCTACTATGAACACCAAATATTATACAAAATAGCATACTGGGGCAATTGTAATATGGGATTTAATCCCATATCAATCCCACTAACTGTAGGTGGGGGAAATGTCAGTCACATTTTAAACTGTTAGTTTTCCATGTTCTTTTCAACTATAATTTGCAGATCATTTAAATAGCGGACACATACAACCTATTTTAAATCAACCTATTGTGATTCACCTTTGGCGTCACATTTAACCCAACAATTTAATTCAACATCAAAGTGTCTGAACCTGTAGGCTGTGTGCACAAGCTTGTTTGTAATGGAAGTTTTTTCAACAGAAGACCTGCTGGAGGAGCTTCCTGTCATAACTAGTCTGCAAGATCCTCAGTGTTCCCACTGCAGATAAAGTGCAAACTACTGTCTAAATGATTCAGAGATATAGAGTAAGCAGGATAACTGCATGGGTCAACCTCAAAACAAACAAAACAATTTAGAGCATCATAAATCTGCAGAAAGCTGAGTAGCATAATTATTTGTAATTGTTATCTTTATAACCCATCTAGAAATTTGATATATAATATATGCAAATTACATATATGACATTCAAGTTCATATTTAGATTTCACATATAAACATGTCATATATTCAACACATATTTCAAATTATAGCAAAACTGGCCATTTACATTTTTGTTAAACCATTGAAATTTCATATATGTACTTTATTAGGTACACCTATCCAACTGCCTGTTAACGGAAATCTCTAATCAGCCAATCATATGGCAGCAACTCAATGCATTTAGGCATGTAGACATGATCAAGACGATCTTCTGCAGTTCAAACCGAGCATCAGAATGGGGAAGAACGGTGATTTAAGTGACTTTAAACATGGCATGGTTGTTGGTGCCAGACGGGATGGTCTGAGTATTTCAGAAACTGCTGATCTACTGGGAGAGAGGATAATGGCCTGACTGGTTTCAGCTGATAGAAAGGCAACAGTAACTCAAATAACCACTCGTTACAACCGAGTTATGCAGAAGAGCATCTCTGAATGCACAACACCTCCAACCTTGAGGCAGATGGGCTACAGCAGCAGAAGATCATTCCAGGTGCCACTCCTGTCAGCTAAGAACAGGAAACTGAAGCAACAATTCACACAGGCTCCCCAAAATTGGACAATAGAAGATTGAAAAAACGTTGCCTAGTCTGATGAGTCTCGATTTCTGCTGCGACGTTAGGATGGTCGGGTCAGAATTTGGCGTCAACAACATGAAAGCATGGATCCATCCTGCATTGTATCATCGGTTCAGGCTGGTGGTGGTGTAATGGTGTGGGGGATATTTTCATGGCACACTTTGAGCCCATTAGTACCAATTAAGTATCGTGTCAACGCCACAGCCTACCTGAGTAGTTGCTAACCATGTCCATCCCTTTATGACCACAGTGTACCCATCTTCTGATGGCTACTTCCAGCAGAATAACGTGCCATCATAAAACGGGAATCATCTCAGTCTGGTTTCTTGAACATGACAATGAGTTCACTGTTCTTAAATGGCCTCCACAGTCACCAGAGCTCAATCCAATAGAGCACCTTTGGGATGTGGTGGAATGGGAGATTCGCATCATGGATGTGCAGCCGACAAATCTGCAGCAACTGTGTGATGCTATTTTGTCAATATGGACCAAAATCACTGAGGAATATTTCCAGTACCTTGTTGAATCTATGAAGGATTAAGGCACTTCTGAAAGCAAAAGGTGGTCCAACCCAGTAGTAAGGTGTACCTAATAAAGTGGCCAGTGAACGTATATGAACATACATTAAACAATCATTTTAGCAATATAGCCATTTAAATATATGTTGTATAAAGCACATATGTAAAATCCAAATATGAACTTGTATATCATATGTAATTTGCATGTATTTCCATAGGTCATAAATCTGAATGGTAAAATACATTCTTCTGGTCCTGTTGTAAAGTACAATCACAGTGTATCTTTCAAATCTTTAGTTCTCCATAGAGTTATTACTGCATCAGGGAATATTAGAATATTACTTGACCAAGAAGAGCTATTTTAAGCCAAAGTAAGCATTAAAGGTCTAGTTCTGTGTCCAGTCTCCACCCAGTTTAAAGTACACTACCGCCATTTAACTTTTGGGTTATGAGGAAATGAGTCATAACATTTTTTAAGCCTAAGTCATGTTTAAGTCTATGTCTGTGGTGGTGTATAGCTGGACACTGAGATGCATTTGAGAAATATGTCATCTCTGGTGTCTTATTTAATGTAGACAATGCATTGTGCACTCAACTGGCTCTGCTGGAGGTTGGAAGCTTTTCTGTCTAGACTGGATACTACAGGAAATGACAAAAACAATTTATGTTGCCTGCCTCCGTGAATTTGATAGCTTTGCAGAAAGACAGAAGAGAACAAGCCAAAACAGACACAACAGACAGATTGTAAAAAATATGTGTTTTTCCTACTGTTTGAAATCTTGCTAAAATCACTTACTAACTTTGTCTGTGAAACAATTTCAGTCTTCAGTCAATTTCAGTGGCTCCTGTCTTAATCATGTAAAAGTTAAGTATTAAATTATATCAAAAGGTGTATTTATAGAAGTGCAAATTCAGGCAACGGCATAATTTTTTTTTTGTTTAATGCAATGTTCAAAAAATATAGTATACAGTCTTATGCAAAGATTTGGGCTGCATAATAATGTGCTCTTTCTTTATAAGAGATGATCACAGTGAAGTGCCATTTAGTTTCAAGAGAAAGCTAGATAATGGCCCAGTTTCACAAACCGGGCTTAGCTTAAGCCAGGACTAGACCTTAGTTAAATTAGGCTATTTAAGCCACATTTATAAAAACGGCCTTAGAAAAATACATTACTAGTGTGCACCTGTACACAAAAAAATGACACTGACATATTTTAAGACATTTCACTGCAAGTTATTTTCAGATGAGACAGCTCAAACATGCAATTTAATCCAAGACTAGCCTTAAACCTGGTTTGTGAAACCGGGGGAATATGTTTTTTCAGACAGAAACATGTAATGTGGCAGTATTAAGATGTGTGAAATTAAATTGAAACTGAAAAATAGGCTATGCAAATGTTTTAGCACCCTCTTTTGTGTGGGTTTTCAAAACTCAGTAAACCTTAACAATCCCAACACAGGTGTAACCAATCATGAAAAATTTAAGACGCTTAAGATGATTGCTAGTTGTGCTTCTCCTAATGCCGCGGTCACATTAGAGTTTGTGCGTGCAAAATTCTGTTGTACGGCGCTGCAAAAAGGGGCAGGATTAAACAAGATGATTAGACATTAAAAAAGCGAACGATTGGTCCATGTTTTAAATTTCTGCACAGAGAGGTTTTAATCTTCGATTGGTCTCATGTAATCACATGATGCGATTTTGCAGGTCAGAGTTCACCAAGTTTGAACTTTCCAACACAACGAACTGCAAAACTCATCGCATGAGCTTGCATTTCCAGTCTGCTGCATTTGCGTGTGTATGAGTGCAGGTCTATGGGGAAAAAAGTCTAGTGTGACCGCAGCTTTGTTGTGAACCAAAAAGTAGCAACACAGGAACCTCAAAAGAATTTCCTAATGACCTAAAAACTAGAATAATTCACCAACATGAATTAGAAGGATGCAAAAAGCTATAGTAAAGGTTTAAAGTCTCAACAGTCAGAAATATAGTAAGAAAATGGAAGGACACAAGAACAGTTCTTGTGAAGGAAAGATGTGCTAAACCAAGATAAATATCTGTAAGGCAAAGGCAAACAATGGTTAGAACGGTCACAGACAAACAACAGACCACCTCCAAAGAGCTCCAGGAACATCTTGCTGCTAATAATGTCATTGTACAGCATTCCACAGTGCACTCTTCACAAAGAACAGCTCAATGAAAGGTGATGCAGAAGAAGCCTTTTCTGCATTCTGCCAATGAGAAGAGTCATTTGAGGTATGTAACCGCTCATCTGGACAAGCCTGAATCATTTTGGAAAAATATGATTTGCATGGTGGAAAAAGAACATAGCATTCTAGAAGAAGAACAAACTCTCTACTGTAAAACATGGTGGAGGGCCCACCATGCTGTGGAAATGTGTGGCATGCACAGGTACTGGAAACCTTGTCAAAGGTTGCATGGATTCCACCCAGTGAGCAGATTTTGAAGAACAATGTTCAGGAATCAGTCAAGAAGCTTAAGTTATGGCAGGGTTGGATGTTTCAGCAGGACAGTGACCCAAAGCACAGTTCTAGATCTGCCAAGGAATTCATGGTCAAACATGATACAATGTTCTAGAATGGCCATCCCAGTCCCCAGACTTGAACATCATCGAAAATCTATTTGTTGATTCGAAAAGGGTCGTTCACACTCTGCACCCATCAAACCTGACTGAACTGGAGAAATTGTGCAAGGAAGAATGGCCCAAAATTCCTTCAGCAAGAATTCAGGCACGTATCCTTGACTATAAGAAGCGTCTATAGGCTGTTATTTAAGAAAAAGCTGGCTGTACAAGAGATTGAAGTCATTATTCTGTTGGGATGTCCAAATTTTTGCACCTGCCTGTTTTTGTTAAGACTTAAATTGCATTGCATCTCTTGATTAAATAAGTGTTATGTCAGAACTGAAATATTTGTTTTTTTTCCCTAGGGTATAAAATATGTCCAGCAGAATAGCTTGCAATTATGAAAATTATCAGGGGTGGCCAAACATTTGAATAAGACTGTATGCTGAAAATATAACAATATAAACATATTTACTGTCAGGTTTGATCATTTTAACGCATTCATGCTAAATAATGTATGAATTTAATTTTAAAGCAACACTTCTTTATTGAAAATATGCTCATTTTACAACTCCCCTAGAGTTGAACAGTTGAGTTTTACCATTTTTGAATCCATTTATTCAATCCAGGTCTGGGGGGAGAACTTTCAGCTTAGCTTAGCATATCATTGAATCAGATTAGACTATTAGCATCTCGCTCAAATGATCAAATTTTTTATACTTTTTCTATTTAAATCTTGACTCTTCTGTAGTTACACTGTATACTATGGAATGTCAATGGAAAATGAAAAGTAGTTGTTTTCTAGATGCTAATAGTCTAATCCGATACAATGATCTATGGTAAGCTAAGCTAAAAACTAATAAGCTAAGCTACAACTAATGCATTTACAAAATACAATTCATAGATCCACAACACAATTCACATTCACAAAATCCAATTTGTAAATTCATAACATGATTCATAAACACACAAATCCAATTCATAAATTCAAAACACCATTCACAAATACACAAATCCAATTCGTAAATTCAAAACACCATTCATAAACACACAAATCCAATTTGTAAATTTAAAGCACAATTCGAAAACACACAAGTCCAATTCGTAAATTCAAAACACCATTCATTCATTTTCTTTTCAGCTTAGTCCCTTTATTAATCTGGGGTCGCCACAGCGGAATGAACCGCCAACTTATCCAGCACATGTTTACGCAGCGGATGCCCTTCCAGCTGCAACCCATCTCTGGGAAACACCCATACACACTCAAACACTAAAGACAATTTAGCCTACACAATTCACCTGTACCACAGGTCTTCGGACTGTGGGGGAAACCGGAGCACCCGGAGGAAACCCACACGAACGCAGGGAGAACATGCAAACTCCACACAGAAACGCCAACTGGCCCAGCCGAGGCTCGAACCAGCAACCTTCTTGCTGTGAGGCGACAACACTACCTACTGCGCCACTGCGTCGCCCAACACGATTCATAAGTACACAAATCCAATTCGTAAATTAAAAACACGATTCATAAACACACAAATCCAGTTCGTAAATTCAAAACACGATTCATAAACACATAAATCCAATTCATAAATTCAAAACATGATTCGAAAACACAAATCCAATTCATAAATTTAAAACACGATTCATAAACACACAAATCCAATTTGTAAATTCAAAACCCTATTCATAAACACAGAAATCCAATTCGTAAATTCAAAACACCATTAATAAATAGACAAATCCAATTTGTAAATTCATAACATGATTCATAAATACACAAATCCAATTTTTAAATTCAAAACAAGATTCATAAACACAGAAATCCAATTCGTAAATTCAAAACACGATTCATAAATACACAAATCTAATTCGTTAATTCAAAACACTATTCATAATTACACAAATCCAATTTGTAAATTCATAACATGATTCATAAATACACAAATCCAATTCGTAAATTCAAAACACGATTCGAAAACACAAATCCAATTCGTAAATTTAATCCATGATTCATAAATACACAAATTCAATTCGTAAATTCAAAACATGATTCATAAATACACATCCAATTCATTTCAAAATATTGGAATGACTGAACTATTTATTTGTACTTGTAAATTCACAAATTGTGTTTACAAATTTACAAATTGGATTTTGTAACCGTGAATTGTGTTGTTTATGTGTGAATTTCATTTTGTAAATATATTATTTTTGAGATGATCTGACTCCATAAGTAGGGCCCCTTCAAAAATACTAACTTTCCAGAACAATTTCAATGCACCATGTAATATGAACAGTAGTGATACATTAAATGGGGGATATTTGAGTTGCTATGCAAGCTGTCTGTTTTATGATTTAGCTTGGCATAACCTACAGTAAAATGAAAAAAAATGACCAAACATATCTAAGGAGCTTATCTTAAAGAATTAAGCTTTACCTCTTTTGACCTGGACAGCAAGCAAGGAGTCTTCAACCTATAGGGTCAAGCAGCTGCCTTGCAACACATTACAAAACACTCAGAACACCTTTACAGCCACATGGCCAATGACAATGCCACATGGCAAGCAAACACCATTTTTTGTGTCATCTTATGTGAATTCTCATGCCTTCCACAAAGGCAAGGAGGGAAAACAAAGGAGCAAGCCTGACACAAAAGCAACATGTAGCTGGTGCCCTGATTGTCTAGGAAGTTTTAGTTTTGTTCTCATGATTTGCCAGATAAATTAAAGTGGAGATTCGATAGAGCGACTGGACATTCACAATAGATGACGGGTGGAGCCATTGAGTCTTATTCATACACCTGACATATGACTCCAGCATTCAAACAGCAAGAAGGGAGTTTCAGTGTGCTGTGAAAACAAAGCGTCCTTCTTTCTGTTTGGCTGTTTAACCACAGTTTTAGCTGGCTTTGTTCGCCATTTCTAAGCAAAGGCCCACTCTGAGGTGAATATAAAGTGATCTGCTAAATAAAACTTCACCAGAATAACAAAAAACAAATAGTTTGAGTGGTATCTAATATCTTTGGGAATCAAAAATGTTGGGAAAAGACTCTCCTGAAGTCATAAGTTTGCTTTTCTGCAGATCAAAGTGAATTAGAACTGGCTCCCATTAAACAAAGATGGCCACTGTTCCTGTTTACTAGTTATAACCAGCAGACATATTTCCAGGTTGGTCCCAAGAAGGACATGCAGCTGACTGACATTCTTGCTAGGGTGGTTGCTTCCCGGGAGAGTGTTTCTGTCGTGGCTTGAGCTCCATTTCAGATCAGACTGCAGAGAGAGGAATTCCCTGGGCTCCGAAGTATTGTGAAAGTCCCTGGTCAGGACAACCTCGGAACAAAGGCCATCCAATCCCTGAAACAGGTGGCCCCTTCGGCTGGCCATGAATGAAAGGAACATTTGTGCACGCCTCTAGAAACTGAACACTTTTCACAGAGCTCTCTTTTCAAGTTATCAGCCTCCCTCTCCTTCTCTTTCTTTGTGTTTCTGAATATATACAGTAATTATTTCCAGTTAACTGAAGTTTTTCATTTCTTCAAATGAAATCTATCTATCTATCTATCTATCTATCTATCTATCTATCTATCTATCTATCTATCTATCTATCTTGATTGATTGATTGATTGATTGATTGATTGATTGATTGATTGATTGATTGATTGATTGATTGATTGATTGATTGATTGATTGATTGATTGATTGATTGATTGATTGATTGATTGATTGATTGATTGATTGATTGGCTATATAAACTTGCACTTACAACATTATAAGCTGACAAGCATCTACAGTGCATCCGGAAAGTATTCATAGCGCTTCACTTTTTCCACATTTTTTTAAGTTACAGCCTTATCCCAAAATGGATTAAATTCATTTATTTCCTCAAAATTCTACACACGATACCCCATAATGACAATGTGATAAAAAAAAAAAATTTTTTAAATTGTTGCAAATTTATTAAAAATAAAAAACCTGAAAAATCACATGTACACAAGTATTCACAGCCTTTGCTCAATACTTTGTTGATGCACCTTTGGCAGCAACTACAGCCTCAAGTCTTTATGAATAGGATGCCACAAGCTTGGCACACCTGTCTTTGGGAATTTTTGCCCATTCCTCTTTGCAGTACCTCTCAGGTTGGATGGGAAATGACGGTGTACAGCCATTTTCAGATCTCTCAGAGATGTTTAATAGGATTTAGATCTGGGCTCTGGCTGGGCCACTCAAGGACATTCACCGAGTTGTTGTGAAGCCACTCCATTGATATATTGGCAGTGTGCTTTGGGTCATTGTCCTGCAGGAAGATGAACCGTCGCGTCTGAGGTCAAGAGTACTCTGAAGGAGGCTTTCATTCAGAATGTCTCTGTACATTGCTGTATTCATCTTTCCCTCTATCCTGAGTAGTCTTCCAGTTCCTGTTGCTGAAAAACATCCCCACAGCATGATGCTGCCACCACCATGCTTTACTGTAGGGATGGTACTAGCCTGGTGATGAATGGTACCTGATTTCTCCAAACGTAACGCCTGGCATTCACTCCAAAGAGTTCAATTTTAGTCTCATCAGACAGGAGAATTTTGATTCTTATGGTCTGAGAGTCCTTCAGATGCTTTTTGGCAAATTCCAGGTGGGGGGTGGCTTTCGTCTGGTCACTCTACCATACAGGCCTGATTGGTGAATTGCTGCACAGATGGTTGTCCGTCTGTAAGGTTCTCCTCTCTCCACAGAAGAACGCTGTAGCTTAGACAGAGTGACTATTGGGTTATTGATCACCTGCCTGACTAAGGCCCTTCTCCCCCGATCACACAGCTTAGATGGCCAGCCAGCTCTAGGAAGAGTCCTGGTGGTTCCAAACATCTTCCACTTACGGATGATGGAGGCCACTGTGCTCATTGGGACTTTCAAAGCAGCAGAATTTTTTCTGGAACCTTCCCCAGCCTTGTGCCTCGAGACAATCCTGTCACGGAGGTCTACAGACAATTCCTTTGTCTTCATGCTTTTTTTGTGGTTTGACATGCACTGTCAACCCTGGGACCTTGTATAGACAGGTGTATGCCTTTTCAAATCATGTCCAAACAACTGAATTTACCACCGGTGAACTCCAATTAAGATGATGAAACATCTCAAGAATACGTGCGGCGTGACATCACTTTGTTGCAAAGACACTATTGGTTAAATTCTGGCAAAGTAGAACAGAGAAGCAGCTTGAAGCAGAAAGTGCGAGTATGTCTGTGGTCTGGAGGTATTATAACGTTGATGACGCAACACTGCCATACTGTAGCAAGCTGTGAGATATGTAAATTTGGGATTGCATGCCGGGTACTTTAAGTTAAGGTGCTATTTGTTTTTATATTAGTTTTTTTTTTCTATTTACTGTTGCACTAAAGTTTAAAAGTGAAGAATTTGTTATTTATTATTTGAATGTTCAAGCTACCTCACAGAAGTGCTCTGTTTGTTAACAGAGTTGTTGAATGTTAAAATAAGGTGAATTAAATAAAAAATGAGGAACATCCTGGATCAGTTTCTTCGCTCCTTTTTATTTTTTATTTTTTATGTATTATAGAAGTATTTGATCTGGTTTTAGTATCGATAGATGCTTAAAATCAAATGACTCGGACTTGGACTCGAGGGCAAAAAAACCTGATCGGGACATTCCTACTATTTAGTAAACTATGGTTTGGTACAGGTGACCCTGATCAGGCTTGTGTTCAACTGGGATGTCATGGAAGGAAATTCAAAGAGCCACTCAAACAAAACCAGCACATAAAGACAATATGTTTCCTACAGGGTCATGCAACGGTTCCACACCTCAGTCAACTCTGGTCACCCTGGAATCACACACACATTCTGGTGGCCAGAATGTAAAAGGATGTGAGAAACTATGTCAAGTCTTGCCAGCCTGCTGAAACCGCTATCAATTCTTCAACATCCTTGGTCACATCTTTCAATAGACTTTGTGACTGATCTGCCACAGTCAGACGGGTGCACCACAATTTTTTTCATCATTGCTCATTTAACCATTTAATGTGGAACTTCTTAAACAAGAAACAGGCAAGCCCTTGAGAACTAATAAATAAAATAGCTATAATAATAATATATTTACAAAAGGAAATTCACACATCCACAACACAATTCACATTTACAAAATCCAATTTGTAAAAATCATAAATATTTTCGCCAAAGGAACTGGATTTGTGTATTTATGAATGATGTTTTGAATTTACGAATTGGGTTCATGTGTTTATGAATGATGTTTTGAATTTATGAATTGGAGTTGTGTATTTATGAATGGTGTTTTGAATTTATGAATTGGATTTGTGTGATTTCAAAACGGCGACGCAGTGGCGCAGTAGGTAGTGCTGTTGCCTCACAGCAACTGGTTCGAGCCTCGGCTGGGTCAGTTGGCGTTTCTGTGTGGAGTTTGCATGTTCTCCCTGTGTTTGTGTGGGTTTCCTCCGGGTGCTCCGGTTTCCCCCACAGTCCAAAGACATGTGGTACAGGTGAATTGGGTAAGCTAAATTGTTCGTAGTGAATGAGTGTGTACGGCTGTTTACCAGGGATGGGTTGCAGCTGGAAGGGCATCCACTGTGTAAAACATGTGCTGGATAAGTTGGCGGTTCATTCTGCTGTGGTGACCCCAGATTAATAAAGGGACTAAGCCAAAAAGAAATGAATGAATGAATGATTTCAAAACGTGTTTTGAATATACGAATTGAATTTGTGTTTTCGAATCGTGCTTTAAATTTACGAATTGTATTTGTGTATTTATAAATGGTGTTTTGAATTTACAAATTGGATTTGTGTGTTTATGAATCGTGTTTTGAATTTACGAAGTGGATTTCTGTGTTTATGAATCATGTCATGAATACATGAAGTGGATTTGTGTGTTTATGAATCGTTTTGAATTTAAGAATTGGGTTTGTGTGTTTTCGAATCGTGTTTTAAAATTTACGAATTGGATTTGTGCATTTATGAATGGTGTTTTGAATTTACAAAGTGGATTTGTGTGTTTATGAATCGTGTTTTGAATTTACGAAGTGGATTTCTGTGTTTATGAATCATGTCATGAATACATGAAGTGGATTTGTGTGTTTATGAATCGTTTTGAATTTAAGAATTGGGTTTGTGTGTTTTCGAATCGTGTTTTAAATTTACGAATTGGATTTGTGCATTTATGAATGGTGTTTTGAATTTACAAAGTGGATTTGTGTGTTTATGAATCGTGTTTTGAATTTACGAAGTGGATTTCTGTGTTTATGAATCATGTTATGAATACATGAAGTGGATTTGTGTGTTTATGAATCTTTTTGAATTTAAGAATTGGGTTTGTGTGTTTTCGAATCGTGTTTTAAATTTACGAATTGGATTTGTGCATTTATGAATGGTGTTTTGAATTTACAAAGTGGATTTGTGTGTTTTCGAATCGTGTTTTGAATTTACGAATTGGATTTGTATATTTTCAAATCTTGTTTTAAATTTATGAATTGGATTTGTGTGTTTATGAATCGTGTTTTGAATTTATGAATTGGGTTTGTGTTTTCGAATCGTGTTTTAAATTTACGAATTGTATTTGTGTATTTATGAATCGTGTTTTGAATTTACGAATTGAATTTGTGTATTTATGAATCGTGTTTTGAATTTACGAAGTGGATTTCTGTGTTTATGAATCATGTTTTAAATTTAAGAATTGGATTTTTGTTTTCGAATCGTGTTTTAAATTTACGAATTGGATTTGTGTATTTATGAATGGTGTTTTGAATTTACGAAGTGGATTTGTGTGTTTTCGAATTGTGTTTTGAATTTACAAATTGGATTTGTATATTTTCAAATCTTGTTTTGAATTTATGAATTGGATTTGTGTGTTTATAAATCATGTCTGGGATATCAACCTTGGTTGTTCCCGTGGTCAATGACTATATTTAGCACAGTGCGATGGTTTGGACAGTGCTCACGTCCATCTACAGAAAACCATCTGTACCCAAGAGCTCCAAGCCAACAAGTGATATTGTCCACAACTACCAACCTGAACAGAGGGTCTGCCTATCCACTGGCTATTCACATGTAGGCAGCAAGGTGAACATACTTCTGGACTCGAGACACTAAGGGGGTCAGCTCCAGTACCTTGTGGACTGGGAGGGCTATGGATCTAAGGAGCAACTTGTGGATAGCATCTTCCGACATCCTGGATCTTGGTTTAATTGATGAGTTTCAATGAGCCAGACACCATCATCCAGCACAATACCTTGGGGACAATAATTGTTGCTGCTCCTAGAAGGAGGGATTTCTATTGCCACACTAGCAGAAGGTGCTCTTCTCTGTATACTAACTGTCAACTGCAGCTTCTATGGGCACTTCCTATTTGGCTCCGATATTAAATTGGACATGTGAAACAGTACCTCGCGAGGTATAAGCCTTACTGAAGGTTCTTTCCATTACCATTGTTTATCCATGTGTTTGACCCAATGACTGTATAAAATAGGTTTGACCTGCTTGCTTGTTTGTCTTGACTTCTCCCTTAGATTACCCTTTGCCTATATGCCTGGTTGGATGCCTTATTATGTTTATTGACCTACTGCCTATTCACCTCATTCTCCGCGTAAGAGCAGCGCAGCCATTTAAATCTTTTTGGCTGGAAACTTCCGGTCTCATTCACTTCCATTCATTTTTAGACATTAAAAACAGCTCGTTATGCTGCTTGATGTTGCAAACTGATGTTTTCTTTTGTAACGGTGGTGGTGTACTAAATAAGTCCAGTCTTTTCTTTCCAATAAATGAAAAGAAGAGAAAAACACAAAAAAAAATCAAATTTCACAAAACTGCTCCCCGCGGGATTAGAACTCGGGCCGCCAGATCCGCAGTTCAACGCCCTACCGCTAGTCCACGTGTGAACTGAATGGCGTGGCTTTTCCAGGCCCTTTGATCCTACTCCCAGCGGACCTCGACAAAAAAAAAATATATATAATTAACAGTTTTGTTTTTAAAACCTTTGGGCGCCAGACAAGTTCATCTTGCCAAAATTAAATTATGCTCCGGTTAGCCGCGGCAAGCCATAAATACCACCATTACGGAAGAAAATAAAAAAAAATAAAGAAATTAAAGATTCCGATTTAAGGAAGAATTCATACACACTTAGAACTTGAATAAAAAAAAATGTATTTTATAAAACAGCAATAACATCCTTGTGAGAACATTCAAAAAAAAAAATCAACAACCTTTAAGCAGAGAAAAAACAAACAAACAAACAAACAAAACGAACACCAAACACTAAGAAGTTAAATAATAAATTGGGGCTTGTTTTCAGGAAGCACAATGGAATGAAAAATGTACATCAAAAGCCTGTTTTATGGTTTTTCGTTATGGGGAAGATTTTCAGTGTGGGTGTAAGAGTTATTGGATGAAAATGGAACTGACCCGGCTAACAATGTTGATTGGTACAGGTCTACCCCTCGATCGGTTTTTCCTTTGGAAGGCTTCTTCCCACCAGTCGAACTCATTCGTGGCTTCAGGAAGGATCCAGCTCTCCACTGTCTCTGCACCGAGGATCCAGGAGACCGCTCGCACACAATGATCACTGTTAATGTTTTCGGTCACTCCACCTCCACTCTTCCTACACGACACAGCTTTTGTTCTCTTCACCCTCGCACAATTCTTTTCTTCATTCGCACAACAAACAAACGCACCCAAAAGAAAAAAAACTAAACGCCTCTTCACCACAGTTCCCGTCCGACTCAACCACCACCTTTTTCCAACTGAACTGAACTCCTCTTTTTATTTTCTTTTTTCCACCTGAACTTCCGTTTCCTTCTTGACCCCTGGAAGTTTAGGGATGGCAGGTCAGACTAGGTCCCCCTAGTGGTGCTTAAAAAAAAAACTATTGGGAGAGGCCTTCAGTCTCGCCACACTCTCCCCCCCTTGAAAAAAAAACAACCCTAGTTGTTTGACAAGAGCGGTGAGAAGCCATAGGGACGCCAAAACTCTTTTTAATTTAGGGATTGGAGGAAAATGGATTTAGGCGTTTCTTTCTCCTGACTCTCCAGTTCTTCAGCTGTTGGGAAACACGGCTTAAGGTTACAGACGTTTACGGTTCGTACATCCTCTCCAGTGTTTTCCAGTGCAACACGATAGTTCAGAGGTCCTAACCGTTGAATTATCCTGTAGGGTCCTTTCCATTTGTTTGCAAGCTTCGCACTGAAATGATGCAATGCACTTGACTGAGGAAAGTTTCTTACCCAGACACGGTCTTTTTCTTTATAGGATACCTCTCGTCGTGTTTTGTTGTAACTGCGAAGTTGTCTTACCATCGCTTTTTTGTTGCACTCACTTGCTTTCACTTTCAGATTTGACAGATGTTCCGCAACGTTGTAGGCCGGAGAATCAGGGGATAAATTGTGTCCACGCAGTAACTTATCTACGGGACCTTGGAGTTTCCTCCCGAGTTGAAGCTCTGCTGGAGTCATGCCGATGGTTCCTTTTTTTAGCATTTGACATCTCGCACACCTTTTAACATACGCCTTCACAGATGTCCACATTGCAGGCCAGAAGGCAACGTGATGTAGCCTTTGGTAAGTTTTGTAGATGCCTATGTGTCTATTTAGTGGATGTGCATGGTAATGATGAAGGAGATGTGGGATAAGGGTGGCAGGTATGTATATCCTGTAGTGTTTGTGTCCATTTTCCAACATGGAAAGATGATATAACTTATCGTCCAGTACTTTAAACTTCTCATGCATAGTAGAATCTTTGTCTGCTAAGCTCTGAAATATCCTCATGATATCGAAGTCTTTGTGTTGCTCTTCCCAGATTTCTGCATTGGAGATGGGAAGTTCTGTTTCTTTTTGAACAGAATATACATTACATCCAGGTATAGGATGAATGCGAGACCAAGTATCAGGTAAGTGGATCAATCTTTGAGGTGGAGGGATTGTGGTGAACAATGAAGAAACTTGTCTTACGTTTGTTCTGTGCCTTGTTTTCTTCTGGTACAGGTATGGTTTGTCTGGAATGCTAGCCTGCCCAGGCTGAAAAGGATACACCCGGTTTGGTGTAGATGTGAAGGTATAATTTCCGCCAGCCACATTGATTTGTAGCCCACTAGTGAATATAAAATCCAGTCCTAGGACCACTGAATAAGTAAGAGCTGTGGAAGAAAGTATAGCTACAGGAATTGGGAAAACCATATTGTGAAGAATAATATTGGTATTTACCCATCCTAAAGGTATGACAGTCTCACCGTTGGCCAAGTAGAGGGGACCATGTGGCCATTGATGAAGATCATCAAGGGAGGCAAGTGCCGACCACAAACTTTCGTGAAGTAGGGTATAGCTGGCTCCAGTGTCGATGATGGCCTTTCCAGACCAAGCTGCAATGGTGATTGGCACAATTAGTTGCTGGGGTATGCATTCATGGTTAGAAGGATGACTTGGTTTTGCTGTTGATGGAGTTGAAGTTTTAACAGTGATGCTGTTGTGGGAAGGTGCACTCCTTTGATGCTGTGTGGGTACATTTCTTTTATCTCCTGCAGGCTGGTTGCTACGTTGAGTGGAAGCAGATGCAGTAGAATATTGAGGACAGTTTCCTGGGGCATGCTGACCTTTACATCTCCAGCATTGAACAGGAGGTCTCTCTGCTGGGCGATTTGAGGTAGGATTGGGTGCAATAGGATTACTTGAGGTTCTTCTTTCATAGAGTAACTGCTGTGCATGATCTTTTTCTAGTTGGTGACCCAGTTTTACTAATTCATCTACAGTTTGTACTCGACTGCGCAGTTGACTGGCCAGGTAAGGGTTAACATTTTTTAAAATCATTTTTACCAAGTCACTCTCACTCAGTGAAGGTTTCCATCGCTTACAAAGGGCTCTATAGGAGAAAGCGAAGTCTCTGATAGTTTCCTTTGTCCCTTGGACTCTGGTGCGTATGCGTTCAGCCAACTCGTCTTCATAATCTTCAGCAAGAAATGCTGACAGGAATGCGGTCTCAAACTCAGTCCAGGTTTTAATATTGGATCTGGCAACTTCCCACCAGTCTCTTGCGGTACCATATAGAACACTGCGAAAGGTGGCCAAGATGTCTGTGTCATTCAGTGGATGTACTGCCAGAAAGTCATGACAACGGTTGATATATAACAGTGGATCACAATCGTCTGAAGATCTACCAAAAGTGGGAAATGTGAGTTTCAAATGGTCACTTTTGGGCATTGGTATGGGATGAGGTAAGTTTAAAGGTAAAGTCTCTGTGCTTGGAAGAGCAGAGTCACCTTCGGAATCCGTGAAATGCAAAGGTGTTTGAGTCATCACATGTAACGCAGTCACTGGTTGTGCAGAGGGTTTGATATTAACAACATCAAGCTTCAGCTCTTTGATGGAATGACTTAGAGCATCTACTTGGCTGTTACATTGACTTACAGCTTGTGAAAGTTGATCATAGTTTTTCTGGGAATTCTTTTCTACGTTTACAATGTCTCTTTGAACTTCTCGCTGTAGTTGTTCCACCATGAATCTGAATTCATCCGTTAAAGCAATTTCACACTTCTTCAGATTATCTTCCAACATCACTTTCAAAGCTTTAATTAACTGTCCACTGTCTTCTGGCTCATGTTGTTCTTGAGTAGTGAATACAGTTTGAAGATGTTGATGGTTGGAGTCAATTTTGTTGGTCAATGTGTCAAATTTGTTCTGAAACTGTGAAGAGGTTGTGGCAACTTCTTGAGTAAGTGTTTTTAAAACTTCATCTTGCTGTTTCAGACAATTAAGAATATAATCCCAGTTTCCTTGTACCTGGGTGGATAACTGATACATTTCTCTTCCAGTAGTTGGAAGAAATACAGGCAAGTCATGCTGAGTTCCTGCAGATGGTGGTGTGATTTCAGAAGCAGAGCACAACTGCATGGAATCTTGGTGAGGAGATGAAGCAAGAGGAGCAGTAATCCTTGGATGTGGAGATCCAAAGTGCACCTGAGTTTGGAGAGGGGTTTGGTGGACTTGGGTAGGAGTTGAATGAAAGGCAGAAAATTGTAGCTGTTGAGAATAGGGGTGTTCAATAGTTTGTCTCACAGGTGGCCAGTTAGGGGTTGCAATGTCTGGAGGATCAATTTCCACACAGGCAAATGGTGATGGGGGAGTACTGGCCATGTCTGATAGAGGGAAATGGCTTTAAATGGCACAGAGTGAAAAAAAATGGCAAAAAATAAAAATCATAAAAGAAAACTGGGTAATGGTCAATGTTTGGGGAAAAGCAGACAGGGGCACCAAAAACAAATGTACAAGGTATTCACAATGGTCAATACACAGGTAACCCTTTCACAAAGAAAACTCACAAAAAACAATTTTCACAAAGAAAACACTTTTCTCCAACAGAGAAAACCCTCTTTTCACAAAAAAAAACGGTCACAAAAATTCACAAGTTGTATGCAACAGTTCACAATAAAGTCTTTTTGTGCAGTAAGTGTGTGTTTTTTTTTTTTTTTTTTTTTTTCAAAGTTCAAAGTTTAGGCTCCGCCCCACGTTGGGCGCCATTTCTGTAACGGTGGTGGTGTACTAAATAAGTCCAGTCTTTTCTTTCCAATAAATGAAAAGAAGAGAAAAACACAAAAAAAATCAAATTTCACAAAACTGCTCCCCGCGGGATTAGAACTCGGGCCGCCAGATCCGCAGTTCAACGCCCTACCGCTAGTCCACGTGTGAACTGAATGGCGTGGCTTTTCCAGGCCCTTTGATCCTACTCCCAGCGGACCTCGACAAAAAAAAAATATATATAATTTACAGTTTTGTTTTTAAAACCTTTGGGCGCCAGACAAGTTCATCTTGCCAAAATTAAATTATGCTCCGGTTAGCCGCGGCAAGCCATAAATACCACCATTACGGAAGAAAATAAAAAAAAATAAAGAAATTAAAGATTCCGATTTAAGGAAGAATTCATACACACTTAGAACTTGAATAAAAAAAAATGTATTTTATAAAACAGCAATAACATCCTTGTGAGAACATTCAAAAAAAAAAATCAACAACCTTTAAGCAGAGAAAAAACAAACAAACAAACAAACAAAACGAACACCAAACACTAAGAAGTTAAATAATAAATTGGGGCTTGTTTTCAGGAAGCACAATGGAATGAAAAATGTACATCAAAAGCCTGTTTTATGGTTTTTCGTTATGGGGAAGATTTTCAGTGTGGGTGTAAGAGTTATTGGATGAAAATGGAACTGACCCGGCTAACAATGTTGATTGGTACAGGTCTACCCCTCGATCGGTTTTTCCTTTGGAAGGCTTCTTCCCACCAGTCGAACTCATTCGTGGCTTCAGGAAGGATCCAGCTCTCCACTGTCTCTGCACCGAGGATCCAGGAGACCGCTCGCACACAATGATCACTGTTAATGTTTTCGGTCACTCCACCTCCACTCTTCCTACACGACACAGCTTTTGTTCTCTTCACCCTCGCACAATTCTTTTCTTCATTCGCACAACAAACAAACGCACCCAAAAGAAAAAAAACTAAACGCCTCTTCACCACAGTTCCCGTCCGACTCAACCACCACCTTTTTCCAACTGAACTGAACTCCTCTTTTTATTTTCTTTTTTTCCACCTGAACTTCCGTTTCCTTCTTGACCCCTGGAAGTTTAGGGATGGCAGGTCAGACTAGGTCCCCCTAGTGGTGCTTAAAAAAAAAACTATTGGGAGAGGCCTTCAGTCTCGCCACACTTTTTATATTACTCTACTTTGTCTGTATAGTCATGCAAATACTCGTTTGAAGAGCAAGTAGTTTGACCGCTTTCTGCGGTTTATTATTCCTAGTCATTTCTACCACAGGCAACTGAATATTAATTGAAGAATAAGATTAATACTATGAACACTGATAGTGGATTCTGATTTGAATTTGTTGAACTGTTATCAGGGGCCCTGCTAGCAATTTTGGGCCCTATGAAAAAAAAAAAAGAGTGAGGGCCCATTTACCAGAAAGGTAAAAGAAAGGGTTGGAACCCCTGATAGTATCACTGGGGGCCCTAAAAATGTGTGGGCCCTTAGAATTTTACTAACTTACCCCCCTTGCTGGTACACCTGACTGTTTGAATAAACTTTTGCATATGATCTTAAACTCGGCTGCTGCTGCATCCTTCTATTACAGTGGACCAAACACATATCTTCGCTGCCAAAAAGAAACAGTAGAAACCATTCATTTGAGGGTTTGGCATTGGCACAGTATGGTTCGGTGCACTTTTATTGCTGTTGCCACTGTCAAAAGGTACCAAAAAGTGAACCGTACCGGACCACTTTTTGGGTACCCTTTCGGAAGGGTACCTAGCACAACATTTTTAAATACACAGCCAAGACAACAGCGTAATAATATATACATATAATAACAACCCATGGTCGACCCGAGCTTAAACAAACCTTGTCGTCGTCTTGATGAACAGCCACAAAGCCAAGAAGAAGAGCAGAATCTACTCTGTGCCCTGTAGTTGTTTACAAGGCCGTTTCGTTTTTTCGAGTGCGCTCGCCGCACATCTAGATTTGAAATAAACTTCTTGAGCTGATAATAACGTGTGCGTGATTATTGAAGTGCTTCTGACATTTGATCCTTTCAGAAACGAACAAACGCAAGAGTAAAGCGTAAAAAAACAAAGGAGAAGCCAGAAAAAACAAAGGAGCAAATGATTGTTTTAGCAACCTAAAAAATTAACAGACTGCCATGTTTAACTATTATCATCACATTTTGGACAATTATAAACTCGGAATGATGGAAATACTTTCTAACAGAGGTTACATGTGCTGGTGAAGATTAAAGATACAGATGAGAGGTTCGCATTGACTGTCGGCTATATGTTGAGTGTTGTTTTTGAACCCAAAAAAGGACTAAATGTATACTGTGTGCAGTTTTTCTGTAATTGGTAACATATCGGACACTGTAAATGGGGTTGTATATGTTCATATATGTTGCATTTATTTATTTATTTGGTATAATTGCAGACGTTATAGTAGGCTATTTTGCCCTATCATTGATCTGCAGTTATAATAAAATCATGTTCATAGGTAAGCAATGATCCTTTATGCAAGTATTTATGTGTATAAAGCATCTGTTTTGTGAGAAGTGCTTCTCATATATGTGAACAACTCCTAGCTTTACTTTGACATTTCCTCGAGCGAGAATGAAGTTGACTGAAACTTTCTGTAGTACACCATCCATTGGTACCCTTTTGGCAGTGGAAACGCAAGCCTGATAAAGGTGACCCGTATCAACCAGTACCGTAACGTACTGTACCACTCAGTGGAAATGGGCCATAAAGCACCTGTGTTTTAACACTTTATGAATTTTTTTATTGTGAGCAGAAGATTTGTTCTTGGAACCCTCCCAAACAGCTTATGTGAGGCAGGGGGGGTTTGAACAGTTTTAATGTATATCTACTAGTAGAATATAGTTAATAGTAACATTGTATTGTGAGCTGTATTGTGTAGATTTAATGCAAAACAATTAAAATAATATTGTAGTATGTAGTATTACAGATAAAACTGTGCACGCTTATATTCTGATGAATGTTAACATTGACTTAAGTGTATGGGAATGGCTGAGAGATGACGGATGAGCTGTGGTAAAGCTCTCTCAGATTGTGAGCATAGCAGCCATTCCTTCTTCCTTCTGTGACTGTTTTGTGTGGTACAGTGTACATTTGTGTGTGTGTGTGTGTGTGTGTGTGTGTGTGTGTGTGTGTGTGTGTGTGTGTGTGTGTGTGTGTGTGTGTGTGTGTGTGTGCATAGACATTCCACAACCACTGCCAATCGCATGCCAAAACTGCCCGACCCCACTTTGAACTGGGCCAACATGTGACTCCAGTAATCCAGACAAACAGTTGTATTTGCGCGAGAGAGAGAGAGAGAGAGAGAGAGAGAGAGAGAGAGAGAGAGAGAGAGAGAGAGAAAGAGAGATTTTATCCTAAAATGTTGATTGTTAAATGTACAGTTTATTCTGATCTATTATTATTTTTGTACTGATTTGTATGAATAATATGATATGTTGAATAATAATATGATATATTGAATAATAATATGATATGTTGAATAATAATATGATATGTTGAATAATAATATGATATATTGAATAATAATATGATATGTTGAATAATAATAT
Organism: Danio kyathit; assembly: GCA_903798195.1. Lineage (NCBI taxonomy): Eukaryota > Metazoa > Chordata > Actinopteri > Cypriniformes > Danionidae > Danio > Danio kyathit. The sequence goes on from LR812520.1 coordinate 18,913,170, forward strand.
GATATATTGAATAATAATATGATATGTTGAATAATAATATGATATATTGAATAATAATATGATATGTTGAATAATAATATGATATATTGAATAATAATATGATATGTTGAATAATAATATGATATATTGAATAATAATATGATATGTTGAATAATAATATGATATATTGAATAATAATATGATATGTTGAATAATAATATGATATATTGAATAATAATATGATATGTTGAATAATAATATGATATATTGAATAATAATATGATATATTGAATAATAATATGATATATTGAATAATAATATGATATATTGAATATTAATGTGATATATTGAATAATATGATGTAATGTTGATATTTTATTTAATTATTATATACAGTATTTGTCATGCCAATAAAGCAACTACTGAATTGAATTGAATTGAATTTCCTCAGTTTCTTTTTAACGAAGAGAAGATTTTTTTAACACATTTCTAAACATAATAGTTTTAATAACTCATTTCTAATAACTGATTTATTTATCTTTGCCATGATGACAAGTAAATTATATTTTACTAGATATTTTTCAAGACACTTCTATACAGCTTAAAGTGACATTTAAAGGCTTAACTAGGTTAATTAGGTTTACTAGGCAGGTTAGGGTAATTAGGCAAGTCATTGTATAATGGTGGTTTGTTCTGTAGACTATCGAGAAAATCTATAGCTTAAAGGGGCTAATAATTTTGACCTTAAAATGTTCAAATGTTTAATTAAAAACTGCTATAGCTGAAATAAAACAAATAAGACTTTTTCCAGAGGACTTTCGGTTTTTAGTATGTTTTATCAGACATACTGTGAAAATGTCCTTGCTCTGTTAAACATAATTTGGGAAATATTTAAAAAAGAAAAAAAATCAAAGAGGGGCTAATAATTCTGACTTCAACTGTATCTGAGGGATTTTGTCCAGAGAGAGGTATATTATTATCTAAGATTACAATTGTTCCTTAAATTGTTAGCAGAAGTGTAACTGCTTGTCAGGAGTATAAATAATATTAGTCTACTAACATACATCATAAAGTAATACTTATAAAATACCTATGAATTCATTACAGAATTTAATCTATAATATGTACACCCCTAGATGAGTAACTAATATCCAGCAGTGTCCAGTTCTTTAGGTTGGTATGCTAAGTTTTTGTAAAAAAGAATTGGACAACACAAACGGTTTCTTTGTATAGTCTGGTCAAACTGTGTCACAGGGTGCATATAAACAGCGGCACTGTCATTTTTATTTTTTTGTGTTTAGAGACAAAACGTTCTAAGACGGTCCATCCCACACTATTGCTCCATTTGTTCTGGTAGCAGATGACAACTAAACAATCTAAGATTGAGAGTGTCAACTTTAACCCTCATGTTCTGATAATATTTGATTACAAACTAAACGTTCACCATTTTTGTTTCTCTTGATTTTTGCTAATTTTGAAAATGTTATTTAATATTTTTCCCTTGCATATAAATTTTAAAAAAATTTTAACCATTATTGTAAGTTTTTTTGTTAGATTAGCTCCAGATTTGGCTTCAGTACTGACTAAACTAAAGTATATGCACAAATATAATATTGTAAAGCATTCTACAGAAAATATACATTTAAATGAGAAATTTGTGAGGGGTGTACTCATATACAGTTGAAGTTAGAATTATTAGCCCCCCTTTGAATTCTCTTTTTTAAAATTTCCCAAATTATGTTTAAAATAGCAAGGACATTTTCACAGTATTTGACATATTTTCATAATTTATATTAAGTGTTTTATTTGTATCACTGAGATATAGCTTTGTAGTTTTTATACATTTTTTTTCAATTTATATTAAAATGTATATTTCTTAAAAATGTTAATATATCTTTTTTTTTTTTTTTTCGTTATTTTATTATGTCAAGTTAAACTAAATAAAATGTTTTTTTTATGTTAATTAAATTCAGATTGTAATTTATTTTTAATATTAAATAGTAGTTTACGTTTATTTGGCTTTGCTTGTATGGTTATAGTTGTGCTTAACTATAATAATCCTAATTTAATTTTGATATAAGTTTAAGTAATGTCATTTTTTTTTTTTTTTAAACATGTCTGTCATTTCTGTTTTTAAATGTATTCAAGTAGCCTACATCCAGTTAAACTCAATTAAAAAATTGAAACACTTCCTTCTTGACTATTCATTCATTAATTTTCTTTTCGGCTTAGTCCTTTTATTAATCTGGGGTCACCACAGCGGAATGAACCGCCAACTTATGCAGCACATGTTTTTACCCAGCAGGTGCCCTTCCAGCCACAACCCAACACTGGGAAACACCCTTACACTCTCACATTCACACACACTACGGCCAATTTAGCTTATTCAATTCAACTATACCACATGTCTTTGGACTGTGGGGGAAACCGGAGCACCTGGAGGAAACCCACACAAACACGAGGAGAACATGCAAACTCCACACAGAAATGCCAACTGACCCAGCCGGGGCTCGAAACAGCGACCTTCTTGCTGTGAGGCGACAGTGCTAGCCACTGCCCCGCAGTGACACCCCTTGTTGACTATATTCAATTAAATTCAAAATTGATTTATTGGCATGACTGTAAATGATACAATATTGCCAAAGCTTGAAATAGGAGGACAAATATAAAACTACAATAAAATATCAAAATAAAAGGATAGAAACAAAATATCATAATAATTTAAACTTAAATGAACAATGTAAGAAATAAAAATGTGAAACATGTTTTGAAAAACATTTCAAACCACAGTGTTTAACATATAAACACACACACACACACAGACAAAGGGTCACTGTAGTAGGCAGTGGTGTAAAGTAACAAATTACAAATACTCAAATTACTGTAATTGAGTAGCTTTTCTCAGAAATTGTAATTTACTAAGTAGTTTTAAAATTGTGTACCTTTACTTTCCCTTCAGTACTTTTACTCCACTTCTTTCCTTCAACCTGCAATACTTTATTTTTCCTTGTCTATGAGGATTAGAAAAATCAGTCCTGTGATTCCTGTTCAAACAAATCGCACATAGAAGGTAAATCGCATCATAATTAACTACCTCAAGACATGGCAATTTTTAATTGCACGAAACTGTTTGGAAGCATTAAAAGTGTCCAAGAAAATGTCCAAATGTCGTGGGGACATTGTATTTTGTTTGGAAATTAAAATCATGTTGACATCAGAACCCAATGTCACTACGTCAATGTCCAACCTAAAAGCAACCAAATATCAACGACTAGTAATGTTGCAGTTTGACGTTGTGTGGACGTTACCACTATGATGTCTATCAAATGCTGGTTTTTGGTTGCCATACCTGATGAATAAATGTCAGTATTTGATGTCAATATGACGTTGGTTTAAGATGTTGGCTCGAAGTTGTATTTTGGTCACTTTCTAACACAACCTAAAATCAACCAAATATCAACGTCGTATTGACGTTGTTTGGGCATCAAAATAACATATCCTTAGACGCTGGTTAGACATTGAATTTTGGTCACCTGACATCACAACCTAAATCTAACCTAATATTAACGTCTTATGATGTTGTGTGTCTGCTGGGCAATGACTAAATGCACTACAGAATGTTACATTTACACACATCCACAAATTCCATGTAAATGCATCAGCTTTTTACAGTGTAATACTATACTCTTGAGTACTTTTAAAAGATTTACTTTTTACTCATACATTGAGTAATATTTAAAACATACTTTTATTGCACTGCATTTTTAGGCAAGTAATGGTACTTTTACTTAAGTATGATTTTTCACTACTCTCCACTACTGGTGGTAGACAGTAGGGAAGCAGACACTAATACACACATTACATACATAAATGAGTTTATCTACTGTCTCTCAGGCTGTGGCATGTGAATTTAATTTCTTTTTGTTAATGTAAGTAAGATTTATGGATGCTTTATGGTTTTAATTTAGATAACTATAAAAGCCCTGATTGTAACTAATATATGAGTAATGTTAACAAATGGAAGTGTATACTTAGACAATAGTGGGTTAACGCTTTAAGAATGTATTGCTCATAAGGAGACGTGTTGAGTAGTAGGAAATCTGAAGTTTAAAAAACAAAACAATAACTTGATAGAGATAACAGATTGTTTGGAGAAAGCAGTACATGTAACAACGCGAATCATTGGCTGAAATTTAAACATGAGTTGTTAAAACGAATCTGATTGGGTGTGGGCTCAGACAGCTTGCGAAAGGGTGGCGTTTCCAAGGATTCCGAGTGCGCTCGAGCTCCGATCCAGCGAGTCCGCGCGCGCGTGTGCGTCGAGTTGGACTGGGGATAGGGAAACTTTCGGACTGTTTTTATTCGCCAGAAATACTCGGGAGTCAGGACAGGGCACGGATCTATCTTGTCGTTAAGACTATCCTGGCGAATTAATGAGTTTTTGGTGCGCAATGGGCGTTTACAGCGTTACATCAGCGCTTTATTCCCAACAGGTAGGTGCTGGCTAGCCATTACAATACCAGTTAGCCTTTACTTTGTTTTGCTAGCTATTCATGCTAATCACAGCCCAAGGTTTTCTATGTTCCTCAAAGCGCTCAAAGTTCATTCAACACGCTGCTGACTTTATGAGTCCACTCATTAAAATGCAGCTTGCCACTTTTAAAGTGTTTATAAATCCAGTCTGTTGTGTTTTAGTACACGACATCAATTCACGGCAGAAAGTTTCCAGCGCTGTTAGCCACTCACACACATACACACCAGTTGAGTCTGACCACACCAGATCAAACCTCTCCGCTGACAATCCGATTAGGCTGTCTATCCCGGGTTATCATTTTATTTTAACAAGATTAAACATGTTTAATTAGCTGGTGTGTTTGATATCTCCTAGTTCGAGCTTTTAATAAAGAAAACGGGGGGAACATGAAACCATGTGGCAGAAGAACTCGCGTTTTGCTGGAATAAGCGATTTTTGGGCGTTTATGTTGGCCGAGGTCTATTTGTTAGGGGTTACTTTAAGACACCTGTCAATAAAGTAACCAAAACTACGGGAATAATGTTTACCGAATGTGCAACGAAACATTGTGATGATGTTTAGAAATACGATGTAGTCTCGTTTTGATTTTAGAAGTTGATTGTTTGAATAAGGCAGTGAAAAAAATCCGCGATCACAAATGTAAACATCCTTAATGTCAATAAATGTTATTGTTATGATCATCACAGACAGGGCTTCTGCGGCTTTTTGAAGTATTTTTTAAATTCTTCAGTATATCGAAGCGGAAAACCCTAAATTTATTAGGATATTAAATTCATTGAGAAAGGGTCCTTAAATTTATAAAAATATGTTACAGATATATACAGTGCTCAGCATATATAAGTACACTCCTCACAAATCTATCTTTTAAATCAATATTTTTTATGTATTTTGCATATATATTAGATTAGTCAGTACTGAAGCCAAATCCGGAGCTTATCTAACAAATAAACTTATGATAACGGTCCAAAAATTAGTACACCCAAATTTATGTTATAGAAAAATATTAAATACAAGTTTAAAAAAAGGGGAATTTAGTTGAAATTTTGTAGGTTGTATATTTCTTTGCAATATATTACTTGAATTTAATTGTATTATCTTTCAATTTCTAAATATGTTTGGTGACTAAAATATTATTTTAATAAATATGTACGTTTAATAAATCTATTCTGTTAAAATGCACCAAAATACATTGCCTGTATTCACTGAGAAATAGATAAAGTATTCTTTTTCAAAATGGGGTGTACTCTATTATGCTGAGCACTGTGTATACTTTTAAATGTTTTTAGCTAAAATACATTTACAAATCTTTATGGTTTTACCATAGCTACTCACCATTTAAAAAATAAACATCTTTCATTGAGTTATGAAAAATGATTTTTGAATTAAGTCTTTTATTATTTTTCTGAGAATGCTGGTAATCATTAACTGAAGCATTAACCGAAAGTTATATGAGCAATTCCATGTAAATGTCAACCTTGCCATGAGAAAACAATTACGTTTTCACCAAAATATCGAAACCGTACTTTGTGTGAGCAAGTATTTTATAGTACTTTAGAAATACTAAAAAATGTCTCTGTCAATGTTGTTGTGTTTGATTTACCAAAGTCGCATAAGTGGAAATTTCACATCTGTCACATGCTATGTGAATTTATGTTTTGAGTTTTTACTGCAAATGTCAAATAATGATGTAATTGCTCATATTATATAATATATAATATTTTGTTGATTCAGAGCATTGGTATTCAAGCTACTTAATTTGAAAAATGCTTTTAAAAAGTTTTGCTAATGTAACTTACCGTCTTTCTCCCTAGGCATTTACATTTCACTTTCTCCCTAGACATGAAGACATTGACAATAGTCTGTTCTTCTTTTTAACAAATTGCAAGCAGAATGGGATCAGTGCTCAAAAAAATAAACGTTTTAAAATCCAGCCTGAAATAGGAAGAAAATCACATTTTTTTAACTCAAGACATGAGCTTGTTTACAGAAGATGTCGTATCAGGCTCACACATCAACATTTACATTTGTTCTTGTATTCATTTATTTTAATTTTAGTTTGTCTTGTCTTATTTTATTTCATTCTTCTAAATGTTGATAGTAGCGCACATCCCTGTGTTATGTTGTCAGTTTATGTTGTTTGATATAGCACCTTGGTCCTGGAGGAACATTATTTCGTTTAACTGTTTACTGCACTGTATATTGTTGAAATGACAATAAAGCCGACTTGACTCAAAGGAGAAGAACCCCCAAAATGTCAATATTGCAACAGAAACCAAACTGTTAAACACATTTTTGTGGAATGCCCTATTTTTTTTTTGTTTTCAGACAATATTTTTTACTTGGAGAGACTTTAAATGACATATTTTTAAATGTGAATCCTTCTAAAATTATAAAATTTATCAAAAGTAAACCTTAACTGTTATAGATTTTTATCTTATATATTATCATTAATATAAAAATGCATGAATACATTATTCATGTATTTTTATCTTGGGTATTTATTGCTATTGTTGACTTTTAATTGTTAGAATATTTTTATAATTATAGAAAAATGTTATTTATAAAATGTGGTAAACTTGATTTATTTTTTTGCCATGACATAGCCATAGAAGCTGATACGGCAATAAACTCAAAATTCTCTCTCTCTCTCTCTCTCTCTCTCTCTCTCTCTCTCTCTGTTCTTCTCCTTACTGAAAAGTGTTATTGCCTTTCATTAAACCTACAGAAACCCTGTTTGTTTAACTGTTCCTGAAGGTGTTTTTTGAAAGTGTAACAAAATATGTCTAGTAGTATCAGTGAAGTTATGTTTGTTATTTGCTCTCTTAGGGTTTTTTACCCAAACATGTGGAAAGTCAAGTCTTGGTGGATGTTGAAGTGTGATCTCTGAGCTGACATGAGGAGGTTTCTCTAGATGTGGGCTTCAGTGGTGAAAAGATGGCATCACATTGGAGGAACTCAGGCGATGAGGATGAGCTGATTTATTCTGGCGGGCTTCCACACTTTGAGGTGAGACTCATGGTTGATGTTACTGCATGCTTACTAAAGGGGTAACTCCCTTCCCCCCTGGTTATGGATCATGGGTCATCTGTGTGTGCACAGTTCATGTGATGTGACTGGGTCATCAGAAAAGTATTTGCGTACTGTATACACAGAGCCTGTATTTCTAACCGTGTACAATAGGGCTGCACGATATTAGAAAAAATCTGACATTACAATCTTTATTGAGATATGAATATAATTCCACCAGTTGATTTGAATACCTCTATTTGGGAAGATTTCAATCATTTACATAAATTACGATCAATACGTTTTTTTTTTTGCAGTGCATCTGCATAAAATATAATAAATTGCAAGCAAATATAATAAATAAACAGTGCTTTGTGGTTTTTAACTACAGAAATTGAAAAATCAAATGTAAAAAAAGAAAGAATAATGTATAAGAAAGAAAGAAAAATGGAATAAAAAAGAAAGAAAAAAAAGAAATAAAGTAAAAAGAATGTAAAAGAAAGAAACAAAGAAGTAAAAAATAAAAAAGTATAGAAAGAAAAAGAAAGAGACAAAGAAAAAAGAAAAGTAAAAAGAAAGAAGCAGACAGAAAGAAAGAAAATGAAAGAAAAAGGAAAAAAGAAAGAAGTAAAGAAAGAAAGAAAGAAACAGAAAGACGGAATAACTGAAGAAAATAAAGGAAGAAACAAAGACAGACCGAAAGAAAGAAAATGAAAGAAATAAAGGATGAAAGGAAGAACTAAAGAAAGTAAAAAAGAAGGAAATAAAAAGAATGTAAAAGAAAGACGTAAAAAAGAAAGAAAGAAAAAAAGACACAGAAATAAAGGAAATGAAAGAAAAAAATTAAACAAGAAGCAGGAAAGAAAGAAGGAAGTAAAAAAGGAAGTAAAAAATTGTAAAAGAAAGTAAAAAGAAAGAAGTAAAAAAAGAAAGAAATGGAAAGACAGACAGACAGACAGACAGAAAGAAAGAAAAAAAACCCTCAAATGCTCAAATGATATATTTTTATAGTCTTCGTGCACACCACTCACATATACTCTTTGTTTTTGCATTACTTAAAGGGTTCCCATGGGTCATGGAATTTTAAAAGTCAGGGAATATTATATTTAGAATATATAAATATTGGCTCAGTGGTTAGTACTGTCGCCTCACAGCGAGAAGGTCGCTGGTTTAGGTCCTGGCTGGGTCAGTTGGCTATTCTATGTGGAGTTTGCATGTTCTCACCGTGTTTGCGTGCATTTTCTCTGGGTGCTCCGGTTTTCCCCACAGTCCAAAGACATGCAGTATAGGGTAATTGAATAAACTAAATTGTTCATAGTGTATGTATGTGAATGAGTGTGTATGGATGGTTCCCAGTAGTGGGTTGTAGCTGGAAGGGCATCCACTGTGTAAAACATATGCTGGAATAGTTAGCGGTTCATTCTGCTGTGGCGACCCCTGATGAATAAAGGGACTAAGCCGAAGGAAAATGAAAGAATGAATATATAAATCTTGCAATATAAGGGATTTTAGTTTGTCGTTTTTAATTTGACCTCATATTTATCAGAAGCAATTTTTTTATACAGTGTTTTTTCCATATTTTGTAGATGTGTTATGTCTATTGTTGACCAGTTACAACGGCCACACTACCACAGACAAATAAGGTGAATGGGTTACGGAAAATCCATTTTTATTCTTTGAAATTCAGGGAATTTTATATTCGGCTTAAAGTGGGCATTTTGGCTTGTTTACAAGGACAAGGCTGTAATTTCACAGTCAGAATGTAAATCAAGAATAACAACAAACTTCCAAAGACAGCAAAGACTATAGATGTCCATGTTGATGAGCGTCTGTGAGCTGATGTCTGCTACTATTTTAAATGTATACAATTTCACATGTTGTCAATTGAATGTTGAAAGGTGTGCTTTTGACTGTGCAAATGTATACAAAAAAACATGTATACATTGGGCTTAATAGCTTTTTGATTGAGATCATCTAATGTCCAAAAATATTTCTGATCAATTATGGAATATAATTTATCAATTTGCGTATACATAAATACAGCACAGGTTATTTCAGATGAATTAGCCTCTATTATAAACTCAATTTGCCACAGATTTAGAAATGTGGGCATATTTTTATATTTCACTATATATTCATTATATTATATATTCACTACATGTAGCTGAGATTTGTCTTTGAACTTTGCAAAGCTAAGTTACCACAATTTACTTCACTTTAGTGATTGGTTCACCCAAATACGATTTATACAAGTAGTTCTAAACTTTTATGACTTACTATGGGGGTCAGTGGCTGCTGGTTTCTTCAAAATGTATTCTGTTGTATTCAACAGAAGAAGAAAAAACTCAAACAGGTTTGGAACATGTGGAGGTAGCCTAAACTCTGACTAAACTATCTCTTTATGTGGAGGAAGAGCATAATTAAAGCAAAATAATGCATAAGAGTTTCCAGGATCTTTCCCACATCCTGGGAAAAACCATCATTCATAAGGAGTTATAAACCAATTATAAGTGAGATAATTTCAGATGTGAATAGATAATTAGTTGAATTTCTTTAATAGTTAAAAAAAAAGAAAAAAATGTATATAATAAAAAAAAATATATATATTTTATTATAAGTATATATTTTTCTTTTTTTTTTTAACTATTAAAGATATATATACATATACATACATGCATACATACATACAAACATACATACATACATTTTTGTTAGAACCTAAACAACTTGGATTAATCTCCTGTAAGAAAAAAAAAGTAGATTTAAAATATAAATGTACAACCAATAATGTTTGCTAGGCAGTGATAGTATTTTAATAGTCACAATGTTCCGTTGGTAAAGTCCCTGCAGAAACCTGTTGTTCAGTTCATAGGATTGGACTAAGTTATGCTGTTGTGCGATCTGTTGTTGTCGAGTCACTGAATGGTGTGGAATGCACAAGCTGTGTTGTTTCCTTATCCAAATCTAATCATTATTCCTGAATGGCAGCTGTTTAAGCACCCTCATTTTAAAGAAATTCTAATTTTCCAGACTTTTGGTGTACAGTGTTTGCCATGCATTGCAGTTGCTCTCTTTGTTTAATGGTTGTATCACTGAGGTTTTGTTTATAGCCATGTGTGCTAAATCTGTTTTCTGATGTGGTGAGTTTGCATATCAAAAGCAGTCAATTGGAAGTGGTTGAAGGTTCTTAGCTTTGGTTAATGATTTGACTGTTGATGAACTCTGCCGTTGACATTTTGATACATGTGTGTTTCAGCAAGAAACAGGTCTGGATTTTTCCACACACTTTCAAAGTCTGGAGTTTATTTGCTGTCTAAAAATTCCTTTATAGCTCCAGAGAAACATGAAAGACTGTAATCTGCAATCATAAGTGTGTGCTGCAGAAAAAATGAAATTCTTTGGATGCTCTTGAAGGAAATTCCCTGGCAGGCTTTCTCGCAAGCAAGGGGCATCCGTTGATCTGCAAGCAAGCTGTGGGGGAAGATTTTCTAAACAGTCTGAACCACACAGTCAGATTGCAGCGCAGCTACAATGCAAACAGCTGGTGTGAAACCTCTTCTTTTTGAACACATGGTCAATATGGGGACCATCTGAATGCGGACACCATCACATTAAATGAGTATTATTTCTTTTGGTGTGTAGTTTGATTTTTAACTGGCAAGTTTCACATTTATTGCCATGGCCTCAATTAAAAAAGGTGTTTGTGTTTTTTTTTTATCTGCAAGTTTAACACTGACACTCTTTACTAGGGCTGTAAAGATGGTAAAATGTACATTGCTAGGTTTAGATTTTCTGTATATCTATTTTTGATATGAATAACTCCTCTGTGTAGAGTTTGAATGTTCTCCCCGTGTTCGTGTTGGTTTCCTCCGGGTGCTCCGGTTTCCCCCACAAGTCCAAAACGTGGTATCGGTGAATTGGGTAAGGTAAATTGTCCGTAGTCTATGTGTGTGAATGAGTGTGTATGGATGTTTCCCAGTGATGGGTTGCAGCTGGAAGAACATCCGCTGCGCAAAACATATGCTGGATAAGTTGGCGGATCATTCCGCTGTGGTGACCCCAGATTAATAAAGGGACTAGCCAAAAAGAAAATGAATGAATGAATGAATAGCTCTTGTTGGAAAGAATTAATAATTTTAGATTGACTTGGATGATTTTGTAGGGGAGTGCACCTGCATGAAATATAATAAACTAATTACAAACAGAGATAAATACAATAGAGCAAATAAAGAAGTGAACGAGTCTAACACCACAAAGTGTCTAAACAACCGATTTCACTATTAACAGCGCTTTAATTCGTCATGGTTAATCGTAAAGACATGAAACAAAACTGTTTCTGCATGAAACAAAACTGCTGCAACTAAACAAAGTTGCCAACTGTGTGCTAGTTTGAAGTTCCGAGCTTGTACACAGAGACTAATACCCACGCACACTGGATTTACTATGACTAAGGCTATTAACTAAAAGCCGTTCACAAATTATGTCTTTTGCATGCACAAGTTCGTTATTTCCAATGGTGGCACGCAGCTCACACTTTCCAGGTGCACCTGAAAGAATGCCACGAGCGTACCGTGAGTCACATGAAAAGAACTGGACCGATCAGCTTCATACTTTGTATGGAGTATACACATTTTTGCTCCAAAGAGGAAAAAAAAAAAAAAACAATTTTGTAAGATAGTTGATCAAAAGTGCCTTTCAGGGTGCTTTCACACCTAGACTTTTGTTTCGGAACCTGGCGCTGCATTTCCCCTGTTATCGCAGTTTGTTTGGCATATGTAAATCCAGCTATCGGGCTCGAATCTGCGCCAAGACAATCAGTATGAGGGCGTACTCGCACTATGCTATCCGAACCATGCCCAGGCCTGTTTCCCGGATCGTTTGAGAAGTGTGAGTGCTCTGAATTGGGCGCGATTCACTTGGGCTCAGGCTGAAACTGAAAGCGAGACGTGACTTTTAAGAGACTGTTTGATATGGATTAATTAATCATTCATACTGTTCAATGAACGCAAACTGTCGTAGTTTATTAAAGACGCAAACCCCTCACTGCACGACAGCTGCACCTTCAGCAAACCTGCTAATTCCTGCAGCACGAGGACTTTATGATTGTTTATGAGCGTCAAAAGTGGCTGATCTGTTCGGCGCAATATTTGACTGCGTGGCACCACATATCAAACAACTTAAACGATTTAACTAAAGAAATCTCCACTGTGCTGACCAAGAGCGCTTACTGAACTGCGCATCATCGATGACATAAGCGTGCCCAGGCCCGAATGTAATGTGAGTGCGGGCCGTGGGGGAGACAGGAGGGGGGACAAGCGTGCTTTGGCCCGGTTTAAGCCAATTGTACTGTGTGTGAGTACGCCCTGAGATTGCCTGAGTGAAGTTCACTCGGCTCGATTGAAATGAACTCTGGAGCGGATTGATTGTAGTGAGAAAGCAATACGATCCAACAAACTAATGAACTAGGCTATATCACAGTGTATTATGGATATGTAATAGACATCTATATGGTTATATGAAGAGAGAATTTTGAGTAGTGCGGGATGTCATTCGTAGCGGTAAATGTGCGTTTCGTGTCAAATGTGAAAAGTGAAAGCATGTTAACTATTAACGAGAGCTGTTTATCCGTTAGGAAAATTGACCGAATTGCAGTCTTGGTTTATCTGTTATTTCTCTCTATAATGTAAAGCCTATAATGCATAACTCTAGTAAGGTTGTGACGATGAGGAAATTTCCCCACCGGTTAATCGACATGTGACAACACCGGTAATACCGGTATCACTGTGGGGGTGGGGGTTTCCTCTTTTCCTCTTTTTTTCTGCTTTTAAATAGCTTATAAATGCGTGCATATTATACTTTCAGTTTTAAGGGAAATTGGCAATTCGGCGTCACACTACAAAAAAAAAAATCGGCAATCTTAAAAAAAAAAAAAAAATAAACAAAAACACTGCAAATTTTTTTTTATTGCAATTTTTTGCAGTCTACATGTTCTTTGCCAGGAAATCCAACATGTTGACCATCTCTGATGGGATTTTGTGGGGCTCACTATGTTCCCCATCGTGCTGAACACTCTCTCGGATGCGCAGCTTGTTGCGCACGCAAAGATACGTTTTTGGTTACCTTTGCCAACAGGGGGAACCTACTTTGTTTGTCTTTTGTTGTCCTACCTGACTTCAATGTCTTAATGTAATAATTAGCCCCTATGTATTATATATTAATAGCTTAGTCCTTAAACAATCCGTTTATAAAATACATTATTAACAAATCTAAGTTACTGAAGGATAAACCGAATATGAAATATGATCCTTGCATAATGATCACAGCTAAACAAGCTAGCACTCAATTTATATATAAACTATAAATAAAAAAAATGAAAGAAATTTTAAGTAATGGAACATTTATGTAAAAATCTAAAAACTACAGGCTAAATAAAAGCGCCTCGTCAGAGCTGAAGCATCACTGTGCGGTCAATGAACACAAACAGTTTACAAATAAACAAATCAACACGTGTCAGTTTACAGTTCTGTAAACATCATGCAGCCTATACAGATCACACAATCTCAATTAACACCATGCAAATGTATAAATATTTCGATAAGTATTGTTAATGGAATATTTATAATGATATGATCTTGCTTTTGGTTATATCGATGGTGGCTTTAAGCTCTCACCCCCGCGCTCTCTCTCAGCAGCGGCAGTTGACGATTTGCGTGTTGTTCCTTTTTTAAAATGCCTTTTGTTTTTAAAATCTCTCAAGTCAATATTGGCTATCGGGTAACATAATCTCCCTCAGAGATATTGGAGTTCAATAACCTGGTGCGCAGTATGACTGTTTACCAACACTTCCCTGTAAGTTTACACACTGCATAGAAACACTATAGGCCTACAGCTCTGATGTGTTATGAATTGCGTGTTTTAAATGACAATGAGACATACTCTATTTAGTTTTTATTGTAAAATATACATTATAACCCAGGACACAGTAAAATAATATTTTTTGAATGGCTTGCCTATTGGCAGCGTGTATATTTGTATATACATGTATGTGTGTGTGTGTGTGTGTGTGTATATATATATATATATATATATATATATATATATATATATATATATATATATATATATATATATATATATATATATGTGTATATATATATATATATATATATATATGTGTATATATATATATATATATATATATATGTGTATATATATATATATATATATATATATGTGTATATATATATATATATATATATATGTGTATATATATATATATATATATATGTGTATATATATATATATATATATATATATATATATATATGTGTATATATATATATATATATATATATATATATGTGTATATATATATATATATATATATATATATATATATGTATATATGTATATATATATATATATATATATATATATATATATATATATATATATATATATATATATATATACACATATATATATATATATATATATATATATATATATATATATACGCATACGCGTATTCGTATTGAACCGTTCGGTACGAGGCTTTCGGTTCGGTACGCATTACAAACCGAACGATTCAGACAAATTTCTAAAAAGATGAGAGAGAGTAAGTGTACAGAATATAATGTTTTCAGCGCAACAACGCTCAACAAGGCATCCCAAATGACGTGACCCTGGACGTGAAAGGCAACATGCTGCCTTCCCCGCCCACTGCCACACTACTCCAGTCAGGCACACGCTGCAGTAGCTCGCTAAATGGCTAACATTAATGTAATCCTCCTATAACCAACAGCGGGTCTGGCGTTTGGGTTCACTTTGGTTTCCCTGTTTTGAGGGTGATGGCAAGAGAGTGGTGGGTAAAAAAACACTATGTTGTTGGAATATCGCATAAAAGACATGCGAATAAAGCTGCATTTCCATCCAACGAGTCAAAGCGAACAAAACCGTCACTTCCTGATTAACTGGCGCCAAATATCAACAGTAAAAACTGAGTTTACAGCAGTAGAAGTTGCGTCAATCTTTTCTTTATCTAATAAATGCTTGCGCCTCGGAAGGCAATCCTGACACAGTGAATGCGCGGTGGCGTTTGAAGGTGGCAGACGCTCTTGATTCTGGATGTCATTAATAATATAATAACACTAATACTTAAACGGTAAGGCATTTTAGAATGACAAAAACATTTCAGATGGTTTATAATGTGCAGCCTGCTGGTTTGTCCATTAACACACATTTGTATCATCATATGATCTCTTATAACACAATCACATGACCTTTTTTTTAATGCGCACACTGGAATTTGTGCGGTAAAAGTGTTTTCATCGTAGTTTATGTGCATCTTTTCTTATCAAATAAAAAGTTTATCCTACTCAGTTGCGCATATGTTTTTTATGCGCATTTTCAAAATTTATGCGCATCATGTCGTTTCCATCAACCGGTTTTTTTATGCACATCTCCAAAATGCACATAAAAATAAATAGGTGGATGGAAACATAGCTACTGACATCACGGAATCACTAACTGGAATTAGAGCAAAACTAGACATGCGCACTACATGCAACTATCCCCGCAGCATTCAGACTAGGGGTGGCAAAATTAATCGTTTCTTCGGTGCACCGCGATGCAGACGCGGACAATTCGGTATCGGTCAGTAATAATCATAACCGGTTATTATACTGACGTCATTTATCTCACATGCGCTATGTCGCCGTAGCTTACTATGGCGAGGAATGCGAGCCGCGAGCGCGACTATTTACAACGCTTTAACTACGAAAAACAAACAATGTGCACCAATTTCACTGCGTGTGTGTTTGCTGAACACTGTTACACTGAAACTTACAGCAAAAGCCCCTATTTCACGGCGATTAAGAGAATGAAAGTAAACTCCATTTCTCTCTCTCTGTCTCACTGTGGCCCATGAGTACAACTGTGAAGAGCGCCAGCGTGTAAGAGCCAATCGCAGCCCTTTCTGTTGAGCGCGTGACCAATCAAAGGGGTGTAAGAAAGAACTTGGTAGACAAGGCAGAAAGCGAGCGGGATATTTATATTTGTTTATTTGCTATAGACCATTTCAATGTGGTCATGTCATTGGCCCATGAACATTTCCTGCTTAAACTATTTCCTGTTTTTAAACTGTAACAAGAGGCAATTCAATCATAACTTGACTTTAAATCAGTCGTCATAACACTATCAATATGTGGACCTTTTTGGATTCTCAGAAGCAATGGAAACAAAAAATGTAAAACAGGATACGTTAGGGCCATTGTTTTTGTTTACATCCCTCGAAATGGTCTATAAATGCTCGTGTTGTTTAAAGGTACAGTTTATATATCTGACTGTTTGTATTAAAGGACAAAATTGTTTTACAAATAGTATATAAATATATTTATACATTTTAATACAAGAATTGTTGTGCTGTGAAGAAAATAAAAAACGGTGTATGGAAAGAATCGTCAATGCACCGTGATGCACCGAGATATCGAATTGAACCGAATCGATGGCATGATAATCGTAACCGAACCGAACCGTGAGACCAGTGTAGGTTCACACCTCTAATTCAGACAGGCAATTTCTCCAGATTCAAACAGGGCAAAACAAATCACCAAGGTGATCGGTACATTTATAGCTGTGGTTATGAGACCTTAATCGGTAGTGGAAATTTCTGGTTTTAAGAAAATGTTAAATGTAATAGAGCCCCGTTACATTATTCCTTCATAAGCCCATTTCAGTCAGATAATAATTCCTGCTTTCAGATCCACTGAAATGGCAGGTGACAGTCAAACCAAGCTGATCTGTGCTGTCTGAAGAAAAGGTGGACACTTTTATAAAAAAATAAAAAAATTACTTTAAAATTGATTGAATTTGAGTTCCATATAAAAACTAAATTGTTCTTTCCTTTTATTTAACTACAAAAAATTACATTTATTTTTATAAGCAGCTTTTTGGTTTTGAGTATAAAGAAGGATTTGTTTTATTTGCTGCTAAGCAGAAACCCCAGATGTATAGCTTTATATCACTGTTCAAAGTAAAAAAAAAAAGAAAAGAAAAAAAGAAGAGAGGTCATGCTTTTATGATGTTAGTTTTAATACATTAAAAAGATTTCAATCAGAGAACTCCTCTGGCTTTTTTCTTTTTTTGCTGTATCGAAAACATACCGAACCGTGACACCACTGTGTCGTATCGAACCGAACCGTGATTTTTGTGAACCGTTACACCCCTAATATATATATATATATATATATATATATATATATATATATATATATATATATATATATATATATATATATATATATATATAACCGTTAAGCTTAAATAGGCTAAGCATATTTTTATTAATATTAAAACACATGAATGCAAACTAGCCTCCCTTTGATTTTTGAAAAATGCAATGAATTGTTTATTTTGGTTTTCATTTCAGGCTACACAACTTCTACATAACATTAGCTCTGATTGCGTTTTTACAGATATCCTACAGATAGACTTTTGGCTCAAAGACATTTATACCTATTTTGACAGATTTCGCAAAGGCTTCAGCTATTGTAACTGTCAGCTGGTACCAGCCTCAGTTTTGCGACTTTACTTGTGTGGCGTCTACGTATCGATGTCTGGATGACAGCGAGAGAGAGATGAGATCAGACCTCACTTTCGATGTGTGGCCGTACGTCACAGTTACTTTACTGCAATTTTTTTATATAGGCTCATCTAAATTAACTTTTCATTTCATTAAAAGCTGAAATATTGCCAGACAGACAAAGGAACTTTCGGTTTTGGAAGAGAGCGGCTTTAGTGATAAGAAACACACACACACACACACACACACACACACACACACACACTACACTCTTGTCGGCCTATTTATTATTGATTTTTTTTTACATTAAACTCATAATAATAAAGTGCAAAAAACAACTGAACTTCGGATAAAGTGATCACTGTGGTTGCCGCGATGGTTGCTTTGTTTCTTTGCAGTTGGCTTTGTCAGTGGCGCGGCATTACTAAATCATTTTTGTTTTAATAAAAAAATAAATTATTTATTATTAAAAATTGTGAGATGATGTTTGCATGATTTTTTTAAAATGAGGTGCTTTTGAATTGCGTTTTGACACTAAATCGTCCGCTATTCTCTTTCTGTAAATTCGGCTACTCTCGTTCTCCTCACATGATAAATGAAATATGACGCATTGTAGCTATGTTCAGATTTTAACTATAGTGCATGCTGTTGTCTTAAGTAAATTATTTAGAATTATATTTTCCATTTAATTCAAATAAATATTTAATAAACCGAATACTTAAAAAAAAAACGTGGTCACAGTGGAAAAGTGATGTCACCGTTGTTGCGTCTTAAAACCGGTAACACCGTCAGCAGCTTTTCGCTTATAATGTCTTTTTGCTCATTGCCATTAATTGAAATAAGGACGCATGACAGCTGAGCGGGACTAAACCCTGAAACTCTGACCAATGTAAAAAGAGTTTACTCGCACGTGACTTGTTTTAGCTATTTTGGTCCGTTTAGAAACTTTTCCGTATAAAAGCGAATCGCACCAAGAACAAAAATAATCATGTAACAATTTTAATCCCCGTTTCAGAACAAAAAAGTCAATCTACAGGTGTGAAAGCACCCTCAGACAGAGGTTCAGCAGCCTTTGACTACATTTGTTCTCTTTAAAAGGGAAATGCTTAGCTAATAGGTTTACATTAGACAAATATTTTTATTTATTCTTATTGTTATTTGTTTATTTATTCATAAATTCCTGAATTCCTGAAAAAAAAACCGTAAAATAACAGATTTTTTTACAGTGTGGTCAACTGTAATCCAGACTCCACGTTGCACACCCTGTGATGTGACTATTGTGATGTTTTTTTTTTGGTCTTTGTTCTACTGTGTGAGGGTATGACATTGGTGAAATGGTTTCACTTTTTGTTTGTTTTACTCAAACACTTTGCAAAAGCAGGTTATTTTATTAAAGTAGGCTGAATGGAAAAAAAGGTAAGCGAGTGATGGTGATTTATGTCTGAGTTTCGCTGCACTGCTGTGGTATTAGTTCACTCCCATGAATCAACATTTTTGTGCTCAGTCCCCCGAATCTTTCCACTGGCTTTCTGAATGAAGACCTTTGTATAAACTCCTGTCCACGTTCATGGCAGGTTGAAGGTCATCTATTTATAGAATCTGACGATTAGTGTTAGCATCAGCCCTCCCCTTTAATCTAATATCTGGCACTGTTTTTCTGCTGAAATAGAGTCAGGGGACGGGATGTCTCTTTGCTGCTGGTGGTAGGTCTGTCTTCATTAGGAGTTTCCAACTGAGTGATGAGGAAGGGAAAACCTGTTGCCTGCATGTTGATTAGATGAGGCAAAGATTTCATTTGTGAATGGGAAGATTTAAGTTTTATGTTTTTTTATTTTTTTCTGTGCATGTTCTGTTTAGCTAATCTGTATTAGGGATGCACCGATACCATTTTTTTGAAACCGATCCGATCTCGATACTAAAATTCTGAGTATCGACCGATACCGATCCGATCCCGATATTGTGCTGTTTTTTATTATTATTATTTTTTTAACATAATATGGTTTCTATAGTTCTGCTGATTAACTCAAATAATATATCTTCTTCAGTAAAAATAACAGACCTATAGGGCTACTGTAGATGACAGATGGCACAATTTAACTAAATATGATGCTTGCTATAAACTATGGACTACATTATTTGAGCATTCATTATGACATTGATCTGATGTGGTCCAGCCTATGTTTCCTTTTTAATATTCAGATTTTTCTTTGAAATCTGTAATAGGCTACCACTATTGACCCTAATCATTGGTAAAACAATCGGCCTTTTAGCAAAGCCTGATATTTTCCTGCAGGTTTGAAGCAGACTAAACTAAACCGCCTGAGGCCAGCTTTACTTAATAAACATTCCCTCGCCTATAGCCGCGTGAGATGGAGAAACTGAAAGAATGTCT
Source organism: Danio kyathit (assembly GCA_903798195.1). Taxonomy (NCBI): domain Eukaryota; kingdom Metazoa; phylum Chordata; class Actinopteri; order Cypriniformes; family Danionidae; genus Danio; species Danio kyathit. The sequence goes on from LR812520.1 coordinate 18,933,663, forward strand.
GTAAAATAATTTTTTGTCTGAAAAATTATCTTTTTTAAACGAATTTCGTTTGGTATAATTTGTTGGTTTTGTTTAATGTATTTTGTTGGTCAGTAATCTACAAAATAAACAAGAATATTTGATGTGAAGGTCAAAACAAGGTCCGCTTATATGCTTTAGTGCACAATCTGACAAACTGGTCTGTTAAATAAAATGTTAATATATATATATATAAAATTACAGCGAAATATTCACAGTTTCAGAGTAGCCTATATTAGGCTAAATACTTTTCAGTTAATGACAATTCATATGCCCCCCGGGCCGTCATTTTCATTTTTAATAATTTAATCAACTAAACCACAATGAGCCAGGCTTTACAAACTTTTCGCGGCACAAACATAAGAAGGAACAAACATTCGCGGAAGGAACATTATAACATAAACTTAGCCTATTATAAGAATAATCTTACGGAGCGGCGCATGTCGCGTCTGCGCAGCCGGTGCCTGAATGAAGCGCTTGCATCACTGAGACACAGCGCGCAGCCCTCCGGTATACGGACACTTCCAAAACAGCAGCACAAAGGGGAGAAGTCAGTGCGTTGAGGATGTCCAATGATTATTGAGCCTTTTCAAATTTAAAGTTTCAGGTAGGCCTACTTTGTGTGTGAAGCGGAGATAATAGGCTGGCTAACCCTACTCCAGTGTTGTGAATGCGATCTGCTGATCTAACAGATACAGCGCGTGATTTAGAAACAGCAATGATCTCTATGTTTCAGGTCAAAATGAACCCATTTAATGCAAAACTAAATACATTTCCACACTGATTATTTAAACTAACAAGAACAAATAGTCTTGGAGAAAGTTTTCCGTGCTGTCATGAACGCGACACGCAGTTTGAATTGTGAATGGAGAATGATTGACAGGCGCAGCGGCGGGAAGCGCTGAAGTGAACATGAATTTAACCACGTGAATATTCATCTGTGCTTCACATTAAACTACAGAATGGCTTCAAAACATTTATGATATAGTAGGTCTGCTTGTCAACTTTCTAGTGCTTTATAATAGGCTTCCTTCGTGGCTTTTGTTGGCTTATAAATTACACAAAATACAGCGCACGCGCAAGATCGGATTTGGATCGGTACCAGCAGGCCGATACCCGATCCAGCAAAAATATGCGATATCGAACCGATATCCGATCCAAGTATCGGGATCGGTGCATCCCTAATCTGTATAAACACTGTCTTTTGATTAGTAACTTTATTCCTGTCTAGTTTTATACTAAAGTGACTCATTTTACTCATTTGACTCACTGTCCCCATTGTAAATAACATGAGCTCATCGTACTTGGCCTGCAGCGGTTTTACTTATTTTCAAAGTTTTAAGACTCATTATGTATCGAGATGAGCAAGCTTTGGAAATCCACAGGATTGTGTCTGCTCTTTTTCCATTTAAAGGTGCTGTATGTACGGTTTTGACTCTTCAAAAGCATAAAAATACTATAATATGTTTGCAGATATTTAAGAAACATGCTAAGTGAACATTCTTGTTTATCTGAAAAACAATGCTGAAGTAAGATGTTCTACTTTCAAACGTGCCAGAATGTCTTTGTTTTGGTCATTTAACCCGCCCAATGCCAGCTTAACCAATTATATTTCAGCACCCCGGGTTCCCTTGGTATGATTCATTCAGTCCTGAAGGCTCCGAAATGTGTCTGGTGGACAGTAGCAGCCTCCGAAATGAGACACAGATTCAAAGTTTCACATGAGGTGGTTTTTAATTAGCAAATAATAAAAATATTACAATTGTAAACATTAGGTGAGCAGGTTACATTGTAACCCTGTGTCTTACCAACACACTACATGACAAGATTTGCAGTGATAAGCTGTTTGCACCAGACGAAACATGACAGAAATTTAGACACAGCCATTCAGAAGCACAAAATAGTGCACTTACTGCACTTGAACGAAATGCTAAGGTTTACAATCTAATTACATATTAAACTTCTTTAACATTATTAAATGTATATGCTGAGTCACAGTTCTAAAGCTCAATTTCAAACTGTTTATTTTATTTTCAAGATCTGAGGTAAACTATCTACTGCTTTCAGTATTAGAGGTGTGAACCTACACTGGTCTCACGGTTCGGTTCGGTTACGATTATCATGCCATCGATTCGGTTCAATTCGATATCTCGGTGCATCACGGTGCATTGACGATTCTTTCCATACACCGTTTTATATTTTCTTCACAGCACAGCAATTATTGTATTAAAATGTATAAATATATTTATATACTTTTTGTAAAACAATTTTGTCCTTTAATACCAACAGTCAGAATAAAGGTAAAGTTGGTTTTATATTCACACATTCGTTCATTTAGAAGTCTCTATATTGTTTATCATGTTACTTTGAATATTCGATTGGAATTAGCATACAAGTAACAAACAACATTAACACTATCTAATTGACTGTGAACAATGTTGTACTTTGATAGTCATTGGCTGCTAATATGATTTCCCTATTTAGAATTTGCAAATAATACTTTTCTGAAATTATATTATTAAGGAGAATTTCTGAATATCCCAATATAAAACCAACTTTACCTCTATCTTCAGATATATAAACTGTACCTTTAAGCAACACGAGCATTTATAGCAAATAAACAAATATAAATATCCCGCTTGCTTTCTGAGCCTTGTCTAGCAACTACCAAGTTCTTTCTTACACCCCTTTGATTGGTCACGCGCTCAACAGAAAGGGCTGCGATTGGCTCTTACACGCTGGTGCTCTTCACAGCTGCAGTCATGGGCCACAGTGAGAGAGAAATGGAGTTTACTTTCATTCTCTTAATCGCCGTGAAATAGGGGCTTTTGCTGTAGGTGTCAGTGAAACGGTGTTCAGCAAACACACACGCAGTGAAATTGTGCACAGTTTCAGAGTTTTTACGTAGTTAGAGCGTTGTACTCGCGCTCGCTGCTCGCCTCCCTCGCCATAGTAAGCTACGACGACATATCGCATGTGAGATAAATGACGTCAGTATATAATAACCGGTTATGATTATTACTGAACCGATACCGAATTGTCCGCGTCTGCATCGCGGTGCACCGAAGAAACGATTAATTTTGACACCCCTATTCAGTATGGTAATAAATGTCATGTAAAATGACATTCAAACTCACATTATTAGCATTTAACACTGAATAAAGCACATGGGATGTACCTGAAGTGATTATTGTCAGTTTTCTGTTGTTCAGCTGCAAGAAATAATTTCTAAAAAATAACTTTCAGGTGTTGGTTAGGACAAAAACTCATTTTAATATGGAACATATTCCTTCCATCGCGTGCTGTTGTTTTATTTAGAACACTATTTAAATCAGCCAGATTTAAATCTAAATCAAATTTAAATCAGCCAGATTGTTGTCAATCTGGCAACCTGCTCTTGCGGGTTTTTTGAACCAGGGGTGCAATACCTAGTTCAACCACTGGGTGTCAAACGTACATTAAAGAAAATGTATTGTGACAACTGAACAGGCTGTCAAGTTTCAGAAAGTACAAAAATGTGTATGGTATGTTGGTTTGTTCACACTTGGCATGTTTGGTTTGATTATTACTAACTTTGGTGTGATTGCTGTATTATTTCAGTTCGTTTGAATTGAATTGTGAATGCTACTGTGGAGGAAATAGATTTAAAGGTGCAGTGCAAGATTCATTGGTTCAATTGTTCTCTGATATTTAGACAGAAGGTATATGGCTCAAGTAGGATTTACCCCTAGAATTGAAAGCTGGTTTTACCTTATTTGGAAGGGTGATGAATATTAATGAGCTAGTGAACTGCACTCCCTATGAAGTGGACAGATTTGTAGTCTAATTAGTAAATTTTAAACCTCTTTAACATTAAAAGTACATGCTGAGTGACTGATGTTATTGATTGCACAATCTGTTTATGCTATGTTGATACAAAAAATAATACAAAATTAATATTGTGTTTTATGAAAGTCTGGTCACAAACACTAGTCGTTTCAATTACTAGACTGATGTTATATAATTAAGATGAAGAAAATGTTTGTTGTCAATTGTTTATTTTATTTTAAACTGTATCATTGTAGAGACTAAGTTTATTTATTTATTTTGATGCACTGTACTGCCCTGACCAGGGGTCCATTCTTCGTACGTGGATTACTCAGTTAGCAGGATTTGGGTATTGACGATTTGACACGATCCAGGATCGTTTCGTTCTTTAAAACTCTTCCGAGAGTTGTTGTCATAGCAACAGTTCTGGTAGCTCAAACCTGCTCGGGCGCAGGCTCATTTTATTTAAACAGGATTAGATTGGGTCAGTTCAAGCAAAGGTAATACTGAAAGTATGTACCAATTGCTGATATTTTTTTACAGTAGTAGTTATATACACTTGGGAAAATAGTAAATATATATATTTTTTACTAAGTTTAAAAATATATTGTAATAAAGTTCGTTTTGTGAGAAGAATAAGACAGGCTTGGCGATATCAGGTAAGCACAAATATTTATTATTTTTATATTCTGGGTACGTGCACATGTGTGTGCGTGTTCAATCTTGGCTCTCCTCTCTCCCGGCTCTTCCTTCTCCTCCCCTTATGAAGGTGTCTCTCCGGCCCAATCACTAGAAAATACAGGTGTTGCTGATTATTTATGATTGGACCACTGACCAGCCGCTGGTGTCTCCGCTTGCTCTCCCCCCTTTTTGGGTGTTAGATCATGCCTTCCCCACCACATATATATATTAATAAAACTTATGTAATCTGCACTCCGAAATATAAGTCCAAAGACTGTACCCTCGTGGTTCAAAGAGAACATTTATTAATATGAACTTTTTAGATACCGTTTTAGTACTTTTGTATGATAATAGACATGCACAATATGCAACTTTTTTTTTTTTTTTTTTTTTTTTTTAAAGGAATAATACATTTATGCAGTCATGCACATGTTTTGACAGCTAATATGATGGTGATTTGATGCTTCGCAAAAGATGCAGACACCTTTACCAATATCAAAATGCTTTTGTGATGCAAAATTAATTTAAACATCCAGTTATTCTTTATACCAATTAAGAAACCGGCTACTGTAATAAAGAAAATCCACTCTGTAAAACGAAATAAATTGCTAAATGGGCTACTCTTGACAGATGAAAGTGTAAAGCCTGTAGCCCACAACAAAGTTGGAAAGTTATTTTATATCATATTTAACAAACCGTTTCCTATTTCCTATTTTGCTTGCATGAAAAATTGAATATTAATTAGATGATGTCATTACGCTGCTGTGCCGTCAGCCAATCATTGCATTGCTGATCATGATTTTGGGGATCGATAGATTAGCAGCGATATCAGATCAGTTCATTTTGACATTTTATTCTGATTCGCAAATTGTTTGAATAACCAGATTAGCCAGTTATCAAGATCCGTTATCAGGATTAAAAGATCCAGGATCTGCCAAATCATTTTAGATCATTTAAGCGAGGTATGAAGAACAGACCCCAGATTTCAGATTGTATTTTTAAAATTTTAAAATTTATTTAATTTTTGGTTTATTATGGTGGGAATTCCTATTTTGGGCATACATTTTACTGGTCGATTACCTAATGATAAGAAATCGCACATCCCTATTCAATGCTGCCATCCAAACCTTGGTGTGCTGGAGGACTTTGGTTGCATTCAAACCAAACTAAAAACGAAAATATGCTACATATAAAAACATGTTCAAATCAAAAAGGGTGAATAAAAATTTTCACTCTCATTGTGTGGTGTTTGTAGAACAGCATGGTTGCATTTTTTTGTTGTTCTGAAAACAAAGCAACTGCATTTGTGTTTAATATACATTATTATACAATGATTATCTGAAAAGGAGCCATCATATGAACTTCTCAGAAAACAATGGTACCATCCGCTTGGCACAATAAGCTTGGTGTAGTAGTCTTTGTTGACAGTGTTGTCACACCAATGCTCTTGTCACTTGCCCCACCACTTCATTTCCATAGTACACTAAAAAAAATGATTCAAACATGATTCTTGATGGATTTACAAAATTTTAAGTTAAGTGGTTGTAAACAATTTATTTGGGCTGAATTTAAACAAACAAAATTAAGTGGAATATTACTAAATTTAATTTGTTTGTTTAAATTCAACCCATACAAATTGTTTGCAGCAATTTTGCAGAAATTGTTGCATTCAGTGTAATAGTACTAATAGTAATATATTTAGATCTGTTAGAGAAAAGATACAAAAATTTAAAACTGAACATTGAATTGAATTGCAGATCAGCTGCAGGGGCCAAATTTCATTATACAGCCATTAAATCACCATAGTTACAACCAACAAGGTTACGTTTGCTGAAAATAAAAAAATGTTACTTGTTTTATTTGTTTTTTCATACAACATTACCAGCACATTTTTATGTCAGACAAAGTATTTTACCCATACTGTTTGTATTTTTACCTGGAAAGTGCACTCTGCATATGCTATATCATCGAGCGCCTATCGTCTGTGCAGCCAGCAAGTTAAACACTTGTCACATTATTCCCATTGAAAATAAACTGGACACTAATGACTGCCTGTCCTGTGTAAATTTACCATAAGATTAATGTTGAGGAGAGCAAGATGAAGAAGCGCTCATCCTCAGCAGGAGAGTGCAGTCAGTGTACTCCACGCGAGAATAAAAATGAGCAGCATGCCAAAAGAAATGAAATAACTTTATTTCAGTAGCTAAATTACATCCAAACATATGAAATGGCTTTATGCGCAAAACTGATATTGCATAAAGCACTGTTTCTGGCCATTGAAGCAAAGAGAACAAAATCATAACTTCCTGATAAACAAATATCAAAATAAAAACTGCAATTTGCTGCAGTTGGAAAAGCCACTGTGGACCTTTTTCTTATATAATAAATGACCTGCACCACAGAAAATGAAGATAAAGTGCAATGAATGCACAGTGGCCTTTGAAGGCATGAGATCTTTTTTGGGAGTGCGGACACACAAGACAGTTCTGGGAGGTAATAATACCGAACCACTTTGATTACAGACTTTGGCTAAGGGATTTTAGAATGAGCAAAACAACATTTCAGATGATGAGCCTTGTGGTTGGTTCACTGGTTTGTCCATTAATGCTGTCCAATCACACCTTTTTTTTTTTTTAATTATTACATTTATTTCCTTCAGCTTAGTCTCTATTTTATATGTCGCCACAGCGGAATGAACTGCAAACTATTCAAACATGTTTTTACACAGTGAATGTCCTTCCAGCCACAACTCAGTACTGGGAAATTAATTATTACATGATCTGGTAAAACAAAATCACATGACTTTGTTGATGGGCAATGCTGGAATTTATTTTGGTAAATGTTTTTCCATCATACTTTATGCACGTTCTCTCTCATACAATTCCGTTTTGTTCAATTGATCTTTATTTCTATAGCGTTTTTACAATGTAAATGGTGTCAAAGCAGCTTAACATTGAAGTTCAAGTAAATTGAAACTGCATCAGTCCAGTTTTCAGAGTTGAAGTTCAGTTTAGTTCAGTGTGGTTTAATTTTCAATGTCGAATGTTCAAACATTGAAGAGCATATCTATCGATGCGCAGTTCCACCAGTCCTAAACCAAGCAAGCCAATGGCGACTGGCAAGGGACAAACTTCATCAATTGACGAAAGTGAAGGAAAAAAAAAAAAACGTAGAGAGAAACCAGGCTCAGTTGGGCATGACCATTAGTCCTCTGGCCAAACTTGTTGTTCTTTATTCATTGATCCAATAAAAAGTGTATGGCACCTGTTTTTTAAAAATGTATGAGCGTTTTAAAAATCTTAGTGTTTTCGTTTAGCATTTTTATGTGCACATCTAAAATGTGCTTTAAAATAGGTGGATGGAATCATAGCTATTGTATTCCTTTTGTTGATGTTTATAAAAGCAATTGACACCCAATTGTTACTAATTTAAATGTGAAAGTAATTAAATGGCTCGCAGAATTTATCATCTATTTTTAAGTGCCTTGTCCCAGTAATACTGGTGTTTCCACACTGTAAAAAAAATCCTGGTTGCCTTAATATTTTAAGTTGAATCAAATTAATCTTACAAGTCCATTGAACTTATATTATGTTAAACTGACTTAAAACAGGGCGGTTAATTGCGCTGTGGCGATCCCAGATAAATAAAGGGACTAAGCCGAAAAGAAAATGAATGAATCAATGACTTAAAACAGCTTGCGTAACTTATTAAATGAAGTTAGAACATGATTAACTTAAGTTACAATGAACTAAAAACACATGCTGTCATGACTAATTTATCATATAATTTGTACAGTGCAGCGCTGACATGTTGATTATCCAGTGGGAAAATCGTCACAGTCACAACCCTACTTTACAGATACTTTTTTATAAATTCAGTATTTTGAATAGTTGTACAGTATTTTTAACATCAGGAGTGCTAGACTTCTGCTGGTAAGGTTAATTTTTGAAATAGCCATAACCCACACAAGGCCATGAGTGAGTAAATTATAGTTGTTTATTTTAGCTTGAGAAAGATGTTTTCACAAAGTTAACTTGTGTGCCTTTATTTTTTTTCCTATATTTATTAATTTGTTTTTAACACAAAGCTACAAGCAATCGCCTTAACATACCTTTTATGCAAACTGCCCTTAACCAAAAGTCTTAAATCATACAAAGACTGGCTGGTTGTCAATCACAAGTTTGTAGCAAAGAATGTATGATTCTGATTTCCGGCTGGTTGATCGATGTATTTTTAATTGGAAAAGAGTCGTAGGCTTGGAGGTTCATTCCATAATTTTTTTTGTGGACCTCTGAAAATAATGGTTTGGAAGTGTGGAAATCTCTAGTTCAGAATGTAATGGAGTAGAATCTATGAGAGAGAGAGAGAGAGAGAGAGAGATATTCTTTATGTGAGTGTTTGTATGTACACATCATCCCATTGTTGTACAATTTTATTGTGAAATGCATTTTTGGTAAATGAACGAGTTGGGTGGAGTTGGTCTCTAACTCATTTTTTTTCTCTGCTCAAGGCATTTTACTGGTTGACCACAGTTTCCTCAATGAATAAAGCGACACTGTTGTGGTTGTCTAACGCTTCCGCCTGCTGCGTCACTTGTGGATAAATAACAATCCTTAAAACATATTTTTATGCACTTATTTTTTCAAATGATTTAATGGTTCATACATTTATTAATGGATTAAGAAAATGTTTGTCCAAAATGAAAATTGCAATCATTGATACCTTCATATTGGTAAAAACTTTCATTGGACTTTGTTCTGCAGGACTCTAAAGATTTTTTAAAGAATGTTTGTTCCAGATATTAAACAGTTTACTCTCGTTGTATGGATGAATACACAGACTTTGCTGTAATATCTTTGGTCTACACAAGGACAGGTCAGAAAGGTTCACGTCCATACACTGCCCACCAGGTTTTTGGCGCTGACAGCAGTTTGTTCCAACACCAGTTAAAATTCATGGCTCTTGGTGCCAATTTCGTCATCAAAACAAAACACACAAAAAACATGTTAACTGAACAACACACTTTTTAAAATTAACAATGTTAAATGACAGTTATACAGTTTAAAAGGTGATCTGTCATTTGTTTGCTGCATAAATAAAAAATTATTCCATATGTCAAATAATCATTTTGCGATATTTACAGCTGTTTGTGTAGCTTCTCGGTGACCTATGGCTCTTTGAAGTATATGTTGCTAATTCTAAACCTGAAACCATGTGCAAAATACCACAAATAAGGACGTTTTTGCACAAAACTCACTTTATTCAGTCGAGTGTTTGAATTTTCCCATAGACTTGTATTTCCTGGGTTTCTTCGGGGCATTTGGTTGTTCTGTGCATCTCTGGCTTTCGAAGGAGATTTACTGCTGATCATATTCACTGTACTTTTCTCACATGATGTACAGGCAGTGTTGGGCAATAACGTGTTACAAGTAATGCATTACTGTAACGGCATTTTGACAGTAACTAATACAGTAACACATTACTTTTTAAGTATTGTAACTTTGTTACCGTTACAATATGTTGTTTTTGTCCGTTACTTGGTTCATTAATTTTGGCTACAGTCTAGCCCACATCTTCCTGTTTACAGCGGCGATGCATTGTTGAATGCCAACCAACCAATGAGGCACCAGACTAGGCAAAAGTGGACAAGTGAAATCAGAGACCGAATGCGCGCGAGGTACACCAAGTGTGCGCGTGAGAAAGACAGTGTGTGTGAGGTAGACCGAGTGTGCACACGAGAGAGAGCAACAGATTATTAACTTTACTATTACTACTATGTTTGCTGTTTCAAATAAATAAGCACACATTTGTTATCTGTATAACAAAATTGATTAGCTTAGTAGACACAGTGACACATTTCTGTTATATTTCAGAACATGTTATTTAAATGTATAGTGTGGGATTGCTCAGAAACAAATGTGATTTTTTTTTTTTTTTTTTTTTTTTTTTTTTTTTTTTTTTTTACATATTTTTATAGCTGTTATTCACCTTATTCTCCGCGTACGAGCGGGCGCAGCCATTTGAATAATTTTGGCACGAGACTTCCGGTCTCATTCACTTCCATTCATTTTTAGACGTTAAAAACAGCTCGTTCTGCTGCTTGATGTTGCAAACTGAGGTTTTCTTATTATATTATTCTATTTTGTCTGTATAATCATGCAAACACTTGTTTGTAGAGCGAGTAATTTGACCGTTTTCAGCCGTTTATTATTCCTAGTTATTTCTCCCATAGGCAACTGAATCGGAAGTTCTAAAACAATCGCAAAAACGAGCGCACTTCCGCATTCAAGAATAAGGTCAATAGAACAGCAGATTTTGCACTTCGAATATGTACAGCTCAATTTCCATAAGTTGTTGACATACCATTTTAATTTGTGGTTGGTTTGAAAATTGCTCATATATATATATATATTTTTTTAAGCTGCTGTTATGTTATTGTTTTGTTTAAAATGCACACAATGTATGGTTGTCTATAATAGAAGATTTTTGGTGCTGAATTTCACCAAATTGATTCTGAATGATAATTCAGATTATTTTCAGTAATTATTTCATAAAGGTTTTGTGTTTGTTGTATAGCTGCGGAAGAACATGTTTAAGGGTTAAATACAACAACTTTTATGATGCTGAAGCAATATTCAGCTGGTTTATCACCATGTGATATTTTTTATTTTCTGCTGCTGGTCTGACTTAGATTAGTATTAAAAAATTACTTTTCACGTCTTGTGTTTTGGTTTTGAAAATGCAAATTAATTAAATCCGTGAAGTTGATCAACAGGTGACGCGGTGGTGCAGTAGGTAGTGCTGTCGCCTCACAGCAAGAAGGTCGCTGGTTTGAGCCTTGGCTTGGCATTTCTGTGTTGAGTTTGCATGTTGTCCCTGCGTTTGCGTGGGTTTCCTCCGGGTGCTCCGGTTTCCCCCACAGTCCAAAGACATGCGGTACAGGTAAATTGGGTAGGCTAAATTGTCCATAGTGTATGAGTGTGAATGAGTGTGTATGGATGTTTTCCAGAGATGGGCTGAAGCTGGAAGGGCATCCGCTGCATAAAACATATGCTGGATAAATTGTCGGTTCATTCCACTGTGGTGACTCCATATTAATAAAGGGACTAAGCGGAAAAGAAAATGAATGAATGAAAGTTGATCAACAGTGTATTTTCCATGCAGCGCTGAAGTGATATAATAAGGGCATTAATGGGAGCATTAAAAATGTTCTTTGGAAAAGTAACTCAAATTACTTTTAACAGTAATGCATTACTTTTTGGTATAAGTAATCAATAACTAGTAACTGTTACTAGTAACTAGTAACTGTAACTAGTTACTATTTTTCAGCAACCTAGCACAACACTGTGCAAGTCAATCGATGCTATATCGCAAATTTGAATGTTTTTTTGTTTTGTTTTATGTTGATTTATCATTCAGCCCTAGTTTAGATGTACAATAAAAAATTGACTTTATAAAATAAACCAAACATAGACTACAGAATGTTTTTTCTGGCTATTACATCCATTACCCGCTAACATGGAAACAGTTTAGTGAGATCATAATAATCATTTGAGACACTAAGTCATGATGAGCAAAATAAAATAAAGCAGAAAGATGCACATGGTGTGGTCAGAAATATATTTGTCGCCGCATTCCTAGCTTTCTGCCCTTTTCCTGTTTCTCAGCCCTGTTACGGATCGTCATATGATTAACTCTTGGGCCAGAAGGGAAAATAGATCCTCAATTGAATAGAGAAAGACAAATTGCTTTCAGCCACTGCTCCATGCCTTAAAAGAACCGCATGCCAGAGATGCTTAGTTCAGTTAGAGTTTATTCATTTAGCATGAATAATCACCGACTCGTAATGGCTGAGAAAAACATTGTAGGAAAAGCATACACTGTAAAAATATATTTTCACTGAATTTTTGCTAAAGTAAACAGTTTCAAATGGCGCGAGCACTAACTTAAGTGCTTATCATTGCTATTGTCAGCCAACCTTGTCTCAATCCCACAGGTGTTGCTTGTAGTCATGCTTGTCCTCTGGATGCACTTCTTGTATGCGGTGGCTTGCTGAACACTTCATCCTGACTTGATTTTACTCTATTTTTTCTCATGGGGATATCACTAATAGAAAAATCTCCGGCTTACGGATGAGGATAAATTTGCAGAGCTTGCAATACGATTCCAGATTGTTTTCTCAGGAAGTAAAGTTACGTTTGTTATTGGAGTTCACATTTAAATCATCATTACAGTCCAATTACAGACATAAAACAAAGTGTGAAGTGTTGGTGCGGTATCAACTATAAGCACCTGTCCACTGAAGCGTTTTTGCGCAGCTGAAAAACGTTCAGCTGTGAACATTTCTCCAACTGTTGGAGCATTTAAAAAACACAGTTCTCTTGACCACTCGTTTAAAGTGCACGCTCAGCACTTTGCTACACTGCTGCTGTTTTAAACATGTTGCTTCCATCAGTGAACATGCACCCTAATTCATACTATTTTAGATTTGTATAAAAATGTAACCATGTAAATATTATAGGAAAGATTCTTTGCCCAAGTAGCAGCTTTTGTGCAGCACCTGTGAATTGGAGTCATTCTTTATTGAAAAGCAGATTTGTGTGTTTTTTTAAATATTTTTTTTTATGTATGAATCATTAATGTTCTGTTAATAGTTCTATTTTATGCAAAGCAACATGCAAATATGTGCTTTTAGTCACCAGAATGAGTGTTGCATGATCAGTCTTTTTGCATGATGAAAATGCTTAATCCCTTACATGAAATTAATGATTTTGGTCACTCAATCTAATTACTTTTGATGATCAAAAATGTGTTGTACATACACTATATTTTAACACTGTATAAATGCATCAGGAACCCAGTGCAAACAAAGAAAATGCAAAAATATATTTTCAAGTGCATTGCTCATTTCATGTAGTATACACTGCCTGACAAAAGTCTTGTCACCTATCCAAGTTTTAGGAAAAACAAATAATAACTTGACTTCTAGTTGATCATTTGGTATCAGAAGTGCCTTAAAGGCAAAGGCTTCTAAATTACGCTTATTTTACCAAAACAAAATATGATCATGCCTTGATTTTTGATTATTTAATTAGGACAGTAAGGTCTGACTTTGCTTAGACAGTCTTGTCACTTAACAGAAATAATGTACAGTTTAGAATATAAAGTCATGGTGCAGTGGAAACAGAATTAATATTGTTCATGACTCCCATGAGCTTGGAGGACTGCATCCATACATCTCTGCAGACATCACGATGCTGAGCCGGCATCGCGATCCATCGCCCCGCCCCAGTTGTAAACCGCTCGTGAAAAATACACACTCAGGCCCCGTTTACACTAATACAGCTTACTTTTAAAATGCCATTTTAGAACGAAAACGACCCACGTCCACATTGGTGTTTCATCTAGCATTTCTGAACAGCCCTCCGTCCACTGAAAACGCACATCACGTGACCACAGCCACACACACACACACACACACACACACACACACACACACACACAGCCACAGACACACACACTGTCATGCGCTCGTCTGAGCTCCAGAGAACAGTGTTTGTCAGACAGTTTATCAAGGATGATAGTGGATCGCGTCTCACTATAATTGTTAAACGTGATGTTTAATTAATCTTGTCTCTATCCAGGGCTTAATTTGTGCTGGAAAATGCCGGATCCGGATCCGGCACCTCATTTTACCGATCTCCCTCCTCAACCGCCCTCCTCCCCTGTCCACTGTTCATTTTCACTTTGTTCCGCGATTCTCCAACCCTCTTCACTTTTGTCCGCGAGCAACACCCCGCGCCGCTCACTTTCGTCCGCGACACCCCTCCGCCATCCACCGCACCAAACAAATGACTGACACGGATCACTCTGCCTACTCATGCCAGAGTCCCGCGGAAAAAGTGATTGACAGGTGGTAATTTGTATCTAACTTATCTTTATTTATTTATGATTTGGTTATGGGTAAAACAAAGACCAGGTAGTTGAAACGGTAGGCTACAAATAATTAATTCGTTATGAATTAATTATTCATAAATAATTTATTCACCTCCGCCTATGAAGACGTCCATCGTCCATCGCGATGTTTCACATTAGACATCGTACGATTCTAAATTGGTCAACATCGCCCAACCCTATCTGCAATGACTCAAATAAATTATTAATAAAGTCATCTGGAATGGCAAAGAAAGCGTTCTTGCAGGACTCCCAGAGTTCATCAAGATTCTTTGGATTCATCTTCAATGCCTCCTCCTTCATCTTACCCCAGACAGACTCAATAATGTTCATGTCTGATGACTGGGCTGGCCAATCCTGGAGCGCCTTGACCTTCTTTGCTTTCAGGAACTTTGTGGAGGCTGAAGTATGAGAAGGAGCGCTATCCTGCTGAAGAATTTGCCCTCTCCTGTGGTATGTGATGTAATGGGCAGCACAAATGTCTTGATACCTCAGGCTGTTGATGTTGCCATCCACTCTGCAGATCTCTCGCATGCCTCCATACTGAATGTAACCCCAAACCATGATTTTTTTTTTCCTTTTTCCAAACTTAAATGATTTCTGTAAGAATCTTGGAATCCAAATGGTTCCAATGGGTCTTCTGCAGTATTTGTGATGATTGGGATGCAGTTCAACAGATGATTCATCAGAAAAATCTACCTTCTGCCACTTTTCCAAATGATCAAGTAGTCAAGTTGATATTTGTTGATCTTACAACTGGTATTGATGACAAGACTTTTGTCAGGTAGTGTATTTATTTGATTTCACTGCTTTATCATGTTTCAAGATGGTAACACTTTAGAATAATGGTCTATTAGTTAATGGATTTACTAACATTAGCTAAGTATGAATAATCTAATCTCATCAGACAAATTGTCAAAGTGGTCAAAAGTAATTTCAGTTGATCAAAATGCATTTTATTGCCAGATGTACTGTAAGCTAAGCCTTACAAACAACCTATTCTGATTTTATTTATTTAGTTTTTATGTGCAAGCCAAACTAGTTTGCATACACGTCCAGGAGCACATTATGTTAACCAGGTGCACCTGTGCTCATTATCAATTATTTACAGACTTGGCCTGAAAGAACTGCTGCTTCCCATTCAAAACAAAATGGCTGTGTGAAATATGAAGGTGTCAATTCGTCACTAGACATCTGTGTGTGGAATAGAGTAGGTATAGTACTGCTTTTTGTATTTAATGGGCTGTTTATGTTACACATCAATAAAGGCAGCCTATGACGCTAAAGGGGTACTCACACTATGTACAGTTGCCTTTAACCGGGCCAAAGCATGCTTGTCTCCCCCGATGACCCGCACTCGCATTACATTCGTGCCTGGGCATGCTTACGTCATCGATGATACGCTGTTCAGTAAGCACTTTCGCTCAGCACAGTGGAGATTTCTTTAGTTTTATCGTTTAAGTTGTTTGATATGCGGTGACACGCAGTCAAATATTTCACCAAACAGATCAGCCACTTTTGACGCTCATAAACAGTCATAAAGTCCTCGTGCTGCAGGACTTAGGAGGTTTGCTGAAAGCGCAGCTAATGTGCAGTGAGGGGTTTGTGTCTTTAATAAACTACGACAGTTTGCGTTCATTGAACAGTACGAATGATTAATTAATCCATATCAAACAGTCCCTTAAAAGTCGTTTTATTTTCGGGCTCAGGCGCGTTTTGCACTCACACACAAGCATACTTGTGTGAACTGCGCTTTGGCCCACCTCTTGCGTTTCTAAAATGCTGCTGTGTTGCAATGTTTCTGTTTTCAATGGAAGTGTTGAGGCAGACAGGTGCTAAGCATGCGTTTTACGCCTAAGTGCTTTAAAATGCTTCTCGGGCAGTATGCTCGGGCGTTCTGTCTATATGGGGAAATATCAAATTCTCCAAATGTGTTTGCCGAACTTATGATTACATTACATATTTGGAATCCCCAATAAAATTAAACATCTACTGTCTCATAAGTTTTGTTTCTGAATGTTCGAATCAAGCAAAATCAACATATTTCAGGTTGCCCAAGCTAAAGCGCATGCGCACTTGAAAGGAACGAGACCACAATATTAACCTCATTTATGGCCGTTCTACACATTATAATCTTCTGGATAGCGATCGTCTGATCGCGCTGCTCTTCTGAAGTAATTCACAGCTTGGTCTTGATGGTGAATCTCCTCCAGAAATGAAAGTGACTCTTTGTTTACGAGTTTGTGGGCATTTGAGTAGTTCTTGCTGTCATGTTATGTGCGTTTGACAGGACGGACTTTACCTCGCGTTCATTTCATACAGATTACAAAACCAGAAATTGTTTGTTTTCAAGTGTAGTGGAGTTCATTTTAAAAGTACAGATTGGATATATTTCTTATGTCTGTGAAGCAAGTATTCGCTAAGATTCCAGTGTGTTTAGTGACCACATAAAATGCTGTAAAAAAGGACACATTTGATCTAAGCTTTCTTCCCCCAGAGAATTGTCACAAGCGATTGAGCATTGGCTTCTGTACTAGTAGGTGGGGCTTAATTTGCCATATTGACCGTTACACTTTTCCATAGGGCTGGGTGATTAATCGAAAAATAATCGAAATTGACATTCAGAACCTATAAATGATCTAATTTTCCCATGTCAATTATTATTATTATTATTTTTATTTTTATTTTTTTATTATTTTCCCTGCCGCGTGTGGTCACATGACCCCGCTCTGTTAAGGCTGATTGTTGTCAATTCTGCGTCGAGCGCATGCGTATGGTCTCGCAAACCTCTCAAAAATGCAGCTACATGAGGCATAGCTCAAGCTCTGTGATTGGTCGATTTGGTAGCGTTTACACGCATCCAAGGTTATCATACCGTCAGAAACCTATTTCGACCCATGTCTAATAGTAAATGCCTTGACATGTGGAATCATATTCTTCAGTACAAGTTTTAAATGGGGAGAAAGTTTGATTTATTAGACAAATGATGGGTTGTTTGTTACCCATTTAAGTCACTTGAAGGTGTTAGTAAGGCATTTGCATGTTTGTTGTGTCACCATAACATAAGCCGAAAGTCTTATGGTCTGAGCTAATGCTGCTCCTGGTCCATCTGTTTAGAGTCGTAAGCCCTGCCCCTGTGTCCCAGAACAAAACTACCACATCCATTCTGCATGACTGAGTGCTGTTCCTGATTTGCATCCGGTTGAGATCATGATCTCACATGAGATTCTCTTGACAGCTTTGCCTGATTCTACTTTCACCGGCCTGGAATAATTGACTTTCAGTTTGCTCTAAAGGCATGATCCAAAATAGATGATGTGTGGGCGTGAAATACTTAATTATTCATTTATTTGTTGTTCGTCATCCTGTAGTTTTACTAGCTTTACGCATTATGAATGTATCCTCTCCAGCTGTGCGGCACAATGTGATGATATGTTTACAAAATTATGCTTTCATAATTCATGAGGTGTTTTTTATTTTTATTTTGTGCTGATAAATGGCCTGATTATATTCAGGAGATTTTTATTAGATGTGGTTAAGGCTTGGTACTTTGATGAATTATTTCAGTGTTTTACTTATTTTAGTAGCAATAATTTAAAGTATTTTGTTAATGTTTTGTGCTTGTTTTAATGAATTATTGAATCATTATTTCAAATGGAAAAAATTCAATTTCTATTTAATTTCTATTTATTTCTATAGCGCTTTTACAATGTAGATTGTCAAAGCAGCTTAACATAGAAGTTCTTTTAAATTGAGTATAATACTGATTCTTTTAGAATGTAACTATATTTATTAATAGATTGTTTAATGATTAACTCAAAACGGACTTATACAGGCTTTTCTGTTATGCGGAAATGTTCTGCTTCTTTATTTGTTTGAATTTTTCTTTTGTAAATTTTAAATCTTATAAATAATAAAAACCAGTGTTGGGCAAGCTACTTGAAAAATGTAGTAAGCTAAGCTATAAGCTATTCTACTTAAAATGTAGCTTAACTACATTAAAAGCTACCCTCTGAGAAATGTAGCAAGCTAAGCTAAAAGCTACTTGGCAAAAGTAGCTTAGCTACATCTAAGCTGTTTTTGCAATTGTTATTTTTAAATCAAAGCAACTTAAATCCAACTCAATCGTATCTTAGTCATGAATAAAACTGTCAATGAAACATATGAGGCAAAATTCCTTTATTCATTTATTTTCTTGTCGGCTTTGTCCCTTGCGGGGTCGCCACAGCGGAATGAACCGCCAACTTATCCAGCACAATTTTACGCAGCGGATGCCCTTCCAGCCGCAACCCATCTCTGGGAACTTCCACACACACATTCACACTCATACACTATGGACAATTTAGCTTACCCAATTCACCTGTACTGCATGTCTTTGGACTGTGGGGGAAACCGGAGCACCCGGAGGAAACCCACGCAAACGCAGGGAGAACATGCAAACTCCACACAGAAACGCCAACTGACCCAGCCCAGCCGAGGTTCGAACCTGCGACCCAGCGACGTTCTTGCTGTGAGGCAACAGCACTACCTACTGCGCCACTGCGTTGATGAGGCAAAATTGTTCAGTTTAATTATTTACTGCAAGTAATATTCTGTACCAAACAGAAACAAATTATATAACAGCAAAAACAAAAAATCCAATAAAACCAGGTGTTACACATTTAAAATACTATAGTAATTTATTGAACAGGGAAATATTTAGGAATGAGCATTATATTGTGTGTGTGTGTGTATATATATACAGTAAATGCACACATACTAGCTCTTCATTAATGATTTGCAATACATAATGTAGTATCATTAGTAACTATCATGGACTAATAGTAATTACCATAGTATACTTTAGCCTTTACAGTAATATATATATATATATATATATATATATATATATATATATATATATATATATATATATATATATATATAACAAATTAATTTGAGTATTTCACTATTTTGTAGTTCAAAAACGTTATAGTACTTACTATAAATTACTGAAGTATTTTTTGAGCACAGCATCAGAATTAATGTTATTGCGTCTTAACATGTACTCTCGATGTATGGTTCCGAGGAATCCTGCTTCAGAAATAACTCCACTCCTCTCCTCTCTCAAGCCAATTTCTCGTGTTAGCCTAATTGTTTGACGATGTCACCGACCAGCGAGAGGTGGCATTAACGCTCCAAAAATTTTGTTGTCAACCACCGTAAAACAGGAAGAAGAAGAAATCGTCATTCTCGCCATCATATGGATTTACTTTCATCAGATACCGGCCTCACAGCACAGAATGTCAGTGCCGTCACTTATTGATCGGTAAATGCAGCTTGTGTGGGTGCTACTGTGCTACTTGACTAAAAATAGCTTCGGTACTGAAAAGCTATTTGGTTTAGAAAGTAGCGACGTCACTGCCACGCTACTGAGAAATGTGGGTAGGCTAGTAGCATCACTACTTGTAGCGATCCTCCTTACTGCCCAACACTCATAACTCATAAGAGTGGTTCTTTGTTTCATAACTTGATTTATGGGGCATTCTAATTGGCTTCACACAGTATTGTTTACTCAAGTAATGAATGCTTCATAATATGCCATAAGTGTAATGTAATGTTGCATAACATTGTTTGGCTTGAGTTTGCAAAATATTAATGCTGAAGTTTGGTTGCGTGTAATTTAATTTTCAAATGTTTTTGAAACCTAGTAAACAACAACAACAAAAATTGAATAAAAGCAAAACCGTAGTATAATGAAATGTTATTACAGTTTTGACTTGTTTGGATTAAACTGGTCAGCAGCGAAAATGTTTGAGCGCAGTATTCTGGAAATCATCACAGCTCTTGACAAACCTGCTCTGCAAGTTCACACAGGCTCTCGGATTTCATGTGCACTTGCTGGGTTTCGCACATATTAACCGATTCCTCAAAGTCTCAGCTGCTCATATCAGTATTTGTCACCCTTCAAACATGTTCCAAGGAACCTCAAGACTACTTGTGTAGTATGCCAAAATAGACCAAAGGCCCATAACCTGCTACACACATCACTACTGAGTCAATGCTTCCTAGCACATACCTGTCAAAAGTTTAGGATGTTTCTTACATTTCTTTCCAGGAGTGACCTCATCATGCGGTCATCAGAGAGATAATGAATTTGCAGCTCACTGCTAATGTCTTGTAAACATCAGCAGATGTTCTGCACATGGGACTACGGTTGAACTTTTAGGCAGCATTGCTTATTCCATGATAGCAATTATAAGATTGTTTACTTTTGTAAAATGTCACCATTTCCTCTTTTTAATAGCCATTTTGAGAATTTCAGATTTCATTGTCAAGGTCTCATATAGTTAAGTATATTCAAGGTAAAAAATGAATAGTTTAAATTTTCATAAAATATTCATTACAGGAAGAAGTTGCAATGTCTTTTTTTTTAAACCCTTCCTTTATGACAGCATTCTCTGCCCTGATTGGTCCGGTGGTCCAGTGTTTTGGGGTTTGGCCTGGTGTTGGAAGCCAAATTCTCATTTCCACATCTCAATTTTGGCTTCAGAGGCTTCCTCATCATGATATGAACAGTAATTCTGATGTCAGTTTTATCATTTCAAGCTTTTGGAAGTGGGTATTATTTTGTGACTTTAAAAACTCAACATCTTGACAACATTAACTACACTCTTCCAGGCCTCAGCAACCACTATTGTTGAGTAGGGCAGGGCAAACAAAATCATTTTTTTTTTCTTTTAATTTAATATGAATTCTCAAATGCTGGTGAATCTTCATTTATTTTATATTCTGTATTCCAGTGGGGTTTGCTATTTTTGGATGGTTGTCCAGAGTAGGGATGCAACGATTATAGATTTTGGTTGTACGATTATAGTCTAAGAAATAATCACGGTTTCACGGTTATCACGATTATTATGCATTTATTAATTTTAAAACACTGCTACTTTAGAAAATCACATGAAAACTCCTTATATTTTAAAGTTTTATTTATTGCTGCTCAGTAACCAGTACAGCACATAATAATATTAAAAACAAACAATAGTCCATGTCTCACTTTGTGCTTAAAAATAAGTACAATTTTTGACATTTAAACATACATAATTTTTACACTGTAAATAAATGACAGAAAAATTAATAAATCAATAAAAAAATAGCCTTTGTCTAATGCAGGGCTTGAAATTAACATTTTTACTTGGCACCACTGGTGCTCCCAACTTCAAAAATTTTAGGAGAAAAATGAATGAGCACCACTGCAAACGGTATATTAACAGATTTATTGCAATTGAAAACAGCATCAATCAGGACTAACAAAAACCAGAAACAACTATCTAATTCTGTTATGACTTATTGATATTTGTGCAATAATTCCAAAATAAATGTCTAATAATTATAAAATATTAATGATGTCGATGATGACAATAATACTAACAATGAATTACATTATCATGCTGTCCTGAATGTGCTTGAATGCAAGTTATCTGCTATAAAAAGTCCTAATGTTACTTTATGAGAAAAAAAAATCTATGGTTTGCATCAAACAAAAATGAAGCATTGCAGTAAGAAATATGCATTTTGCACTATTGTTTTTATACACATGTCAATATAATAACCAGAAAGATCGGACAAAAGAAAGAAAGAAGTCTCACTTCTACCACTCTTTAAAGGTTTTGGTTTGTGTCATTTTAAATGCTCAGTCTCGTTATGCGCTGATTTTCAGTTTTCTGTGTTTGTGGAAAAGCAGGCGAGTCAGCCGACCCAATATATGACCGGCACAGAGCAGGATTCTCGCGATGAACACCTGCACAGTATTCTTTGTCATGAGCCAAAGTTTCAGTTTAAACTTAGTAAAGTCAAGCTTCGTTGGCAAAGAGATCTATACACTGTTAGATTGTACATTTAGCGTCCATTTGTGCTGAACACGCAGAGAATCCAACGCATCGAGATTCGGGCCATTAAACAGCTGATCCACAACGAGTCTTTCAGCAGTCTTTCTGAAATCACTGGATTGATCTCGGCTGGTGGATCAACATTCACCGCATGATCCTCTCATCGGCGCCAATAATTCTAACTTTAAGTGAGTTTGCCAACCTGTGTACTTTTCATTGCTTCTTCCTCAAACTTTAGCCGTTTGCAGTTCCCGCGGTCACAAACGCCACCATCTCAACTAGTGCGGCTGAAAAGCGTGAGCGCATTTCATCGCGTGCGCGTCCCTCCTTTGGAAATAATTAACTTGCACAAGCTAGCCTTAGTTAATAGCTTCAGTCATAGTTAATCCAGTGTGCGTGGTTATTAGTCTCGGTGTACAAACTAGCGCACAGCTGGCATAACTTTGTTTAGTTGCTGCAGTTTTGTTCTGTGCAGAAACGCGGTGTTGAGAAGCCTTACCGATTAATTAACCGTGACGAATTAAAGCGCGGTTAATAGTGAAACCGGTTAATCGTTGCATCCCTAGTCCAGAGATATGGGATTTGTAATGCCCTATAGAGAACCCTATCTGGTCAATAGCCCAATATGAGACCGATTGCAAATTAGAGGAACTAAAAGAACATTTATTATGTATAAATATGTATTTTCCTGTGGTTCTGCTGGAACCTTTACAAAAATAAATGACTATAAGTCTTAAACATTTAATGTAAACAACAGAGGTGACACTCAAATAAAAATTTTTGAATGTCAAATATTATCAATTCAATTCCAAGTATTTTATGTACAATACGTACAGTTCATGCAAGGAGTTCTTTTACATATAGTGTGGAACATATTGTTATTATTAAATATATATATCTCTGTTTTGCTTTGCTTGTCTGTTTCACTGTAAAAAAAAAAAAGTCAGAAGGCATTTAATTACATGCTTGGTTATCAGTGCAATACCATTGAAAATGTAAACAGCACATGATATTACAGCAAGCATGGAAAATCAAATACAATGGCATGGTTTTCGCTACATTCATTCTTCCATGGCGGGGCACCACACCAAAATTCATCCCGCCACGGCTACATTACAGCTTCTCATTCAAAACAATCAGTCGCTTTTTTAATAGCGGGTTATAATCGCAACAAAACGTATTAAAAGGTAAGTGATTTATAACAGCACAAACTTTTCTGTAACCGTAGTAGTGCTGTGACATGCTGACCGACTGACTGACTGACAGGTGCGTGATGCGTGAGGCCAGCAAACACGACATAAAGTTCAGTTAAGATGAACACAGTTTCCATAATTATACTCTATAGATAAAGGTCTATGGCTTTGCATACAATGACTTTATCTCGCTGGAGTTTATAGCCGTTTCTCTTTACTTCAGGATGCATAATTCCGCTCTAAGTCTATTGGAGGCATTCATAAATATAGCAAATCTAATAAATGTTGGAGACATACTCGTTACATAAATTCACTAAATCACACTTCAGCAGTGTTTTTTTGAGGGCGCACAAGAAAATCTGCACTTGAGCAGCGTATATTTGAGGGCATGCAAGAAGTTGTGCACGAACAGAGGAAATCGGCGAGCAAGCAAAGAGATTTGCATGCTCATATTACATAAATGCGATCTCGACTTATAATACTGCTCTCAGAACATTTGTCATTGAGATAACGCCACAGATAGTTGGTAGATCTGTGTAAAAGGCCCAACAGAGTCTGCCGCTGCAGCTGGAAAAATCCTAGAGGAAACACTGAATGGATATACCTAAATATACACATAAGGGAATTTAAATGGATTATTAGTTTCTATGGAGTTCTTGTGTTGATCCAACTTTCATTCTGATGTGTTGTTGTATGTAACACAACATGGGGTCATATTAGAAAGTGAATGACCATTGATCAAGTGCAGGATTCACATCTGAGTGGCTTGTCTTAGAGGAAGGATCTGTGCATTATATGGAAAATATTTTCCACATGGAGCAACTTATCGGCCATTTTTTAAAAAAGTTTCAAATATTTGGTGATATATCTGCCACAATAGTATAATGGTTTCCCACTCATATGGGTTGAGTGTCATCGACATGGGAGCATGTCAGCGGAAGTGTGTATGGGCTAGGCGATATAAAATAATCTCAGTTGTCAGAGATCCATTAGCAGAGATCCATTTTCTGTGGTGCACACCTAAAGTATTGCACAGAAAGAGACACCAGTTTGCCAGAACTAAATTAACTTCACTTTTTTGTGGCTTATTTTATGTTCATCTTATTGTAACCGTCAAATATTTGTACTTATTCCATGCATCTGAATTATGGGTCTGGTTTTAATGTGCCCATCTATGTAAAACAAGGTGTTCACTTATTTGTAGAGTTGTCAATAACGTGTGTTATAGCATATTTATTCAATCTAATGAAAAATCAAATCAAATCACATTGAGAGCTTGTGAACCAGAATCGAATTAGGTCATAAATTGCAGAATTTTTTGTTTGTGAAGGAAGTAAAGCTACATTTACCTATGATTTATTTCAGAAAGAACCAACTATTCTGAAGACAATAGAATAGTTTCAAAATGTGTGCGTTTAACTGGTGACAGATTGTATTATTGGATATAAGGTTTGACAAAAAAAAAAATAAAACAGTAAAACAAAGGATTTACATTCCATGTGCTTAAGAGAATATCAGATATTTTATCTGTGTTTTGAGGCAATCGCCTAATGCTTGGAAATGTAATTGTGAGGCAATTCTAGGAGGTAAAAAAAATATATTTATATTTATATTTAAATAAATTTGAGATGATGTGTGAATAAAAGGGAATGTCTGAATAAGTTTAGTGATGACTCTTGATGTAATGTTTTATCTTTTAGTAATGGTCTATGCTTTATAAAACAGGTGAGATTTTTGTGAAACACCAGTTGTGGCATTTCAGATACCAGATTGCGTTTATAGAGTTGAAGACTCACACCTCAGCTGGAGGAGGTTTGGCAGTAAAAGGGTAGGGCGTGAATATTGGGTAGGTGTGAAGCTATAAATACTCCATAAACAGAGCAGTGCATGCCGGAAACAGAATGCCCACACTAAAAGTGTAAGGCATGGAGAGCCAGAGGAAGCTCAAAGCATTCAAGGATTACACAACTTCAACCTGTTAAAATAAATGTGAAAAAAACAAAAACATTTTGACAAAGTTTGTTCCCCTGCCCAGTAAACAATTTTGTGTTTAATAGACGTCTAATAGATATCTAAACGTAGACAGCTTGGCTAAAACAAGGCTAAACTTGGGCTATCATTGAAAATCTAACAGACATCTAAGAATAGGCCAAAACTAGACTAGTCATCAAATAGACAGATTATGTGTTCACACCAGACGCAGAATGCGCGGCTAATTCGCGTGTAAATAGACGCGTGAACATTTGAGTTTACTCGCTTCATTCGCGCGTCAGACTCCGCTTCATTCGCGCAATAAACTCCGCTTCATTTGCGCGTCAAATTCACCTCAGAACAAACGCAGATTCGCGTCATGGGCCTGGCTTCTGTCTGCCCGGTGACTGTATCTTCGTTGCTAAATGGCTAACATGGATTTTATTGATGAAATAACTGTGATTATGTGCTTTATGAAGGCTGTAAAACTGCGTCGATACGTTTAGAGCAGTGTCTGATTCCAGTAGATACTTTCAGAGATTCACCCAGCTCTGTGAGCTCATAAACTCCTCCAGAAACTGTACCTGGATGACTGGGGCTTTCAGCGGTGCTTCTGACTGAGCCAAGCCCAGTTTGATGAACTGTTGTCGGTGTCGGCTGAAAGATTTCCCCCAGGACACCAACTGCAGGTGCTATGTCACAATCATGCCCCCAGAAGAGCAAGCTCCTAATTGGTTAACGCGGCACGAATGTCCGCAGAAGTTCAGATTTTTGAACTTGAGCGATTTGCGCGTCAAACGCGCAAAACGCTCAATTCGCGCCCACGCCAGTCGCGTGTATCGCGCCATCCACGCTGCGCCATTCACGCAATTCGCGCCGCGCTTTTCGCGTGTATCGCGTAACAGGATGCCTATTCGCGCGTTTGCATTGACTTAACATGTAAATTACTCGCGCTTGATGCTTCTTCCGCGTCTGGTGTGAACGCAGCATGAGACTTTATATGTGTAGTCATTCATTTCTGTTTATTTGATGACTAGTCTAGTTTTGGCTTATTCTTAGAGGTCTATTAGATTTTCGCTGACAGCCCAAATTTATCCTTGTTTTAGCCAAGATGTCTATGTTTAAACATCTTTTAAAAACAAAAAAAAAGCTGATTCTTAATATAGGGGAAAGTGTGTGTGTGTGTGTGTGTGTGTGTGTGTGTGTGTGTGTGTGTGTGTGTGTGTGTGTGTGTGCGTGCGTGTGCGTGTGTTAGCCTTAAGTATGCTTCACAAGGAAGTTAACTTCAGATGAAATGTAAAATATAACCCACACCCTCCAGACACCAGGTCAGTTAAGACTCAAGCTGTAGTGGGTGTTTCTCACTACAAAGATGAAAGCATCAAGACTTATGGTGCCACAGTCCTTTTGATTCATTTTTGTGCTGATAAAAGTTGATACATCAGTATATTAGCAAATATACATATACTTATACACTATTATTATTATTTTTTTTTTAATTCACTGTCAAATTTGATTTTCACATGCACAACACGTTATGCTGTTTCTCTGGAGTGTGTGTTTTTCTCCCCTTATGAAAGGCAGCTAAGCTCTTAAACTGCTTTCTCACTCAAAGTGAATCAGTGTCAGTGGTGTTTTTGACTGTCTGGTAAAAAAAATGCAGTCAATTTTCAGAATATTTCTTCTTTAATTCAATTCAATTCATCTTTATTTGCATAGCGCTTATAAAATGTAGATTGTGTCAAAGCAGCTTCACATGGAAGGTTATAGTGAATTGAAACAGTGTCAGTTCAGTTTTCAGACATTAAGTTCAGTTCAGTTTAGCTCAGTTCAGTGTGGGTTAATAATCACTACTGAGACTCCAAACACTGAATAGCAATCCATCGATGCGCAGCTCTACAGATCCCGAATCATGCAAGCCAGTGGCGACAGCGGCGAGGATCATACACCGATCATTGTTTAAATCAAGTGTCATTTAGTCGATTAATCATTATCTTCAATATTGCTGTTCATTACAACACAAATTACTTTCATACTGTACTGTAAGCATCCTCACCCAAAGGAAATTATATATCTATTTCACCATAAATGAAAGACTGCAAGGATGCAGATTTCTTTCTAATTGTGTATTTTGATATTGTGCATATTTTGTAAAATCTGTAGAATATGAAATAGCCAATGAAAGGCCTGTCACAATCAATATATCGACTTAACGCAGAACATATTGACATGACCTCCATCATTTTTGGTGATGCAATATATATTGCCTATACATAAAAATCCATTCTAGCAACATTTTAGCTGATTTCGCAACATCTCTGTCAATATGGTTACAAAACACTATAGTATTTACTGTAAATTACTATAGTATATTTTCATGTGGGTGCCTAACAACTGAAAATAGATCTGATACCAGATATTGTAGCCTCTGTTACTTTTTACCTTGCACTTTTTTTGTTAACATTTGGTATTATTTATTTAGGATTATGAATTGACTATAATTAAATTAAATTAAATATTCTTAAGAATAAAATATTAGTTGTTCTTTGGCAGAGTGTACTTGCATTGTGATGATATTGTATTGTCATTCTGGCATTATATAATGAGTGGCATAAAATGGTCTTAAAATGAAAATAATATAGTTTATCGCAATATATTTTGATGCAATATATCGTACAACAAAAATAGCTATTGTGACAGACCTAGGCAATGTTTAATCATGAATGTCCATGGTTTGCTAGAGGCTTTTAGTTGCTTTTTAGGCCATTTAGTTATTAGCCCATTTCATTGGTTTATCATACCCCACATTGTTCATTTCAATTAGCTAAATGCATCAGCTGGGTTAATATGCCCTTACTTTTCAGACATTTAGTGATTTATATGAATAATAATGTTCAGAATGGATATGGCACAACCCAGTGCTTCCCACACATAGACTTTACTTGGGTCGGGCTACCCAGGTATATTAACGACTGCCCAAGTATATTTAGTGACACATTTAATTTTTTTACTGTTATTAACATCCTTTACATTGTTTTGTATCCACCCAATAACCAAACATCGGCGATTGATTAAAGGGCCACGAAACCCCCTGTCTCAGCAGGGTGTTTTCACACCTCTGTTTTGAAAAAAGTCAGGAAAGTTGGGCGTGTCCAGCTCTGGGAGTGTGGGAGTGTCGGGGGAGGGAAAGAGGATAAGATTTTGCATAGAAGGGAGTTAACATTTGGGCACGCGCTAAGTTTGACAGGAAAAACAAACACACAGAGGCTGATTTGATACGGCGAATAAGAGAAAAACATCCTCCGCATTTCTCTGTAACTTATGTACTCGGTAGGTAGCGTCAGAAAGCCGTGTGTGTATAGACTATCCTTTCACAAATTGCAGCGAAAATCCTGCATGACGGGAATAGTTTGTGTTTACATGTTTACACTCGGAGAGCAGCATTTAAACAAAGGGCAGTCCACTGCAAACACTTACCAAATCTGTAGACAGACAATCAAACT
Source organism: Danio kyathit (assembly GCA_903798195.1). Lineage (NCBI taxonomy): Eukaryota > Metazoa > Chordata > Actinopteri > Cypriniformes > Danionidae > Danio > Danio kyathit. Next base: position 18,962,658 of record LR812520.1, read on the forward strand.
GGAGCTGTGTCTTTTTATTAAAAGTAGACGAGGCGGCAAATCCGGATTTCACCATTTCCAGATGAGAAAAAGCTCTCGGGTAAAAATGTTCCTTACAAACGCGTTTCTGTCGCGTGTCGCGTGCACTATAATCCACACGTGAGTCCAGCTGCTCTCTCACAAAGGGAAAATGAAAACAAAACCTTCGTTGCAACACACTAATAACACCTACAAATTTTGTCTTGAAATTCTTGTACTTTCACTTGTTTTGGCAACACAACGTGGCGTCTCTCTGCCGTCTGAACAGTGTAAACAGGTAAACAGTCTCCGGAGCTATCATGCATATTAATGAAGTTTCACGTCATACACAATATAGCGCGCTAATTGGTTTGAAGCACGTCTTCTCATGAATTAATGCCGCACACTCAGATACGTAAGAACGTCCTAGAAAAGACAGACAGCCACTCTCCAGCTGGATTTACACCCAAGTATCTCATGGCCGTGACGCAGCTTCAAAAATTTGTTTCAAACCGGAAGAACGAATTTGCTCAAAATAATGCAAAATCAACCAATTTTCACTTTTTAGTGCAATATATGTGTCCTAATAGTGTTTATAGCAGCGTGGGACACATATATGACTGTCAACAGCTCAAAAAATGTGTTTTGGTGTTTCGTGACCCTTTAAGTAGTGTAAAATCTTCTCTCGTTTACCTTTTAGTTTTGTGTCCGCGAGACCTTTCAACACTCCCACAGACAGTCTCACGTATTCTGCAGACCCACAGAGGCACGCCTTATTGGGACTTAAAATGTCCAGGATTTAACTTTTGCTTTGGCTTTCTAAAACTTGTATACGCTTTTGCAACACCCTTTTACTTAAGCCTACTTTTGCTTGGCTTCGTAACTGACTACGCTCGCACAGGAGCGGGAGCGAGAGAAACATTAAATAATTTTATTTATTTTATTATCTAAACGACTATAAAACTACTATATACCCGTAGAGGACGAAATGAGTGTTCGAAACTGGCTGCAAAATGTATGTACACCATTAGTAATGGTTAATCAATGCATTTGCCTTATTTAAATAATCTACAGGTTTTAATCTTCTAATTGTGATCATTTTTAGAGATATTGTCTGTTTTTATTCCTTTTTTTGTCATTTATTTCTCATTTGCTCATTATTAATTAGATGATGTTAATATATTACATAGGCTATTTTATATACATATCTAAAATGCTTTGGCATTAAATTATGTATTGTTTGTCGCATATAGTTAACTATTTATGTGATTTGGGTTAACGGTGTGTTTCAATTCAGCTACCACCGCAAGTATATTTCAAACCTGTGGGAAGCACTGCACAACCTAACACAAAATAACAAACCATTGATTTGATAATCTTCAAAACAACACCATTTGCTTTTGCTTTTTGAGTGGTGGTTCTTCTCTGATGACATCAGTTTGATTGCTTTAGCCAAAGTATTCTTAACCATTCCTCTCTTAGCGTTAGCTTTCTCTCAGGGAATGATGCACAAAAAGAAAGCCCCATCCCCAACTAATAAACAATTTCAGTTAGTAGTACATCAGTATTTTTATTATTATTAATATTATTTATTTATTTTTGTCATTTTTTGTTTGATTATTGTTTTTTCTTTCAATTTTAAAATTGTGTGTATTGTTCTGTAGGATGTGTTGGATCAGGATGATTCTTCAGGAGTCCCCTTCCATGTGGAAGATGAGCCATTTTCCTGGCCGGGGCCTAAGATTCTTCGTCTGCGCCGCACTTCTCAAGGCTTCGGCTTTACTCTGCGTCACTTCATTGTATACCCACCAGAGTCTGCGATGCACTCCAATTTTAAGGTTGCATGTCATTCAATTCAATATTCTGTTGTCCTGTCCTGTCCTGTTTTTTTTTTTTTTTGTAAGTTTTGTGTATATGACAATTTGTTTGTTTTTCTGTTTGTTTTAGGATGAAGACCATAGTCACAGAGGTAAGATATATATTTTAGTGTCTATCATTTATTTAACTTCTCTGCATTTTACTGTGTCCCCAATGGCCAGTCCCCCTTCATTGCATAAGGAAATCTGTAACTGTATGAAATGCTATTCCAAAATTCTGTTTAGAACCAAAGGGAACATTCAATGGTCATGTCAAGGAAAATATCTAAGATTGATCACACGATTATGGCTACCAATTCTCAAAAGTAATTTTGAGTCATGGATGATGGGAATTTTGACTTAACATACAAACGAAAGTTGAATAATTCAGTTTGTCTTTAGACTTAAGGATAGAAGTACTGGAATCAAATCATTTTATTGTGGTAATAATGGCAGTTTTTCTCTCGTATGCTCAGATATAGTCTGCGTTTTGAAAGACTGTGATGAAAAGAGGAATTTTCACTAGGGCTGGCTGTCGATTTCCCCGATTTGATTTTGATTCACAAGCTTTTGATTTAATTTCATTCTGGGTTTGATGAATACAGTTTTAATTTAAACATTATTGATATTTTCATAGCTGAAAAGGCTAAACATCAGTTTACAGATTAATTAATTAAAGAATTTAGGAGCCACAGAAAGCCGAGCTGTAGCCTAATAATATAAAAATGGTATATTCTGTGTGTGAATGATGTCACCACTAGGGCTACACAATATAATATTTATCATGATTAATTATCAATTATTAATTATCATTAATTATTTATTATGATAATAGTATAGGGGCTGCACGGTGACACAGTGGGTAGCACAATCGCCCCACAGCAAGAAGGTCACTGGTTCGAGCCTCGGCTGGGTCAGTTGGCATTTCTGTGTGGAGTTTGCATGTTCTCCCCGTGTTGGCGTGGGTTTCCTCCGGGTGCTCCGGTTTCCCCCACAAGTCCAAAAACATGTGCTATAGGTGAATTGGGTAAGCTAAATTGTTCGGAGTGTATGTGTGTGAACAAGTGTGTATGGATGTTTCCCAGTGATGGGTTGCAGCTGGAAGGGCATCCGCTGCGTAAAACACATGCTGGATAAGTTGGCGGTTCATTCCGCTGTGGCCAACCCAGATTAGTAAAGGGACTAAGCCAAAAAGAAAATGAATGACTGAATGATAATAGTATATGCAATATTTGCACAGCTTATAACACAGACATGTGTGATAAGTTGCATTTATTTTATGCATTGGTTGTTTCTAAATTTGATCAGACTAATCAGACGGGGCCTTACAATCTTTAGCCCCACCTCATCAGTAGTTGCTGTTCTGCTATTGGCTGGAACTCTCCAAAAGTGACCCAGAACTGAGAATAAACACTTATGGCAGGAGTCGAGATGAGAGAGAAAAATGACAACAGCCAATCAGAGTCAGAATATCTGCTCTGTGAGGTTTTCACTTATTCATAATGTTTTGAAGACTACATTTTTGCACTGTGACACTGTTTTTAGTCTGAATTGGAATTTATTAGATCTGAAAAAATGTTACCTGTTTATTCTTAATATCAAACAAATAAATCATTTAAAAACATTTTATCATAAAAATCATTTAAAGGGCCATGAAACCCCCCTGTCTCAGCAGGGTGTTGTCACACCTCTAGTTTGAAAAAAGTCAGGAAAGTTGGGCGTGTCCAGCTCTGGGAGTGTAGGAGTGTCGGGGGAGAGAAAGAGGATAAGATTTGCATAGAAGGGAGTTTCCATTTGGCCATGTGCTGATCACAGGCAAAAAAAAACACGTGAGTCCAGCAGCTCTCTCATGAAAATGAAAAAGGGAAAATGAAAACAAAACCTTGTTGCAGCACACCGACAACCCATGTCTCCAAATTCTTGTTCTTTCACTTGTTTTAGCAACACAACGTGGCGTCTCTCTGCCGTCTGTACAGTGTAAACAGTCTCCGGAGCTATCATGCATATTAATGAAGTTTCACGTCATACACAATAGAACGCGCTGAATGGTTTGAAGCACGTCTTCTCATGAATTAATGCCGCACACTCAGATACGTCAGAATGTCCTCGAAAAGACAGACAGCCACTCTCCTGGCTGGATTTACCCCTATGTATCTCATGGCCGTAACGTAGCTTCAAAAATTCGTTTCAAACCGGAAGAACGAATTTGCTCAAAATAACGCAAAAACAACCAATTTTCACTTTTTAGCGAAATATATGTGTCCTAATAGTGTTTATAGCAGCGTGGGACACATATATGACTGTCAACAGCTCAAAAAAAGTGTTTTGGTGTTTCGTGACCCTTTAAGGGACATTTATATCATAATCGCAATTCTCAACAACAGTATTGCATATTTTTCAGATATCATGCATCCCTGTTCACCACTGTTACCTGGCTGCTAATTTCTTCATAGGTGGCTCAGCAGAAGCATGCTATTTATTTGTTCTGTTATTTAACAAACTAAAGTCAGTAAAAAATAAAAACCGAAATATCTGATAATCTGTATTGTGTTTTTTAAATTACTATTGTGTTACCAAGGCAACGACTTGCAAATTACATTTGAAAGCTTCGTTATTAGAACCACCCTGGCAAATGAAACCATCTGTGCTGACTGGACTGGATCAGCAATGTATGGAACTGTTAAACAAACAGAGCTGCACTAAATGAATCTGGAATACTTCCACGTCACTGCCTTATTGTTTATAGGTGATGTTAAAGTCACCTTTATTGTTTATAGGTGATGTTAAAGTCACCTGCTTTCGCCATATTAAACTCTGTACTTAAGGAAGAGTGTGATATATGTAAATAGCAGTGAAGACTAATAATTATAAGATCCATGTTAATCTGAGATGTAAAAGAAATAAATACAAAAAAGATTTCACAGCTTTTGAGAATCGATATTTATTAGATCATCATTTATAAAAACGGTTAATCCCTGAAGCCCCAATTTTCACCCCTACCTTTTGCCATATACATTGGGATAGGGTTAGGGGAAAGCGGGGACGAAAGTAATAAAGTGATTCATTAATACATGAATGTAACACTGTTATTTATGTCCCACTGATAATAGACAGACCTTATTTTTCTCTTCCACATTAGAGTTTGCAGTGTTTGGGTTCAGATGTTTTAAAAACATGTATGCATATTGTCAGAAATAATAAAAAATATTCACAAATTGTAGAATTTGATGGATCTGAAAAAGATGTTACAAATAAAAGTTTTACTTTTTACCCAGGTGTTACTTTCGTCCCTGCATATGGGGTCAAAAGTAACAATGTGTGCACCTTTTGTTTAAAGTGAAGTTATATTGGAGTCGTTCTACATTGAGACAAAATAACACCAGATTTTCATAGACCACAGTTGTGAGATGGTAATCACAGCAACAATATATTTCTGCTAAAAGCATTATCTTTTAAAAATAGGTTTTTATAAAAAAAAAAAAGTTACTTTCACTCCTGCTCTACCCGACACTGTTAAAACAAATCTTACTGCCTTTAATTTTTTAGTTGAATCAAATAAATGTTTCAAGTCACGTCAACTTGCATAAATCAAACTAACCTAAACTTTTTATAACTTAAAGTGAGTTGAAACCTGATTAACGTATTCAAATAAGTTAAAGTAACAAGAAAACATTTGTTGTCATGACTTTTTGTTTTCAGTGTATGGTTAGGGGTAGATGAGCTAGAATAAAGATTGGGCCTACGTGTACAACATTGTACAATTTTTGGGTTAATTAAGCACATTGTCTGGGAATTTTAAGTAGAGTTGTCTGTTTAAATAAGCACGATTTTTTTTTTTTTTTACTTTTATGAGTATACAAGCTGTGCACCTTCTTTACAAAACTTTCATTTAATATAGAATTTCAACTCTTAATAAAATGCCTCTTGCCGCCTGATCATTCATACAATCTCCTTCTATTCTAGGTGCAGTTGTTCACTTGAGCTTTTATTCACCTTCTATTACTAGATAGCTCTTGTGACCAGGTTTAGCACAGCCATGTATAGCTGACAGAAATAACTCGGCCAGATTCCTTCCGCTGCTCAACCTCTACCACTGTTTGAACTTTTGACTTTAGTTGTTTATTTAAAGATTGCATCATCATTGATTAATGAATATTGACTAGTCCCAAACGTTTTCTATCTAGGGCCTAACCAGACAAGTATAATCCAATTCCAGACCCGCTATAACATTTTAAAATTGAAACATGGAGAAAACATATCCTGATTTAATATCAGGAGCATTTTAAAAATGTATTTCCCTTGTCATTATGAAAAATACAATTGATTGCAATGCTCAAAAGAAATCCAGAAAGATATTACAGTCATTCTAATTCAAACAGCGTAACGGTCATGTTATACAGGGCTCCAGACTAACATTTGAGAGGTTTGGCTTATTCATAATTTTTTAGCTGTTTATTATACAGGACTTAATCTTGGATACAGAGTAAGCTGGCCAAAAATGTGCGAAAAGCCAAAGATTTTTGTGTAATACAGGAAATCTCAGAGGTGCATTTAAAATGCTTGACTTAAAAAAAAAAATGCTTATTGTGGCTTAAAATGTCTTAAAACCTACTCAAAGAAGTTGCAGCTCTAAAATAATATCTTCATTTGGGATTTTTTGCCACAGCAATATAGGAACTTCTCCTTCATTAAAGTGTGTAATGTTCAAGGCGTGTCAATGTATCACACTGGATGTAACTTTCAAAGCACAAACCACATTCATGATAAAGAATGAAGAATATAAGGAAGAAAGCACATCTGTTTGGATATTTTGTTTTTGTTTTATTGAGACTGGAGGATTTGGCCAGGTGCAGGACATGCTGGCTCAGGAATGATCATGTCCTTTCCAGCTTACCCAAACGATTTCAGCTCTTATATCACTGCTCAAATCATGTATCATCTCATCCACATTGACCTTGAACCCTCATAAATGCATACATTTTGAACTGATAGATATGTAAAACAGATATTTATGCCATTTCATAAGGAAACAAACTGTGTTTTGTTGATAGACGTGTATATATACATATGCATATATGCATGCGTATTTAATTTATCAATAAGATTTTTAGTGTGCTTTGTGTGATTTTTTTTTTAATTCTGTGACGCCATTTTTATGAATAAAAAATGGCAGGATTTGCTGATACCATGCTTAAAAACATGACAACATTCGCTCATTATGGAGAAGATGCTGATTATGTATGGTATGCCGGCAGCTAGCTCTCTGCAACTCTCACATGGTCACCCACTGAAGTCAGTACCTGGATGGGAGACCACATGGGAAAGCTAGGTTGCTGCCTGAAGTGGTGTTAGTGAGGCCAACAGGGGGTGCTCAACCTGCGGTCTGTGGGTCCTAACACCCCAGTATATTGATGGGGACTTTATACTGCTCAGTGAGCGCCATCTTTCGGATGAGACGTTAAACCAAGGTCCTGACTCTTTGTGGTCATTAAAAATTCCAGGATGTACTTCGAAAAAGAGTAGGGGTTTAACCCTGGCATCCTGGTCAGATTGGCCCACTGGTCTCTGTCCATCATGCCCTCCTAACCATCCCTATGTCATAATTGGCTTCATCACTCTGTCTCCTCTTCATCAATCAGCTGGTGTGTGGTGTGCGGTCTGGCGCAATATGGTCCAGGTGGATGCTGCACACTGGTGGAGGATGAGGAGTCAGAAACACATAAAAAATAGTCAGAAACACAGCTTTCAGTTTTTGTAAAAAGTCTGTAAAAAGGCCTAAATACATGCAAGGCCATTCCAATATTTTGCTGTCCAACTAGCACGTCTGTCATAGCAGCTCCTATGCTCCGGACAGCCTCATAGCAACTCGATTGCTCAAGGAGAGAGACAGGGATGCGCACTTGACACATCTTTACTGTGCTATTCATCTAACCTAACACATGTAAAGCTTAGAACATCACCGTGCCTCTCGCAATCTGTTCTCTTGCTAATTCACTCTCATCTCCATGATTTCCGGGGTATTCTTTCTAGTTCAAAACACCTGCGATCGCTTAATGAGATCAGCCAGATTGGTGAGTAACGATCAAGTTCAATGTGATTATCGACCGATACCGATCTCCAGCCGATCAATCGGAGCATCTCTAGTATTTAGGCATGGGTATGGTATGACGGTATTGTGATTGCTGCTATCAAATATGTTCTTCTGGGTAAAAAAAACAACAACATTTTTACCTATTGAATACAAGATATTATATTTTTCAGAAACATTTAAAATATTTTGGAACAGTAAACATGTCAGGCTAAATAACTAAAATAAATCATTGACCTGCTATCTTAATTAGTTTACAAAACAGATTTCTTTACAACTTGAAAAGGCATCTTTGGATATCTTTCTTTTCTTTGGATATAAAGTAAGCAAGCCACTGCACTATTCAGGTGCATAGCGCACAGGATGCACATGGCAACATAGGATGTTGGTTTAGAAGCGATTTGTTTCTCAAATGTTTGCTATATCATGGGCTGACCAGTAGCTTTTAATTTGGAGGGTCATTTTCTGCTGTAGATACTGTTGGCCTAAAAAACTAAATTAAATAATTATAAAAAACGTGTTAGAAAAAAAAAAGTTACATACACCTTAGAAATGGTATAATGAATGTTTTTTTTTTTTTTTTTTTTTTTTTTAAACCTTGACTTTTCCCAACCGCGGCAAACTTAACTTAGAAAACGGTTATCGTCCCATGCCTAATGGTATTATTGTTGCAGTTGTAATATACCAAGTTATGACTTATGTAAAATGATGACTCTTCTGTATCACATGGACTAAAACTGCTAAAAATGTATTCTTAAAATGCTATATAGATTTAGAATAGTAATAATCATACAGTATGTAGAAGTCAGTAAATGACGTGTCATTATCTTTTACCTGTAGGGTGCATACCTCATTAAATGCTTTTCTTCATTTTTGAGCCGGTATGCCATACAAATAATTGACCTACATATTTCTGGATGTACTTTAGCTTAGGGCATACTCACACTATGTACAGTTGCCTTGAATCGGGCCAAAGCACTCTTGTCCCCCCCGTCTCCCCCGACAGCCCGCACTCCCATTACATTTGGGCCTGGACGCTTACGTCAACAATGATGCGCAGTTCAGTAAGCGCTCTCGCTCAGCACAGTAGAGATTTCTTTAGTTTTATTGTTTAAGTCGTTTGATATGCGGTGACACGGAGTCAAATATTTCGCGAACAGATCAGCCACTTTTGACGCTCATAAACTCCTCCTGCTGCAGGAATTAGGAGGTTTGCTGAAGGTGCAGCTGTCGTGCAGTGAGGGGTTTGCGTCTTTAATAAACTACGACAGTTTGCGTTCATTGAACAGTACGAATGATTAATTAATCCATATCAAACAGTCCCTTAAAAGTCACGTCTCACTTTTCAGGCTTACCGCGCCTGAGTCCAAGTGAACCGCGCTCAGGCCCACCTCTTCCAACCGGGCCAGGGCCGGCCAAGTGAACCGTGCAGTCAGAGCACTCGCACTCACTCATACATACTGTATATATACATACATACTGTATATATATATATACATATTAGGGCTGCACAATATTGGAAACATCTAACATTGCATTATTTTGTTATTCTGCGATATACATTGTGATATGAATACAATTTTACTAAATGCACTTAAATTACATTTGCTGTTTGTTCAAACTTAATTCCTTCATGTTGTCTCAACTTAAATCGATTGTATGGAACCCAGCACTTTTTACAGTGTTAAATTACTGTTTGGAAAGAATTTATATTTTTAGATTGATTGGGCTGATTCTCTAGGGGAATCACTCTACAAGCACAAGAAAAAAGATACAAATTACATAAATGGTGTCTTATTGTTTTCAGACCACATCTAAATGTATTCAGGTATGCAGTAATTCAATAATTGAATGCAAAATAATACTGCATAGTCTTTGTTTTATAAACGATTCAATAAAATGTATCGCTATTAATTTTTCTAAGTTACAAATGGTACATTTTCTTAGGCCTGAATGCTTTTAAAACCCTCACACACTCACAGGACTCAAAAAATAAATAAATAAATAAAAATTCTCACCATTGCGTATACTTCCGATGTGACTATTGCGAATGATCACAATGCAATTTTGAGCCTGATATGATATATTGTGCAGCCCTAATATATAAAGAGCAGCAGCACATAGCACTTGCATTTACCTATAATAGCTTAACCCAGCTCAAAATTCTTACATAACTTCCCCAATGGTGCTCTTAGTTCTCTATGCAAAACACTGTAACTTACATCAGTGTACCTAATAGTAAAATTGTATCATTTGCATGCTTGAGTAAGAGGCACTTTTTGTTTGAAAATGTGGTTACAGCTTGTAGCTCTACATTTGACATGGTTTTAGCTTGTTTTTATTTCTGTGCGCATACATGGAATAGTTTGTCTGTGCTTCCCCATCCTGCCATGTATTGGACTGTATAAGAATGAGTCATTGTTTCATGTTCTCAGCAGTGGAAAGAAACATGAACTCCAGTGCACGTTGCATAACTGACATGTATCTTTTCAACGACCACAGAAGAAGTCAAATATTATAAAGCAGTCATTGGGATTATTTTTTTCACCTTCTCTGTTTCTTGTGTCAGTGTTTTTTCCTTTTCTGATACCCAACCTGATACTTTTTTTGTTGTATGTTATTTGTTACTATGAGCAAAATACAGTTAAACATTAATACTATCAAATTAATAGTATTAAACATTAATACTGTCAAATACTATCATTAATACTATCAAATGTGTATTCATATTCCAGATGAAATGGGTAGGAGTTTAGAATTTTTGGAAACTGCAATGTATGACTTTGAACACAAGATGGTGTATTAAAACTGTACTTCTGGTCACATTTATATCAAAGCAGAAGTGTTTGAAATAGCATACTAGCAAGTAGGACTGTGCAATTTGGAGAAAAAACCTAATTGCAATTCTTTTATTTATTTATTTATTTATTTATTTATTTATTTATTTATTTATTTATTTATTTATTTATTTTAAGATATTGTGATTTCGATTTATAATTTAATTTTGCAGTCAAGCTTTAGCTCAATATTCTGTATCGTAACTTCTTACTGCTAAAATGCAGTGAGTGTTAGTTAAAAAAGGAACTGAAAAGTTATTAACTTAAGTTAAACATTTATTCAAATTTGTTTTTAAATATTCAGAAATGAAACTACATTTTCTGTAGAGCAAACAGTAAGCACAAATAAAATGACCGTACCTATCTGTAAACAAGTTGAACTCAAATTAGGGAGATAGTGTAGCAGCTTATTATACAAACAAAAATAAATAATAATTACAAAAATACAGAACACTTAGCAAACTAACATGGCTGAAACTACTCTGAAATTGAACTTTGCTGTTGCTAGCTATACTAGATTGTCACCGGCAGTACTTTTAGTTGACTTTTTAGCAAGATACTCCTCATATAGCTACCTTTTAGGTGCTGATTGTTGTATTTACTGGTGCTGTGGCAACAATTCTTACTAATTACCTGTTTTTGTCTGGTGTCTGTGACTTTGAAACCAAAATATTTCATATTACAGATGTCCTGTTTTTCTTGAATATTAATTCGTCTATTAATACGTAAGCGCTTTACTGTTTGTTCGTTTTTTTATTGTTAGCGTTCCACATAGTTTGGTTGCGCAATTCTTATTGGGTAGAACAACAGTGTGCTCACTCAAATGGAAAGTAAGACTATCACACACAGACTGCAGTCACACATTTGCTGTGGTCAGGGGAAATTAAATAATACATATATATTTCATATCACAGCGTGGCTAATTGCAACATTTCAAATCGTGATTGCGATTCGATTTTGATTAATCGCACAGCCCTACTAGAGAGCATACTATTATTTTCTACTGTCATATTTCGAGATGTGCACTCTATAGTATGCAAACTGAGTTTAAATAGAATGCCCCCTAGATGACTTTCTTAAATTGACTGATAAAATACTGCATCACTCACTCCAATTGTTTTTATATGTGACTAGTAAACTAAAAGTATTATTGGTCTTTTTTTTTTTTTTTTTTTTCTTCTTCTCTGAATTAGCTGTTTTCAAAGCCATTATGTTAAACTTGCATCATATCACAAATCATTAGTAGATCTCAAACTACACCTAAAGTGTGTAATATTTGCTGCTGCTGTCTGTTTTTTTTTGCACTCGTTGTTGATATTAGTTTTTTCACACTTGTGATGTGGGAATATCTTGCCTCAGGCTTTGAAGCGTTGTAGTATCTCTATAAGCAAGACCTCAAGCACAAAGAAAGAAACGCACAGTTGCAACCTGTTACACACTCAGTCATGTCTGGAGTCTGAAACCATTACAGTTTTATGACGAGAATGTCATCACTCAGTGTGGCACATTATGCAGTAACTGAAATGTTCTGGATGACCTTCTTGTGTTATTGCGCTTGTCCTAATGTGGGATCAGTTTTCTGTTCCTAAACACGGATCTTTATTTGTGCACTGGCAGCTAGACTACAATCCATTATTTAATTTTGGTTTTCAGTTTTTAAGTTAAGGCTGAAAGTATGACTAGAAACAAGTTTTTGTTTCCTGACTTTGAGGATATTATAGTTACATTTAAGTTTTACATTTAACATTTTGAAAATTACAATAAAATATTCAGATTAATTGTATTTGCTTAAAATATGTATGATCCGTTGTCATACTTTTAGTTGATCATACTCATAAGTAAAACCATGTACTGTATATAAAGGGAGTCCACTTGGTCTTAAAGTTTTAAAACGTCTTAAATTTCCAAAACTAAATTTTAAGCCTTTAAAATTCTTCACTGAAATATTGTGTTGAAAGTCTTAAATCATTTTAAACGGGTCTTAATTTTGCTTTGTCAAAGTAAAGCTACTTAGTTGGGCTGGCATCCATGCAATGACCAACAATACATCTCAATAAAACCTTATTTATTTATATTTTAAGTGTTTTTTCATTGCAAAGAGATACAGTTCACAACAGCTGATGGATGAGGAAAAACAATTACACAATTCTTCATGATAATACTGGGCCATTTAAAAAAATCCTTGGTCTTTAACCCTGTATAAATCTAAAATGTAATTCCTAATGGTCTTCAAAGGGTCTTAAACTATTAGATATGAATACTTGAAACCAGCAGAAACCCTAATATCACCTTATTGCTAGGGTCAGACAGAATCTGCGGAATTTTTTTTATGCTATTTCTGTAAGAAATATGTGGATTTATTCAGAATGATTTCAGGAGTATTGTAACTAAAAACATAATATATGAAATAAAAAAAAAATACCTTTTTAACTGTTTACAATGCAAATTCAATTAGATCCACTTATTTGGTAAACAAAGCAAGCCTCTCATAGTAATGTATCTTCTAAAAGACAGAAAATATTACTTTACAAACAGTATTGTAAATAAATCATATGAACATTTTAATATTACTATTATTAGATCACAATAATATTAGTGAAATTAATTTAACTGAATAAAGATAAATTTACACACATTTACACAAGTAAATACATAGACTCAGTGATGGGCTAAAAATCTGGGGATTTCTCCATGCATAGATTCCGTGTGGGCCTTATTGCCAATAAAATTATAAGTTTAATAACGACAATTACTGTAAATATATATTCATCACCCCTTTAATATTTCTTTCTACATTAGTGAGATAATGAATTTCATATGTAAATCTTTCAATCCTGTTATTTCGAATATTGAATTAGGAATTTATATTAAAATCCATTTAAATGCGTTATTATATTAAAACATATATATTTCAACTTTAAAATATATATGTTGTGTAACTTTCAGACTATTCCCAGAGATGGGTTGCTGCTGGAAGGGCATCCGCTGCGTAAAAGCGTGCTGGATAAGTTGGCGGTTAATTCCGCTGTGGCGACCCCGGAGTAATAAAGGGACTAAGCTGAAAAGAAAATGAATGAATTAATTAATTAATTAATTTTCACACTACTGTCTTGTGTTGTTGTGCATTTTTTGGTGCATTTACCACCACCAACTGTATAGGAGCGAGCTTTGTTTATCTCTTCACTGCATTCATTTCAATTGCACATGCTGTACACTCTTTTGTCCAGCTCGTGGCGCTAAATACACCCAAACCACAAATCTGGTCTATGGATGTTTTTGTTACAAAAATGCATCAATTTATTGCAGGAATTTTATTTAATTATTCATTTTACTCATTGTTCATTTTGTCATATACAGTTGAAGTCAGAATTTTTAGCCCCCTTTTGAATTTGTTTTTGATGTTTTTTTTTTTTGTTTGTTTTTTTTTTCGGCTAGAAAAATTTTTTTAAGGTCAATATTATTAGCACCCTTAAGCTTTATTTTTTTTTTCAGTTGTCTACAGAAAAAATCATCGTTATACAATGATTTGCCTAATCACCCTAACTTGCCTACTAGTTAACTGAATGAACCTTGTTAAGCCTTTAAATTGCCTCATCATGGCAAAGATAAAAGAAATCAGTTATTAGAAATTAGTTAAAACTATTATGTTTAAAAATGTGTTGAAAAAAATCTTTATTCCATTAAACAGAAATTGGGGGGAGAAAAATCCAGGGGCGATAATTGTTCAGGGGGCTAATAATTCTGACTATTAGATCTTAATGCAGTTTTATTTGAATGCAGTTTGTTTGAACCCTTTAATTTTCACTCTAACAAAAACACCAATTTGTTTGGTTAAATTGTTTTCCTGACACATCTACATCTACATATATATATATATATATATATATATATATATATATATATATATATATATATATATATATATATATTTACACACACACACACACACGCAGTTGAAGTCATAATTATTAGCCCCCTTTGATTTTTTTTTATTTATTTTTTTTTATAAGAATTCTTCTTATAATAAGAATTCTTTTAAAAGAAATTTTCACAGTATGTCTGATAATGTTTTTTCTTCTGAAGAAAGTCTTATTTGTTTTATTTTAGCTAGAATAAAAGCAGTTTTTCATTTTTTAAAAGCCATTTTAAGGTCAAAATTATTAGCCCCTTTAAGCTATTTTTAAATATATATATATATATATATATATATAGTCTACAGAACAAACCATCGATATATAATAACTTGCCTAATTATCCTAGCCTGCCTAGTTAACCTAATTAACCTAGTTAAGCCTTTAAATGTCACTTTAAGCTGTATAGAAGTGTCTTGAAAAATATCTAGTAAAATATTATTTACTGTCATCATGGCAAAGATCAAATAAATCAGTTATTAGAAATTAGTTATTAAAACTATTATGTTTAGAAACGTGTTGAAAAAAATTATTCTCTCCGTTAAACAGAAATTGGGGAAAAAATAAACAGGGGGGCTAATAATTCTGACTTCAACTGTGTGTGTGTGTGTGTGTGTGTGTGTGTGTATATATATATATTATTGATAACCAATGGACATAATGTCAACCTGAAAACCCAAAACTTATGTAGAAGAGAGTCTCTGACATGCATCCTGTACCAACCAATGTGGATATTCTGGATGTTTACAATGTAAAGAAACTACCAAACCAAGAATTAGTGAATTAATAATGTTGAATGGTCTCTTATATTTTTAGCTGTGTTGAATGGGGATTAAGCTTGCTGACGCTAGATCTGATTTTTATTTTTATTTTAATGCAATCAGTGTCAGACTTTGAATGATCAGTTTTATTATGCAAATCAGGCAGATTTATTTGCCATTCAACAGTTTAAAACAATGCTATTTACCAAATAAGACTCATAATAATGTTGTGGAGAGATTTTTATTCCTATCAGTGTAAATAGATGTCATAACTGTCATTCTTAGAGATTCAATAGTGTTAGTTGCTCACTATTAAATCTGTCATCTGTGTTCTGACATATTAAGTCAGAATGAAGCCAAGTATAGTGTTTCCTAAGGGTCTGAAGGATGTCACATTGAATGCTCGGTAATTTCCAGACATAGCCGCAGCATTTCTACTCTGTTGATGGGTTAAATGTTTTATTTTGAAGCTGGTGTGATTAAAATATTTTTGCGGCTCAATCTTGTGACTGCTCGGTTGTTTCCGGCACTGGTTTGTTGTAATCTGGGCCACTCGTAACACTGCTGCTTTTGTTGTTGCCAGGGAGACCGCGGAACAGACTGGAGCCCATGGACACGATCTTTGTGAAGCAGGTCAAAGAGGGAGGGCCCGCTCACAGCGCCGGACTCTGCACTGGTAATTATTATACCATCACTCCAAATGGACAGCACGTTGCTTTTGTATATCTGTGTCTGATAATCTAAAGCCTGATAATGGTGATTTGTCAACAGGGGACAGGATAGTGAAAGTGAATGGCGAGAGCATCATTGGAAAGACGTACTCTCAGGTCATAGGGCTCATCCAGAACAGGTTAAGAGTGTGCTGATGTCATTCATTGACATTTAATGATGCTTGTCTGATTGTGGCACTAAATGTTCCGTTCCTCTTTCAGTCATACATTTCTGGAGTTGTGTGTTATGCCAAAAGATGAAGATATACTTCAGCTGGTAAGATTTTTTTTTGCATAAATTAACATTTTAGAATTAGTTAGTTAATATGTACTAGGATATATTATTATGACATTTTCTGCTCCAGTTTTAGGGACATTTTTACAAAAATAGTGTATATCCTTAATAGGCACAATGTGGCACAGCACTTGTTGTTAAAAGTTGCAGGTGTCCAGACACTTGTTGGTTGCTTGGTTAAACTGTGTGTCAAAATGTTCAGAAGCACAACCCAAAGTGAGAATTTATTGGTTCAAGCAGATGGATATTGTTTCATGATTACCAAGAAAATAAAAATCAACCAACAAGCAACAATTGATGCCCTATAATTTGACTACATACAAGTAGATATTTATTCTCCAGTTTAATCCGAGGCGCACCAAATCCCAAAATGATTTCAACATGTTTTGTTTTGACTGTTCGGCATCTGATTGTGTGGGTTCAGTCAGAATTGGAGTCACATTTTGTTGTATTATTGTGTTATATTTAGAAGTAATGTACAATTCTGGTAATTAAAATGAAATCTTTCCAAAACGTTGTAATCAAGAAGTTTAGTTTTCATCAACAAAGTCACAGAGAAGAGACAAATTAAATATGAAACGAATAAATGCACCGTTACAATCATATATGATTTGTCTTGAAGTTAGGGATGCAACGATTAACCAATTTCTTTATTAACCACACAGTTAATTCGTCAAAGTTAATCGTAAAAGCTTCTCAACATTGCATTTCTGCATGGAACAAAACTGTTGCAACTAAACAGAGTTATGCCAACTGGATGCTAGTTTAAAATTCCGAGCTTATACACCAAGTTCGTTATCACATCGTTATGTAGGTTTGCTTGCATATTGGTAGCGCTCCTATTTGAAAGAATGTAACGAGCACACCGTGAGTCACATGACAAGAACTGACTGATCAGCTAATGAAAATATCAAACAAGTTTGTAATATAGTTGATCAAAAGTGCCTTTCAGACAGAGGTTCAGCAGCCTTTGGCTACATTTGTTCTGGTTAAAAGGGAAACACTTAGCTAATATGTAGCTTAGATTTACATTAGACAAATACTATTTTTTTTATTCATTGTACTGTCATATATTATCAGTGTAAAATTATTACTTGTGTTTAAATGCCAAAAACTTTTTTTCACTTATTTTTAAGTCCAAAGAGAAATGGACTATTGTTTGTTTTTATTATTATTTTGTACTTTATTATTTGGTTACGGAGCAGCAATACATAACACTTTAAAATATAAGAAGTTTTCATGTGATTTATTTATTTTTTTCCAAACTAGTAGTGTTTTCAAATGAATGAATGCATAATAATTGTGATTACCGTGAAACCATAATTATTCCTCAGACTAGAAGCATACAACCAAAATCTATAATCGTTGCATCCCTCCTTGAAGTCCTTGAAGCTGAATTGATTTTAAATGTTGATGTTAGCTGGTAGACTGATGTGAAAACATGGGAAGTGACCAGTGGTGTAGTTTGTTTCTCTTCTCTAGTTTGAAACTCTAGCCTGCCTTATCCAATGTATACAATGGTCCAAAAGTCCTTGTTATTGGCCATGGGTAGGCCCATGCGGAATCTACTTGTGCAGATATCCGCAGATTTCTGCAGATTTTTAACCCATCGTTGAGTCTATTTACTTGTGTAAATGTGTGTAAATTTATATTTATTCAGTTTTTAATTTGTGATCTAATAATAGTGATATTAAAATGTTCATATGATTTATGTACAATGCAGTTTGTAAAGTAATATTTTCTGTCTTTTAGTAGATATATTATGTGAAAGGCTTGCTTTGTTTACCAAATAAGTGGATCTAATTGGAGTTTTAGTTATGACACTCCTAAAATCATTCCGCATAAATCCACAGATTTTTTTACAAATTTCTCCACAGAAATGGCAAAAAAAGTCCGCAGATTTTGTCTGGCCCTTGCCATGGGGAAGCCCAGATGAAGTGACAATGGAAACTAGCCCTGGTTCACATTAGCAGATTTTCTTCAGGGCCTTCAAACAAACCTGGTCGGGACATCTAAATACATCATGCATAATTTTGCCCAAGTCTTTGGTTTATCAGGTTTAGGTCAGAACTTTCAGCTAGTCATTTCATTATTTAAGTGCTTTCAGCTTAAAAGGATAATTCACTGAAATAAAATGCTATGGAAGTCAATGACTATTGGTTTCCAAAATAATTTAAACAATCTTCTTTTGGGTGCAACAGAAGAAAGAAACACAAACAGGTTTGTGACAAGTGAAGGGTGAATAAACTATGACAGCATGTTTATTTTTGGATGAACTATCCCTTTAAATGTACATTTTGCAGTGGGACAGAGGGCATTGTTCTATATGAAAAGCAACAAATGAAGATTACTCACAGGATTAAATAAGTAAACTGTGTGAAAACTTGACTGGCTCTGGCTCACATTAGTATGCTTCCTTTAGTCTCGACTGTGGCAATGTTGCTAATATTACCTGGTTGGGTCTTCAGGTAAAACTGGCCAGAACATCTAAATGTATCATTTTAATGAGGTTTTTGAGTGCACTATATTTTGCATGAGCACTCGGCAGAACTTGTTCTATTTGCACCCATGGAAATGAAGGTTCTGACCCATTTCATATGACGGAGGCAGGTTCCTCTCACTCCTTAGAGTGCTGCTGTATCTGGGACTGCTAACCAGGACACTGCAGCCTGTCCTTCTCCAGCGAGCCTCAAAGTGCTGCGCCATCACTGCTGCCCTCAATTACACATAACTGTAGTGCAGTCAACGCTTCATATGCCTGCACTCTCTGACACTGGCCATTGCTGCCAGGTTAGCGATGAACTGATTGTATTTTTTTTTTTTTGGCTGATTCTTATTTTTTTTTATAATTCTTTTGTAAGTGTGACCTGCTAATACAGATTTTTGCTGATTCAGATTTGCTTGCTAGAAAGAACTATAATTGCAGCATATACAAACAAAATTACTTTTTTTTATTTTTTATTTTTTTCTTCTAACAGACACTTATTCTTTCCCTGTTTGACTAAAAATGTGTTTTAAATTCTTGATGCTGAATGAGTGGTGTAGTTTCAGGTTAGTAATTTGTTTCAATTCATTTTTTTTATTTTATTAAGGTCTACTGGACATATTGTGATGATGATAATGATAATAATGATAATAATAATAATAATAATAATAATAATAATAATAATAATTCAATTCAATTCATCTTTATTTGTATAGCGCTTATACAATGTAGATTGTGTCAAAGCAGCTTCACATGGAAGATTATAGTGAATTGAAACAGAGTCAGTTCAGTTTTCAGAGAATAAGTTCAGTTCAGTTTAGCTCAGTTCAGTGTGGGTTAATAATCACTACTGAGAGTCCAAACACTGAAGAGCAAATACATCGATGCGCAGCTCTACAGATCCCGAACCATGCAAGCCAGTGGCGACAGCGGCGAGGAAAAAACTTCACCAATTGGCGAAAGCGAAGATTTAAAAAACCTCGAGAGAAACCTGGCTCAGTTGGGCATGACCATTTCTCCTATGGCCAAACGTCTTGTGCAGAAGTGCAGTTTAGGTGCAGGAAGCTGGACCTCAACGAAGACTCGTCTGTCCTTGGAGCGTCACAGGAGTCAGTCTCATGCTCTCACTCCATGATGACCACCACAGCAGCTGCTTAGGATACGGCCTGGTCCAGAAAACCTTGGGATCATCTCGTCGCTGGTCTCGGATTGCGTCAGTGGCACTGCATAGTCTGAGGGCCTCGAGATGAGTACCCCCAGGTGGAAATACAGAATAAGGAGAATAATTAGCGTAGCTGCTGTTCATACCACAAAATCAAAATCATACCACAAAAGGAAAAGTATGTGTGGGGCACATCATGCGTCATACGGCTATGTACTGCACTGAGTGTATGCTTTGCTAAAAAGATAGGTCTTTAATCTAGTTTTGAAGAGCGAGAGCGTGTCTGAGCCTCGGACATTATCAGGAAGGCTATTCCAGAGTTTAGGGGCTATAAATGAGAAGGCTCGACCTCCTTTACTCGACTTCGATATTCTAGGTGCTACTAGAAGCCCTGAGTTTTGAGATCGTAAAGAGCGGGTTGGGTTGTAGCGAGACAGGAGGTTGGTTAGATAAACAGGAGCTAGATTATTTAAAGCTTTATAGGTAAGGAGTAATATTTTAAATTCAATACAAAACTTAACAGGCAGCCAGTGTAAGGAGGATAAAATTGGGGTGATATGATCATATTTTCTAGATCTGGTAAGAACTCTGGCAGCTGCATTTTGCACTAGCTGAAGTTTGTTTATAGAGGATGCTGGGTAACCGGCAAACAGAGCATTACAGTAGTCTAGCCTAGAAGTCATGAAAGCTTGAACTAGCTTTTCTGCATCTGATATGGATAGCATACTTCGCAATTTAGCAATATTTCTCAGATGAAAGAAAGCAGTTTTTGTGACATGGGATATATGATTTTCGAGTTAAAGTTAAATTGCTGTCTAATATGACACCCAGATCTTTTATAGTAGAGCTAACGCTAACTTTGTATCCCTCTAATTGCAGGTTGAGCTGTGAGAACTGTTGTGAACAGGATTTAGGCCCGATAAGTAATGATTCTGTTTTGTCTGAGTTTAAGAGAAGAAAATTGTTGGTCATCCAGTCTTTAACATCTTTAATACACTCGGTTAGCTTAGACAGTTCAGACATCTCATCAGGTTTAGTTGAAATGTATAATTGAGTATCGTCTGCAAAGCAGTGAAAGCTGATCCCGTGTTTTCTAATAATGTCTCCCAGGGGAAGCATGTATATTGTAAACAGCAAAGGTCCTAAAACTGATCCTTGAGGGACCCCGTACTTGACTGGCCTGACTTGTGAAAGCTGTCCATTAATATTCACAAACTGGTAACGATCAGCTAAGTATGACCTAAACCATTAAAGGGCCTGACCTTGGACACCTGTAGAATATAAGCGGTCTATAAGAATATTGTGGTCAATGGTGTCAAATGCGGCGCTAAGATCGAGTAAAACTAATAGCGAGATGCACCCTTGGTCAGCAGCTAAGAGTAAATCGTTGGTTATTTTTACTAATGCGGTTTCTGTACTGTGATGAGGCCTGAAACCTGACTGAAACACTTCAAAAATATTGTTTGTCTGTAGAAAGGAGGATAATTGGGTAGAAACAACTTTTTCTAGTATTTTAGACATAAACGGAAGATTTGAAATGGGCCTATAATTAGCCAAGTTGCTGGGGTCCAGTTGTGGTTTCTTAATAATAGGTTTAATAACAGCTAGCTTGTAAGGATTTGGAACATGGCCTAAAGATAAAGAAGAGTTGATAACATTAAGGAGAGGTTCTCCTATAACAGGTAGCAATTCTTTCAGTAATTTTGTTGGAATTGGATCTAACATACATGTAGCTGATTTAGAACTATTTATAACTTTATCTAGCTCTTTCTGTGCTATGATTTTGAGGCATTGTAGGTTATTTTGATTCAGTGGAAAATTTACTGGATCTGAAGTATAAGGCGGTGCAGAAAGTTTAACATCTTCTATTTTCTGTCTAAAGCCTTCTATTTTATCACTGAAAAAATTCATGAAGTCATCTTAATTTGTGGTGGGACATTTTGTTCCAAAGATGATCGATTATTTGTTAGTTTAGCAGTGGTGCTAAATAAAAATCTAGGATTGTTATGATTATTTTCAATCAGTTTGCGGAGGTGCTCGGCCCTGGCAGATTTAAGAGCCCTCCTATAGCTTGACATACTGTCTTTGTACGCAATTCTAAAAACCTCTAAATTAGTTTTTTTCCATTTACGTTCCAGAGCACGGGTTGCTGTTTTGAGAGCGCGAGTATGATTATTGTACCATGGTGCAGTTTTATTCTCTCTAGCCTTTTTTAATTTGATGGGTGCCACAGTATTTAGTGTGCTAGTAAAGATGGCATCCATACTGCTGGTTACTACATCAAGGTAATTTGCATTTGCAGGTGTATTTCGAAATAAAGAAAGATCAGGTAAGTTATTTATGAATTCATCCTTGGTGGACGGAACGATAGTCCTATATAGGGCGGTATATTGGTGCAGATCTGCTAATTTCAGGTAAACGCAGCTTATATAGCAAGAGGTAGTGGTCCGTAACATCATCACTTTGTGGTATAATGTCTACATCAAAGACCTCAATTCCGTAGGACAATATTAGATCTAATGTATGCTTTAAGCGATGGGTTGGACCGACAGCATTTTGTTTTATCCCAAGTGAGTGTAATAGATTCATAAAGGCAAGCCCTAGTGTATCATAGGAGTCATCTACGTGGATCTTAAAGTCTCCTACAATTAGTATTTTATCAGTTTTAACTAGTAAGTCAGAAATAAAGTCAGAAAACTCTTTTAGAAAAATGACATAGGGTCCTGGGGGTCTATATATGGTGATTATAGCGAGAGATATCATAGGTTTTTGCATAATATCCAGTAGCAAAACATTAAGAGCTAGTAACTCAAAGGAGTTAAACATAAGTCCCTTTCTCTGATTAACATTAAGAATATCACTAAAGATTGATGCAACTCCACCACCACGGCCAGTATGACGAGCTTCATGCTTATATGTGAATCCAGGAGGAGTTGCTTCATTTAAGCTAATATAGTCATTTTGTTTCAGTCAGGTTTCAGTAAGACAGAGTGCATTAAGATTGTTATCTGTTATTATTTCATTAATGATAAGTGTTTTAGGTGCTAGTGACCTGATGTTTAGGAGACCAAGCTTTATGAAGTTTGTATTTTCGCTTTTTATTGGGTTTTGAGCTTTTATTCTTAATAGATTTTTTCTAGAGCACACAGTACGTTTAATTGTTGATCTAATAGCACGAGGAACAGACACAGTCTCTATGGGGTAAGCTAGAGATGTGTTACTGTAATTTAAGTGGGTCGAACAAGAGTCTATATGGATAAGATGTGAATTTTGTGAATTTTTACTTACTAGTCAGACAGAGCAAAGCATCTTAGAGATGTTGTCCAACAGCAGTTCCGCTCCAGCTCGACTAGGGTGCAGGCCATCTGGACGGAAAAGCCTAGGACGCTCCCAGAAAAGATTCCAGTTATTGGCAAAGAGCAATTTCTGTTCATTACACCATGTTAATAGCCATTCATTCAGAGCAAAAAGTCGGTAGGTAGGAAGCGGTCCAGAAACGATGATCTGCGTGGTGGGCGAGGTGCGTCGAACCGTCTCGATGAGGCTCCTGAAGTCCCTCTTCAGGATCTCCGACTGGCGGAGCCCGGTGTCGTTCGTCCCCACATGGAGGACGACGGCACCGAGGCTCTCGCCAGCGCTCAGAATACTCGGAATCTGTGTAGAAATATTCTTAACGCAAGCACCAGGAAAGCAAAATGTGCGTACTTTATTACCTGAAGTGGAAGCAGGGAGGACGTGGCGGACGATGGAGTCTCCGATGATAGCCACATCGTGACCCGTCTCGCGGAGAGGGGCGAAGCGGTTCTCCGTGGGGAGCTCGAACACGGGAGGAGGAGAGCCTCTGCCCGGGGGTTTTCTTAGCACCCTACGCAGCTGCACCCAGGGGCCGTGGTAGCCGGGTGTCGGCGTGAACGACCCCTGGACGAACCGCGTCAGAGGCGCGCTGGGCCTGGACAGAGGAACACACGGGGTTGAGGTAGACTGAGTGTCACAGCTGTATTGTGCACTTACCTCAGATGAGCGAACTGGAGCGCGGGGCACATCGAGCAAGGCCCTCTGTGCCCTGAGTTCGCTTCGCTTTATCTTCCAGCCGTTCCAGCTCCATGTCCAGCACCTCCATCGATGTCTCTCCTGCACACAAGGACAGAGACACAAGCGACATCATACAGGATAACGAGCAAAGCCAGTAAGTGAGAAAATTAGGGGATGAAAGCAGTCGGTAGCTTTAGCTGACTAGTGGTGCTAGCAGGCTAAAGCTACAAACAACAGGCGGATGCTCGAGAGACAGAACATTTTTGAGTAGATTTATTTGTATAAAGCGCTAAATGTTGTATAAAATGTATTTTATACAACAATAATAATAATGATAATAATAATAATGAAAATCTAATCTGTCAAAAATTCTTCTGTAAGTGCTAGCCTGGCCAGTCAAAGTTTACTGATTTTGGCCACTAGCCAGGCAATTGATGCATTTCTAGTCAGTTTTCCATGGTGGATTGAGTTCCTGGATCTTATTATTAGTGAATGGTGTCATTTGTTTATCAACCTCTGTACCAGATTGACGTGTTAATCAAGAACTCAACTGAGATCTATTTTAGTTCTTCTTTTCAGTTGGATTTTAGTTGATACTATAATATAATGAAGCATCCGAAGTGGAGAAGTAGAGCGATGTTCTCTGAGAAGGGATGGAAGCATTTGCTTATAAAAGCCTGTTTATGTTAAAGCAGCTGCTTAGCTGGGAAATGAGATGCCAGCTTGGGCATGGCACATGGGCTCTCTCTTCCACTCAGCTTTGATACCCAAGTAATGTGCTGTGTGTGTGTGTGTGTGTGTGTGTGTGTGTGTGCGTGTGCCTGTGCGTGTGCATGTGTGTGTGTATACAGTGCAGATCAAAATCAGTAAGCGACCTACAATTTTAATTTCAAGGTCACTGCTTAATCCCATTTGACATAAATACTGCTCCTCTACTGCTGTTAAACCTATTTCATGAGCTATATTCCAAAGCACTGTACAGTATATAACGTAAAAGAGCTATTTGAAAAAGAACATTCTCAGCCAAAAAAGTTCCATTTTTGTTTACGTGACAGCAGACTTTTGGGGACTAAAAACATAAGTTTAAAAATAGGTTTTAAAGTGCAATTCTTTGAAAACACCACCATTATCAATGCTTATAAGCTCATTTAGTGCTCTGTCATGACACTCTTTGATTGATTTTGACTAGTTGCTCTTGTCATGGCAGTTTTACACACAATAGCTGCTCGTGCCTAAAGCGAGCGAGCCAGGGCAAGTCACATTTCCATAGTCACTTCCGGGGCCAGATCGGACCAAAGCAGGGCTTTCTCTTTTTGGCCCGCCGAATAACTTGGGCTAAAGCGAGCCAGCTGGGGCTTCAGGGTGGAGTGAAAGCAGAGACGGAGTTTGCAAGATGGTGTGTTGCTGTCATTACACTAGTTTTTTTCATCGCGCACGAGTACATGTGCCAAAAAAATAAATAAATAAGGGAAAGAAAAAACATAGCTACAGGTCAGTTTAAGATATTCCATAAAACACCTTATAGGCTAGGGGTCTTTTGCTTAAGATCGCCCTTATGTTTCCCGTTTAAATTTAAGGCTGTTGAATAAAATAATAATTAAAGTAGTTTTAATTTAATAAGTGACATTTATTTGCTGCATTCTTCTTGGTGTTTCAATAACGCATAATAATCTTCACACCATATTAAAGACACAGCCACCAGTAACTTTCAGTTTCGAGAGTTTTTGTCAAGTTTAAAAGGTGTGTTTGTGCATGAAACATGCGCGTTTAGATGCATGTGTGTACATTACATCTCTGTCGTTACTGTGAGCTGCTTGCTTCTTTATTTATTTATTTTGGAGATAATACTATATATAAATACAACAGAAAGACATAAAACTTTACAAATTACATGTCCACTTTTGTAGTGTCATAGATCTAGATAAAATAAACTATAGGCTACTGAAATCATTTAAAGAATTACTAATATCGGATATAATAACACAAATATAAAATAAATCAATAAAAACAAACAAAAG
Organism: Danio kyathit; assembly: GCA_903798195.1. Lineage (NCBI taxonomy): Eukaryota > Metazoa > Chordata > Actinopteri > Cypriniformes > Danionidae > Danio > Danio kyathit. The sequence goes on from LR812520.1 coordinate 18,988,810, forward strand.
CTATAAAAATGTAGGTATATGCATTCATTCATTCATTTTCTTTTCAGCTTAGTCCCTTTATTATTCTGGGGTCGCCACAGTGGAATGAACCGCCCACTTATCCAGCATTTGTTTTATGCAGCGGATGCCCTTCCAGCCACAACCCATCTCTGGCAAACATCCATACACACTCATTCACACTCATACACTACGGACAATTTAGCCTACCCAATTCACCTGTACAGCATGTATTTAGATTGTGGGGGAAACCAGAGCACCCGGAGGAAACCCATGCGAACGCAGGGAGAACATGCAAACTCCACATAGAAACGCCAACTGACCCATCAGAGGCTCGAACCAGCGACCTTCTTGCTGTGATGCGACAGCACTACCTACTGTGTCGCCTAGGTATATACAATACAAATAAATTAAACCGTTTTAAGCCATTTTGAACTTTCATTTTACAAATCTGAAAAAAAGATTTTAGATATTTTCTAAAAACGATAAACAACGGAGGAGTTTTGAAATATTATTTATAACGTATTTGGATACGATGATATTAATCAAATTGTGCAAACAGAGCATTTTGGGTTAGCAAAACCCTCAGAAACTACCTTTCAATTCCTTTCTGTCATCCAGACCTGCACCGCATAATAAACGGATTGGGAAAACCTGCATGTAAAGATGTGTTTTATGTCCTTAAACAAATGTTTGTTTTTATATGCTGTGGTAAAATTGAAATCATAAATTTTAAATGTAGAGCTTTATTAGAAGGATTTTTAATATTTTAAATCGTAATTATGCTTTGGGGAGAATCAGTCTAGATGTGCTGTTATGCCGAAACAAGGATGTTATTAAAAAAAAAAAAAAAAGTTTTATACGGAGTTAATAATGGATAAATTCTGTGGTTTTATATTATGGATGGTGCGCTGGGTCATCCCTCCATTAGTGGTGAGACCACTCTATGTACTATGCCAACAATGGGTCGGCGAGTAAACAAATATAATGAATAAAAATACATAGGCCTCCGCGTATAGACCTACTGTATAATGTAATGCTGTACGGTAAAGTGTAATTTGTTTGTTTCGGTTGTCTTTATTTTAATCGTTTTGTGATGATGCAATGGTGTGCTTTATCTGCCTGATTCCTGCTGAACTGGGCGGGTTGTTTGACGTTTGATTCGTGGGGCGTTCTGGGTGCGGGGTTTGCGTGACTCGCTGGCGAGCTACTAGCTCAACAGTGGAAACGCTACATGATTTCGGCTTCACTGCTCAACCTCCCGGGCAGTTGGCCCAGCCTGGCCCGATAAAAGCCCTGGCTCGCACTGGCCAGACAGTGAAAATGCGGCTAATGTCTGTTCAGTGCAAATCGCTTTGAATTGTCACATTTTTGTCAGCCAGTCAGCCAGTGTCAGATCAATACACTAGAGCAGATGCTAACTAATTACGTTCATACAAGACCATCACGTTACTTTTTCAAAGCATTGACACTGACACATTTTGTGAATGAACTTAAAGTTGCTGTACCAAAAAAAGTCCAGTTTAACCAATTATTTTTTAGCACTCTTGGTTGCCTTGGTGGAAAACAAACTGAATTTCATATCGATCTTGAAGGCTGTATGTGGCTGTGGCAAAAATGCAACCTTTTTAGCACAGTAGCTGTTTCCAAAACGAGACGCAGATTCAGAGCTATAAAAATCTTTGAGGTGGAATATAAATATTACAAATTTAAACAATAACTGAGCAACTTGCATTATAACACTGTCCTTACAACATGTGATGCAACAAGATTACAGCGACAAGCAATTTGTCTGTCTGCACCATGTGCAACATGACAGAAACTGGTAAATAACAGAGCCATTCAAAAGCGCACAATAGTCCACTGCAGTCCAAATAAATGGTAAAGTTCTTAATTTAATGAATCATATTATTTTGGAAAAAAAGCTAATTATACAAGTTTTCTAGAGTTTTTTTTTTTGTTCTGGTGTTTAACTTCGTATAATGGATTGATCTGAGTTTGACCATTAGCGTTTTGTTCAAAAAAATGTTTCAATAATTTTCCTATTTAAAGCTCGAGTCTTCTGTAGTTACATTGTGTAAAAAGCCAACGGGAAAAGAAAAATGACTACTTTCTAGACCGATATTGCTAGGAACGATACTATCATTCTGGCGTAATACTCAAGAAACTCTGCTGCTGCACCAGGCGGAATGCTGCTATGAGAGCATCTTGAAACCATGGAAGGTAAAAACTGGAAAAGCTTTCATTTTTGACTACTTTGTTCTCATTTAATTAATATGATTCTCAGGACTATACATACTGTAGCAGTTCGATTAAAATATGATAATTGCGCCAATGAAAATGGTTTGACACAAACAGAAACTCGACAGGTCTGCCGGTAATGTGACTGAATAATCTCATATTGATTTCGCTTGTAATTTTTTGACTACTTATTGGTTATATTTACAGTTATTCAAGATGTGTGTTTATGAATTGTGTTAGAGAATCAATTTGTAACATTTTAATTGTATTCAAATGACTTCTTATAATTATACTTGTTGACTGTAGCTGCAATCATTTATTTTTAGCATTTATGCTCACATTGTAAATATTTCCCTTGTATGCATAATGAAGACCTTCATGTTTATGATGAAATCAATATATAATGCTTACAGAAATGATTCACCATTTCCCTGGGAAGTGCACAAACTGATAGGGGAGCACATGACTGATACTAAAAGCAGGTTGGACAGTGAGAGGAGCGTCATGGTTTTGCGAAGGGTTAAATACAGTTAATTACTGCTACCTATGTGATAACCTTCATATTTATATATTTAAAGGGGTCATCAATTGAGAAATCAAATATTCCTTAATTTGCTGACATTGATTGCAATCATTGTAAATACTGTATACTTTATATTCTACAATGAAGATTATGCATGGAAATGAAATATGCGTAGGTATTTTCCAGTTGACAAATATTTCAACTGTGTAATGACATGAAAAAATTTGCATAGTGACTAATGTAATGAGTCACAAACACACAAGGAGCAAATATATATAAAGATGTTTAATTGCTACAGCGTTTATAGGCTGGAATATCTTTAGCATTTTAAGATTATGTTGTCTTCTGATTCGAGATCAGAATAATAATGAATGTTTTACGCTCTTGTCTGATCAGGGCCCTTAAAGTGTTTATATGTTTTTTTTTTTCTTTTTTTTTAGGTAATTGTATTAAGTGTTATGCGAGTTATTTAATATTTAGCTTTGGTAGCCAATTGCTTTTTATTTATTTATTTATTTTGAACAAATTAATTACCCCTGAAACATATTTTAGCACTTTTTTGTGTATGCTTTTTTTCTGCCTGTGCTCACTGAAATAGAATGGAAACGCGGGACTAATCCAGGTTCATTTGGATCACTGACTCTTGTTCTAACTATTTTGTGTGAATAATCACTCAGCATTTTGTTGCTCAGTTTTATTTAGTTATTTCAGTGCTTTCTAATTCTGTCCACAGTATTGCTCGCTTCAGTGAGCACATGGAGTCCTGCACTCATTTGTTTGCCCTTTAGATTAACTTTTAATGTCTGCCATTTACTGTTGTAAGCATCGTTTGAACTCCCTGGCAGCAGGCAAAGGCATTTCTCAAAGCACCTCTGCCGTTTCATGTGCAAATTGAAGTGTGGTAACAATATTTGTGGTCAAAAAAAAAAAGAGGTAATAACGCAATAGCAACATTTGAGGTTGAGTAAATGGTGTGTAAATTTTCATTATTGGGTGAACTATCTCTTCATATCATTCATACATCTGCACTAGGTAGCAGAAACGAATGTCAATTTCAAATATTTCAGATTACCTTAAATTCAGATTATTTATTATTATTATTATTATTATTATTATTCATTCATTTTCTTTTTGGCCTAGTCTCTTTGTTAATGTGAGATTGCCACAGCATAATAAACCGCCAACTTATCCACTACGGACAATTTAGTTTACCCAATTCACCTGTACCACATGTCTTTGGACTTGTGGGGGAAACCGGAGCACCCCGAGGAAACCCACGCGAACGCGGGGAGAACATGCAAACTCCACACAGTAATGCCAACTGACCCAGCCGAGGCTCGAACCAGCGACCTTCTTGCTGTTAGGTGACCGCACTACCTACTGCGCCACCGTGTCGCCTATTATTATTATTATTTATTTATTTTCTTCTTATTATTTTTTTTTTCATCTGGATTTTTCACACAGATTTATTATTGGACGATTTTAGAAATGAATCTGGAAAATGCTTCAAACCGTTTGATGGTATTTTATTTAAAACAAAAGAAATAATAATTAATCTTAAGATTTTACTTTCTATTTAAGCTAAATACAAGTATCTAGCAATAGAACTAGTGAAATATAATATACAATAATTAAAGACTAAAGAAATTAGTTATTAAACAGTTATATGTTTAAAAATGTCTTGAAAATTTTCTTTGTTAAACAGCACATGGGGAATATTTGAAAACTAATAAATTCACAGGAGGGCTAATAATTTTGCACTCAACTATATAATATACATATTGTACACACACACACACACATACATACATACATACATACATGCATACATACAAACTAGGACTGCACAATATATCGGTTTAGCCACAATATCGCAATGTGTGCATCCGTAATAGTCACATCGCAAAGATATGCAGATATGTTGAGACTGAATTACAGTTGACCAGGAGCTACAGAATTGTATTTAATCTCTGTATTTTTACAGAATTTATATGATTTATGCAAAAAAGTAGAATTTTTGTCTTGTTTCTAGTCCAAATATCTACATTTCAAAGTGAAAATCTGATTATTTCAGTTACCACAGTGGGGGAAAAATTAGCTTGATCTAAGAGACATCTCTTAATTCTGAAAACAAAACTATATTTTTACATGCTCTATATTTTTACATGCTCTTTTTTTGATATTTGGACTGGAAACAAGACAAAACCATGTAAGAAAAGCATTTTTTTCTATTGTGATTATTCAATTTCTGTACATGGATACTGTTAGACTCCCCAGAAAGCGATCAAATTCAAACTATTTTGTGAAACGGTATTCATATCGCAATATTTATCGCAGAAAAATATCAGATTTTCCCAATATTGTGCAGCCCTTGTACATACATACATGCATACATGTATACATCACCCAGCCAAATAATAGATTTTGCTTATTTAATTTTGGTCATGTTAATCAAACCATCATTTAGCTATGTCAAACATTATGAACTACTTGCATTTTCCCTGATTCTGGAATTTTTTATTTTATTTTATTTATTTATTTATTTATTTTTTGCAGATGGTTTGCTTTGAGTCACTAGTTAAAGAGATTGTTCGCTCAAAACTGAAAATTTACTCACTATTTATTTGCCCTCAAGTGGTTCCAAACATTTAAGTTTCTTGTTTCTGTTGAACACAAAATAATATATTTTGAAAAAAGCTGAAAACAAATACTTTGGAAGTCAGTGGTTATACAGGTTTGAAGCTTTCTTCAAAATATCTTCTTTTGTGTTCAGCAGGAGAAAGAAGAGTAAATGATGAAAATTATTATTATTATTGTTATTATTTATTTATTTATTTATTTATTTTTTTTGAGGGGTGAACACAAAGCTTACTTTTATGATGCAAAATTGTGTTAATAAAACTACAGTTTATCCTCATGCATTATATTAGGATGATGCCAGATTTAAGCCCTGCTTGGTTTTGTAGGTTGTTGGTCTCATTCTCAGTGGTTCTCATTAGATTCTCGTAACTGTAATATAATTTGAGCAGATTAAAGGATGAGATATGGGGCAAAGGGTGAATGTCAGTTGTTGCTAGATCAGATATGGTTGCAGCCGGAAGTTAACGAAAATGATTTATATCATTTATTAAATTTCCCGTTAATTGTTTTTTTTTATTAACGTCTACCCCAACTCTAAACCCAACTGTCACAGTAACGTAAAAACAGTAGTTGTACTGAGTATTATTTGTTATCTATTAAATTACCCAATCAAATGTATTTTTTAACGTCTTTCCCTAACCTAAACCCAACTGTCACAGTACTGTAAAATTATTAATTATTGTTATACAGTGTCATACAAAATCCTCTCTAGACTTTACCACGAATGTCATGATGCTAAAAATAAATCTTAATTGTTGTAAAGTAGAATGTTTACTTGAAGAAAAACATCATTTTTTGTTTATTTTTATTTTTATTTTTTTAATTTTGAGAAGTTTTCAGTAATTCTTTTGGTTCACCTAATCACCCCCTGTATTACATGTTCATGCCCTGCTACACAACTGTTGCCATGATGGTTTTTGTGCTTGCATGTAGCAGTGTAGCAAGTCAGTTCTGTGGTCTGTCTAAACAGGCTTTTCAGCTGGGTGGAGGATTAATCCATGCGAGGTCTCTGGTGACATAAGTCACAGTAACGGAGTTGATCTGAAGAGGCGTGAAAGGATGCTAGAGTGGGCAGTGGTTTAAGGATTTCAGTGAGGAAAGAGAGACAGGAAGAGGCAGGAAAAACGAGATTAGATCAGCTGGAGTCAGCTGACTGCTCTGTGTTGTGAACAGCAGAGGTGTGAGTAAGAGAGAGAGAGGCGAAGGGAGGGGGAAGCTGTACCATCTGAGCTGAATGTATAATCAGGCATCTGCCTCCGACATGTGAATGGTTACAGCTTTGGAGCGAGAGTGAGGGAGGGAGTGAGCGAGTGGACGCGCTAGCTGGGAGGGAGGGTGGGTGCGTGTGATCACGGAGTAATCTGCCTGCGGATGGATGGAAAGAGGAGAGATGGAGAGCCGATCGCTACTACGCGAAGCAGGCGGCAGGCACCTCAGCCCCCACCTCGACTGGGAGCGACGAGGACAAGCAGGTGGCATTGCTAACGTGACAGTCTTCCCACGACACTCCACCACCTTCCCACCATCCTTCCACGCTAGAAGCACTGTAGCTCCTGTGGATTTTTTGCGCTCTGTACATAGATATTTGGCGTGATGCTGGATGTCAGTACATGGACTTGATTCCTATAATTGCATGCTGGTGTTTTACTTTCCCTCCCTTTCTCTCTGTTTTTTTTCCTACGAGGGTTTGTGATGTAATGGCTGCAGCTTTTGCAGGAAATCACTAGTCTAGTAAGTAGATCAATGCTACATACATGTTGATTGTCTTTCATTTATAATGTCATGCACTTAAAAGCTTGTTGTATTGCATTTGGGTATTGATTTCTTGTCATTGTCATTTGTAGATGACTGTCATGCTATTTTTTTTGGTAGTGTAGCGTACGATCACTAGTGTGTTGAATCTCTCAATTGCAGTAGCCTATAGATTGTGTGAACTGTTCGATTTCGAGTGTGTGGGTAGTTCTAAGCTACATACAGCAGGCGTATTTGCTGTGCCTCGCCCCTTTTTTTTTCCTCCTTTCCCTCTCTTTTCCAATAATGAACTTTGGCCTCTGTTACAAGCTGTCTATGGCATTTCGTGAAAGGAGGGGCGAAGTTCCATACTCCTGATATCAGATTCAGTTAGTATAGTTATGCAAAAGGAATGTAACTGTGTGGTGGGTTGAAAGTCCACGACTTGTCATGTTTTGGAAGCTATCGAATCTGAACAGGACAAACAATATGGAGCCTTATGTTTATTTTCAATCTGACGTTCCTTGAACTGAAGTCTTTCTATAATAGTTTGCCTGTGGATTTAGAAATGATTACAGAGGTTAGATTCAGTGCTGTTGCTAATCAAGGCTGCCGTTCACCACTGGCTTCAGTGTCGATTCGGTCACGTGTTGTGACCCGAACGGTGGGTGACCACTTTCTTGTTAGTCTGAATTGCTGTTTATTGTGATTTATTTTTGGATGCCTAATGCTTTCTGTGGACAAACGTCTTGGTGTGTTAGAGTGAAGCTGAACTAGCTATCCAACACACAGTAAAATTGAAAATGAAGGAATTGTTTGCTTCTTACAGCTGAGGCAGCAGAAACTCTGTTAATTACTGAAGGTGTATTTTTGTGTGAGTTTGGATATTGTGAGCTTTGGATATTGTTATTCTGAAAATTGTACAATTCTCAAGCACTTAGCAAAACAGATTATAGCTCATACTTCTGACCTGTCAAACTCCCACACACAAACGTAATGCAGTCCTCCCACACAGAGGGAACTATTTGTAGGAAATCGTCATGAATTTCAAGTTGTCTCTAACACAGTGATTAATATTTACATTTGCCTGTTTCTGTCTTCTACAGGCCTATTCCCAAGATGCCTACCTTAAGGGTCATGATGCATACAGTGGAAATGCTCGCCATATCCCAGAGCCACCCCCTATATGTTATCCTCGAGTAGACTGCAAGCCCCCGGGGATGGCCCAGGCCACTGAGACATCAGCCCCGGGGGTTGTATCTTCCGATCTAGGATACCGTGTGGAGATACCAGTACCTCCCTCACCTCCACCACCTATTCCTAAAACACAGACTGCAGTGTGTGTGTGCAATGAAAGTGTACGGACAGTGGTGGTACCTCCTGATGTTCACATGGGCCTTATGGTCCCGGGTCACAGAGGGGACTATGGTCTAGTAGGCCCAGATCCAATGCTGATCAGAGCCAGGCCTGGAACTCTGTCTGGTGGTCGTCCGCCATATCTACACCCGCGCAAAGCTGACATGTTCCCGTCAGGTTACCATGGTGATCCTTATGCCATTCCACCCACACACTATGTGCCTGCTTCCTCAATCACCTCCTCTGCTACTCACCAGAACATTGACTGGCGGACTTACCAGACATACCGGGAATATATTGACAACAAAGGTATTCACGCTTACAGTCGAACTGTTCAAGAACGTTTAGACAGCCTCAGAGCTGCATCTCAAAGTACCCATGGTGGCCCTTACTGTGGACCCCAACCTGGCTGGGGCAATAAGTTACGACGCAGAAGTACGTCTCATGATCGGGCCTACCAGGGTCCTTCTGTGCTTCCTCCACGCAGCGCTTCGCAGGATAGGATGAGTGGGGCAGAGAGAGCAGCTCACGCCAGGGACTGGCCTCCTCGTAGTGTGTCCTCAGATGGTCTCATGCGGAAGCCCCGTGCTCATTCATCAGACTATGTGGAACATGGTGAACTAGTTTCTGCTGCACCATGGGCAGCACCTGTGGATAGGCAGCTTTATAGCAGAGTAGACCAGAGGAGTCGTCCCAGTAGACAGTCTCTCCCACCAAGGGCGGTGCTTTACCGCCCACCAACAGGGTATGGTATGAGCATCAGGAGTAATGCTGGCTCCCATAAGCATAGCTCCAGAACGGATATCCCACCTACTGCTGGTTTTCCAGAGCGACCTCGCAATGGAAATAACCAGGCCAAAGAACCTCCTTCCAAAGACCAAAGTGGAAATCGAATTTCTAATTCTGTATCTAACCAATCAAGAACTAGGGCTGAAACCATGCAGAGCCCAGAATCTGGGAAAGATATTACTGTGGGATATAGGTCGGCATCTTACTCTGCTCCGCCTTTTCAGAGGCCCCAGGGTGGTGCATCAACTCAGAGGACAAACTCGAGGGATGTCAAGGGCTTACCAGTAAATGGGTCTAGTCCTGTGGAGGGTGTAGTCCTCCGAGAGAAACCGCCAACAGGGAAGGGGACCCCACAACCTCTCCGCCATCCCTCGTACATCCTTGCAGTGAATGACATGGATGGGTCTGAGCCAGCAGGGGGCGGTGTCTGCTGGTTGCCCAATGATGCTCGCCGGGAGATGCACATGCAGATACTGGGGGAGCGGCTTGACTCCTCCTTCTGTTCCAGTAATCTGGACGAATCACTTGACTCCATTCCCTTCATCGGTAAGTGCACTCTTTGTAACCATAGCAACGCTAGCTCTGCAACAGGCTTGATCCAGCAGTAAGGATTGTTTCAAAGCTGCAGCAGATATTTTTATCAGTAATTGGCAATGCGTAGACAATAATGTTGATGTTGTTTTTTAATCAATCTTTCTTCATGGACAATTTGGACCATTAGTGCATTTTTGTATTAATAATGCTCCAGTGCCTTAAGCGATCACAAAGAGGAACCTTTTACAATCACAGTTTTTAATTTTGACCCCATGTTTCCAGGCAAAGGATTATCTTTGTATGGCCTGTGTATGGGTGATTTTTGCAGGAGGTTAAAATCTAGGCCTGTGAGTTTGGCTGTTTGGGAGTGACTGAGGGAGAGTGAGAGTGACTGTACATGAGTCATGGTGTTATTCTGGAAGGAGTTCAGGCTTTCCCTCATTCCCTAGTTCCTGAGGATAGGTATGGACTAGCTGTGCTTGGTCACATTTCACCTCTGTGCTTTAACTGTTATTAACCTTTAGTGTCTAAAATCTTTGTTGCTGATGTTTGTTAATACTGCTTACAAGAGAGAATATAAGAGCAAGAATAGGTTTGGTAATAACAATAACAATTTGGAACAATTACATATTAGGGAAATGAAAAAAAACAAAACCTAAAAATTATGTAATATAGAAATATATAGACCTTTTTCTTGGCTGCTGCATGGAAGGCGCCATAGCGACCAGCGTCTTCCGGTAGAATGGTTAGAACTTCCGTTTACAGTGTTTACAACTGGTAATTTGCGCTCCGAAAATGGGTTTCAATAGCATTTTGAGTGGATTACAGAGTGTTTTGTGACACACAACTTTAAAATGTGTGTTAAAGCTGTTATAATCTGTAAGGTGTGGTTCAAGCGCGAGAGAAAAACGTTCTCCTAGTTCACGTGTCTGCCGTCAGAAATTTTCCCCGGCCTGTCAGCTGTTAGCTCAGCGGCTCTTCAGCACACACACACACGCACGCACGCAATTCTTCGCTGCATCATAGAGCAAACCAGATTACTGGCATAAAACTTAACAGGTGTGTAAGTCATGCAATTTACAAAAATGACCAATAAAAGTGCGTTACTGATACTCTGCTGGTTGATTTGCTGTTCATTCTAATCGCGAGCTGTTTGTGTATCATTTAGTGTGTTGTAGTTACCACGGTTTGTGTTTTTCTGTTATTTCAAAATGTCACTTTATTTTCACTTTGTCACAGTTATTAAATCAGTGTGTTAGTGGGACAGTACACTAGGCTACGTGTGTGTGCCAAACACTTTGGTGAACTATATTAGTTTGGGTTGATTATATATTTGAAAGAAAGAGAAACTGTTGACTTTAGCGATGACGAGGCTTCATTTAAACGGCAGAAGATGCTGTCTGACAACGAGGGGAAAACGCCTCACAGCAGTTGTTTTCCATCCTATTAGATCACATTTTTTAAATGATCAGTCCAGGAGGTGGCACTGATCGACAACAGTATTAATTCAAAGATAATAAAAGCAGGTAAAATAGATTAAAACTATCGTTTCGAAGCTCTCCAAATGTGACCGTTTACACGCATCAGCTACCGACCGGAAGTTCTTAGCATTCTCCTTGCGCATACACGCAAACCATAATGGGTAATTTTGCGTTCCAAGAAAAAGGTCTATACAGTCAAGCCCAAGATTATTCATACCGCAGGGGTATTCTGTAAAGCTGCTAATGTCCATAGCATGTTCTAACTAAACATTTAAAAAACATGTGTAAGGGATTACATTAAACCTTAACCTTACTCTCTTAGGTAAGGAGAAATGGAGGAGAATGAAAGTTCCATGAAGTGCTTTGTAATGTGCATTTTTATTCTGTTAAATGCTGTTTAACAATCACGTCTGAAATGTGAAAAGAACGTGGCACATAGAGTAGCTCCTCCCCTTTTAAAAAAATGCCAGTAGCGTTTTGTTTTATTACAGATCTGTCAGTGAGAGTAGCTAAGCTAAAGCACATCAAATGCTAAGCAAATGTGAAGCTTCTTGACGGGGACAGGACATGGTAGATACTAGAAATCATTTGATTGGTCAAGAGAAACTGATAAGAAACTGATGTATGAGGTGATGTGGAAAAAACAAAACAAAAGGTTGGAAGTGACAAATTGCAAGCTTTGGATGTTTAAATCGGGTTCATATCTTCAAACGTGAATTTTGTCACTGTTTTGGAGCACTCTAGCTAATTTTACTTAACTAACATATTAGAGCTGCACGATTCTGGCTAAAATGGGAATCAAATTTTTTTTGCTTAGAATCAAGATCACGATTTTCTCACGATTCTGTAGATGTAAAATAAAGATTAAGATGAGTCTGGTATTATTATTGTTATTTCTCAAACATATGGTAAAACAACTATTATAATAATATCTACTGTTGGTTAAAATGCAAAATTTTGAATAGACTTTGAATGGTGACTTGAACAGACTTTAAAATACGTCCTGGTCATTAATGCACAGTAAAGTGACGACATCAGAATACAACTATTCATAATTCTGATGTTGAATTATTATGTTTGAGACATAGCTATGCTTGCAATCTGTCATTGACAACATTATTAGACCATTTATTTACTGGTAAAATCAGACATTATCATTATCAGATACCCTCTTACATTATATTCAACATCATATAGGCTACAGTAGTTATACTGACACTGTTAAACAGTTATTTTTATGCACAACTCTCCGTGTTCGCTATGAAAGAAAAACATTAAATGCTTGTCGTACTCATAACTGTAAAATGTGATATGATTATTTAAATGATGAGCATGCTTTCGGTTTCGTTTTCACTGCTAAGTGCTGTTCATACTTCCCTCCCAAACGATCACTCTGTGCAACAAACTGAATGTTATTTACAACTTTATTACCCGTTATTTACAGCCTATGCAAGTTCTGTTTACTAAACTAGACGCGCGCGCATCTGTCATTAGTAACATTAACATTATAACATTCACAAATATACATTTCTGACATTCAAAAACAAAACAAAAACAAATCAGTGACCAATATAGCCACCTTTCTTTGCAAGGACACTCAAAAGCCTGCCATCTATGGATTCTGTCAGTGTTTTGATCTGTTCACCATCAACATTGCGTGCAGCAGCAACCACAGCCTCCCAGACACTGTTCAAAGAGGTGTACTGTTTTCTCTCCTTGTAAATCTCACATTTGATGATGGACCACAGGTTCTCTATGGGGTTCAGATAAGGTGAACAAGGAGGCCATGTCAATTGTTTTTCTTCTTTTAGACCCTTTCTTGCCAGCCATGCTGTGGAGTACTTGGACGCGTGTGATGAAGCATTGTCCTGCATGAAAATCATGTTTTTCTTGAAGGATGCAGACTTCTTCCTGTACCACTGCTTGAAGGTGTTTTCCAGAAACTGGCAGTAGGACTGGGAGTTGAGCTTGACTCCATCCTCAACCCGAAAAGGCCCCATAAGCTCATCTTTGATGATACCAGCCTAAACCAGGACTCCACCTCCACCTTGCTGGCGTCTGAGTCGGACTGGAGCTCTCTGCCCTTTACAGATCCAGCTACGGGCCCATCAAGACTCACTCTCATTTCATCAGTCCATAAAACCTTAGAAAAATCAGTCTTGAGATATTTTTTGGCCCAGTCTTGACGTTTCAGCTGGTGTGTCTTGTTCAGTGGTGGTCGTTTTTCAGCCTTTCTTACCTTGGCCATGTCTCTGAGTATTGCACACCTTGTGCTTTTGGGCACTACAGTGATGTTGCAGCTCTGAAATATGGCAAAACTGGTGGCAAGTGGCATCTTGGCAGTTGCACGCTTGACTTTTCTCAGTTCATGGGCAGTTATTTTGCGCCTTGGTTTTTCCACACGCTTCTTGCGACCCTGTTGACTATTTTAAATAAAACGCTTGATTGTTCGATGATCACGCTTCAGAAGCTTGGCAATTTTAAGAGTGCTGCATCCCTCTGCAAGATATCTCACTATTTTTGACTTTTCGGAGCCTGTCAAGTCCTTCTTTTGACCCATTTTGCCAAAGGAAAGGAAGTTGCCTAATAATTATGCACACCTGATATAGGGTGTTGATGTCGTTAGACCACACCCCTTCTCATTACAGAGATGCACATCACCTAATATGCTTAATTAGTAGTAGGCTTTCGAGCCTATACAGCTTGGAGTAAGACAACATGCATAAAGAGGATGATGTGGTCAAAATACTCATTTGCCTAATAATTCTGCACTGCCTGTATATAAAGCAGCTTCAATGAATGACATTATCCATGAATTTCCATGTTTTTGGTAGAATTAAAAATCTGAGACCTTATTTCATATTGCAAGTAATAAAGAAAAAAAAGCTTGTGATTATTGGATGTCAGACGTGTATAAAAAATTGTTTAGTGAAGTTTTCCATGAACAGAAAGAATCCGTAGAAGTTAAACATGAGTACTATATCCAGCCCTCACATTTTGTGTTTACCTCTGTTTTCCACTTGTGTGGAGACATGTAATGTGTGTCAAAAGAGTCAGGATTTTCTGGTTAATTATATCTGTTTTGTTAAAAGAATATTGTCCTTCAAAATTGTATAAAATTTTGGTACATCGCTTGTCGTTACATAGCCGTTATCAATGAAGGCAGATGTGGGGGAATTTATTACACTGACGCTTGAAAAAGCTCTTCTGCTTTTGCAAAATTAGAACTTGGTAAAAGCACTTGTTGAAATGAATAATTGACTACTGATAACATTAGTAATCTCATAATTAGGGCTATGCGATAAATTGAAATCGTATTGAAATCGTGATTTGTACATGTGCGATTTCTAAATCACCTTACAGCATGATTTTCCCGCAGTATGGTATTTAAACCAATCATAACGCAGTGTGCCTAAACAAATTAATTTATTTTTTGACAGATATTGCAATTGCAATTTGATTTTTGATTTAATACAAGCTGATTTCATTCAGGCTTCAGCTTAATAATATGCAAGTCGTGGCAACAGTTCTGCGACAGATCTTAAAAAATAGCTGTTTTTGTTCTGTGTCTGACTTTGAAACCAAAATATTCTCATATTATTCCCATGTTTTTCTTTGATATTTATTTTTCTATTAATGCCTCTGAAGCAGCAGACGCCTTCATCCTACTTGTCAGCGCTTTCCTGTTTGTTTACCTTTTTTTATTTATTTTTTTTATTGTGGCCGTAGTTCAGTTGCGCAATTCTGATTGGGCAAAACAAAAGTGTGCTCACTCAATTGGCTATTTATAAAGCCCTGGTCTGATTACATGAATTCAGCATGATTTCCTTGATGTAGGGTGTCGTGGGGAGTCGTTAATGACAAATGGACGTCGTGACACAAGATTCAATCATTCTCGTGTATATGTGGCATAGTTCACGACAACCTATACCATGTCTGCGATGCCTCACGGCACCATCACAGAAAAGCTGGCATGTTTAATTTTCGGAAGCATAGCGGACTGGTTTTGAAGATATTATATATATTATTTTTGTTTACATATATGCATATATATTTTATATTGCAGCCTTTTGCGATTAACTAATCGCAACATTTCAAATTGCAATTGCGATTAATTGCACAGCCCAAAAAAAGTGAACGTTTGTGGTGTGGGATTACTTTGGATACAGGAAGGCTGATGTATAAAACCAGGTAATTTTTTAAGACCTGGTAGTCACATATCCTGTCAAAGTGTGTGGAAAGTGCATGGAGCATTACTTTTCGGAACATTGTCAATGCGTTTCGCGATAACGCTCCTTTGTTGTTGCTAGGCGACCATCAACCGTTTTCTCAGAGGATGACAAACTAGCAAAACATTGCTGCAGCTCTGAAACAAGTTTTATTTATGGAGAAAATTAAAAAGCACCGGGTGTTTTGGTCCCCGGTGTTTGTCTGAGGTGCACCTGAAATAAGCGCAATAATAATGTTTTTCCATAGCTCTGTTCTAGAGACAATTTGTAACACCTTTCCTAGGTGATTTTTATTTTTTGCCTTATGTTTGTTTTAGAGACATGTTACAGGTCTTTTATAAAGATCTAATTGTTTTCTTTTGGAAATATGTTTCAGATTCACACTGTAAAAAGTCGGTGTGAGTCAAAATCGTGATTAAAATCAAAACTGCAATATTGTTCAAGAAAATCCTGATAGGTTTCTTTTGCCCATATCACATAGCCCTATTCTAGATGCAGGAATAAATCTGACCTTTCTAAGCACATTCACTCAGTTGCAGTCACTGGTGCTATTATTTATTGTTGCACAGCCATTTTCAGTTACAAATGCAGAAACATTTAATTCAGTTAAAATGTGGGGCTGCATGATTCTGGATAAAATGAGAATCACGATTTTTATTATTATTTTTTTTGCTTAGAATAAAAATTACGATTTTCTCAATATTTGGTAGATGTAAAATAAGGTTAATATGAGTAGGCTGTTATTATTGTTATTTCTCAAATAAATGGTAAAAACAACAATAATCATATTAGGCCTATGTGTTGGTGTAATGTTGGGTAAAATGCAACACTTTTTTTTATAAACTTGGAATGCTGGACTTTGTTGCTGAGCAATTAGGGATGTAACGATGCACGGTTTAAAAATCGATTCAAATATGTGATGATTCAAATCGGTAGACATGTTGAATGAATCACGATAAATGTTTTGAACAGAACGGGGTACTGTATTTACAGGTGTAAACTCACTTTACCTACACATCAGGTTCGAGCAAGGGGTGGAGCGGCAGACTAAAATGACAGACTGCCAGACAAACACAAACTGTGTGCAAATACTGCAAAAAGACATTTACTTGCACTTACAGAACAACAAATATGATGCAGCACAATGAAAAACTACTGTCACATGTCTATATGCAAAAAACTATCAATATACCAAACCACTCGGACTGAAGGATTGGCATCTCTGTTTGCTTCGAGTGCTAACATTACAGAGATCACACAGTGCATTAGGTTTTTCACAGCAAAAATATATAACTTAACTTGTTTGACTAGGCAGCCCTAGTCAAACATATGAACCAGTTGCTAGTACATTTGACTCGTCATTGTTATTACAGTTGATCATTAAATGGTATTCTTTAAATATCCTTTTTTCAATCGTATTTTTCAGCAATTCTTTTTCCTTTGAGGTGGATGTTTTGATGTTTTTTACTGTCATTTAAACATGCCCACAGTGCTGATGTCACGAAAGAAATGCACATCTTTAATTAAGATTATCAAATAATTATTTAATCGTAAACAATGATATATCATGGACATTTATTGAAATTGACATGTCTTTTAGGAAGCTTTTGAAGCTGAGTGAACATTTAAACATTTGCGGTCCAAACTAGAGATGTTGAAAATATTTCCCTTTCAACACTCTCCCTGTTCCTTGCATACTGACATTCTGATCAGTTGTAAACACTTGAGTGGTGCAACAAATTACATTTTTGAGCAGCCAATAGAGTTGCAAAGCTTAAAACAATTCTAAGCTGCTTTGCAAAAAAAAAGCATCTGCTAAATGAATGCAGCAGAGTATGGCTCAGATTAAGATTCTCATGTCTTGGAGCGAGACGATCTGTAGGCGATGCTGGAGTACTTCGACTAGGCCTGAAGAGGGTTTTGCACACCTTCCCCTTGGCCCTGTTTGAGACGCTGGAGGATGCTGGAACTAGGGCAGTTGCTTTAATTTTAGCTGCTCCAGCCCTCTGGCAGCACAGAACAGCTTTGTACACCAACCTTTTTTGGCTGAGACCTGCAGAAGAGCTCAAAAGTTTTCAGTGCTCTCAAAAACAGGACATGTCAAATTATTAGATAAATAAAACCGTCCCCATTCCTAGAAAAAAAAAGTTTACAGACTTTATGCAGAAGACTATGCACCATATCCTTGATGTTGACAGGCATAATAAAAGATGCTGCTTTTTACGGTACTGTACTATGCAGAACAACAAATACTATCTTTTAAGTATGAACGGCATCAAGCCAGTTCAAATGGGAGATTCACCTTGGGCTCTAAATGTTCTCAACATATTTGTGTCAGTTCACACTTGATATATCAGACAAAAATATGTTTTGTTCAAGCTCAGGCACATAAAACATTTATTTACTGAATGAGAAAAAGATTAGCAGGATATAAATAAAGAGCTAAATTAAGCCACTGCACGATGCATTGAGAAGATGTGAAGCTGTCTGCTTGAAGTGAGTTTTGGTCTTTTGTTTTGATGAACGAAGTATGGGATAACTTGTATATTTTCTTACCTTTGCTTTATTCATGTTTACTCTGTTTACTATATCTGCAGATGAACCAGCTAGCCCAAGTGTAGATCATGATGGCAGCCATATTCCTGCATCAGTTGTGATCTCTGGGGCTCAAGCTGCACTTTCTGACAGCCCAAGCCCTTCCACCCCTAGTCCCCTTATGCGTCGACAACTGTCCCATGACCAAGGTAAGCAACTGTGTATAGATATCAGTTTATTTCAACGTTTATTGACATTTGAGAGCATTTTTTGAACCGGTTGCTTTCATATCTTTGTGTACATGTATACAGAGTCTCTCAGAAATGCCATTCTGGAATCGGGAACTAAAACAGAACGCTCAAAATCATACGATGAAGGTCTAGACAACTACAGGGAGGAAGGTCGTGGGTAAGTGTCTTTTTAAACACTGATATGTTCTAGATCAATAATACTGTCATTACAAATGGTTGGCCTAACGTAATTATTAATTTTCACAGACGATCCAGCAAGCCAAGTCTAAGGGTTTTCAGGAAGGTGAGAGATGCTGTTTTTCCCTCCAAAATTTCAGTTTTCTTTAAACCTGAATGTCCATCTCACATCTTCATGGGCCAGACAGAATCTGCTGCAAATTATTGCTATTTTTGCACACAATTTTTTAACTTTTATTTATTTACGATTTACATTGCTAATCCAATTAGATGCACTTCTTTGGTAATTAAATCAAGTCTCTCGTATAATATATCTACTAAAGCAGCCATCCTCAACCACCGCCAGCCGTGGATCAATTGTTACCCGGGCCGCACAAGAATCATTTATCGTTTCTGTTTTATTTATTATCTGAGTCTGAACGATCTTTAATTTTGAAAAATCTTTTATTGTGAAAAATCTGCGTATTCTCTCGCTTACATCTCGGTCACTTGAGCGCCCAAATTTAACCCACAAACAACAAAATGAGTAAGAGACGTCTTTGCTAAGGGAAAAAAGCCCATTGAAGGACCTGCAAACTGCCAAGGAATGTATCGCAACCCATTTGTCAACAAATCGGGTTAATCCACCATGTCTGTGCAAGATTAACTGCTTAAGATTGCAAAGGACATCCTTATATCATCTCTTTTCTAGAGTTTGTGCAAGTTCGTTATTTCCAGAGGAGGAGCGCGGCTTGCGTTATGCGCTCGTGCCTTCCAGAGGGTAAAATCTAGATAGGATACGGTTGCGGATACACAAGTCAATATAGCATTATTTTTGTGACACTGTTTAACAATAATTCATATTTTTACAGTACTTTAACGATTGGGTTTAGAGTTGGGGTAGGTGTAAAAAAAATACAATTTATTGGGAAATGTAATAAATAACAATAATAATACTCTGTACAACTACTGTTTTTACATTACTGTGACGGTTGGGTTTAGGGTTGAGGTTGGTGTTAATAAAATACAATTATTGTCTGAGCGATCAGTTTCATACTTTGTATGGAATATACACATTTCTGTAGAATATCTCAGATAAACACAGAACATCCAAACGCTGCAGTGCTTTGTAATTTTCTCCATTAATAAAACTATCATAGTGACAAGCGAAAAAATATTTTTACATAATTGTCAAGCGTTGACCAGTCTGCAGAGATAAAAAGGTTGGGAACCACTGTACTAAAGGACAGAAAATATTACTTTACACACTGTATTGTAAATAAATCATATTAACATTTTTGTATTAGCTAATGTTACTGAAATTAATATAAAACTGAATAAATATTTATTTACACACATTAACATAAGTAAATAAACATTCAGTGAAAAATTGACAGATTTCTGCATGAGCAGATGCCGTGTGGGCCTACCTAATGCAGCTTGTTCTATATTAGTCACTTGTGAGGTTTCATTTCAGTTAGGATGCAGCCTTAGATGACAGTGGTAGATCGGTAGCAATTTAGCAGGTTATGAAACAGAACAGCAAAAATTATGGACATGTAGACAGTTAACACTAAAATTTCATGCTTCTTTTGGTCTTATAGGCACTTGATGGTCATAAATCTGATGACTCCAGCTCTAGAAGAGACTCCTCCACTGAAATTTTTAGTGATTCCACCAAAGAGGGTTGGTTGCATTTCCGACAGCTCAACACAGAGAAGGGCAAGGTGGGAACAACATGATCTCTGTATCTTTCACTGCTCATTTCCTGTAGCACAAAATTAATACAAGATCAAATTATTTTTTATCAGTGATAGATTTACTGTGATTGTTTTAGAACATGACTGCTAATTACTCGTGATCCTGTTTTCTGTAGCGAGTTGGAGGCGGTATGCGGCCATGGAAACAGATGTACGCAGTTCTGCGGGGACATTCCCTCTACCTCTATAAGGACAAAAAGGAGGGGCTTGCTCACGTCAACTCTCAGCTAGAGGATGACCCTCAGTCCATCAGTATTAAGGCCTGCTTGATTGACATCTCTTACAGTGACACGAAGCGCAAAAATGTCTTGCGGCTAACGACTTCAGACTGCGAGTATCTGTTTCAGGCAGAGGGCAGAGAAGACATGTTGTCCTGGATAAGAGTCATTCAAGAAAACAGCAACCTGGATGAGGAGGTATGTAGACAATTACAAATCACACTGCATCAGAGTGCAGTGCAAATTTTATCCTTGATGGAGGACCACAAAAAATGCGAGTGGTTAAGAAATAACTCAGAAAATGAACAGGCATCTTTCTTTTTAGAGGCTAATCACACCGAACACGCTTTTCAATTATGAAAACATGAGGTGCACCACACTGCCTTGAGTGTGTAGTAGAGCAGTGTGCTGTGGTTTTTATGTTGCTAGGCTAGGCTGTATCAACGTATTTGGTGCTGTAATGCATGACGTCAAAAAAAAGACGTTGACTTTTACAACTTTTAATTGTCAAAAGTACAAAACAAAGTGGTAGTATAAATCCTACTTTTAGGCATAGTGTTGCAGATTTTAGATTACTTGAAGCATCAGACTCTTAATGGCTCATCTGATTTATAGTTAAAATGCCAAACATAAAGGTTCTTCTTCTACTTTGCTTCTATACAAAGTTGTTGAACATGTTATTTATATCAGTGGTCCTCAACCAATGGGCCGCAGACCAGTACCGGTCCGTGGATCAATTGGTACCGGGCCACACAAGAAATCATTAATTATTTCCGTTTTATTTATTATGTGGGTCTAAACGATCTTTTATTTTGAAAAATCTTTTATTTTAAAAAAAAATTGTGTATTCTCTCGCTTCACATCTCGGTCACTTGAGCGCCCATATTTAACCCACAAGCAGCAAAATGGAAACAGACGACTTTGGAAAGTCTCTTTGCTAAGGGGAAATTGCCCAAGGACCTGCAAACTGCTAAGGAATAGATCCGCAACCCATCTGTCAACAAATCAGGTGAATCCACCATGTCTGTGCAAGAAGTTCAACTGCTAGAGATCGCAAACAGTGTTCGCATAACATTGCTTGCGCACAAGCGCCATGATACGCTCGCTCCTTCCAGACGCACCAGTTGAATGAATGCCGCGAGGAGCGCACTGCGAGTAATGTGACAGGAACTGACCGTTCAGCTTGTATGGAATATACGCATTTCGGTAGACTAATTATCTTTGGCAAACACAGAACACCCAAACACTGCAGTGCTTTGTAATTTGTAATTAAACTTGTATCAGAGTGACACCTTGTCATCCACTGAGAAAACGATTGGTCACCTAGCAACCTATGAACCTCCGACCACCCAACCCACCACGCCCCCGGTCCGTGGCAAAATTGTCAAGCGTTGACCGGTCCGCGGTGATAAAAAGGTTGAGGACCACTAATAATTTATATGACTGCAAAGGAATTATACATCTATAAGAGCATATAGTAATAGTGTCTATTAATAGTAATAGACTATTACAGGCTACAAAAAATGCATATAAATATTATTTATTGCTCTAAAGCTGCCAGTAATCAGTCTTTACAGCGATTTCATTTGTTATTTTACTTGTGTTGAGCAAAACGCAATGCAATGCAGTGTTGATTGCAAAGTTAATTGATTAAACAAATACATACATTTTTTTTTGCATAATTTTTATTCCAAAGCTATTTTTGAAAAAATTTAAATAATGTTTGATTTGATCATTTAAACTTCATGTATAAAATATGATAACGTAGGCTTTATAGGGGTAATAGGTAAACACTGTTCTTATTCTGTATGTTTCTCTCAGTGATTTCTTTATGGAAATTTCAGAGACCACAAAAATTGTTGCAAATTTTGAGAAAAGTCATAAAATCAAGTCATTTTAGAAACCAGAACTATTTCCTGCCAAATCCTGGAGGCACTATTAAAAAAAACACAAACACCATGATTTTGAGAAAAACATGAGCAGAATCTGTCATGTGGCTAATTACTGTAACTGGAGGAACATGACAAATGGCAAAGCTGGATTGGCTGGTGGCCAGTTGTCCTTTACTAGAGGCTATCCTGCCGATATATGAGCTGTGACGTCAAAGGTAGCAGGCAGGGGAAAATCTATTTTATGCTTATAAAAGTGCTCTTAAAATCAGTTACCAATAAAGAACTCCCTGTAAGCAGTTAAATGTATTATGGAAGTATGTTAGTATTAAAATATAGCTTGAAATGTTTTTGTTTGTATGTTTGTTTCCCTAATACACAACTGTATGCACTTGATGTATTTGAAGCATCTATTTTAGAGGGAAATAGAGTCATGCTAAGCCCTCAGTCTTTAACTCGCAGCAGAATAGTGTCTGATAACAAAATTAAAAAAAGTCATGTGACTTTTTGTTGGTGCACATTGTTATCCTTTAGTTAAACAATTAATCAGTGTAATTTAATCCAAAGGAGAAAAAAAAAACTATGGAAGTCAGTGGTTACTGGTTTCCATCTTCAAAATGACTTTTTTGTGTTTAACAAAAGAAAGAAACTTATAAAGGTTTGAACAATTAAAAGGTTAATAAATGATAAAATATTTTTCATTTTGGGTGAACTATCCCTTTAAGTCTGTGGTCCATGTCTGCCCCCACAGAGCTGACTGTACAACTATCATAGTATTGCATAACTTTGTCAGTAGATTCTGGAGAAGAAGAAAAAAAACATGTGAAGACCAGCTTGCAGTTAAAACAACAGCGTTTCTTATGCTAAAATTAGTGTTGTTATGCAAATGTTTAGGTGCGTGAGGATTATGGGTAGGCTTTGTGTTGATATTCTCTATTTGTGTTTGGCAAAGGAACTGGTTTTATTTAATGCTTATTAACATACAATATATTTAATCTATTGTATGTTAATGTACTTGGAAGTTTGTGTTTTACCACAGTATTAATGATTCTTTGTCTTTTGTTTTCAGAATGCCGCAGTAACCAGCACTGATTTGATCAACAGAAAGCTTAAGGAATATATATCCATGAGGTAAATGCATGTTATATACTCTAGGGACCAGCATATCAGTTCTGTGCCAAATCCTACTGAGCTTGTTGCACTGTTTGATGATCAGATGTAGTAATTTCACAGTGAAAGTGTAAATGATTTATTATTTAAACAGTAAATACAGTTTACAGTAGTATTAGTAAAATGTGTACTTGGTGGTGGTGGTACATTTGTATATAATGGGAATTATTTTTCTAGAGGTGTGAACCTACACTGGTCTCACGGTTCGGTTATTATTATCATGCTATAGATTCGGTTCAATGCTATATCAAGGTGGATTGACGAAGCTTTCCATATACCATTATATATTTTACTTCACAGCACAAGAATTCTTGTATTAAAATGTATAATTTTTAAATACATTTTATATGTATTTGTGATACAATCTTGTCCTTTAATATAAGCAGTCAGATATATGTACTGTACCTTTAATTTGACCTGCCCAAAGAAAACACACTTTTTGAATGTGTCAAACAAAACTCAAGTACATCCACAGAACAACATGAGCATTTATAGCAAATAAACAAAAGTAAATATTATCCCACTCGCTTTTTGAGCGTTGTCGAGCGAGTTGTTAAACGCCTATGATTGGTCACGCGCTCAACAGAAAGGGCTGCAGTTGGCTCTAATGCGCTGGCGCTGTTCACTAATAAGTGACACTGAAAAAATGGATGAGGTGATCACTGCTGATGATAGATGCAGTGGAGAAAAGTATTAATATAACAGCCCAGAGGAGAGGAAACATCACGCCAGCAGGTCAAACGGGTCACAGTGAGAGAGAGAAAGAGAGAGAGAAAGAAATGGAGTTTATTTTCATTTTTTTTTAATAGCTGTAAAATAGGAGCTTCTGCTTTAACTTCACTGTCAGTGAATGACTGTCCAGCAAACACGTGGTGAATTGTGCAGAGTTTCTGTGTTTTAATTACTCTGGCTCGCCTCCCTCGCCATAGTATTCTACCGCCACATATTGTACTTTGTGATAAATGACGTCAGTACATAATAACCGGTTAGGATCTATTACTAAACTGGTACTGAATTGTCCACATCTGCATCGCGGTGCACAGAAAAAAACAATTAATTTTGACACCCCTATATTTAAAAAAAAAACTTGATAAAAGAACTTTACAATTTAAAGTTTGCCTGTGCTGTGAATCAAAAAAAATGGCCTTACTAGCTTTTTTGGGACCAATTCTGTAATAGAATGACTCACTTTTGTTCTCTCTAAAAAGTCAAAACTATTATTCCTACTGTGAAATATTAATTATTTTTAAAATGCTTTTGCTGTTTAACCAAGAGAAGATTTTTAGCACATTTTTAAACCTATGTTTTGTAACATTTTATAATTTATAACAAATTTTTATAACTAAATAGTCTTTGTCATGATGGCAGTACATACAGTACATTTTAAGAATTGTTTTGCAAGAGACTAGTATTCAGCTTAAAGTGCTGTTTAAAGACTTAAACAGGATAATCAGGCAAGTCATTGGACAATGGGTTTTTTTAAAAATGGTTTTGAAAAATTAGTTTGTTCTGTCTCCAAGCGAAAAAAAAAAAAAAAAAAAAAAAAAACTTCTGAAGCCAATAATTTTACCTTGGCTACTATAAAAAACAGCATTTATTTCAGCCAAACAAAAACATAATTCTTTCTCAAAAAAAAAAAAAAAAAAAAAAAAAAAATTATATTATTTATATATATATATATATATATATATATATATATATATATATATATATATATATATATATATATATATATATATATATAGGGAAATACTGTTAAAATTTCTATGCTCTGTCGAAGATGACCAGTGTTGGTGGTAACTCATTACAAGTAGCGCAAGTTACGTAATAATATTACTTTTCTAAATAACGAGTCAAGTAATGCATTAATTTTAAAAGGTAAGTAATAATATTTGAGTTACTTTTTAAAAAATGTAATACAAGTTTCTTTTTAGTTTTGTTAATTCGCTTTTAAAAAATAAATTGCCGAATTAAAATGATTGTCGTCACATTAAATCCCACATACAATGAGAGAATGCAGGAACAGACATATGAAAATGGCAGGGCCTTACAATTTTGCGATGGAAATATTCTCATTATTTTAAACACATGGAAGAAAAGGAATAGAGGATTATCTGAATGTAAAGTGATTTTACTTCACTAAAAATACAAAAAGGACAAAAGTAGCAAAAGCATTGCTTTAAACTTTTAGTAATCTGTATATATATGACATGTATAGCTTTGAAGTCAGGAAGTTGTCCGAAAATAACATCCTACATCAATTTTGAAAGTGTTTTTATTAAATGTAAATGAAGGTTATACAGTGTGTGTTGTTAACTGCAGAGCTTCTTTATTTAAAAAAAGATCAAGCTTCAGCTCCGACAGTAACAATTAAAGCATTACTTACCATAAAAAAGTAACTAATTAACGCAACTAGTTACTTTTCTGGGAAGTAACTCAGTATTGTAATGCATTACTTTCAGAAGTAACTTTCCCCAACACTGAACATGACTTGGTAAATATTTAAAAAAGGAATGCATTTTTACAGGAGGGCTAATAATTTAGCCTTCAACAGTATATGTTGTCATGTGTTAGCTTGCCTTCTGTTCAGTGTCCAGTAATAAGTGTGTTTTTGGTAACAGTGCACCCAGCAGTAAGACAGAACCGTCACCCAAGACCTCACGGCAGTCTCTCAGCATTAGACAAACTCTGCTTGGTGGCAGCAGTAAGAGTCAGAGCCCCTACTCACCCAGAAACGAACAAGACAGGAGTAAAGGTAAAACACAGCATTAGGAAATAAGACTAAAATCCATCAATGTCAGTGAAATATTTTTCTGATGTCAGCGTTGTGTTTCAGATGACTCTAGTCCTCCGAGAGATAAAGCTGCGTGGAGGAGAGGAATTCCAGGCTTAAAGAAAAAGCCTCAAGATAAGAGGCCTGCTGTTGGCGTCACATTTGGAGTACGACTGGATAACTGCCCTCCTGCACAAACCAATAAAGTAAGTGATTTAAACATGTCATTAGCTATGCTTCCATCCAAAATGCGAATTAACTTGTGCAGAACTGGAATATTGCATAAAAGACGTGCGATTAAAGCAGCGTTTCCATCCAACGAGTCAAAGAGAACCAAATTGTTACTTCCTGATTAACTGGTGCCAAATATCAGCAGTAAAAATGAAATTTGCTGTGGTAGAAGAAGCTGCATCAATCTTTTCCTTATTTAATAAATGACTTGCGTCTCAGAAGTCGATGCTGACACGCAGTGAATGAGTGGTGAACAGGTGCTCTTGACAGTTCTGGAGGTAATTAATAATATAATAACTTGAAAATTAATGACCAAAACAACATTTCAAATGCTTTACGATGTGCTCAGCCTGCTGGTTTGTCCATTTACACACATTTCTATCATCCCATGATCTCTTATAACAAAGTCACATTACCTTTTTCAATGCGCATACTGGAATTTGTTCAGTAAAAGTGTTTCCATCATAGTTTATGCGCATCTTTTCTAATCGAATAAAAAGTTTATCCTACTCAGTTATGCGTATATGTTTTTTGACATTAAATTAACATTTTCAAAATGTATGCGCATCTTGGCGTTTCCATCAAACTATTTTTATTTTTTTTTATCCGCATATCCAAAATCTGCATAAAAGAATCATTGCATTGTGACATTGTTGGGTTAGTTTAATTACAAGTTATGTTAAATAATAAATCTATATGATTTTAATATAACATTAATATGACGTAGGGCTGTTCAATTAATCGAAATTTAATTTTGATTTCGATTTTGGCCTCCAACGATCATGAAAAGAACATTAATCAAGTTAAAATGATTATTGCGTGTTATCCCACCCCCTTTTAGCAGTCCGCATTCATTTTTCTGAAAAGCCCAGTTTTACATGAAATCATGTAAGATAACTTTTGAAGCATGAGATGTTCTTGATTTATTGAAATGCATTCCATTCATTTATGTTTTCAAATGCTTCAAAAAGAGAACTTGTGCAGTTCTGTGCATGTGTTCAGCCTTGGAGACGAGCAGAAATCACGTGTGGTGTCATTAGGCATGGACCGGTATAAGATTCTGATGGTATGATAACCTTGGATAAAAATATTCACGGTATTGTGATCACTTATCTAAAATATATTCTTTTTAAATGTCTGGGTAAAAAACTAAAAGGTTTTCCCCTTTTAACACAATATATTTTATTTTGAGAAACATTTAAAATATTTTGGAACAGTAACCGTCAGGCTGAATAATGAAAATGAATCAGTAAATTCTGCTATCTTCATTTGTTTCAAAAACACAGATTTCTTTAAGATTTAAAATGGCATCTTTTGATAGATTTTCTGAGATACTGTTTTCCTAAAAAAAGAAAATAAAAAATCTTACACGTACCTTAGGAACGGTATAGCAGAAAATTTTGACTGTTTTAAAACCTTGACTTCTCCAAACCGCGCTATACCTTGAAAACGGTTATTGTCCCATGCCTATGTATCATATGTTAGCGGTTAGCACCTAAATGGTCAAATACATGCACAAATATTTCAAAACATGGGGCTTAGTGATTTCTTGCATATGAATATGTGCAAAGCCCATTTAAAGCAAGTTTTTTTTCACTCGGCGGCCATCTTTGAAACGCCTCTCGGGCAGTATGCTTGGGCATTCTGTTGGAATGTGGAAACATCAAATTCTCCAAAATTGCTTTCCGAACTTATGATTCAATTTTATATTAGGAATCACCAATACAATTAAACAACAACTATCTCTAGTTTCATTTCTAAAAGTTTGAATCACACAAATTCTGCAGAAACTCACCTCTGGTCTAAACCCCTCCCCTGGAGAATCGTCAGTCTATAGCGATTGATGATTAGCTCTTGTACTAGTAGGCGGGACTTCATTCGCCCTAATGACCGTTACACTTTTGCCCATTCCAAACCGTATGAGTAACATAACTTGTGCATTCTAGTCTCTTGTGTTTGTTATGTGATGATGAAATGAACAAAAAGTTGAGAATGAAAAGGCAAATTGCAAATGTGTGGCTCTTAAAGTGACCGTGGACCATTTTCCTTCCGCTAACTGTGTTTATCATTATTAATCAAACAGCAAAAGCCAAGCACAAAATCACTCACTGCTCTTGATTGAAGGACTTTTGTTGCTTTAATGATACTCAAATCAAGTTTGATTCAAGTTTGAAGATATTTAAATTGCAGACTTTGATGACTTTTTGTTGGTTTGTTTTTACGTTCCATTCTGCTGTTGACAATTGGGTAATTTCATGATGTTTGAAATGCATAGGTGTAATAGGGTTAGAAACATATATGTATGTATGTGCTTTTTATATTCCTACTCCTTCAATGTCTGTTTTTTAAAGTTACTTTTATTCAATTAGCATGTTTGGTTTTTTGACTGGAAATAAGACAGGTGTCTTCCAAAATAAATGACGATGTACAAGAGGCATCATTGTGGATAAAAATATTTCTCAGCTTTGAACAAAAAGTGGCATGTCCAAAATTATTCAACCCTCTTACAAACTGTCACAGTCTATGGGGAAATCCAAAGTTCTATACCATTCCAAATAGTCCAAGATGTTCTAAAGCATCCTAATTATTGATTGGGAACAGCTGTTTTAATCAGCTCAACACGTGAAATATTGGCTGTGTCTGAAATCGCCCACTACTCAGTAGGTGCTGCATTACTACTCGGCCATTAGAAAAGTATGTTATATACAGTATGAATGTGAGAAGTATGAATGGAATTCAGACATACTACATCTGCCATTTTGTCATGGTCACTTGACCTACCTGTATCAGTTGCGTCGCTTCAGTCCCATTCCTGAATTCTCATCTCGGGGCATCATGGGATAGTGCAGCATCCATGGGATACGCACTTCAGATTCTCACTGGAACAAGTCATTCGGGTACTTCTCGCATACTGATTTTTGAATTACTTCTCGCATACTGATTTTAGCATGCTGTTTCGGGCACAGCCATTGAATCTCTCTGCTGTTGGTTTGTGGACAGTCATGGCTAAGACAAAAGACAAATATTTATACCTTTTGATCATATTGCCCACTGATTAGCAGTTAAGTGATCTTTATTACAATTTTGACCGAAATAATCAGGATAATGATTTTTCCCAGAATTAAGCAGCCCTGATGTACAGAAGTTTTTGTGGATTGAATGGACTTAATTGTCATAAATGTCATTAATGTCTTCATGTGTAAAAATAAGTGATGCATTTTTTTGATTTCTTAATACAGAATAGAATTCCCTGCTTTTTTAATTAATTTATTCATTCATTTATTTATTATTTAAAGGTGACATTACCTTCTTTTGACAGTTTTTTTAGAAATGCGCTAATTGCCATCTGTATTGTAGTTTGTGCCTTTGATCGTGGAGGTGTGTTGTAAGCTGGTGGAGGACAGAGGGCTGGAGTACACAGGCATTTACAGAGTGCCTGGAAACAATGCTGCCATCTCGAGCATGCAGGAGGAATTGGACACTAAAGGCATGACAGACATCGATATCCAAGATGACGTGAGGAAACACCTTGCCTTGTGAGATATGAGCTGTTGTACCATAAAGGCAGTCCTGATCTTTATGCGTTCATTTCTTTCAGCAGAAGTGGCGCGACCTCAATGTGATCAGCAGTTTGCTCAAGTCCTTTTTCAGGAAACTTCCCGAACCTCTGTTTACTAATGGTGAGAATTATGTGTAGAATAGGCATCTTGGTTTTCTTCAAAACATGGATAACTGTGTAGTCTCTTTTACAGAGTACATTTTTTATGAAAGCAATATGTTCTCCTCTGGTAGAGAAATTACTCCTCCTAGAGGACAATTTTAGTCATGGTCATGAACAACTAGTACATGTATTGTAATTTTAAATCATGACTTAAGATTGTAAGGATTTGTACCTTAAACACTTTATGAAATAATACAGTATAATTGTGTTTAGATTTGTGTCAGCAGGAAGATTTCATTGCTATACTAATGTTTTGAGTTTAACGATCTTGGTTATTAGATGTTAGGAGTGTTCTAATCATGCTTATTTTGTTGTGGTCATAGAAAAATATTCCAACTTTATTGATGCCAATCGAATGGAGGACCCTGTTGAGCGGTTAAAAGCACTAAAGAAACTGGTATGATTTATCTAAATGGTTACTAAATACTGAAATTTGCTAGATTGAGGAGGAAATTTTTTCAATGAGCAATAGAATTCTCAACAGGTTTAAATTATATTTACTGTGTTTCTCCCTTCTAGATTCGTGAGTTACCAGACCATCATTATGAAACGCTCAAGTTTCTCTCTGGACATCTTAAAACAGTTTCTGAAAACTGCGAGAAAAACAAGGTATGAGCTTTTGATTTGTTCATTTATCCTAAATGTATTCTACAAAAGATCACATGGTTTGAATTCTTGAAAGTAAATCATCACTTTTTTATGAAGGTTAAACATTAAATTATACAACTCATAAAGTGTGTTATCATTAAAGGGATTGCTCACACGAAAAAATGAAAATTCTATCATCTACCCACACTTGTCTTGTTTCAAACCTTGATTCTTCCATTGAACACAAGGTGTTTTGAAGAATGTTGGAACCCTATAACCATTGGCATTCATAGTAGGAAAAATAAACACCATGAAAGTCAATGTTTACAGATTTTCAACATTCCTTAATATATTTAAATCTGGTTTGAAACAAGTTAAGTTCCTCCTTTGGTGAACGATCCCTTTTGGAGTTCTGCTTAATTTCACCTGTCACAGCTTGTCTGAATTACCTGAGCGCACAGATGCAATGCTAGTAATTACAGGAACATTTCAGAAGCTTTTCTTATGTTTAATTAGATGGAGCCACGTAACTTGGCCATTGTATTTGGCCCAACCCTTGTCAGAACATCTGAGGACAACATGACACACATGGTTACCCACATGCCTGATCAGTACAAGATCGTTGAGACTCTCATTCAGCAAGTAAGAACGTTTTTGTTTAATCTGTGTGTAAACCTATGCCAGGCTTCTGCTGAAATTTGTCTGGTTTTATTTTCCACAGTATGATTGGTTCTTCACAGATGATGGAGATGAAGAGCCAACGGTGAGTCTGGGTCTTCTTGCCATTCTCTGAATTTCACAGCACTTAAAGGAAAAGTTCACCCAAAAGTTGACTCATTATTTACTCTCCTTTAAGTAGTTCCAAACCTTTTTGAGTTTCTTTATTTTGTTGAACATGAAGATATTTTGAAGAAAGCTGGAAACCTGTAACCATTGACTTCTAGTATTTGTATTGGTTTGGAAGTCAATGGTTACAGGTTTCCAGCTTTCTTCAAAATATCTTCATTAGTGTTCAACACAAACTGAAACAGGTTTGGAATAAGTTTTGGATGAGTAAATGATCACAGAGTTTTAATTTTTGGGTGAACTATTGCTTCAACAAGCATCACCATGCTATCACTCTTCAAAATAATAGTGGATAACTCAATATAAACACTTTCAAATAGTGATCATCTACACATTTCCTTTAGTTTTCACTTAATGTTATTTTGTGTTACTTAAATTCCTCTCGCTGCATTTAATGGTGTTTATTGACATATACTGTATGGCCACATCGACACTCTCAGACAGATTATAATGTCTGCGATCCCAAGCAGATTTCAGACCTGATGCATAATTTCATTTTCACAGAAGAAAAGCTGCATTACAGGTACTTCTTTATACTAGGGTGTAAGGCAACTTACTTTATTAAGGCTTCATGCAGCTTTGCATTTTATACAGAATTGATGAGAACTGCTTTAACTCTGTGCTTTAATAGTGTACAGTGCACAGGTCATACACTGCTCACCGTGCTCCATGTTTAAATGGCTGTGAATGCTGATCTTTTGAGTGAAATCCACTGCTACTAAATGCAAAATGGCTTTGTCTTTTAAAACTGAGTATAAAATAAACTCGGAATTAATAAACTAACCAATTCCACTGTATATTTTACGCTTCACTTCAGTGCAGTAACTGACCAGAAACGTGCAAGAAATTGACTTTAAAGGGCACCTATGATGAAAATCATCTTTTGCGAGCTGTTTGGACAGAACTGTGTGTAGGTATAGTGTGTCCACAGTGATATTGAGGTGATATAAAGACAAGTCACTTTTTTTTTTTTTTTTTTCCTGACGTTAAAATAGGATGCAAATCCCTTCCATTTTGAGGCAGACCACAACGTGCTGTAGGAGTGCGGTTTCTCCACCAACCAGCCGCATATTTACATGTCTCCGTAATAACGCGTATATTGTATCAACAAGACAGGATGTGCACAAAGCAACCGGGATTAAAAGATCTGTTCAGCTGATCACCAATCATCTTCACATGTGATCTAGAATGAGTTTTACAAGTTTAAAACGTTTTTAAAACAGTGCAGGTTTGTAATGAATTACAGCGATTTTACTGTCCTTTATCAGACAACAAACGTTACGTGAGATCTGCTTCTTTCATGTCTGTCACTGTGCTGTTTATCTGACAGAGCCGGAGTTTGAGGCACACTCTGACAGGCATGTGGAAATGGTGGGCGGGGAGAACTAGCATTAAAGGCACAGGCAACAAAAACAGCTACATTGTGTTTAGAGCAGAAAATCCCAATATTCTAAAAGGTATAATAAATAATCTGATGGATGTTGAGCTAAAAGTTTACAGACACATTCTAGAGACACAAAAGACTTTACTTAAATCTTGAAAATCGGGTAAAATAGGTGCCCTTTAAATTGTGATTTACTGGATAAACATGATTGTATTCATTCAGTCACTTTAGGACAATGCAAACCCACCAAAGCTTTTGCATGGT
Organism: Danio kyathit; assembly: GCA_903798195.1. Taxonomy (NCBI): domain Eukaryota; kingdom Metazoa; phylum Chordata; class Actinopteri; order Cypriniformes; family Danionidae; genus Danio; species Danio kyathit. The sequence goes on from LR812520.1 coordinate 19,022,117, forward strand.
GGTTGACGCTGCCACTTCTCACAAAACATAAATGTTGCCTTGAAAACAGTGCTTCAATTTGGTTCCAAAAGAAAACATTGATTGTTTAGAAAAGCCCAAACATGCACATGCTTCAAATGGCATTGAATGTTTTGTTCCCCATTTTGAGTGCATATAAATTTCACCTGCTTCAATTGTTTGTATTTGTCAGACCACTGTGGAGCAAGAGAGCACAGTTCAGTCTCAGCCTGTACCCAACATTGACCATCTCCTAACTAACATAGGCCGTACTGCTCCATCGCCGGGAGACGTCTCAGGTAACTTTGCCCTTTTTTCTCCTGGATGTTATTTCAATTAAATGTTGTTTAAAAGTTCAGTGTGTTCAAATGTTATTGTTTGTATACGTTTAATTCTCGTAGTATATTTCAGATGATTGTTAGGCATTCATGCTTGCATTAAGATCTGTCAATGCTTAGAGCAAACGAAAAGCAAGCTTGTCTTGGTGCATATGTAAAAATGAACTATTTTAGCAATTTTGCACAGGTCAAACAGATTTGATAAGCTAACTGAAAATTGGATAAAATAGTTCCTGTGTATGTGAAGCTTATGAATCAACCTTATTCATTTGATTATTATTATTATTATTATTTTTGTTTTACTTCAGTCATTGATTTTTTTGACTAGTTGTCTTTATTTCAATGCTATGATTTCTTCCGAACTCTCCTTTTGCTTTGGTTTGTATTGGTTTGAACCTCACTCATTGCCATCCCTCCCTAATGCTTTAGTCTCCGTTATGACTCCACTCCTCCTTTTCTTTCAGTTCTTTTCCCTCCTTACCTTTCTCTTGTGCTAACCCGGCATGTTCTTTCCCAAAAGAAATGGAAAAGTCAATGCTAAACCACCAAAGGTTTACACGTCTGACCCATCTTGTCTCTAGTGTTTTCTTCTCCCCTGTCCCTGTCCAGCACTGCTCACACATTACCCAATCTTGACACAGGCCAAGTGGGCGGCGTCTATCACTCGGTGATGTCACTGATGGACTCTGTAATGTCTGTGATGGACAGCTGGGACTGTAGGAAGAAGGAGGAGTGTTGTCCCCAATGTAGCTGCCTAGTCTGCAGAAATCCCAGATTCTTATAAATTGAAAGCAAATCCGGGACAAACCCAGCAGAAAACAAAAGAAACAAAAAAGAGTGTCAGAGAAGTTGATATTTGTCATCGTCGTGTTGCACGTTTCATATCTTATAAGACTATTATTAACAGAGAGGATACAGAGCTGTGATGGTGTAATGTGTCTGAAAAGCCTCTTTGCTGTCTCTCGTTGTCTCTGAAGCTGACCGCAAGGAGTTCTAGCATGGTATGGTCTTCAGGATTTCATGTGGCATACACCGTAACTGTCATTGATGATGTCTAAAGGGGTGTGGTGAGGGGCTGAGACGGCTTAAATGATTACGCACCATTCGAAAGCAGTAGTGTTTCTCCATGGAGAGTGAGCAAAGGGGCTTTTGAGTGGTCGAGTAGCCCACCTTAAGGACTCGCTTCCTCTTCGTAGCTGCTTTACCACCTTATAGCTTTGGCCCCTTTAGCCCCTTTCTGCCCTCCTGTCATATCTGACCCTTGTTGTCCCTTGTCATAGTCTCTCAGTGCTTTAATTCATTCTGCATCTCCATGTTTTGCACAGTCGAGTGGAAAACGTTCAACAAAAATGATTGCCAAGTGGCTGATTTCACCTGCTGCGTGATAGTGTGCACTAGCATTGATTGGAATTGAGCCATTTAACTTACCATGAAACTTATTGGATTACTTGACAACAACCAATGGGAGTGCAGACTTTGGAGGTTGCATAATCCACTTCAGTTGGTATGCCTGTCAATACAGTACAGTTATGTGGTGACCTCCACTAAATTTTAGAAGTTTTAAAAAAAAAAAAAAAAAAACCCTAAGGGTGCTTTCACACTAGCACTTTTGGTCCACACCCAGGTTCATTTGACGTCAGAGTATGGTACGTTTACCTAGTTTGAACGCTGTCTTCTAAACTCGGGTGCGCACCCACAAACTGTACCAGAGTCTGCTTGAAAGAGGTGGTCTGTGGTACCACTCAGGTGAACTCTGGTATGGTTCACTTCTGATATGAATGCAGTCATATCAAAAAAACGGAACTGAACCGCCAACTGTACAACAAACTTTAGTTTTCATAAAGTTCATTTGTGTGTGTATTTCTGTGTTTCACCTACCCTGGTGACAAGCGGAACTGACACAGTGCAAACAGTGATAATATCTGCTTGTCTCCATCAAAAATGACTTCTGTAGACATCGCATGATGTTCTGAATGTTTTTAATACTTTTTTTGCGGCAGGTAGGTGCCAGTGGCTCTCTGTATTTTGGGTTTGGTAACAAAAGCAAAAGATTCAGTTTAAGCAGAATGACCATGATATGAGTGTACTGTATGTCTTCATTTTGCCGCTTTGCTTGCGTGGCTGTCACCTAGCAAGAGCTGTACACAAAACAGCAGCTTGATGACGCAAGCATACCGGGGTTCAGAAGGAAAAAAGATGGTGTGAACACACACCAGCCAAGAAGGTGGCAAGGGGGGACATTCGAACTTGGGTTCGGTCCAGGCAATTGAACCATGTGTGAAAGCACCCTAAGATTCTTTCAAAATCTAAAAAATTTTAGTATGACATCGATAATGTGCACTTATGGCAGCAAAATTACATAGTTATGCGTTTCACTAAGCCAATAATTAAAAACAAAATCATTACAATTAACATATATTTTCAAGGTTCGTCAAATATGATACTTGTATTCGTGAATCTCATAATGTAATTTAAACAACTTAGAAATTAGCATACTTTCACTGTGTCTACACCAGACGCAAGCAGAGCGAAGTGGATAAAGACAATAGAACCAACTATAGTCAGTGATTCAAATTACCAACCTTAAACTGATGCGGTGTTGCATTTGTAAGGTATCCCAAGCACTCACTGTCAAGGACAAATGGATTAAGAATGATTGAATCTTTGCAACATGGACGACAAATGTCGCGTCTGGTGTAGACACTGTTCAATTTTTATCTTTGTGCAGTAGCACAAGCAGCCTTGATTTTTCGACCTGGTCTCACCTCTTAATACATAGCTGTTAGGATGTCCATCCCTGCTTTGGTGATGTCTGAGTTGGGAAAGAATGCCTGTAGACATGTTCTGCTGGCTCTTTGTGTGTTTGTCAGTGATTGGCGGTCTCACTGTGGACAGGCTGTCTGTCTGTGTGAATGTGTGCATGAGCTACCTACTGTCTTGGTCTACACTGCCGGGTTCTTGTCATCACTCATTCCTCTTTCCTCCATTTCTCTCTGTGTAAAGTGTGTCACCTTCATCTCTTGGATCTCTACATGACTCCACTGTTTGTGCTGTTTTCCGCTGATGTTGTGGTGAAGGATATTTATATTTCAGTCTCTAGATCTTTGTCTCTGATGTATTACACATAAAATGCCTGCTTACCCTTTTCTCTTCCTGTTCCACTAGATTCAACCACCAGTGACTCTGCCAAATCCAAGGTAAGAACGTTATTGTGAGAATAAATCTGTTTTAGATTCCAGTTCTGTTTGATGTTGGAATGATTACATTTAGGTGTAAACTTGTCTTTTTGCTTGGCTCTATTGTTATTGATGTCGTCTTATGATAATTTATAAAATACCTTTTGCAATGAAATAGTTGATTTGGCAATAACCTCAAATCTCTCTCTGTAGCAGGGTTCCTGTGGAACTGGTAAGGACCAATATAGTAGAGATCTGCTGCGTACTTCCATCTTTGCTAGCCGCAAACGCAAAAAGCCTAAGGACAAGCCTCAGCCAAGTAGCTCTGATGATGACCTGGATGCTAGTTTTTCCAAGAAAGATCTTCCGGTGCAAAATGATCCAAATTGGCCTGTTGATGACCAAACCGAAGATGCTGAGAGTGAAGTAGGACTCAGTAGGACTGAGGATGATGACCAGAGCCCAGGAGATATCCTTGACCTTACCTCTGAAAACAAGCAGCTCATCTCGGAACATTTGCCCCAGCAAACATGTCCCTCACCTAAGATCAATACATCACCCAAACCTAGTTATCGCATGACTCGCCAAAGTTCCCTGTCCGACCATCCCTCCAACTACGATGATGGATGTGTTTCAGATCTGGGCACGCTTAACAGCACCAGTTCCCAAGCTTCCGTACCCAGAATAAGACACGGTAGGACACCAGGCCACTGGATGGAAAGTGCAGGAATGGGCCTAGGGGCAGAAGTTTGCTCAATCACATCAGATTACTCCACCACCTCCTCCATGACCTTCCACACAGGAGTGGAGTCCATTGCTCTTAGTCCAGAGGAACAGTCTGTTGCTGAAAGCCGGGGGGACGATGCTGACGATGAAAGAAGTGAACTCATTAGTGAGGGACGACCCATGGAGACAGACAGCGAAAGCGACTTGTCTGTCTTTGCCGTTGGCCGAGATGGCGTGCCAGCTGAAGATAGCAGCCAACTGGGGGGCAGTGTCACACCATTGCAAGATGTACCCAGTCTTATCCCCTCCCATCGAATCATCGCATGCGATACCCTGGCACGCAAGAGGGGGAGTCGTCAAAAGACAGACAGCGAGTCTTCAGCAGATGGAAGTCGCAGCGACAAGGAGTCCAGTCGAATCTCACGAGTGCTGGAGGCAGTCAAAGGCCGGTCCACCGGCAGTCTGAGCTCTTCTTCTCGTAGTGAGTCTGAGCGAGCTGAACCCATGTGGCGAATTAAAATCACCGACCGGTTGAAGTGTCGACTGCGAACATCGGCTGATGACATGTTTGGAGTGGGTTCCCAGCGCACCAGGTCCCCCGAGACACGAAGTAAACGGAAAAGCAATATCCGCAGAAGGCACACCATGGGTGGTCAGCGGGACTTTGCAGAGTTGTCAGTAATTGGGGACTGGCAAAGAGTAGAGGGCAATGAGCTCTCAGCTATGGATCGTTTAAAGCCAAAGTGCAGTTCACAGGACTTCTCTATCAGAGACTGGATAGCTCGAGAACGACACCGTACCAGCAACCCTGAAGTTAGCCTGGATGTGCTGGATCTGCACCCTTCTCGATCACGGGACCTGTTATCCGCGGGGCCTTCGCACTCCTATTTGGGTCAGCACCTTAATGGAGATGTAGCGGTCGCTCAGAGCAAAAGCTTAAGTCTAGGCGCTGATGCTCACCCTCACAAACTCTCTGGTGCTCAAGTGGTCCGTTCTCGTTTCTACCAGTACCTGTGAAAGTGTGTGTAAGAGTATACTCGTGTATATGAGTACACTTTTTATGAGTGTTGACATGTTTTATGGTACTTGAGTGCTTGTAAGCCATGTTGGCATCAGCGGTAGAATGTGATTAGAGTATCGTGATTGAAAGCATGCGTGTATGAGATCAGGAGAAAGTTGCTGTTGAGCGTTCTCTGATGGACTGATAGAAATGTTTTTAAAACATCCTGTGATATTTCCTTCTGTGAATGAAATTATGTACTGACCCAATGTTGTACAGTGAGCAGAGGCCTTCTGAAGCACAGTATTGCTGGAAAACTGGATGAGTTTGAATTCCAGTAATCATAGATTTTAGATTCGAGTATGTAGTCGGGATAGATGAAGCAGTCCAAATGGCTTGGAAGATAAATGCAAGTAACCAAGAAATAGGCGAAGAGTTTAGGTCAGTACTCTGAAGTCGTATGATGTTGAGAAGACTTGATGAAAGTTTCGTTTTGTTGGAGATGTAAAGAAGCCCCCGATGTCGATCAATCCTCTAGTAACCAAAACAAGAATGTATCTGCTTGTTGTAATACTAAACAAACTGCCATGAAGTGTGTATATATTCCCCCTTCAGTGCTTTTTTTTCTGTTTATTCTGCCTGTGTTTGGACTGCTTTGCGTGCTGTGTTATGGAACAGTGTCTGTTTCGTTTTCCTTTTCTAAGTGCAGTGCATGGCAGACACTCGGCACATTAAACCTTTTTTTTATTAATTACAAAAGGCAAAAAGGAATTCAAACAACTCCCCTCTCATGCGGTTTGTAGTGTACACGTTGTTGTTTGTTGTACTACAACTACTGAGACATAATTACGGTCTCTGGCATAAAGCTGGGAAAAAAAGAATGAATTGTTAAAGAACAAATCAGGTGTCTTTGGATCATGAAAGTGCCTCATATTGAATATTGGTCTTGGGTCATTGAAGGTGCCACATCATCTCAGATACATTAAGGTGTAAAAAAAAAAAAAAAAAGATTATTATTTTTAAACTCATAGAGAAAATGAGAAACTTCCATTCCTACAGCATTCCGCCTGGGTCTTAACGCTATTCTAATGCATCGTTTTAAGTTGTGCATTTGGTATTTTAACCAAACTTGAATTTTAAATATTCCTGTAAAGTAAGTAACTTAAATGTACATATCTATTACTCGTTTTAGCTGCTCCTCTTCCCCTGGTCATCTCCATCGCATCAGTTTCTTTTTTGTAAGTATTGTACGATAAAGAGGTGAGGTTTAAGGGACCTGGGGGAGCAAACCCGTGAGTGAACAGGCTAATCATCTGGGGGTCTTCAGTCTCGCGTGTGTGAACAATGCTTCCCTAACTGTTTGTATCATGCTGGGTCTGCTCTTGTGGTGGACGCACATTGTAAAACACTGGAAAATAAACCCTTTTTGTCTCATAAGTTGTTGAACTGTTGTTGTCCTTTATCATTAGGCCACAAGAGGGCAGACTGTGATCATCACAAGAAACCTGCAACAGCTTTCAAAATGCTTTATGTACAAGGTACACACAAGTAAGGACCAAAACAGTTGTAATTTACACATCAGTGCATCTGCTTACAAGACAGGATTTCACTTACGACAATAAATTCAGTGGAATCACATAGGAACATTCAAGCTGTCAAAAGTACACGTAAATAGATACATTAAAACAAAGGAAACCATCTTGCCTCCATGCCAAATTATATAACAAGAAAATATATTCTATGCAAAAGCTCTTTTGAACACATTCTTAACCACGTATGAAACAAATAAACTCAACCTGCCCCAAGACACTAGTCCTATGAGTTCTGTATTCACAGTTAATCTACTGTATTACTTTACAACTTAACTAATACACAGGACTGTGAAGAAAATGTTCTTGGCAGGATTGTGGCATGGTTAACATTACATGAAACTTTAGAACTTTTTTTTTTATTATTATTCTAATCCATAAATTATTTGTCCTACCTCATGGACTGCCCGTCTTAAGCAGGTTTACTCCATTAAGGCACAGTGACTAAATGAATATCCAAAGACGTTTGCAGCTGCGCTCAAGTCAGAAATCAAAATTAAGACTGGTTTTAGCTGATTGATCTCATGCAGGCGTTGCTATGAATCATTACAACAGCTGTTTGCTGTAGAACGTCTGATGGCCTCAAGCAGGAGTTTTAGATGAATGCTTTACACGTTTGTTCAGCTACAATGATATTTTTTTCACATAAATTGCCACATTCAGCTGACAAAATGGATTTATGAACATTTTTTGTGAATGAATTCAATACGAATAGGCCTGATGACTGACATTAATGCGTTCACAATAACATTTACACCCAAATAAAGCCCCTAAAATGTAATAATTGGATCGAAACTCACTGGAAAAGTTGAGAAAATGTAGTTCAGTAATCTGCAGCTAATAGTAATTCTGGCCAATCATTCTGACGTATATTGTGCTATCACCTCTTAAAGCTTTCTTTCCACAGTGCATTAATTACAGAACACAAGCTCAGTGCTTTGACCAAATCACAGCAGGTTCTCTCACACTGTACGCAATGGTTCATCATGTCTTTCTCCAAATCCAAACTCTTTCCTGAAGCCAATGAGCCAATCGGAGATAGGGGTGTGGTCCATGCGGAGGCTCGGGAGAAGTCCTCAGAATGAATATGAGAATGGATGAGTGTATAATGGAGGAAAGGAGTTTGCATATCGGGCTGTAAGCAGACATGTGCTGTGTCGATAGGAATTTAACCATCATCCTCGTTGTCGTTGTCCTGTTTCTCCTCACTTAGTATTTCTGGAGGTCTGAAACACTCTACGAAGAAGTTGACCAGTGATTGACTGAGATGCTGCTGCGAGTCTTTCGAATGAAGGAAATGGCCTTCATCTGGGTAGATCTGACAAGACAAGGAAAAAATAAATGTTACTTTAAGCATAATACTTTTAACATAATAGTTTTAATAACTTATTTCTAATAACTGATTTATTTTATCTTTGCCATGATGAGAGTAAATAGTATTTGACTAGATATTTTTCAAGACACTTCTATACAGCTTAAAGTGACATTTAAAGGCTTAACTAGGTTAATTAGGTTTACTAGGCCGGTTAGGGTAATTCGGCAAGTTCTTATATAACGATGGTTTGTTCTGTAGACTATCAGAAAAAAAATTAGCTTAAAGGGGCTAGTAGTTTTGACCTTAAAATTTTAATAAAAACAAATTTTATTCTAGACAAAAATAAAACAAATTAAGGCTTTTACCAAAAGAAAAAAATATTGTATATATTATATATATATATATATATATATATATATATATATATATATATATATATATATATATATATATATATATATATATATATATATATATGAGCAAATCCATGCAAATGTCAACCTTGCCATGAAAAAAATTGTTTTTTCGGCAACATATCGAAACCTTTTCTGGGTTTTTTTTGTAAGCAAGTATTTTACAGTACTTTAAAAATACTCTAAAATGTCTCTGTCAATGTTTTCAAACAATTATATTTGATTTAACAAAATCACAAAAGTGCCAATTTCACATTCGTCACATCCATAACGGAGAGACGTCACATCCGTAACAGTGCTTAATGATATATATATATATATGAGCAATTCCAGCGTTATGGATGTGACATGTGCAGTAAAATCTTAAAACATAAATTCATGTAGAATGTTTTTTTTTTTGTTTTTGTTTTTTTTTTTTACGTAGAAAGTATATGTTGACATTATATTGAAACATCTGTTTATTTTTTACAAAACAACTAATCAAAGTTATGGGAGCAGAAAAATATCAATCTGTAAACATTTTTATATTTTAAATGAGGGAAATTAACATGTGTTATGGATGTGACGAAAAAAGTCTGTGAGTTTACAGTATACAACGTACTTTGTAGAAATTCTGTGAATTAAACTGCACAACCCAAAAGAAATTGTTAATCAAAAGGATAAGAGTTGGCTCACTATAGAACAAAAATGATTGATTTTATTTTATTTGCTATTTTTTGCATTTATTTTATTTTTTGCATTAAGCACTGTTACGGATGTGACGTCTCTCCGTTAAGGATGTGACGAATGTGAAATTGGCACTTTTGTGATTTTGGTAAATCAAAATATAATTGTTTGAAAACATTGACAGAGACATTTTAGAGTATTTTTAAAGTACTGTAAAATACTTGCTTACAAAAAAAAAACCCAGAAACGGTTTCGATATGTTGCCGTAAACGCAATTTTTTTCATGGCAAGGTTGACGTTTGCATGGATTTGCTCATATATATATATATATATATATATATATATATATATATATATATATATATATATATATATATATATATATATATATATATGTATATATATATATATATATATAGTTGAAACCAGAAGTTTACATACACTCTAAAAAACAATCATACTACACATTTACTATTTTAGGTCCGTTAGGATTACCTAAATGATTTATATTTGCTAAATGCCAGAATAATAAAAGAATTTTTTTTTGAGAATTTTTTTTATTACTTTCTAGACAGTCAAAAGTTTACATACATTTCCTTGGTATTTTTTTAGCTTTTAACATTTGCTAATGTTTTGGGTATCCTTCCACAAGCTTCTCACAATAGTTTGCAGGAATTTTGACCCATTCCTCCTGACAGAATTGGTGTGACTGAGTCAGATTTGTAGGCTCGCACATGCTTAGGGTCATGGTCTGTTTGGAAGACCCATTTGTGGCCAAGTTTTAATTTCCTGGCTGATGTCTTGAGATGTTGCTTCAGTATTTCTACATAATGTTCCTTCTTCAGGATGCCATCTATGCTGTGAAGTGGACCAGTCCCTCCTGCAGCAAAACAGCCCCACAACATGATGCTGCCATACTTCACAGTTGGGATGGTGTTCCTAGGCTTGTAAGCTTTCCCCTTTGTCCTCCAAATGTAACACTGGTCATTATGGCCAAACAGTTCAATCTTAGCTCCATTAGACCACAGGACATGTCTCTAAAAATTATTATTTTTTTCCCAGTTTAATTTAGCAAATTGTAATCTGGCTTTTTTGTTGTTTCTGGCTTGTAGATTTTCCCATGTTGTCACACAAGGAAGCAGTGTGTTTGAGGTTTTCTTTAAATACTATTCTACAGTTGTGCCACCAATTATCTCCAATGTTGTCAATTAGCCAATCAGAAACTTCCAAAACCTTGACACCATCATCTGAGCCTTTTCAGAGGCATAATAATCTTATTGTATGTAAACTTGACTTTCAAGAAAAGTTACAACAATTTCTCAAAAAACCTCTCTCTCATTATTCTGCTATTAAGCATAACAGAAACAAATTTGATAATCCTAACTTACCTAAAAAAGAAAAAGTTTATTCACATTAACATCTGACTTTTTTAAAATGGTTATGTGCCTTTTTATACAGTGCATGTAAACTTCTGGTTTCAACTGTGTGTGTGTGTGTGTGTGTGTGTGTGTGTGTGTGTGTGTGTGTGTGTGTGTGTGTGTGTATATATATATATAAGCTGAAAATTAGTAGTTTGAACAAAAAAGTCACAATTAATAGTTTGCTAATTGAATCGCAAAATAAAGTTTGACCAAAATCCTATTACATATCTGTCTAACCCTCTAAAATACTACCCATTTTGCTAACTATCTGAGTGGATTTTAGCATATCTTAGCTTTGTGGTTGCGAACGTGTCACGTGGTTTAAAACATTATGCCATGTTTAGGTATCTGTATTTTCCTAACATGTTGCTATGCAGTTGCTAGATGTCTGGGTAATTTTTAATGTTGCTATACAGTGGCTAGGTGTCCAAGTTGTTAAGCATGTAGTTGCTAGGATTAAGAAATATATATTTATTCGAAGTTATGGGAATATATATATATATATATATATGTGTGTGTGTTCTTTTAGTTATGTGGTTGCTAGCATGTCAAATAGTGTTTAGTGTTCTCTTATACTTTTGAGTAGGTTTAGCATGTTGTTATGCCATGTCTAGTCATTTTTAGATGCACTTACCAGATGTCTGAGTGATTTTTTCAATGTTATTATGCGCTGCTAGGTGTTTTCAGCATTATATATATATATTTATATATTTAGTAATTATACTGTTGCTTGGGGTCTTGAGTGTTTTTTTTAGCAAGTTGCTAAGCAGCAATTTTTTAACATGTTTTGCTGATGCTAGGCTTTATGTGTTGGCCATGCATTTGCTAGTGTTTAAAGTGGTGTTTAGCATTTTGTTAAAGTTGCGTTGGTTTAGCATGTTGTTACCCCATGTCTAGGTATCTGTTTTCTACATAGCTGCTAGATGTCAGGGTGATTTTTAATGTTACTGTACTGTCATTAAGTGTTTAAGTGGTTAATTAGCTTGTAGTTGCTAGGGTGTCTGTAAGGAATATTTTCAGCGTTGAGTGTTTTTTAGCAAGTTGTTTGTTTTTGTTCAGAATAATGATATGCAGTTGCTAGAAATTGGATTAGAATAACTATTCTTTCTGTGTATTCTGTTTGATTTAGTAGGCTAATTACTGTGAGTAGGTAGTTCAAAACCTTTATTGTAATGCTTTTTATAAACAAAGTATATCAATAGCTGCAATCAGTGTGTGTGATCAGCTCTTACCTGTAATGTATAATTAGCCTTCTCATTTATCAAATGGTTGATAAATTTGGCCGTGTGCTGAAAATGGACTTTCTCTACATGAATGGAAAGAAATGTTACACACAATCCAGTCTCAGTAAAAACAGTTTTAAGAAAATAATATATTTAGGAAATAAACACGTCAAGTTTTATTGAGTTTACCGTCAGCTGTAGGGTGAATTATCATGAGTTTCTTGTCTCTCAGTTGCTCCATGCGGTCTGTTAAACGTGCCATCTGAAAAAAATAAATAAATAAGGTCAAATATATATACACTACCTGACAAAAATCTTGTCGCCTATTCAAGTTTTAGGAACAACAATAAATAATAACTTGACTTCTAGTTGATCATTTGGTATCAGAAGTGGCTTATATGAAAGGCAAAGGCCTCTAGATTATGCTTATTTTACCAAAATAAAATATGATCATGCCTTGATTTTGAATTCTATAATTAGGACAGAAAGGTCAGACTTTGCTTAGACAAAAGTCTTGTCACTTAACAAAAATAATGTCCATAATAGAATATAAAGTCATGGTGCAGTGGAAAAAGAGCTAATATTGTGTTTGACTCCCATGAGGTTGGAGGACTGCATCCATACATCTCTGCAATGACTCAAATAACTTATTAATAAAGTCATCTGGAATGGCAAAGAAAGCGTTCTCCCAGACTTCCAAAGTTCATCAAGGTTCTTTGAATTCATCTTCAATGCCTCCTCCTTCATCTTACCCCAGACATGCTCAATAATGTTCATGTCTGGTGACTGGGCTGGCCAATCCTGGAGCACCTTGACCTTCTTTGCTTTCAGGAACTTTGATGTGGAGGCTGAAGTATGAGAAGGAGTGCTATCCTGCTGAAGAATTTGCCCTCTCCTGTGGTTTGTGATGTAATGGGCAGCATAAATGTCTTGATACCTCAGGATGTTGATGTTGCCATCCACTCTGCAGATCTCTCGCACTCCCCCATACTGAATGTGACCCCAAACCATGATTTTTCCTTTACCAAACTTGACTGATTTCTGTGAGAATCTTGGGTTCATGCTAGGTTCCAATAGGTCTTGTGCAGTATTTGTGATGATTGAGATGCAGTTCAACAGATGATTAATCTGAAAAATCTGCCACTTTTCCAAATGATTAACTAGAACTTGATCAACTTGCTCTTACAACTGGGATCCACAACAAGACTTTTGTCAGGTAGTGTATTTTCTTTTTACCTGGCCTTTAAACATACTCTGTGGGTTTACTTTACCTCATACTCTCTCTTGTTGGTCTGTGGCAATCCTAAGTAGCGTTCAGAAAATGCAGAAGCTGTGGCACAGACATTTATAGGTAAAACTGAAATAAGCCTGTCTGCTTTATTTAAGTAAATGTGTGATCAAACACTGGATAAGACAAAATACCGTATATAGAGAAATCAGTGATGGGGGAGACAGCAGTGCCACAATTGATTTTGATTTTAGACAGATTCGGAGATTCGTCCAAGTGTAAGAGTCGACTGGCCAGATACCCTCCATATGCCTGAAGCAGACAAAATATGTAAGTAACCATGCATGAACATAAATGAAGCAAAATAATACAGCTAGTGTTGGGTAAGTTACTTCAAAAAATTAATTAATTACTCAATACTAGGCCCACACAGAATCCGCGCTCGCAGAAATCCGCAGATCTCCGTTGATTTTAAGCCCATCATTGTGTAAATGTTTGTACATTTATATTTATTCAGTTTTTAAATTCAATTCAATTCAATTCATCTTTATTTGTATAGCTTTTACAATGTAGATTGTGTCAAAGCAGCTTCACATAGAAGATTATAGTGAATTGAAACAGTCCAGTTTTCAGTTTAAGTTCAGTTCAGTTTAGCTCTGTTCAGTGTGGTTTAATAATCACTACTGAGAGTCCAAACACTGAAGAGCACTGAAATTAATTTCACTAAAATTATTGTGATATTATAATAATAGTATTATTAAAATGTTCATATGATTTATGTAAAATACAGTTTGTAAAGTAATATTTTCTGTCTTTTAGTAGATATATTATATGAGAGGCTTGCTTTGTTTACCAAATAAGTGGATCTAATTGGATTTGCATTGTAAACATGAAATAAAAGTTAAACATTTATTATGTTTTTATTTCATATATTAAGTTATTAGTTGGCAACGCAGTGGCGCAGTAGGTAGTGCTGTTGCCTCACAGCAAGAACGTCGCTGGGTCGCAGGTTCGAACCTCGGCTGGGCTGGGTCAGTTGGCGTTTCTGTGTGGAGTTTGCATGTTCTCCCTGCGTTCGCGTGGGTTTCCTCCGGGTGCTCCGGTTTCCCCCACAGTCCAAAGACATGCAGTACAGGTGAATTGGGTAAGCTAAATTGTCCATAGTGTATGAGTGTGAATGTGTGTGTGGAAGTTCCCAGAGATGGGTTGCGGCTGGAAGGGCATCCGCTGCGTAAAATCGTGCTGGATAAGTTGGCGGTTCATTCCGCTGTGGCGACCCCGCAAGGGACAAAGCCGACAAGAAAATGAATGAATGAATGAATGAAGTTATTAGTTATCATACTCCTAAAATTATTCCACATAAATCCACAGATTTTTTTTTACAAATTTCTCTGCAGAAATAGCAAAAAAATGTACGCAGATTCTGTCTGGCCCTACTCTACTAATTACATCCTTAAAAGTGTATAATGAAATGACTGTCTGAAAATTACTCTGTCTTAATTACTCAATAAGTAATTTAATTACTTGACCACATAAACTACCTATAAATCTTGACAATAGTCAAACGGTTTTGTTAAAAAATAATACTTAAAAAAAAAAAAAAAAAAATCACATTATGTTTCAAAACATAAAATAGTTCAAAGTAATCCCACATTATTTGATGCAAACCTTTCTTCAATCAATTGTTTGTTAAGCATATTCAAGCATTCTTATGAATTTAACCTTTGTTCATTCATTAATTAATTCATTTTTCTTTGGCTTAGTCCAGAGGTGGGCAAACTACGGTCCATGGGCCATATGCGGCCCGCTAAACTCTTTCATCCGGCCCATGAGGGAGTTTTTAAAATGCTGCTTCTGACGGTTTGGTTTCAGAATTAGTAAAATAATTATGCAATACAAGTGAACGCCATTTGATGGCAGTATTGCACGTGGTACAGTTAGCGCAACCAGTAAAATTAGAACACACTCTCGGATATTAAAATGCACTCGACAGTTAATAACTGAAAATGAGTCAGGCAAAAAAAAAAAAAGAAAAAATTGACTCTGAATGTCGTGTGTTTAAGGAAGAATGGACAACAAAATACTTACCAATATCACCAATATCGGCCAGAAAGCGGTATGTCTAATATGCCAAGAAAGTATTGCTGTTTTTAAAGACTACAACCCAAGTCTGCATTTTTCACGCAAACATTCAAATTATTTTTAATGTGTTAATATGAGATTTTTTCTATCAGACAATATCTTTTCTATTCTCGACTGTAAAAATTATTACATTATTATTATTATTATATTTTATAAGGGATTATTTTATTGTTTTATGATGATTGATAAGTAAGTATAAATAGCAGTGCAAAATAATTTGACTTGTAAATATGACTCAATAATAACTATTAAAAAAATGTGTGTTAATGTGACATGGTTCTGTCCGATATTACATGTTCCATGCATACTGCCACTATAAATAAAAGTTATTTTTTCGAAAGATTTGACATGTGGCCCTTCATTTGGTTTGCAAAACTTGATGTGGCCCTTGGGTCTAAAAAGTTTGCCCACCAATAGCTTAGGCTCTATTTCAGAGGTCGCCACAGCAGAATGAACCGCCAGCTATTCCAGCATATGTTTTACACAGTGGATGCTGTTCCAGCCGCAACCCAGTACTGGGAAACACCCGTACACACTCATTCACTGTGGCCAATTTAGTTTATTCAGGGTTTCTGCAGGTTTCATCAAGTCAAATTTAAGACCTTTTAAGACCATTATGAATGAAATTTTAGACTTATACAGGGCTAAACACTAATGATTATTTCTAATGGTCTGGTTTGCCACAAAAAAAAACACAAATGTAATTCTTTCTTAGCGATATACTTTAATGTGCCAAAACAAGAAAATTGTAGCTGTAAACACTATTTTCAACATTCATTCATTATTCATTTTCTTTTCAGCTTAGTCCCTTTATTAATCTGGGGTCGCCACAGCGGAATGAACCGCCAACTTATGGAGCACATGTTTTAAGCAGCGGATGCCCTTCCAGCTGCAACCCATTACTGGGAAACACCCATACACTCCCATTTCACTTGTAGCCTACCCAATTCACTTGTACTGCATGTCTTTGGACTGTGGGGGAAACCGGAGCACCCGGAGGAAACCCATGCCAACACGAGGAGAACATGCAAACTCCACACAGAAATGCCAACTGAGCCAGCCGGGACTCAAACCAGTGACCTTCTTGCTGTGAGGCGACAGTGCTAACCACTGAGCCACCGTGTCAC
The DNA here is from genome assembly GCA_903798195.1 of Danio kyathit. Lineage (NCBI taxonomy): Eukaryota > Metazoa > Chordata > Actinopteri > Cypriniformes > Danionidae > Danio > Danio kyathit. Next base: position 19,038,478 of record LR812520.1, read on the forward strand.
CCAAAAGTGAAGTTCTGACCCTGTAAATAAACATCCCTCCTACTCAACAGGTCAACTCACCTTTCCATAAACTCCAATTCTGGAGTTGTCGATGTACGTCATCTGAGACATAATTCTGCAGAGAATCATAAGAGGAGGAGATGTAAAGGTGACGCTCAGCATAGTCGCAGCTTTAATGCTTGCTGATGGAGATGGTCTGACCTGAGAGCTTCCAGGTGGTCTCTCTCCTCAAACTCCCCCAGTTTCTTCTTGACGCGGTGGAGGAGGTTTGTGCCCTGAAAGCCACTGCCGCGGCCATCCAGACGCACGACTATGGTGTTGAAGGAGCTGACCAGCACAGTGCTCCAGTCCACCTGGAACTGTTCTGTTACCATTTGACCACCAGGGGTGCCATCCCTATCAAAGTCAATAAAATCAGGAAGACAAATGCTTTATTTTTGTGTTGTGATCGTTGTGTGTATCATGAGGTGTGTGTGTGTGTGAATCACTTACACCAGCAGCAGTAAGGGGTAATGAGATGTTGCCACAAACACCGCTGGCTTCAGAATCTGCATGCTCAGAACTGTGCAAATCAAGGGTAAAGTTAAAATGACCATCACTCAAAACTCAGTGCAAGTGTAATGCAAGATCCTTACTGTAGTGATCAGCGGTAAAGTCAGGAACTGGTGAAAATTAACTTGGAAATGAATTTCCAATAAAAACAAATGCTTCAGAGTTAACACTAAACTCTGGCCCCTTTCTTAAACGTATCAGAAAGAGGCAAGTGACCATCTGTCCTTTGTTGATCTGAACGACAGAGGTGTTAAGAGCCCAGAGCTTGCAAAACAGCTTCTTGGTCTAATCAACATTCTACATCGTCTCAGACACAGAGAGACACATGAATCACAACACTTCCATCTCACAAAAGAGACACAAAATGGAATATTTCACTTTATATACCTGTAGATTCAAATGGTTATGTATATATTTAATATGCACTGCTTAGAATAGTCCACTGTATGAAACTTTGCTTATTAATGTTTATATATGAATGCTTATGTAAAGATCAACATTACATAGTGATGTTTAGACTCTATATATTGGAAACAATTCCCTGGGTAAATTATATGTGGTTTAGAAAGTGAATTATGCATAGAAAAATATTTAAGACTCTTCAATATTATAACAGTTAAACTTTGGACTATGACTATGCAAATGCCGGTCACACTATGGATGACACCTTCCAGTGACCAACTCACAGGATCATCCAATCACAATGCGGGATTTAGAAGGTGACATCTTTTCAATCCCACCTTCCAGGGACAGGATTAAAAACATTCTCCCAAAGAAGGAGAGAGGTGTGGTGCTGTAGTGGTATCAGCGAGGAGAGTGGTGTTGTAACTAAGGCCTTATTCACACTAATACGTTTTAGTTTTAAAACGCATACGTTTTGGTAAGGTTGCGCCAAAAACGGAGCCTTTTGAAAATGCGGGCGAAACTGTTTTTCATTCTCAAACGCTGCTGCTCCGTGTCAGTGTGGATGGGGAAAAACGAAGACATCTGAAAATGGAGGCGGGGCTGCAGACAGTCATCTGATTGGAGCTTTTCCCTCAATATTAAGTAGCCTTCACACAGTTCAGTCCTGCATCCTCTCGTGTTCAGACTTTGCAAGTTTGATATGGAAAACAAACTCCAGAAAACAAGTCGGGTGAATCTTCAAAGGGAACAGTGTACTTTATGACCTCATTCACATCATCCTGGCTACGCTGTTTCACTTTCTTAACAATAAAATGAAAACATGATTTAAGGAACTGAATTTTCATTTTGATATCAGCAACTTAACAGACAGCAGAAATGTTGAGGCGTCGTGTAGCTACATATTTATATGAGCGTCATCTTCACTGTACGCATATTTATAATAAAACAGAGCCTGTAACATTACTGCCTCCTTTCATTTTCATTGAAAATACCAAACAAACCCTCTCTTTTGCTGAATATCAGTTTAATAATCATTAATGGACATTATAAAAGTATAACGTACAATAAGTTTATACATATGAAATAAAGGCAAGCAATCAGTCAATATACCGAATGTATGCAGTTACATAATTATATATTAACTTATATTTGCGCTCAGCCAAAACACGTTACCTGAGAACAAGTAATAGATTCAAAAGACAAAAGTCGGGGAATGTGTTGTTAGATATAGACAACAAGATGAATTAAATATAACGTTTAACAAATATAGTGAGATTAGATCCAGCGGTAGATCCTTGATGAACAGTCCGACGAGCACAGCTCTCATCTGGGTAGGGTTTAGCATGTTGATATGTAGTTGCTACATCTTCTGAATGGTTTTTAACAGTGTTTTGCTGTTGCTAGGCAGTTCCTAAGCTTCTGATTGTTTTTTTTTTTGTTCAGAATGATGATACGCAGTTGCTAGAAATCTGATTAGAATAACTATTTTGTCTGTGTATTCTGTGCTTGATTTAGTAGGCTAATTACTATTATGTGGCAGCACATGCCAGAGCGCGTGTGTGGTCACATGATGTGCATTTTCAGTGGTGTGGTGTAGACGGAGAGCTGGGTGAAACGCTAGTGTGGACGTGGATCGTTTTCATTCTTAAATGCCGTTTTAGTACTAGTGTAAACAGGGCCTAAGAGAGTAACTCGGAGGAAACAGGAAGAAAAGTGAAGGAAGGCCTGACACACAAGGCTATCCGAATTGCTTAAAGACTTCAGAACTTTGCTGCATGTTTCAGCAAGGATTTGGTAATTGGATTCACAGTGCTTTTTCCAAGGCGTCTGAAACCATAGCTTCAAGACTACCATCTCCAGAAATCTGCGTGTCCCAGATTTCCAGGAACTCTATCTTCAAAGATAAGACGTCAGCGTGTCCCAGACATCAGAACCACCACCTCCAGAAATCTCTAGTTCTGCGTGTTCCAGAATCTCCAGATTTCTTCTTCTCAAAACTCAAGAGAGCTAAGTCTGCTCGTTCCATGCTTCAAGACCTGCAAGAGGATCCAACTTCCTCCAACCACTGCATCAACTGCAGAAACAACCACCACCTCCAGAAATCTTCAGTTCTGCATGTTCCAGAATCTCCAGATTTCTTCTTCTCATAGCCCAAAAGAGCTAAGTCTGCTCGTTCCATGCTTCAATAGCTGCAAGAAGATCCAACTTCTTCCAACTACTGTATCAGTGGCAGAAACGTAAATATACCCCTTTCCAACCCTCTAAGAGAGACCTTGGCATAGTGTGTTTCAGTATAAACTATTCTAATTAATTAGATGTTTATAACTGATATTCATTCATAACAAAAAACTTCCTCAGTTCTTTGTTATTTTAGAATAAGAGTGCTTTCACACCTAGACCTTTGTTCCGGAACCGGTTCGTTTGGCATATGTGAACATGGCAATCTCGCTCGGATCCGCACCAAATCAATCGCTCCGAGACCGCCTGAATGAGGTGGTCTCAGCTCGATTGAAATGAACTCTGGAGCGGATCGATTGTAGTGAGAAAGTGATACGATCTGAGCCCGGCCATATCACAGTGTTTTATGGATATGTAATAGGCATACAGCTATAAGAAGAGAGTAGGGCGGGGGGTCATTCCAGACATCCCAAGTCTCCCGGAAGTTCCGGGTGTCTCCAGCCAATGCACAGAGACTCCCGGATGCCCGCAAACGAGTGATAATCTCCCGGAAATCGCGCATCTCCCTTCCGGTCCTTAAATACGTCGCACACCCTTCTCATCACCCCTCCCCACCGCATCCCTCCTCGCTCTTCAGACATGCCGCGCGCACCCTGTCAAACAGGGCTGAGTGGGACTCTGCAAAATAAACCGTTAAACTCTGACCAATGTGAGGAGAGTTTACTTACACGTGACTTGTTGTAGCTATTTTGGTCCGTTTAGAAACTTTGCCATGTGAAAGTGAGCCGCACCAAGAACAAAGAGCAACAATGTAACAATTTTAATCCCTGTTTTGGAACAAATGAATCGATTCACACTTGTGAAAGCACACTAAGGTTTACCTTAATTTAATCACCTTCATGACTCGCCTATGCACTTCATTCATTGTACATTTAGTCATTTTAGTTACCCTTGTTTACTCTTTTGGTAATAAATACACATTTATTACAATTGTGTCTTCCTTGTGTTGATAATACAGTAAAAGGCTCTACAAGTCAGACGATCTCATTATTCTTCAGATTTGGCCAGATAATAAACACCTTTACATTTGTATATTTTATTTAACAATATTTGATTGTTAATTATTTTGACAGTCAAAGCTGTCTAGTGCGCCGTTTAAAAGGAGTTATTTATATTTTTTTCTACATTAATCGGTGCCCCCACGTGAGGCTAAAATATCACTATTAATAGCAATACTAAAATATTGATGGTAATATTTGTGATAAAACCGGTTATCACTACATTACCGTAATCATCAATGTTGACATTTCTGTACTCCACTATGGGCATCTGGGTGTTGTTCACTGTGACGTTCAACCGCTCATTGGTCTCCACATCCAGTATCTCTAAAAGAGAAAAGGTTTAAATTAGGCCTGCACAATATATCGTTTCAGCATCGATATTGCAATGTGATTATTCGCAATAGTCACGTCGCAGGATATACGCAATGTTGAGTTTGTATTATAATTTATCATGTGTTTTTGATGCCTGTGACTGTATAATGATTTTAAAAGCATTCAGGTGTAAGAAATTGTACCATTTGTGACCTTAACTATGATTCATTTTTTTTTTCTTTTTTTTTTATCATTCAGTTACTGTACCTCAATACTGTTAGACCTGGGACATGATAAAACACTTTATTTCAATTGTATCTTTTTCTTAATTGTATTTATAGATTATTATGCATGAAAATACTCACAACACATTCAATGGCTTATATGAAAGGCAAAGGCCTCTTGATTATCCTTTTTTTACCAAAATAAAATATGATCATGCCTTGATTTTTGATTATGTAATTAGGACAGTAAGGTCTGACTTTGCTTTGACAAAAGTCTTGGACTCCCAGAGCTCATCAAGGTTCTTTGAATTCATCTTCAATGCCTCCTCCTTCATCTTACCCCAGACATGCTCAATAATGTTCATGTCTGATGACTGGGCTGGCCAATCCTGGAGCACCTTGACCTTCTTTGCTTTCAGGAACTTTGATGTGGAGGCTGAAGTATGAGAAGAAGCGCTATCCTGCTGAAGAATTCGCCCTCTCCTGTGGTTTGTAATGTAATGTGCAGCACAAATGTCTTGATACCTCAGGCTGTTGATGTTGCCATCCACTCTGCAGATCTCTCACACACTCCCATACTGAATGTAATTCCAAACCATAATTTTTCCTTCACCAAACTTGAAGATTTCTGTGAGAATCTTGGGTCCCTGCGGGTTCCAATAGGTCTTTTGCAGTATTTCTGATGATTGGGATGCAGTTTAACAGATGAAAAATCTACCTTCTGCCACTTTTCCAAATGATCAACTAGAAGTCAAGTTATTATTTGTTGCTCTTACAACTGGGATGGATGACAAGACTTTTGTCAGGTAGTGTATATTAGAAAGTGATTTTGGGTAAATACTGGGTGTTTTCTTAGTTGTTTGATAGAATGGCTAAAAGCCCAGCTGACAACTCTGACAATAGAAGTGTACTAATACTCCCTCTCAGGCCATCTGTAATGTTCAATAGGTGACTTTTTACTTCTGTAGAACTATTCAGTATTCTTAGCTGAAAGAATTGTGCTTGATTCATAAAATACAAGTCAATTGCTACTGCCACTTTAAAACTCAAAAACATTACAAATGTGTAAACATAACTTGTGAAGGGAATTTTTTTTGTACGAATAAACAGAACATTATTAACAACATTATCACCTTAACTTAATCCACAGCCTTTACAGACAGCTGTGAGCAGTACATTTCTTGAGGACAAGCATCTTGTCACGTAATAACATTTATTAGATGTCATTATGCGACAAAAAGCTCACTGTCCAGACAGTTGTGAATGTACTCAGGTTTAATGTTAAGGTTGTGGACTAAAAGTAATATGATGCTCTGTTTCATAGACCGATTGTTTTGCTTTACAAGGCCTAAGTGTATCATCAGGAGTAACAGGTATTCATTTTGTTCTTGAGCAGCAAACATTAACCTGCAATATATACATGTATGGCTGTGAAATATGATGATATATATTATAAGGACAACATAAAAGTCGTTTTATATTGTGCTCACACATAATACATTCTTAATGGTAATTTACACTCACCAGCCACTTTATTAGGTATTTCTAATCAGCCAATCACATGGCAGCAACTCAGTGCATTTAGGCATGTATACATGGTCAAGACGATCTGCTGCAGTTCAAACCGAGAATCAAAATGGGGAAGAAAGGTGATGGTTGTTGGTGCCAGACTCAGAGTATTTCAGAAACTGCTGATTCTACACACAACCATCTCTAGGGTTTACAGAGAATGATCCGAAAAAGAGAAAATATCCAGTGAGCAGCAGTTCTGTGGGCACAAATGCCTTGTTGATGCCAGAGGTCAGAGGAGAATGGACAGACTGGTTTGAGCTGATAGAAAGGCAACAGTAACTCAAATAACCACTCGAGGTATGCAGAAGAGCATCTCTGAACACAACACATTGAACCTTGGGGCGGATGGGCTACAGCAGCAGAAGACCTCACTGGATGCCACTCCTGTCAGCTAACAACAGGGAACTGAGGCTATGTAATCATTCATTTTTGAAAAATGTTAATATTTTATTCATATTTGTGTTATATTTCTACATTTTTAAATAAACATTTGCCTTAAAGTTCTAAATGAAGTGAGTAATATAATCACATATAAATGAATGAGTGCTGTATATAGTTAAAATGTAAAAAAAATAAAAAAATTGTCCTTTACATGTGGTCAATAATTAAATAAATTATTAACTGGCTGAATTTACGGAAACGGCACTATATTGTGACATAAATCATTAGAATATGAGATGACATTTTTGTCATATTGTCCAGCCATATATACATCATAAAAGAACATTTGCAGCTAAAATAAAATTAGTAACACTTTACAATAAGGGTGTAGTAGTAAATCTTATTTATTGTATTTACTCACTGGTCAAAACGGGGGACGCAGTGGCACAGTAGGTAGTGCTGTCGCCTCAAAGCAAGAAGGTCGCTGGTTCGATCCCCGGCTCGGTCAGTTTGCGTTTCTGTGTGGAGTTTACATGTTCTCCCCGCGCTCGTGTGGGTTTCCTCCGGGTGCTCCGGTTTCCCCCACAGTCCAAAGACATGCGGTACAGGTGAATTGGGTAGGCTAAATTGTTCGTAGTGTATGAGTGTGAATGAGTGTGCATGGATGTTTCTCAGAAATGAGTTGCAGCTGGAAGGGCATCCGCTGCGTAAATCATATGCTGGATAAGTTGGCGGTTCATTCCGCTGTGGTGACCCCAGATTAATAAAGGGACTAAGCCGAAAAGAAAATGAATGAATGAATGAACTGGTCAAAATCTTTATCACAGTGTAACTAGTGAAGTGCTTTGCAGGTAGATGTGCTCTAGAGGTGCTCTAGCTACAGACGCCAGAGGCCATGGTCTTTAACCTTGTTAGAGCAACCGACTCTCATGCAAAAAATCACTGGTTTAATCCCAGCTCAGACTGGGTTGGGTACAGTAGGATCTGTGAGTTACATGTGGGGGCTCGTCCGGGATGGGAGTAAGATTTAGGGGGGTGAGTTTAACAGAGGCCAGCTAGTGAAGTGCTATGCAGGTAAACCTCACTTCTCTCACCTCAAAAGGTGCTCTAGCGGGAGGTACTAGAGGCCATGGTCTTTAGCCTCGTTGTTAGGGCAACTGACTCCCATGCAAAGAATCGCCGGTTCAATCCCATCTCAGATCAGGTTGGGTGAGTAGGACCTGAAGGATTCGGATTTCTACCTTTCAGTTCGTGCCAGCATGGATCAACTTTTATCCTTTTTTTCATCATCCTGTTTCTCATTATTTTTATTAAATATGATTATTTGATTATTCAAAGTAGTATTTAACTTTGAAAGGATTTTGACTAATAAATAAAGTTAACACATTGCTTATTATAAGAATGTTCAGTGCATTGCCTGTCTCTTTGCAACTATTTTCAGGAGCCACCAAATTAGGTCAGAGGTCATGGAGACCTTGAGTGGAAATAAAGGGCTGAGGACTGGATGCAACTGTTTCTATTGTTATTTCTATAAGTTAATACTATCTAAAATGTCTAAAGTGATAGCTATTGTGAATTTATAAGTGATTTTACTTTTTAATCAAGATAGACTTGGTGTAGTGAGAATTTAATTGCCTGAATGTAGATTATACCGGTTTTTAAACTGGTATAGTCAGCTCTAATTAGTATAGTGGATGTCTGATGTTTATGCTAAAGATATTGTTCAGAATTGTATGCACGCACCCATGTGTAAATTTTCAAAGTCTATCTGTGTTTTAACCAATCAGGGGTGCGTTTCCCAAAACCATCATTAGCCAACTAAGGTCGCAAGTTCCGTCGTTACACACATAGTTCTTTGATTTGCTGTTTCCCAAATCCATCGTTCCAACGAACATTCGCAAACTGCGTCGCAAACTTGAGCACTTGAAACGACACCTCTGGAGCTGTAGTTAGAAGCATAGTTCCTGGCTGTGTTCTATTCCCACTTATCCCCCCTATGCCCTATTCATTTAGAACATTCTAACATTCAAAGTTGGAATTATTCATTATAAAAAAGCATTAAGTTAATCTCTCTTAGGTGTAATTTGCTTTCAAAGTATTTTTACAGTTCAGTTTTAGCAAACTTCATGTTTACAATTGTGCTCCCTTCGCAGTGCACTTTAAAAACATTGATATCATTTTGAACACAGCCTCATGGTGAAAGCTATAGGTATATTTAAAAGCGGAAATTATGTTATGTCTCCAAAGCTTGTGAAAAAAAAAAACATAGCATAAGTTAATTCTTTTATTTTAGTGGGTTATTTATTAAGTATCTCTGCTGTATATGACATGGGCCTGTTGGTTAGAACTTTCTACTGTGGTTTGCATGTGTCAAATTGTAATTTTTTTAAAATAAATAAACAATATCCTAAATAATAATAATCATCATCATCATCATTAATATTATTATTAAAGTAAATATATTTATAATAAATCGCCTCATTATTTATTTATTTATTTATATGATTTATATATGATATTAGAATAGTGTCAGCTTTTGTAAGTGATTTTATGTTTTAGAATAGAATATGTAATGTTCAACTTCTCAATAATATTAGTAAAGCAAACATTGGCCCTATATGTGCCATTTACATTTATTTTATTTAATATGAAAAGCGAGAGCATGTTTACAAAACTAATATTGGATTTTATTTTAAATGCGTGTTTGTGTAAAACAACATAATTTGCACAAAGAAATGATGGGGTTGTTCTCTAAAGAAGTTACTCCACCCCGTTTAGAGCATCATTATGGGCGTTTGACGTTATAACTAACGTGGTTCAAGCGATGGATCTGCGACAGAGAAACTAAGGGTTTTGGGAAACACTCGTCACCACATCGTTCTTTTGCCAAACGATGCATCGCACTATGATAGTTCAGCCGCGAGTTATGTCGTTGTTTGGGAAACGCACCCCAGGTTAGAACACCTATATGTATGATGCAGTTAATAACGTTATGTAAGAGTATAATTGTTATTGATTTGTGATTGTAAGCAGAGCGGCCTAGGAACTCATTGCGAGTGTTGAAGTTGGCTTCTACTGATGAAACTGCAAACTATCTTCAGTAAACTTCATTTATTTATTTGAATCTCTGACTCCGGCTCTTATTCATCTGACAGACTGGTCATTCTTTGGGTCAAAACTGTAAATTACCCTTACAGAACGGTGGGTTACAACATTATTTTTCATCTTTTTAACATTAGTTAATGGTGATAAAGTTGTTCATTATTATTTCATGTTAACATGTGGTGCATTAGCTAATTTTAACAAGCAATTTTAATAATGCATTAATAAATGTTGAACTTTGATTAATACATTCTGTACACATACTGTTCATTATTAGTTTGTATGAGAAAATACATGAACTAACATTAACTAATGTAACCTTATTGTCTAATGTATTACATGTTGTAATCAATAAAAAATAAAATCACCTACATCTTGTGTGCGTAAATTAACTGACTAATGACTGAAAAAAAAAACATTGCTACTGTGTTGTAGACACCAGCAAATCATCTACAACTCAAAATCTAAGACTTTGTTCACTTTTGACAACTTTTCTAATTTGTTAGATGGGATATCTGTGGTCAGGAGTATGTAAACTTAGCAATGTACAAACTGTATGAATGCAAAATGGGAACCATACAGAGAGCAGCTTTCTTTTCTGCATGAAAACTACACAGAATGCTGTGGGTTTGTTATTTCACAAAAAAAAAATGTGGTGTTAAAACACTTCATCTGATAATTTCGAATTTGTTTATATCCCATTTGAGGAGTTTCTCCAGCAGTGTTGATAAAGCCCATATCTATGTCTTCTATCATGTTCTTTGGGCGATAAATACCTCTCCACTAAAGCTCTTGGGTCCAGAGCTGATAAAGAGAATCTGATGGAGTGTCTGTACCTGCTGATGCGTTTAAGTGTGGTAAGAAACGGAGGACTCACTCTCATACTGTCCGTATCTGGTGCTGTACACGGCTGAGTGAGGCACACCGGGACCTGGAGAGAGAAACACACACACACGTGAAGATTACCTTATGACAGATTATATCTTCAACTTCAGAAAAAACACATCCTCGACTTCCTTCTGTATTTCAGCATTACTGCACTGTATATAACATCTTGTTTTCTGTACTACTGTAGATCTTGGGAGCTACGAATGTGAAATATTCTATTCCATATCAGATAAATCTGTCTCTAAATAGCATAAAGCAGCCTCTCCTATTTATTTCAGATGATTTCTGCTTTTCTAATTGGGTCGTTTTTGGCCGTTTGGTTTCAAGCATAATTTCCCAACGCCAAATACACACCCACGCATCAGGGAATGTGCTTGGTAGACAGATATATAAAACACGTACATAAAAAGCTGATAAATAGAATATTATAAAAGATTATTTTTAATATTTGTCTGTATGCTTTCAAATTTCTGCTATTTAGATCTGTGATACTAAGTAAAATGATCATATGTATATATATCAATATGTGATACTAGTAAACTATATACTTACAGTTTACTATATTGTATTATATATACAGATCTGTGATACTCTGTAAAATGATCATAGGTAACTGTAATCTACTGTGAGGTTCTGAATGACAAAATAAAGGAAAAAATGAACTGAAATTGTCACCATTATTATTTCTTGTAGTTTTTTTTTTTTGGTTTTGTATTGTATGTACTGTACATATATCAAATATATACATTCATGTAAATACAGTGGGTACGTAAAGTATTCAGACACCCTTAAATTTTTCACTTATTGTTATATTGCAGCCATTTGCTAAAATCATTCAAGTTAATTTTTTCCCTCATTAATGTTCACAGCACCCCATATTAAAAGAAAAACACAGAATTGAAAAACTGAAATATCACATGGTCCTAATTATTCAGACCCTCTGCTGTGACATATTTAACTTAGGTGCTGTCCATTTCTTCTGATCATCCTTGAGATGGTTCTACACCTTCATTTGAGTCCAGTTGTGTTTGATTATACTGATTGGACTTGATTAGGAAAGCCACACACCTGTCTATATAAGACCATACAGCTCACAATGCATGTCAGAGCAAATGAGAATCGTGGAGTCAAAGGAACTGCCTGAAGAGCTCAGAGACAGAATTGTGGCAAGGCACAGATCTGGCCAAGGTTACAAAAAAATCTGCTGCACTTAAGCTTCCTAAGAACATAGTGGTCTCCATAATCCTTAAATGGAAGACGTTTGGAATGACCAGAACCCTTCCTAGAGCTGGCCTTCTGGCCAAACTGAGCTATCAGGGGAAAAGGGCCTTGGTGAGAGAGGTAAAGAAGGTGTTGCAGACCAAGGATGAAAGTGATGAGTGGGAGGTTGTCGCGGACAAAAGTGAAGAGGGTAGGGGAGTCGTGGAGGAAAGCAAAAGTGAACAGCGGACGGGGGAGGAGGGCGGTTGAGGAGGTAGATAGGTAAAATCAGGTGCCGGCTCAGATTTCAGAGGTGATTTCAGATCAGGATTCGGTGTGTTCCGGCAGAAATTAAGCCCTGTGTACACCGGTGTTTGTGCTGTTTTCATCTGTTTCTATATTTTTTTATTTTATTTTATTTATACTTGTCTCTTTTTATTCCTATTTATGTAAAGCACTTTGAATTGCCACTGTGTATGAAATGTGCTATATAAATAAATTTGCCTTGCCTTGTCTTACTGTTTGGAACTTGTCATCCCCCTGTCTGCTTGTGCCTAATGCTGTCAATAAACCCCTTTGTATAGTTCATTGCTGCAACTGGGTCCGCTTTCTTGCAACCAACTGTGACAACAAGTATACATTTACAGTTTTTTCTGAATGCTTAAGCACATTTTTTGTAACTATTGGCTATTTTTGCAAAACTCTACACACCAATAAGCAAACCCTTCACCAAATCTGCAAAACAGTTTAGTTCTCTTGCAACTCTTAAAACCTTTTCCACCATTTTGCAATTTCATTAAAAAACAAACAAACAAACAAACAAACAAACAAACAAACAAACAAACAAACAAACAAACCATATCATCTTGACGAAAAGTAAGGGAACTAAAAATTTTTGAATAATAAATAAAAGCTTGCCTTTTTTAATGTTTGTTTATAATGTTGGTTCATTGCAGCCATGCTTGCTCTTAATTTTATCAGTTGTGCTTGACCCCTTATTTGTTGTTTTCAGAATTATGTCTGACTGTTAAAATTGGCTGATTAAAGTAGCTCTCTTTTTAAGTCTTTAAATAACTTTTCAAGGCACTCAATCCCTCTTACCCCCTTGACAAAAGCACACCACCTACACTGACTTGCTGTTTTGAATGTGAGAATGTGGTTCTAGATTACTAAGCATCAAATAATTTATACAGTGACTACAACTGACCTTTATCGTCATTGCTTGATTTCATCCACGCAACAGGTGGGACGCTTTCAACTTCAACATTATTTTACAAGAACTGATGTTTATTTCCTGAGGTCTGAGTGAAGTGGCACGCTGATATGCCGACTTCATCTAAATGAATAACACAAACACTGACCTTTCCTTGTGCTCACCAGATCCTGCTAAACAGATAAGTGACCATAGCAACCATGCTTTATTATTGATAAACCACACAGCGGGGAAATGATGTCATGACTAACTCACTTAGGTCGGCAAGAGAGTCACAGAGCCAAACACTCAGCAGTGTGTGTGTTCTCTCAAAGAAAATCTAGTCGGCTGAGATAAAAGCAAATAAAAATATCAAAATCCTTAAATATTGTTTTTTTAATCTGGCTCAGTGTATAGCACTGTCACCTCACAGCAAGAAGTGTGGAGTTTGCACGTTCTCCCCCTGTTGGCATGGGTTTCCTCCGGGTGCTCCAGTTTCCCCCACACTCCAAAGATGTGCTATAGGCGAATTGAATTAACAAAATTGACTGTAGTGTATGAGTGTGTATGAATGAGTGTGTATGGGTGTTTCCCAATACTGGGTTGCAGCTAGAAGGGCATCGGCTGCGTAAAACATATGCTGGAATAGCTGGCAGTTTATTCCGCTGTGGCGACCTCTGAAATAGAGACTAAGCCGAAGGAAAGTGAATGAATTGTTTTCTAATCATATTTAATGCTGTCCTGTTGTTGTGATGGTATATGTTCCCTTTCAGTAAGGTAAAATGTTAATGTTTAGTGAATGTTCTGGTAATGTGACAATCAAGACCCTTTTGTGATGCACATTTGCAATAAGATTAGTAGTAGTAGTAGTAGTAATAATAATAATAATATAATAGTAATAATAATATGATGTACATGAAATATATCAGTAGATCTGTGGGAAATAAAACTAGCCATTTAGAAGTCAACTGAAGTTTACCTTAGAGCAGAATGAAGAAATTGCAGATGTCTCAAGAAGTAACACTCAGGTTTTGAAAGTAAAAATGACATTAAGTTTCTTTTAAAGAGAAAGGAAATTTGGTGCCATAGAGTGCATTGATTCAGTATGCTAAATTGTTGATAATTGCATAGTAGGTATGTAGCTTAGGTGCAATCCGTGGCACACAAATGCACAAAGTATGTACTCTGCAATACACACATGCAAAATATCATTCTGCATTTGTCAAAAAATATTTAAACAAACTGAGTAGATGACTTGTCAAATGAGGAAAAAAATATCTTATGAAATGTGGTGAACAGGTTTATGTTAGGATTATGTTAATATCAACCTCTGCATGAACAGATGAGTTTTATAAAGTTTATTGCTGTTCTTTTACTAAAAAATGACAGTAAGAGCTGAGTGATATGACATGATGCATACATGTGCATTGAATACTCAGCAGCTTATGTGTTTGTTGCCTCATAAACTGCAAATTTCACAATATACACATTAAAATAACAAAAGATACATTTAAACAGACCTCATGCCTCTTAAGAGTGGCACTGAATAAATTTGTAATCCATATATCCTGCAATTTGCTTTCAGATGAGCTGTAAACAGATAAGACGTGTAGCTGCCTGTTTCACAAAACTATACTTTTACTCTTCCCATCTCCCATTTTCAAAATAAGAAATACATAGTATGTTTAATAAGCTTACATGAGCTTAAAAATAAGAGGAACAAATATAATTGTTGTAATCTCACAAGGAAACATTGTGTCCAATCAAAAGCAGCCTGTGGCATGCATATTTGTTATTCTTTGAGTAACATAAAAAGCACAATCTGTGTTTTGTTCTGATTGGTATTTCCCTGAATTTACACTCATATCATTTACATGAGAGCAAGGAAACAATAGTGTTTGAGGATCATGCTTATCCATTTCCATGTAACTGAACTCATATTATTCAGCTCTGCATAAGTATAAGGATATTTTCATTCTATGGCACCTATTAAAATAATGTACAAATGTTGGAACGTGTAAACTGTGTGCTCAGAGCCATAATGATGTATGAGAAAAGGAGGAATTCCAGTTGAACATGCTGACATGTTCAGGTCAAATCTGACCAATTTACAACTTAAAACACTCATAAATATTGTGTTTTACATCTGATTGCCTCAAGGCCTTATAATATCCTCCACACTACGCACTTGAACATATAAAAGTGATGATCATCTCTTTTGTTGAATTTTTAGTGTTTTAATCAACCTTGTTATACCTGTGGTGTTCCCGGGCAAAAGTGACTGCCATAGGTAATGAATGGGTATCCAGACTATATTCATCCATAAGACAGAAAACATCACCATAGCAGAGGTGGATGCTATTGGTAATGAAACAAAGTATTTTGATTTCTGCCATATATTGTTCATTTTGTAATACATTTTCAGTGCCTATTTGTGCCTATTTCACAGCTAAAGAATGTTGAATAAAAATTTGGTGGTGAATTAATTTTTTTGTGTGCTAATTCAAGAGCAGTTAAAATATCAATTTTGACTAGGAACACTAAAGTAAGGGGCTGGATGTAAACATGATATTAGGGTTAAATGAATCTGCAAAGAAAAATACAAGCAAATGTGCCAAAAAGCACTGCCAATGGTGTAGCAGTCTACCTAAGTCTCCTCTCTAAATCTTCAAATAAGCAGTTTTACATTGAAGCATAACTGTTTATTTGATTGACACTCTTAGTGCTTCACGGAATAGTAATTCCTGCCCTCATTCACTCCATTAGGACGTGTTTATTTGTATTTTTGTCAAACTTTTTATTACATTTTTACTTGAAATCACTTAATGTAATGTTGTGATTCTCTTCATAGCTGATTTGGTTGTTCCTTATTTACAATGTTTTACCATGTTAACATTATTCCAAAACCATGAAAAGACAGCTGAGAATGTTGACAAGACACTGTGCCAAATTCTAACCATAAGACAAAATATTTCAACAAAATAAAGCATAAAACCTTTGCAGTTGAGCAAGAAGTAGTTTGCGTCTGGACTGAATGATCCACTGACGTAGCCACAACGGAAATTACAGGAAAGGCAGCGGCGGTTGAAGGATCCTGTGGTGTTAGCACTAAAACACAACACATGTCATCAGCGCAGTGTTTTCAAATACTTCACCATTATTACAGCCGATTCGAAAGTTATCACTCGATTAAATGGGCATTATTAGTGGTTATCAGCTGATAGATATGGGCCAGTAGGCTGTTTTCATCCATCCACATGATTAATCCAGCAGCCATTAAACATTTAAATAAGGCATAGATTAAAGCAGAGGTATTTCAGTGACTTGAATATTTTAGATTGTTTTATACATTTATTTGGGGGGGGGGGGCACTTGAAGTGATTATTTATTTATTCTTTATAAGTGTTTTTTATGTTTATGTTTTATGTCTTTATGTCCAGTTGTTGTTGTTACTATGCAAGCTTTTTTCTGTGGCACTGTTATGAGATAAGGGGCTCTTGGCTGCAAACCAAATCTACCTTTGGATATAAATAAAGTAACCTAACCTAACCTAACCTAATCAGCCATAGATCACATTCGGCTGCGGCCGGAAGTTAACGAGAATTATTTATATAATTTATTAAATTTCCCCTTAATTGTATTTTATTAACGTCTACCCCAACCCTAAACCCAACCGTCACAGTAATGTAAAAACAGATCTGGATCTGGAGTCTTCTCTATTAGTAGAGCTTAACCATGTAGATGGATGATAACAGCCTTCTGAACCTACTAGTAGGTGGAGAAGGCCCCTTTTGGCCCATATCAATCAGCTGATAACCACTGACAACGCCTATTCAATCGAGTGATAACATTCAAAGCGGGTGATTCATCATGTCATTTGTCATACCTGTAAAGCTGGCGCCGGCTTGCACCGTCTTCTGTGCTTAAAAAGTATCTGCAAAGACATTGTTGTCATAAATATCTGTTCTTGTTACATTACCAATGACGATAATGACTTTTTCTTATTGACACATTTAATGACAAAGTGAACAGAAAGCGGAATCTGAGCTTTATGTATGTTGCGGATCACACATGCTTACACAATTCTGGTGTCCTCGTTGTAGGCTAAAATCTGTGTCACGTCCCAATCTCCTGACGTCAGGGACTGAAGCGTGTCTGTGCTGCTGTTGGGCTGAAAGAGACAGCAACAGGAAGATACTGTACTTCTTGCTAGATAAATCAAGTCACCTTTGTTTTCATTGTGCTTTAGACAATAGAGATTGATTCACTCTGGCCTCAATATCAAACAAGAAAGCAACAAAATCAATTAAACACACTTCAAAAATCCACATTCTACATAGCTGCTGCTGTCTGTCAGTGTTAATCATTGTTAGACTTACCTGAAGAATTTAAAGCACTGTGTTTTAGTTGTAATTTGTTCATTTGTTTTATTACAGATTGCTCAATTTTCTATAATAATGTGTACATGCATTAGGCTTGTAGTAAAATCGTACTACTATTTGAAATTGTGTTGGCTTATCTATAAAAGCACACTGTAAAATGGGTCAAAACAACAGAAATGAAAACCATTTTTATTATACAGGGAGTGCAGAATTATTCGGCAAATGAGTATTTTGACCACATCATCCTCTTTATGCATGTTGTCTTACTCCAAGCTGTATAGGCTCGAAAGCCTACTACCTATTAAGCATATTAGGTGATGTGCATCTCTGTAATGAGAAGGGGTGTGGTCAAAAGAAGGACTTGACAGGCTCCGAAAAGTCAAAAATAGTGAGATATCTTGCAGAGGGATGCAGCACTCTTAAAATTGCCAAGCTTCTGAAGCGTGATCATCGAACAATCAAGCATTTCATTCAAAATAGTCAACAGGGTCGCAAGAAGCGTGTGGAAAAACCAAGGCGCAAAATAACTGGCCATGAACTGAGAAAAGTCAAGCGTGCAGCTGCCAAGATGCCACTTGCCACCAGTTTTGCCATATTTTAGAGCTGCAACATCACTGGAGTGCCTAAAAGCACAAGGTGTGCAATACTCAGAGACATGGCCAAGGTAAAAAAGGCTGAAAAACGACCACCACTGAACAAGACACACAAGCTGAAACGTCAAGACTGGGCCAAGAAACATCTCAAGACTGATTTTTCTAAGGTTTTATGGACTGATGAAATGAGAGTAAGTCTTGATGGGCCAGATGGATGGGCCCGTGGCTGGATGCCAGCAAGGTGGAGGTGGAGTACTGGTTTGGGCTGGTATCATCAAAGATGAGCTTGTGGGGCCTTTTCGGGTTGAGGATGGAGTCAAGCTCAACTCCCAGTCCTACAGCCAGTTTCTGGAAGAAACCTTCTTCAAGCAGTGGTACAGGAAGAAGTCTGCATCCTTCAAGAAAAACATGATTTTCATGCAGGACAATGCTCCATCTCGCGCGTCCAAGTACTCCACAGCGTAGCTGGCAAGAAAGGGTCTAAAAGAAGAAAAACTAATGACATGGCCTCCTTGTTCACCAGCTCTGAACCCCATAGAGAACCTGTGGTCCATCATCAAATGTGAGATTTACAAGGAGGGAAAACAGTACACCTCTCTGAACAGTGTCTGGGAGGCTGTGGTTGCTGCTGCACGCAATGTTGATGGTGAACAGATCAAAACACTGACAGAATCCATGGATGGCAGGCTTTTGAGTATCCTTGCAAAGAAAGGTGGCTATATTGGTCACTGATTAGTTTTTGTTTTGTTTTTGAATGTCAGAAATGTATATTTGTGAATGTTGAGATGTTATATTGGTTTCACTGGTGAAAATAAATAATTGAAATGGGTATATAGGCCTATTTGTTTTTTGTTAAGTTGCCTAATAATTATGCACAGTAATAGTCACCTGCACACACAGATATCCTCCTAAAATAGGTAAAACTAAAAACAATCTAAAAACTACTTCCAAAAATATTCAGCTTTGATATTAATGAGTTTTTTGGGTTCATTGAGAACATGGTTGTTGTTCAATAGTAAAATGAATCCTCAAAAATATAACTTGCCTAATAGTTCTGCACTCCCTGTATAATTAAAAAAAATTATATTTATATAATAATGTTGCCAGCCTAGTGAAAGGGGGGGGGGGGGGGTTCTTTCCTCTGAAAATTGACCTTTTTTTGCATTTGTTCCGTACATTTTGTATTTAATTATAATAATAATAATAATTCCTTACATTTATATAGCGCTTTTCTGGACACACAAAGCGCTTTACATATTGGGGGGGAATCTCCTCATTCACCACCAGTGTGCAGCATCCACCTGGATGACGCAACGGCAGCCATTTTGCACCAGACCGCACACCACACACCAGCTGATTGGTGGAGAGGAGACAGAGTGATGAAGCCAATTATGATATGGGGAGGGTTCGGAGGCCATGATGGACAGAGGCCAGTGGACAGATTTGGCCAGGATGCGGGGGTTAAACCCCTACTCTTTTTCGAAGAACATCCTGGGATTTTTAATGACCACAGAGAGTCAGGACCTCGGTTTAACATCTCATCCGAAAGACGTATTTGATCAAGAAGTTTAAATACAGCATTTTGGTGACATTTTATTAATTATTTTGTGCTGGATTAGCTTGTCTTCTGGAACCATGTGCATGCTTTTTGCAGTAACAAAAATAATGAATGTTTTGTCAAGTTGCTTACTAAGATCATGTGCAAATATTGTCAGTCCAAACAGACATTACACACTACATTTTTTTTATTTTTATGGGGACTTCTCCTAGAGAAGACTTCTCCTTTATATGCGTATAACATATATTCAATATTTTGCGACAATGACGCTGCTGACTGCTTTCTCTTCCGTCTGTCTTTCTCATTTCGACCCATAGAGTTGCTCAGTATGGATCAGGATGTCGCTTCAAAGATTCAAACGTTACTCTCGGTGGGTTATGTCACATGACAAATTGCTGTGGCTTTGAGGCTCCACGGGATTCGAAATACTGGCCACAGTTTTTTAAAATTACACTCTATTATAAAATATATATATATATATTTAAATTACGTAAAGTGATTAAATGTACAAATTCTGTACTTTTTTGGCCATGGGGTGTGGGTCGTTCGAACCACCCAAACATCCCCCCCCCCCTCCCCGCCTACGGACATGCTTAATGCTGTGGAAAAACATCCCCCCATGGTATCAAGTATCAAAATTACAATATTATTATTGTAAATTATTGACCAATTATCACTATTTGGTAACATTTTATGGTAGAAATCTTGCTATTAACAAATCATTAATTATGATTTTTGGATCAATAAACTAATTTGCTGCTTATTAATAGTCATCATTAAGTAGTAGTTGCATTTAGTTATTGGGCATGATTGTAGTATAAAGATCATGCAGAAAATGTACTTTATGAGTACTTACACATTTCCGAACAAGAGGCAGGTAATAATCCACTACTTAATAGTAAAAACTGGCGTTTATACTAAAGTGTTTCCCAATATTTTTTATGCTGCTGTCTCAAATTTACACGATGCAGTATTGTGACAACAGTACTGTAGAATGTAACAATATAATGAGAGAAAGGGTTTTAATGTAAAGGGTGAAGTGGGGCTCCTGTGTGTCTGACTCATTTACAGTCCCAGCTGGTCTTCCTCACCTGGTGCTTTTTGACATATGCATCAACAGTTTGGATTCATATTTGCTCCCAAAGTAATACCTGTGAAATATGCTGAGTTTCTAGTAGGATCTTCACCTGGATTACTCAGAAGGCCTTGGATTCCGTAGTGGAATGGGAAGACAAATTTAACCTGACAATGAATGGAGCAAAGACTGTGGATATGGTAATAAGTGCCGGTAGTAAGTGCCAGAAGTCCCTCTTCTGTTGTCTCAGGACAAGCAATTAGTAGAGTTTCCACCTTTAAATTGCTGGGTGTGCAAATATCCTCTGATGTATCATGGGATTCCCAAATTAAATACATGATTTCAAAGGTGCGTCACAGAATATACTATCTTTACGAAGCCAAAAAAACAGGTCTTCTTTGTGATGTTCTACTGCAACTTTTATACGGCCAGTTCTTGAGAATGCAAGTCCAGTCTGGGGCGGACTACCTAAAGATCTCTCTGAGGAGTTAGAGAGAATCCAAAAACGATGCTTCTTCGGCAACATAAGACATTGCTATAACCAGGAGTAAAACTAAACGTCACAAACTCTCCTTTATTCCTCGTGCTCTTAAATTGTTGTATAGATAACTTATGATTTATAGTGTTTGATGTTTTTTAATTATTGTTTATACTTTGTTTGTTTATCATGTTATATATTAGTATTTTTATTAGTTAAATATTGTTTTCGAGTGTGTGTTTGATGCATTTCAGGGAATTGTGCTGCAATACCCCGTCCTGTCAAATTTAAACTAAACTAAACTAAACTAAACTAAACTAAACTAAACTAAACTAAACTAAACTAAACTAAACTAAACTAAATACAAGTGGTCACAAGACACAAATTTGAATGCATGTTAATACCAGGTTAAAATGGTTATGTGACTTCACTAGTAATCAGACCACTGAAAATGATTGTTAATATCAGTTTGAGACAGACTTTCATTCAGGAGACCAGTTTTCCCCTAGCCTAAACTGAACAAACATGCTGTGATACTGAATGGGATTTGTTATACCAGCATTAGATGGGAAAGAAGAGTTGTAGTATGTCCAGCAGGAAGAACATAAAACCACAAACAAGCTGTTACACCTTCATGAGAAGTAGTTCATCATCAGTGACGACTTACCTGGGAAGTGGACATGGATATGTGGAAGAACTTCCCTCGGCCTCCCTGTGGAACAGCTCGGGTAAAGAAGAACCTGTAGCCATCTTTGGAGAACAGTGGGGGTTCGTTCTGCGGAGAGATTCACATGTGAGCAGCGCTTTTCCACAAACATCCCACACGCTGTTTTTGTCTGAGACGCCATGATGTGTGACTCACCTGTCTGTGAAGCCAGCTGTCACTCTCATCTTCATGTTTCTGAAAATACACTGCAAAATTAGTGTCTTTTTTCTCAGTGTGTCTCCAATTGTGTGAGACAAAACCATTCATATGCTGTGAAACAAAGCACTGACTAATCTTTCCTTTCATTGAACTGACATGCTTTTTAATGCATTCGAACACAACAATAGGCATTGTCATCAATACAGACTTTTAAAGGTCACTCTGTAATTCCCAAGTTATTCTATACACTGCTTGTCCATAAAAAAAGTCACACAATCTAAAATTTGCTTTTAGTTTTGAACATAGCATGCTGTCACCATGGCATAATTTCAATTTGCTTCTGAAATTGCACGAGATTTATTCCTGCCAGGGTTGCATACATTTTTTGCTAAGATCTGGTATTGATGATGGGTGATTCAGAAGCTATGCAAAGTCTTCTCCAGCACATCCTAAGGATTCTCAATCGGCATAGGGTCTGGACTCTGTGGTAGCCAGTCCATGTGTAAAAATAATGTCTCTTTCACAATTTGAGCCTGATGGATCCTTGTCATTTGGAATATGCCCGTGCCATCAAGGAAGAAAAAAATCCATTGATGGAATAACCTGGTCATTCAGTACATTCAGGTAGTCAGCTGAACTCATTCTTTGGGCACATAATGTTGCTAAACCTAGACCTGACCTAGTGCAACATTCTGGGATCACAGCACTGCCCCCACAGACTTTTTTGGTAGGCACTAGACATGATAGGTAAATCAATTTGCATTGTACAATGCTTTTATTTCCACTATTAAACATATCCATAAATTCTACTTAAGATTTTTTATTTTTTTATTTTATTTCACCAAGTGATTCCCTTGATCATTAATATTTGTTCTGACCACATTTCTTACTCAGAGATGATGATGCCCCACTATTCTTCTAGTTTTTAATATTTGCTGGACAGTTCTTAACTCATTTTAGTAGTTTGAAATCTTATTAAATGTTCTCTTTGCTTGATGCATTCCAATAACCTTCTAAAACAGATTGACATATTTTCCATGACCACAGGATGTGTCTTCAAACATGATTAAGACAATCCCCTAGTTTTTTGCGATTCCGCTATTACTGAATCAAACGCAAACTCAGCAAACAGTCGCAAATGTTTGCTATCCTCCAAAATTCTTAATTAAACACAAAATAATCGCAAAAATGTAAGTAATCTCATAAACATTAAATTCCAAACCATACAGTATAATCAAATTATATTTATTTCAGTTTGCAATTATTCATTTTACATGACTTATAGACGTCACATACGATGCAAAAGAAAGTTGAAGCAAACATCTAACAAACAGAGCAATGGAACAAACAGGCGTGTGTTTCCGAAAACCATTGTTAGCTAACTAAGGTCGCAAGTTCCGTCGTTACAAACATAGTTCGTTCATTTAGCGTTTCCAAAATCCATCGTTCCAATGAACATTTGCAAACTGCATCGCAAACTTGTATGCTTGCAACTACACCTCTAGAGCTGCAGTTAGAAACACAGTTCCTGGCTGTGTTCTATTCCCAGTTATTCCCCCTATGCCCTATTTGTTTAGAACAGGGATCACCAAACTTGTTCCTGTAGGTCCGGTGTCCTTCAGATTTTAGCTCCAACCCTAATCAAACACACCTGGACAAGCTAATCAAGGTCTTACTAGGTATACTTGAAACACCCAGGCAGGTGTGTTGAGGCAAGTTGGAGCTAAACCGGACCTCCCGGACCTCCAGGAACGAGATTGGTGACCCCTGGTTTAGAAAATTCTAACATTTGAACTTGGAATTATAAAAAAAAAGCATTAAAGTCACCTCTCTTAGGTGTAATTTGCTTTCAAAGTATTTTTACGTGACCAAATTAAAGGATATTGTTTGTGCTTTACATGTATGGCTGGTATTAAAATGTGCATCAAATCGCTAAATTATTTCATTTAACTCTTTCACTGCAGTTAACGAGAGAAAACGCTTCCCTGCCATTGACGAATTTTACAGCAATCTGTGTTTTAGGAGTACTACGGTAGGGGAAGCCCTAACGCATGTCCTGAGTGAGGTACTGTACTTGATGTCTCATGCTTCGGGGAGTGAAATCTGAGAGAGAGAAAGTATAAGATCGAGGATAAAAGTTATACAAACTTCCTTTGGCTTAATCCCTATCGTTACAGATCCTGTCTTGACAAGAGACCAAAATGAAGCTTAATTTTTATGATTTGTGTCAATGTTATTGTGTCAGACTGCACAGCTACCTAATGTGGTAAATAAGATATATTTTATATATATTTATAAATATTTTTTAAGCACAAATATGTCTGCAGATTTCTGGGAATTACTGCCACAAAATCAGTTATTTTTATTGCAAGAAAATTGTGAAAAACTAGGGGGTCCAATAAGAAATGAAAAACTACTCTCTGCATCAGTTAGGGTTAAATAACTTTTTTTTATCAACTGAAACAATCATCCATGCAGACATTTTTCAATGGGGGGTTCTTACATATTTGCTTAGTTAAATCCAGATGGTGATTTATTATTATTATTAATAGTATTATTTATTTTTAAAAAAAATTATTTATTTATTTTTGATTGGCAGTGTAGTTTATGACTTATTTATGACCAATATTATTGTAAAATGTGTAAATTTGTGATAATGAATACGTCTGATTGCAAGTTACCTTTGTGCAGATGCCAGTAGTGGCCTCACATAAGGTCAGTATTGAGCTGTTTTGTGCACGGTTCAGCCAGTTTACTGCTAGTTTGGTGCTGGTTGCCCACTTCACCATGGTGATGTAGTAATCTTTCCTGTAAAAAAATACTCAATAAAACACTCACTTCAAACACAGTCAAATATATTCTAACTATGCTGATTAAGCTTTGAATTAAAGCAACAGGATAAGTTAAAATAGGAAACAGTTATTCATTCATTCATTCAATTTCTTTTCGGCTTAGTCCCTTTATTAATCTGGGGTCGCCACAGTGGAACGAATCGCAAAATATCCAGCATATGGTTTACGCAGCGGATGCCCTTCCAGCAGCAACCCATCATTGTGGAAAGAAAACAGTTATTTTAAATGTTATTATTTCATAGGCATAGGCATATTTCATAAGCCGGCAGCTAGCTCTCTGCAACTCTTACATGGTCGCCCACTGAAGCTAAGCAGGGCTGGGCCCGGTTAGTACCTGGATGGGAGATCACATGGGAAAGCTAGGTTGCTGAGGCCAGCAGGGGGCGCCCAACCTGCGGTCTGTGTGAATCCTAATGCCCCAGTATAGTGATGGGGATCTTTCGGATGAGACGTTAAACTGAGGTCCTGACTTTCTGTGGTCATTAAAAATCCCAGAATGTCCTTCGAAAAAGAGTAGGGGTTTAACCCTGGCATCCTGGCCAAATCTGCCCACTGGCCTCTGTCCGAACCCTCCCCATATCATAAATGGCTTCATCACTCTGTCTCCTCTCCACCAATCAGCTGGTGTGTGGTGTGCGGTCTGGTGCAAAATGGCTGCCGTCGCGTTATCCAGGTGGATGCTGCACACTGGTGGTGGATAAGGAGATTCCCCCCAATATGTAAAGCGCTTTGAGTGCCCAGAAAAGCGCTATATAAATGTAAGGAATTATAATATTACTGTTTTATAGTACTTTTGATCAATTACATGCAACTTGAAAACAAGAGAACGATTTGCTGACAATTTTATTGTGTATACTGTCAGAAAGACAAAAAAGGATTTGCAAAGTTTTTGTTTTGTTTTTTAAACATTCTAGTATTGTTTTCCAGATGTCTTCACTGACACAATAGCTGACATTATTAACTTAAACAGTTTTTTTGGTTGCAGTAAACTATCCTAAAACAACAGATAACACTTCTAGTGACTGGCAGATCTTCACCTGATTCTGGGATCCTCTGGTTTCTTCATCCTCACTGTGTGTAAAGGGCCGTTCAGACTCACCACTGACAAATAGATCTCAGGGTTTTCCTCCCCGGCCTAAACAGACAACAAACATCACATCACTGGAGAACATCCCTCTCCTCGTCCCTTTCCAGGACTCTTAACAAGCAGCATGATTCAAATGATCATTTATGACAAACAAAACCAAATTAAACAGAAGAAAGTTTTCTGCTGTCTGGCAAATGAATAACTGTATTTTCATTTCATTTCATATTCACATAGTATAATCAGTTATATTGGGATAGAGAAACATGCAGATGGACATTGCTTGTCAGAACTGTTATGAAAACTGTCAGTTACATAAACTGCTTATACTAGTCCTACAAGATAATCTTCAAAGCAAAAGTTTTATTGCAACAGTTGAATTTCAGCTGTCCCTGCTGATTTAGTTGTCACTAAATCCCATGAAGCAGTGTTTCACCTCACAAAATAAATTTCTATCATCGTTTTCTCGCATTCATAAAACTACATTCTTAATCATTTTCAAAATTATAATTTTTTATGCTCTCTCCTTCATTTTATATGCATCTATTAAAACAGATTCTCAACTGTGCTTGCTTGAAACATTCAGATTTCAAATTTGTTCTTGCCTCTTTCCATTTATTATATGTTATGTGCCTAATGCATGTGTTGAATGTTTATATCTATTCAAATCTAATTTAGAAAAAAAGTATTA
Source organism: Danio kyathit (assembly GCA_903798195.1). Taxonomy (NCBI): domain Eukaryota; kingdom Metazoa; phylum Chordata; class Actinopteri; order Cypriniformes; family Danionidae; genus Danio; species Danio kyathit. Next base: position 19,065,123 of record LR812520.1, read on the forward strand.
TATATTGCAAAACGATGTTTGAAATTTGTAACTAATACAGTTTTACAAGCAAATACTATTTTAGTTTGAGTACTTTAAAGCCAGCACTGCTGACAAGGTGAATGGACAATAATGCAGTATTTAATGACAAAACCAACCAATCAGATCGCATTTAAAGGTCAGTATATGCATTTCCATTTAAACTGAAACTCATTCATTCATTCATTTTCCTTCGCCTTAGTTCCTTATTTATCAGTGGTCCCCACAGCGGAATGAACCGCCAACTATTCTGGCACATGTTTTACGCAGCGGATGCCCTTCCAGCTGCAACCCAGTACTGGGAAACACACATATACTCTCAAATTCACACATACACTCATACACTATGGCCAATTTTGTTTACTCAATTCACCTATAGCGCAAACACAGGAAGAACATACAAATTTCCACACAGAAATGCCAACAGGCCTTGCCGGGACTTGAACAAGTGACCCTCTTGCTGTGAGGAGACAGTGCTAACCACTGAGCCACCGTGCCACCTTTTAAACTGAAACTGCTAATTGAATACACTTAAAGGAAACCCATGGATTTTGCAAAAACTCCAGAATAAAATGTACTTTTGCTGTAGTTTCTTAGTAATGCTAAAGTTCAAGTATCATTTCTTTTCCACAAAACTGAAATGGAAACCTCTCATTAATACTTATAATAATGCCTACTTAGTTTTCGATTAAACAGACAACAATTAACTCAAATAGAGCAGTATTTTAGAATACACCATGCTCCATTACATCAGAGTAGAGCTCATTAATTTTCATGACCCTTCCAAATAACATCAAAATTAAGCTGTTTATTTTAGACCTGATTTCAAGGGATTTAATGGGCTTGTCAAACTGTTTCTGAGGATTGCTTGGTGCTTACCAAATCATATACTTTATATGTAGATATTAGATAACCATTTAAACATTATCAATGCATTCTATGGCACCTTTAAATATATGGCTGCAATATATTAACTTAATAATAACTGCAATAACTGCAATAATGAACTTAATCTCTGAAAACTGAACTGACACTGTTTCAATTCACTATAATCTTCCATGTGAAGCTGCTTTGACACAATCTACAATGTATAAGCACTATACAAATAAAGATGAATTGAATTGAATTGAATATATAGGGGTTGGACAATGAAACTGAAGAACTGGGCAATCTTGTGTTGGAGATTTCATAGCTAAATTTGACCACCCTGGAGGCCAATCTTCATTAATTGCACATTCCACCAGTAAGAGTGTGAAGACTTAGCAGAGTAATAGCACAATTTTGCCTAAAATATTGCAATGCACACAACATTATGGGTGACAAAGCCTTTGTGATATATCAAGAGCCACATTATTACAAGGTAATGTCAGCATACCACCAAGAAGGAAGAACCACATCCAACATGAGTAACTGTGGATGCAAAGGAAGCTGTCTGAAAGGGATGTCCATGTGCTATCCAAAAAACATAAAACCATAGGTGCCCAACTCACTGCAGATTTAAATGTGCACCTCAACTCTCCTGTTTCCACTAAAACTGTTCGTCAGGAGCTCCAAAGGGTCAGGCTGTTATAGCCAAACCTTCGATCACTCATGCCAATTCAAACATCAGTTTCAATAATGCCAGCAGTGAAAATCTTGGGCTGTGGACAATGTGAAACATGTATTGTATTCTCTGATGAGTCCACCTTCACTGTCTTTCCCACATCCAGGAAAGTTGCGGCGTGGAGAAGCCGCAAAGAAGCTTACCACCCAGACATGCATGCCCATGTGAGTGAAGCATGGGGGCGAATCTAAACCCTGTGATGTAAGTGATGGTTTGGGCTGCAATATCATGGCATTCCCTAGGTCCAGTAATTGTGCTAGATGGGTGCATCTGCTGATAATGCACCAATACAGGCTGGTGACAGGGTGGTTTGATGAACATGGCAGTGAAGTTGAACATCTCCCATAGCCTGCACAGTGACCAGAACTAAATATTATTGGGTCAATTTGGGGTGTTTTGGAAGAGCAAGTCAGGAAATGTTTTCCTCGGCCAGCATCACAAAGTGACCTGGTCACTATTCTGCAGGAAGAATGGCTCAGAATCCCTCTGGCCACTGTGCAGGACGTCTATCTGCCATTGTCAAGATAAATTGATGCTGTATTGACCGCAAAAGGAGGCCCTACAACATACTAATGAGTTATTGTCATCTAAAACCAGGCATTTCAGTTTCATTGTCCAACCCATGTATGTGTGTGTGTGTGTGTGTATATATATATATATATATATATATATATATATATATATATATATATATATATATATATATATATATATATATATATATATATATAGTTGAGGTCAGAATTATTAGCCCCCCTGTTTATTTTTTTTACCCAATTTCTGTTTAACGGAGAGAAGTTTTTTTCAACACATTTCTAAACATAATAGTTTTAATAACTTATTTCTAATAACTGATTTATTTTATCTTTGCCATGATGACAGTAAATAATATTTTACTAGATATATTTCAAGACACTACATACATTCTATACAGCTTAAAGTGACATTTAAAAGCTTAACTAGGTTAATTAGGTTAACTAGGCAGGATAGGGTAATTAGGCAAGTTATTGTATAATGATGGTTTGTTCTGTAGACTATTGAAAAAATATATAGCTTAAAGGGGCTAAAAATTTTGACCTTAAAATGGGTTTCAAAAAAATTAAAACTGCTTTTATTCAAGCCGAAATAAAACAAATAAGACTTTCCCCAGAATAAAAAATATTATCAGACATACTGTGAAAATTTCCTTGCTCTGTTTAACATCATTTGCAAAGTATTTAAAAAAGGAAAAAAAAATCAAAGGGGTGGGGGGGAGGGGGTGTTTAGGTTGGGGGCTAATAGGCTGGGCGATTTTTTTGTTTTTTTCGATTAATCGAATTTACGTTTTAAGACGATTTAATTTTTTATAAAATTGAGGTATCGCGATTTTTTTAAATAAAAATATTAAAGCAGCTTTTCCACTATCGTGCCACACCGTTCTAAACTGTTAGACAACCATGCTGAATTGTGCTGATAGATTCTGTGTGTTGACGTCGCGGCTCTGTTGATGAGCTACCACAGCTGGCTCAGCGCAAGCGCGGTAGCCCATTGTCGCGAGGTGCACGCGCAGTCAGCAGAGGCGCGCGATGCGGCGCCAGGCGAAAGTATAAATCCAGCTTAACACTCAGGGCCGGCGCGTCCATAGAGGCAACCTAAGCAGAATAGTGAGCGAGAACCCCCCAGTCCTTACTTTTATCCGCGACACCTACCCCCTCCCGGTCCTCTTTCATCCGCAAACCGGTAAGTTTCTATTTCACTTTCGGGTTGAGGGCTGTGTGATTGCTGTTCGCCTAGCGCCAGTTCAGCTTGCTCCGGCCGTGATTACACTATATACATTACACAAAATAATAAAATAGGCTAAAAGTTTTATTCGTGGCTAGAGCTTAATTAATTTGATTGACATATAGGCAATGAGACCTTTACTTCGCCTGACTGAGCGTGAGTTTATTGCATGCTGCGCTGTATTCGGTAGCACAGATTGCTCTGATCTGGGTGAGAACTTTACCAGCGACTACATGCACTGCTGAAAGGACGGTTACGGCGTGTTGTGAATGTCGGCTGTCACCACAGAAAGTCAAATCTTTCTTTAATTTGGACTTTTGCTTGAAAGCTTTACGGAGTGGCACAGTAGCTGTCCAAAGTACTGTAGCTATGAATTAAATCATAACCCATATATGCACCAATAAACAAGTAAAATGAATGAATAAATAAAATAAATATGGATTCTTAAATGTCGGTATTGTTTTTACTCCAAAAAAATATCAATACGTTTTGACAAATGTTTTATAAAAATAAATTGAGCAATTTTCAACATTTCAGCTATAGACTGCTATAGGATTCAGTTAAATATAAGATAGACATTTAAATATTGATAGATATGTAACAGGTTTCTGTGGGGTTTTTTGTTGTTCACGGTGATCTTTAATATATACTGGGTGGTGTAGCTACGCACAAATATTTTCTAAAACGTCAAGCAGGAATTTGTCTATAGGAATGTAATAGGCTACACCTTGTTGACCAATTTATGTATGTATGGCCATTAAAAATACATGTTCCTTAAACAGATGGTTTTTCAAGTTACTTATAAAGAGATTGTTACTTCAGTCATGTTGCTGTAATGTTTTAAGTTGATGAAAAAATCTAGATTTTTTTTTTGCCATATCGCCCAGCCCTAGTGGCTAATAATTCTGACTTCAACTGTGTGTGTGTCTGTACGCACGCACGCACGCACGCACGCACGCACGCACGCACGCACGCACGCACGCACGCACGCACGCACGCACGCACGCACACACACACACACACACACACACACACACACACACACACACACACACACATACTGTATATATATTTGCAGAACTCTCTAATGAAAACTAGGCTGATGACCCTAGAATAAATTGACACAGGGATACACACCTAAACCCTAATTAAAAAGATAAAAGAAAACAAAACCTGTAGAGATTTACTTTAGGGTAGCGGTACTCTTGTCCATTGGGATACAGCACACTGGTGAACATGGGTATCTCCATCTTGGGCACCAGGGTGTCATTGATGGTGGCATATGCCAGTCTGAGACCATCTGGTGACCACCAGTGTGCAATGTGATTCTGGAAAATCTCCTCTGCAAACACAAACAAAGAAAACACAGTTTAAATATAAAACATAGCCTTATACTTCATTCATTCAAATTTATATTTCCAGCATCATACAGAGGGCACCCTGCACAATACATAACTGCAACATGTGCAAAAAGTGCCCGGGTGATTTATCACATCCAATTTCTTTAGGCTTCTGCCTCAGGAGTCTCATCCATCACTTCATAATGCAGACAAGAGGAGCAGCACAACTGTCATGGTGGAGAATGTAAAATATGACTGCCTGTAACACTGCAGACGGAACCTGTAGAGCTCATTTAGATATTCTAGAATAAGAACTAGACAAGAAGAACACTAATTAATTTTTTGACGCAATAAGGTGCATTGTTTAAGAAATATTGTTAAATTCACATTGTAAAAATAGTTTATATATACACAAAAATATAAAATATAGTCTTTTGATTTAAAATGCCAGTGTTACTCTCATTTACCAGTATGTTTTTTTTTAATTCAAGTCTTTAAAAATTGTTTTCTTGTGGTTCATGACAAAACACATATTACAAATGATCACTGGTAGGCCTACTAAATGTAAAGCCGGGATGTATACAGTGGTTACTGAGGACAAAAGTACAATATTATAAAGAAAACCTGGTGAGTAATTTTAAATTGTGTTACAAGACATCGTCACATAAGACCAAAAGTCTTCCCATACTGGGACACATACAGGGACCCCTGCTTTGTCCTTATTATGTAATTTGTTAAGTAAACGTTCATACGAAGCTGTTTTAGTCATTATATTGACCCATTCTTTTAACTCTGGAATTTTGGGAGTTTTCCAGTGTTTTAAGATGACTCTAGCCGTCACTGAAATCCCCATCATGATCACTGTGAATTCTCCTTTAGTAATATTTGGCATCTGTTCCCAATCTCCCAGTAAGTAAAACCTTAGTGACAGTGGTATTAATGTTTTACCAGCAATTTCTGAGTGAAAATGATTTCAAATTAAGTCCTACAATGTTTTGTTTTCAGGTAACTTAATAATTTAAACAGAAAATGTTTCATAATAATATCCAATCTATATGGACTTTATATAATTGTTCTGTTCAAGCCTGCATTGCCCACATGAGCACCTGGGTTAATGACATTAACTGCTTTTGAATTATTAAATAACAGCATTCAATAAAGTTGATGATAACAACAGTATCTTGCTATTATTATTTTGCATTATGTATTAGTTTTTATTTTATATTTTAAGATTTTCTAATTCTAGTAATTGTGTTATGCCCTATTTTGTTTTAATAGTTGTTTTTCATTTCTATTTAGATTTAATTTTTGTTTTAGTTGAGTAAACTTTTACATTTCCAGTATTACTTGTCTGCTACTACTACTACTACTGTTAAGAATTGTTGTTTTAAAGATGCATCTCTGTCTGTAAGCTTACAAATAAAAAAAACATCGTATTTCAGCTTCCTCAACACATTAAAAAAAACTTTGTCATGTATTATTTGTAAGTTTATTTAATTTATTTAACTTTTAAAAAAAAAACTTTTGTTTACATCTAAACATCCTGGCACATCTGAAAGACTCTGCCATCCACACTGGACCCACACCAGTTTGCCTACTGTGGCAACAGGAGCACAGAAGATGCAGTCTCCATAGCACTGCACTCTGTACTCACACACTTGGACAATAAAAACACTTATGCACATGCTGTTTGTTGACTTCAGCTCAGCATTCAACACTGTCACAGCCTCTAAGGATCAACCTTAAGAGACCTGGATATCAACACCTCTCTCTGCAACTGGGTTATGGACTTTCTGACTAACAGACCTCAGAATGTTAGATCAGGCCACATCTGCTCCACCACCGTCACACTCAACACTGGTGTACCACAGGGCTGCATGCTGAGCCCATTCCTCTACTCCTTTTTACCCACGCCTGCAGGCCCATGAATGGATCCAACACCATCATCAAATTTGCAGATGACACTACAGTGATTGGTCTAATCAACAACAATGATGAGACTGCCTACAGGGAGGAGATACAGCATCTGGCCACTTGGTGTACAGACAATAATTTGCTCCTTAACACCACTAAGACCAAGGAGCTCATTGTGGACTTCAGGAAGAAGAACTCAAAATTCTACACACAATACCCCATAATGACAATGTGAAAAATTGTTTTTATTTAAATTGTTGCAAATTTATTAAAAATAAAAACCTGAAAATTCTTATGTACTTAAGCATTCACATCCTTTGCTCAATACTTTGTTGATGCACCTTTGGCAGCAATTACAGCCTCAAGTCTTTTTGAAAATGATGCCACAAGCTTGTCACACCTGTTTTGGGGAATTTTTGCCCATTCCTCTTTGCAGTACCTTTCAAGCTCTATCAGGTTTGATGGGAAGCAATGGTGTACAGTCATTTTCAGATCTCTCCAGAGATGTTCAATAGGATTTAGATCTGGGCTCTGGCTGGGCCACTCAAGGACATTCACCGAGTTGTTGTGAAGCCACTCCATTGATACTTTGGTGGTGTGCTTTGGGTCATTGTCCTGCTAGAAGATGAACCGTCGCCCCAGTCTGAGGTCAAGAGTACTCTGAAGCAGGTTTTCATTCAGGATGTCTCTGTACATTGCTGCATTCATCTTTCCCTCTATCCTGACTAGTCTTCCAGTTTCTGCTGCTGAAAAACATCCCCACAGCATGATGCTGCCACCACCAAGCTTTACTGTAGGGATGGTATTAGCTTGGTGATGAGCGGTGCCTGGTTTTCTCCAAACGTCTGGCATTCACTCCAAAGAGTTCCACTTTAGTCTCATCAGAGCAGAGAATTTTGTTTCTTATGGTCTGAGAGTCCTTCAGATGCCTTTTGGCAAATTCCAGGTGGGGAGTGGCTTCCGTCTGGCCACTCTACCATACAGGCCTGATTGGTGGATTGCTGCACAAATGGTTGTCCATCTGTAAGGTTCTCCTCTCTCCACAGAAGAATGCTGGAGCTTAGACAGAGTGACCATCGGGTTATTGATCACCTCCCTGACTAAAGCCCTTCTCCCCGATCACTCAGCTTAGATGGCCGGTCAGCTCTAGGAAGAGTCCTGGTGGTTCCAAACATCTTCCACTTACAGATGATGAAGGCCACTGTGCTCATTGGAACTTTCAGAGCAGCAAAAAATTGTCTGTAACCTACCCCAGCCTTGTGCCTCGAGACAATCCTGTCTCTGAGGTCTACAGACAATTCCTTTGTCTTCATGCTTGGTTTGTGCTTTGACATGCACTGACAACCCTGGGACCTTATATAGACAGGTGTGTGCCTTTTCAAATCATGTCCAATCAACTGAATTTACCACAGTTGAAACATCTCAAGAATGATCAGTGGAAACAGAATGTACCTGAGCTCAATTTAGAGCGTCACGGCAAAGGCTGTGAATACTTATGTACATGGGATTTTTCAGGTTTTTTTATTCTTAATAAATTTTCCAATAATTTCAAAAAATTTTTTTTACATTGTCATTATGGGGTATTGTGTGTAGAATTTTGAGGAAATAAATGAATTTAATCCATTTTGGAATAAGGCTGTAACATAAAAAAAATTTGGAAAAAATTAAGTGCTATGAATACTTTTCGGATGCACTGTAGATACAAATATATTAAACAAATATAGTCTTTTGAAGCCTGCATTGCCCACATGAACACCTAGGTTAATGACATTAACTGCTTATTAATAAATAACAGCATTTAATAAAGTTGATGATAACAACAGTATCTTGCTATTATTATTTTGCATTATGTATTAGTTTTTATTTTGTATTTTAAGATATTCTTCTTTTTGTTCTAGTTCTAGTAATTTTGTTATGCCCTATCTTGTTTTAATAGTTGTTTTTATTTCTATTTAGATTAAATTTTTATTTTAGTTCAGTAAACTTTTAAAATTCCAGTTTAACTTGTCTGCTACTACTACTACTACTACTACTACTACTACTACTAATAAGAATTGTTGTTTTAAAGCTGCATCTCTGTCTGTAAGCTTACAAATAAAATAAAAAACATATTGTATTTCAGCTGCCTCAACCCATAAAAACTTTGTCATCTATTATTTGTAAGTTTATATAATTTCAAATTCACTTCAACTTTTAACAAAAAAGCTTTAGTTAAATATCTAAAATATCTAAAAGAAAAAAAAAAGTGGATACAATTACCACAGAAACACCGTTTCTGGTGTTTTATATTCTCATAAGACTCTTCACTTTTGTTATGTGAAAAACAGCTTAAACATGGTTCAAAATGTATTCTTTTAAGTACTCAAAATCTTTTGAACATCTTTTGTTTGCTGTGATAAAAATGTTTTGAAATATGCATCCACAGGATGGCAGTAGAGATCTTTACACAGCAGAAAATAATCAGACGTTAGTATGAGCATGTGACTAAGAATAGCCTCCGACTGAGATGTTAATTTAGGATAAAACCAATTACGGAGCACAGAACGCAGTTCAGCATGTGTCACAAACAAACCCGCAGCCAATGTCCCCTCATAGGACAGAACAACAGAGCAGAGGATGATGAGGAAAATGCTGATAAACACATTTACATAATACACAAGCAAATGTATGATTAAGCTTACGTAATACTGGTCTGCAACCAAACTCATTTCACAAACTGTTTTTGTATAAAGTAATAAATGCGCCAAGGTTATTACCGCCAGCATACTAGAACATTCACTACAGCAACAGCTGACAGGAAAATGGAAGACATCACAGGTGGAGCTAAAAGGGCTGTGAGTGTGTGTTTCTGGAGAGGATATCAATTGCACCTGAGGGACTGACACAGACAGTTCATAGCAGCAGGGATTTTACACACAGTGATTAACAACATGTTTGATATGCCTCAAAGGGACAACAAATAAAAGCATATACCGTAGGAGAAACCTCAACATCACGAGAAAGATGATCAGTGTCACATATAAATTATGTGGTGTAACGATTACCTGGCTTTACTTGAGTGATCGGATCTGTAAAAGCCTCTTATGCTCACCAAGCCATCATTTATTCATTTAAACACATAGTAACAACAGTCTTTCTTGCTTTTCATTTTTATCGGCCTTCAGCAGTGACATTTGCATTACACTCATCTGAGCTAAACTCAACTGAACATCAACAGTGACATTTATACTTAACGTAGAATATGAAAAATTATGGTTTTTACTCTCTTTTCTTCATCTATTTTAAACTGCTTTCACACAATCTACATTGTACAGGGCTCATACGGTTATGGAAAACCTGGAAAAGTCATGGAATTTTGACATGACATTTTCCAGGCCTGGAAAAGTTTTGGAAAAACAGAAAAACCCACAAAGTTTTGGAAAAGTCACGGAAATTATTTAACAAAAATCTGTATACTTGAATTAGGTCTGTGCGATATTGAAAAAATCAGATGTTGCCATATTTAGTATTTCTGTTATTTAACAGGTTTATTTGGATTGATTGGGGGGATTTTGCAAGGGAGTGAGTCTCGAATAATATATATAAAAAAATCACAAGCATAGATAAATAAAATATAGCAAAGACAAAAGCAAATGATAGTTTTTAGGTATTCACTATTCAGGTACAGATATTGAATAATCAACACTGCATAGTCTTCATTGTATTTTATTTGATCTTTATTAAAGTTACAAAAAATTACTTGTGACCGGATGTTTTAACTCACAGGCTTTAAAGGAACAGTTTACTCAAAGATTAAAATGTACTCACTATTTACTCACCCTTCACTTGTTTCAATTGTATAGGAGTTATTAAATTGTCTTGTTTTTGTGTTCTATTTTTTAAAAAAATGTTTGAAACAAGTGAAAGGTATAATGAAAATGGTAAGTAATTTTTTGGGTGAACTATCTCTTTAAAAATGCATGCAGATTATAAACTTTTACTCCATTATGATTAAAGTCTATATTAAACTATAATCCCAATTTAACATTGCATATCCTGCGATTTGACTTTTGTGGATGCACACATTGCGATATCGATGCTGAAATGATATATTGTGCAGCCCTAACTTGAATATAGGTTGCTTGTCTTTACTACTTTTCTGTCCTTGGCCAAAAACTTGCTCTCACATTGTTAGTGCTGTTTAAGCATTGTGAAAATCAATTTTACATAGATATAAAAACTAATTTAAACAAAATAGACTGTTGAGTGTTTTTTGATATGCTGGAAAGTTCTGGAAAAGTCTTGGAAAAGTCTTGGATGTTTAGTAGTAAAAAATGTGTTTGAACCCTGATTGTAAAACGCACTCTTGAATAAAGATGATAATCTGATGTGATCAGATGTAATCTGATGGGCTTTCTTTACCACCTAGCTTTCATACAAACAGGATAATGCTGGCACTTTTACCCCTAATACTTTGCTGGTATTTAAAACCTTAGACAGCGAGTTTTTCTGTTTTACTTTTAAAGTAGCAAACCAACAAATCAATGAAAATGTTCAAATGGATTCTATAAAGGCGTTATAAAATGCCACCATCAGAGTCCTATCAATATAAAAAATTTTTAATTTCCGCAGACAATAGGGTATATGCGGAAGGACTTTTAATTTGTCAGTAACCTGGTTCAAGAGATTCTGGTGAACTGTATGCCATTACAAAACTGGCACATTTAAGGTCTGTTTTCTCTCAAAATCAGTGATCTCCACTGACTGAGTGATTTCCAATATAAAGTTGGTCTCAGAATGTACAAGAAGCACTGCATTAAATTACATTTTTCCCCGCCATGTCTTTAAAATAAGAACATTTATTTTACCCTAGTATATTCAATGGAGCTTCTGCGCAAACCTGCTAATCCTGACAGGCGCGTGCATGTAAAAGGCTTTTCATCTTGTTTTATGCTTGAGCAACTAAATGAATGCCAAAGTCTATTTAACTTATTGTATTTTAATTACATTACAACATCGATGCTGTAAAAGGAACCAAATAAAATGGAAAAAGTCACATAACCCGTTCACTGGAAGTTTATCAGTATGGGAAGAAACACTAGCTCTGCATATACCCTAAGTCTTTTTGCCTGTCCCACATAATCTTTCCGTATTTCCATTAAAATTGAATTTATTATCAATAATAGCACCTAGGTACTTATAACTTTCCACTATTTCAATCTGGTGGTTATCAACCATAGTATCTAAAACTACGTCCTGCTTCCGCCGCACGTTTTTGGTTGGTAGAATGTTATTCTAATGTTCTCAGAATCTTCCTCTAACCACTTTACTTGATATCCTTTACCCTGCTACTCGCTCATTCAGTACTACTGCATATTACATGTCTCATGGTACTAGTCTAAAGTCATGATATTAAATCACAAAATTTATTCTCAGACCAAATTAATAGATATGCATCTAAATAAATAAACAACTAAGATATATTCAGTTCTTGCCACTGAATTGTAAAGTTTATTTGTCATATTTTCCCTTAAAGTCCCCAAGAAATCAAAACTAATCATGTGATTTTGTTAGCTCACATTGCTATTTTTGTGAAATCTGAAAATGCACGTCCTGTTTTTTTTTTCAGTTAAATTGTCAGATTACGTATATATTAGGAATTGGGTGTGGCTGACATATTTAACCACGCCCCTCCAACTGTCAGTTTTGACAACAAACAGAAATGGTGGGGAGGAGGTGTATGTTAGGTTGTAATATATTGCCACCTGTGTGTATGGAAAGATACATCCTCTCACTCAGACGCAGAGCATACATTCCTGTTTTTTGATTAAAAAAAACCTGCTAAAAGGTCCTGGTCCACAAAACCCATTTGTTTGAATGCATTCAAAAAGCCAAAAGAAATCACATATTCACACCCTAATGACCTAAAATGCAACTGTTTGGGTCACACTTTATTTTAATGTACAATTCATGCTATATTAACAAACCTTATAAGACCTTAAGCTACATAAACTACTAATTAGCTGCTTATTAATAGGTAGCAGTTGGGTTCAGGTATTTGATAGGATTAGGAATGTAAAATAACATCATACTTTAAAAGTGCTAATAAACAGATGATATGAATAATAGGCATATAATAAGCCACTAGTAATTGTTGTGAATAGTTGCTTAAATTAAAATTAAAATTAAAAGTGGTTAAAGAGATACATTCAAATGTACATTCATAATGAGTAAAAGCAGGGCCTAAAATGTTTTTTTCCCCCATCAGGCTTTAGTCTTAAATAGCAAAATAAAAGTCAATAGATACAGCTAATAGAGAAAGGAATAAAATGCATTGCATTTTTGCATGCAACTTGACATGAATAATTTTGAATATTATTATCATAAGAGATTACGATTGAATAACAGCTTAAATCCACAATGGATTTAAAAAAAGTTTGTCCTGAGATTACATCATCAGTGCTGCTCATATACAAACAGCTTTACTAATATCCACTGTAGATAATTAAAAAAGAATGGGAATTTGTTCAGTCCAATATTGTGTATGTTTAGCACTTGAGCACATATGATTATGATTAAATTAATATGTTGACTGTATTAAGAAGTTTTAGTTTATGTCTGTAGAATGTCATATTTTTTGGCTACTTTTTTTAATCTGCCTCACTGATTTACTGAAAGATTTTTTTAGCTGAAAATCCATGAAAATCTCATGGTAATTCACAACCGTTTGATTTAGTGGCTATTTTACTATCATTTAATCATTTGTTCATCCCCCAATGACGGTGGGGTTTAAGCATGGGGTTTGGTTTAATGCCTCTTTTTAAAATGTGTACATTTTTATATGACTGAACTTATATGAATTAGTACAAATGAGCCACTAAACTGACAAAACATAAAATAGTTAAGTTTCCTCATGAGATCATGCTGAGAAATCTACTGCTATGATATAAAGTAAGGCCTTGGACTTACAGTGTTTTAAAAAGCAATCCAGAAAAGCAAAAGCCCTAGCCGGATTCTCACCCTGTTATTTACTTTTTTATTTTATTTTTTGGCTTCTGTTTTTGTCTTCCCCTTATCTGGTACTGTGCTTTGCCAGACTCCAACCCCGTCATTGTGTCAACTCTCTCTGCATCTCAAGTCCAGCTAGCTACTGGACAAACAGCAGGAAAGCCATCCATACAGAGGTAAGCGGTCAGCTAGTAGCACGAAAAGGAACGCCATCATACCGCCCCGTAGCATTCATTTTAAAGACAAAATGCAGCCATATGTACTTCTGGCTACATAATTTGTGATCTCCAGAAATGTATATAGGGGGACGTTTTCAGAATCAGCCTATGTTGGAAAAACTATTAAGAGGTTTAGCTTTTTAAAATAATAATAATAATAATAATAATAATAATAATAATAATAATAATAATAATAATAATAATTATTATTATTATTATTATTATTATTATTATTATTATTACTCAATTGCATGTTGAGTTTTTATTTATAAAACAAAATCAGTCATCAATGAGGTTAAAAAACACAAAACTAACTAAAACTAACTAAAACTAAAACCTTGCCATTAAACTCTAGAACATTACTTTTACTTTAACTATGATAACTGACATAAAATCAAATACATTTATATATATATAAAAAAAAAAAACTAATGCATATGAATAAAAGCTGTATTGACTGGCATAGAAACTAAAAAAAGACAGGCAATACCAGTGTTTCCCCTACCATTATATTAGGGGGGCGCCCCACCCCCCAACGGCTTTTCCCGCCCCCCTTGAAGTCAAGTTAATTGTATTTTATATATAGCACCAGATCACAACTTCTTTTAATAAACAAGCTAAATAGCCATATGTAATATCTTATTTACACAACGGCATGTGATTTCTGTCTCTACATGGTCGCGCGATTACAAGTTTCTGCTCTCTGAATTGCATATGGTGGAGTTCACACAGCCACTCTCTGCTGTATGGGAAAAATCCTGATTGGAGCATTCCTAGCTTTGACCCAACTTGGCTGTCAGAGCAGCAATATTCCCCCTGCCTGTACAAGACTGATCTTGGTAAGTAAGTAAATGCACCCTTAGGAAAAAGAAGTATACAGTACTTAAGTAAAGGTCAAGTATAATAGTATACTTTATTTAGTAAGTAAATAAGCCCATTAAGATACACTGCAGTGACAAAAGCTGCACACTTTGTAGATAAAAAAAGATATAAAAAGAAATGTTCATTTTTAGCTTGTACGGTTGTACAGTTCAAATAATTGTTCAGTTTTTAACTGCCGTTATTAAAAAAAACAAATTAACACCATGACTCCTTGTGTCGGTGTCAGTCTGAACAGCCGCAACATGCCACCCCCCGCCCCAAACTGTAAACCTAGGGGAAACACTGAATACTGTAACTAAAATAAAGATAACATCTGGAAATATAACATCTCAAAATGATAGTGAAAATGTAAACAATGATTTGATCCTTGGTATTTATTTGCATCTTGCATTATCTGCAAGATCTGCAAACTTACAAGCAGAGCTTTATCCCAGCTGCGAAATAAAACAAAATAAAATCACAAAACTCAAAAAGACAACATACTGAGAGGAGCATCAGAAATACCCAAATAGAGTGATGGATGAACACATTTTGAACAAGATTGTCCCCACAGACTAAACAAATCAGACATTCACAATCACTTCTGCTCTTTTATTACATGCACACAGTCCACTGGGTTGTTTTTATTATTCATGTTTATGGGTTTTACCTTCATAGAGCCAGTCAGCAAGTCCATTAAATATGACCCCCAGACTGCCTGTGGACACCAGGCGGATTGATGGGCTGTTGACTTGTGCTTTGTAGTAGATGTTATTCTCAAAGATGAAAATCTGCCAGGAAAGAAAAACAAATGACTGTATCACAGACTATTGTAAACCAACATTACTCCTGAAACTGAACACATTTAAAGTGCAAAATATATTTACAAGATATGCGACCATATAGATCTTTTGTTACTTTCTTGAAATACGTTTACTAAGGCCCCGTTTCCACTAATACGTTTTAGTTTTAAAATGCATAAGTTTTGCTACGGTTACGTCATCCGTCCACACTACGCTGGAGTTTTCGAGCTTCAAAAACGGAGCGTTTTGAAAACGTTGCAGAGGCCATTTTTATTCTAAAACGCTGCTCCGTGTCAGTGTGGATTGGGAAAAACGAAGATATCTGAAAACGGAGGCGGGGCTGCAGCCATTCGCATCTGATTGGGGCTTTTCCCTCAATATTAAGTAGCCTACACACAGTTCAGTCTTACATCCTCTCTGTGTAAGTTCAGACTTCGCAAGTTTGATATGGAAAACAAACTCCCGAGTGTGTACTTTATAAAGTCATTCACATCACCCTGGCTATGCTGTTTTACTATCTTAACAATAAAATGTATCGTTTTGTCCAAAGCGACTTACAGAGATTGTGCTGTATAAGCATAACAATTTTGCGTTCGATTCCAAAGTCTCTTCTACAGTAAATGTGTACAGACATGTGAATTTGAAGTAGGATAAATAGTGCAAGTGACTATATATTGATCTACACTGCTTTTTGATTGTTTACACCAATCATACAATTTAAAGGGATAGTTCACACAAAAATTTTAATTGTCATCACTCTCCCTTCACTTGTTCCAAACTTGTTTGAATTTCTTTATTTCTGTTAAACACAGTATTTTGAAGAAAGAACCATTGACCTCCATAACATTTGTTGTTGTTCTACTATGAAAGTCAATGGATACAGGTTTTCAACTTTCTTAATGAGGACACAAACCTTTATTTTTTTCCTCTGATAGAGGGCACTTAACTTTAAAATGTAACTATTCACCTCATTCTATACGTATGAGCAGGCGCAGCCATTTGAATCTTTTTGGCTCGAGACTTCTGGTCTCATTCACTTTCATTCATTTTTAGACATTAAAAACAGCACATTCTGCTGCTTGATGTTGCAAACTGACATTTTCTTATTATATGATTCTGCTTTGTCTGTATAATCATGCAAACACTTGTTTGTAGAGCAAGTAGTTTGATCATTTTCTGCGGTTTATTATTCTGGGTAATTTCTCCCATTGGCGACTGAATCGGAAGTTTTAAAACAATCACAACAACATTGCTTGTTGTTTAGATGAAGAAACCCACTTAAAGTGCTCTAGCAGGGTTATAGATAACCTTTATTAAAATTGAATCCTGTTAATGAAAATAATAAGCAATACTGTATACCTTTAAAACCATGAGCTCATGAGTCATGATATACTTCTATGTAAACTAAACATTTACTGTATAGTCATTCTAAATGTACAACTTAAATGTCATTTTAAATAGAATGCCTATCACTAAAATATGAACTGTTTATTAGTACTTATAAAGTATAATCTTATTTTGCATTCCCAATCCTACCCAACTACTACCTAACTACCTATTAATAAGCAGCTAATTGGTAGTTTATTGAGCTAAAAGTCTATTTGTTAATGGTTTGTAAATTGCATGAATTGGCATTAAAATAAAACGAACCAAATTATTTATCTGTTAATTTTGTTTATTTTATTGCAATTATAATCTTTAATTGACAAAACTTTCCTTCTCTCTTGCAAAAATATATTTTTATTTTCTGATGAAATGAGGTCAAGCCAAAAACCTGCCACTCACATGAAATACAGTACTACAGTGCATTAGTGCCCTCCACCTTTTCAGCAGGTTCCAGTTCCATGGGGATTTTAAAAACCTTAAATAAGCCATGAACCAAGCAGCCTCAAGGCGAATCACAGCATTACACACTATAAAATAAAAATGTGAAAATCTGACAAAAAGACATCACTCACTGTGACTCTGATTAGTGGAATTTTCTGTCCACAGCATCAAGGATAATGCATTTTTTATGCATGAATTCTGCTATTAAACTTAATTGTTTTGAAGTAAGGTGAATTAATGTTACCATATGGGTTCATCAATTGATTATTAACCGTAAATCTCAAATTAAGTCAAGTTTTAAATGATTCTTTGTTGTTGTTGATATTAAGAATTTTCTTAAGAGTCTCCCTATAAAAAAATGATTTGATTTTGGAATCTGACTGTCATGGCTGATAGTGGACCCTAACCATACAATCAACCCAACCCAGGCTCATTCTGAAAACCTACCACTATATACATTTCTGGAAAGCAGCAATTACGTCCCAGGAGGTACGTTTTTTGCAGTTTTTGTTTTCGCAAATCCACCAGAGGCCGCTGTGTACACTTTTTGAGATCTTAAATTTCTCTTGCAAGTGCCATTAGTGCCTGCTTCTCTCGCGTATATCGACCAGAGACCACTGTCGACTGACTTACTGACTGAATGACCACTCACCCACTTTCCTAAACCCAACCGACAGTTTTAAAAAGTAATCCAGAAAAACAAAAGCCCTCGCCTGATTTTTACCACGTTTTCAAATGTTACCCCATTCTCACACTGTTATTTACTTGTTTATTTCATTTTTTTGGTTTCTGGTTTAGTCTTACCCGCTTTCTGGAATCGTTCTTCACCGGACTCGAACCGTGTTTTTGTGATCAACTCCTCTATGCGCCTCAAGTCCACCGATGTACATGGCGAGCTACTGGACAAACTGTTAACAGCGGGAAAGCCGTCCATACGGAGGTAAAATACATCCATATGTACTTCTGGCTACATAATTCGCGATCTCCAAAAACATCTATACTGTAGGGCTATGTTTTCAGAATGAGCCTTTTGGTTTTAAAGGTTTGTTTGTTATTGTTAATATTAAGAATCAGTCCCCCCTTAAAAAATATGCTTTTATTTTGGAATCTGACTGTCATGCTTGATAGTGAAACCCAACCATGCAATCAACCCCCAATGGACAAAATCCCACCTATAATCCCACCTCACATTTTATTTCTCATAAAAGAAGTCACTATGCTAAGATGTCAAAATAGAAAAGAAATTACTTGGTACTTTAGTTCTGATTTTAATTTTTTTAAAAAACTTCCCTGGTGATGAACCACACGTCCTAAAAAAGAAAAATGAATCGTTAAAAATAACCACAAAGCTTACGGTAAACTCTAGAAACCAATTCACACTAACTGCACAGACAAAACAGACATTCAGCAGATCATAGAAGATTTTAGTCTATAATTTTTAGAATTGCTATTCAATTGCTGTCTTCGGGCCCTATCATACACATGGCGCAATAAGGCACAAGACGTGTTTGGCGCGATTTGTTGCTCTTTTCAGACCAGCGCAACCCTAATTTTCATGTTTTGCACCATGCATCTTTATATTTGTTGTAATAAAAACAAGTTTAGATTTGTTCACCTGTTGGGTTTTAGAGATGTATGCATCACCATATAGGGCATAAGAATAGGACGTGTGTTTGGATAACTCAGTTTTTTGACCACATTTCATTATTATTGTTCATTTATTTGTTTGCTGGAAATTAGAACTGAATTTAGAAATAGTTTTGAATCAAATCTTTGTGCTTAACAAAAGAAATTAAATATGTTGGCTAATGGATGTCTTCAGTGGAGTGTGTACAACACAGTTTCCTTATCCACGAAAGTAAACGAGTAAAGTAAAGAGTAAAAGTAAAGTAAAGAGAAAGTAAAGAGGCTGAATAGAGGAGGATAGTTCGTTATTTATATTTGTACAGATGGCCTGTTTTCTCGCTAGTGAAGCGTTCAGTTTTTCCACTTACAAAGTCCACCATGTAAATAGCAAATTCGCCATGGCGTGATGCGACTGACTTTTAAAGAGAATGAGAGATGAGACTCTGATAGGTTTAATGCACATTATGCTCAAAACACACCCATAACTTATTAAAAGAATAAGCAGAACTCTGTTAGAACATGCACAGCGGCACAAACCGTTTCCATCCTTAAAATAGCAAAAGTGGATTAGGACGCACCCTTAACAATTTTGTGCCATGCGCTTTAGACTTTGCGCCTAGATAGTTAAAATACAGCTCTTTGATAAATCACTAGGAATAATAAATGGCAGTAAACAGTACAAACTGGTATGTTTATAACAATACATTTAAACAAAAATAAAATAAGAAAATACCATTTTCATAAGCTGTTTTGTATGATTAAAAGTGATTGAGATTGGAAATCTATACATGTTCCGTCCACTCTTATTTGAACAATAAGGTGATGACGAAATATTTATATTACAGATTGAGTGAAGAGCTCATACCTATACACAATACTTTGTCTTAGTCTTTTCATTAAAGTTTTGAAAATCTGTACTGTAATTCAAGGCTGGAAAATATTTAATGAAGAATTTCTGAAATGCACATGGCAAGAAAGAATAGAAAAATAGTTCCAGAAACTCACCGTTGTGCTCTTTATTTGCACTTTGTATGAATGATGATTCAAAAGCTGGTTCAAACAGTAAACTATTTTGCTGTATATCAAGGCCACCATGTTTCATAAAAAGGCAGACAATACATAACAGCCTTACTTGCTTATTCTGTAAGGATATACACTTTAAATGGGGAATAAAACTATTTGAATTATGAGACTGTACAGAGCATACCTGATATACTGAATCCTCACAGATAAACACCCCTTGTGAATATTTACAACATTGTGCTACATTAATCAAGGTTGGTGACAGATTGTCTTCAGGATGATTGACAGCTGTGGGAGAGGTAGTGTGTGTTTATGTGTGAGCATGGGTCTGCTGGGATTTATTCAGCAGTTGAATCATGCATATAACAACAAAAATGCAAATCAAGCAAAGGAAAAAATATTTTTAAAGAACAAATAATAACACATTCATATTACAATATGTGAATTTATTTTTGATTAACAAATTGTAGCAAATTAACTTAAAATATGACAAATATTAAATTGCAATTGCATTGAATTTGAACTATATAATCATTTAGTTGTGATTAGCATTATTTATTAAAAAGCCTGTGGTCTGCCTTGTTACCACCATGTTGGTGAATAATTGTAAGACTTTTTCCCCCTTGCCTCTGACTAACACTGCACTTGCACCCTGGCATTTATCCGTTATTGTTATGCATTTATCTGATCACTGTCATTTACTCTGAAAGCAGAAAGACTCGTGATGAGGCAGAAACACAGACAGACAGATAATGGCTCAGTGCTCTGTCATAAATCAGTTCAGATGAACAGAATGAATCACTGCTTTTCTGACACAGACAGTCTTATGAGGAGGAAAACAAATGTCACAGATGGCAAAAGACTTAAAGAAGAAAACTAAAACAAAAGTATGCTTCAAAAATGTGTCTACAACCTAGGCCCATTTGAAATACATGACTCTGCTCAATTTCCTGCATAACCTGAAATATCCGGTTACATTACACAGCACTTTTCAGATGAAACATCCACAGGAGAGCACGGTTGTCCTAAAGTTAAAGTAACAAATGAACTTTAAAAATACTTGAATGTACTGACTGATAATAATGCCCAAGAGGTGTTTTAAAAATGGCTGCCAAGTGAAAAGGGCAACATAGGCTCATTCTGAAAACCTAGCCCTATATACATTTCTGGAGATCGCGAATTATGTAGCCAGAAGTACGTATGGCTGCATTTCGTCTTTAAAATGAACGCTACTGGGCGGTATGATGCCATTCTTTTTCTCGCTTACCAGCTGACCGCTTATCTCAGTATGCACGCTTTCCCGCTGTTACCAGTTTGTCTAGTTAGCTTGCCATGTACGTTGGCAGACTTGAGACGCAGAGAGGAGTTGACAATGGGGATCAATTTTGGCAAAGAACAGTTCCAGAAAGCAAGTAAGACAAAAACAGAAGCCAAAAAAATTAACTAAACAAGTAAATAACATGGTGAATGTGGTAAAATCTGAAATTGTGGTAAAAATCAGGCGAGGGCTTTTCTTTTTCTGGATTGGATTTTGAAAACTGTCGGTTAGGTTTAGGGAAGTGGGTGGGCGGGTCAATCGATGCTTTTGAAAACACTATTGGTTGGGTTTAGGGAAGGAGGAGGGTAAGTCAGTCAATTGGTCAGTCAGACAGTCGATAGCGGCCCCTGGTGGATTTACGTGAGAACAGCAGGCGCGAATGGCATTCGCGAGAGAATTTTGAGAACTGAAAAAGTGTACACAGCAGCCTCTGGTGGATTGCGAAAATAAAAACTGAAAATATTTTTTAGCTCCTTACCGTATTTGGCGCTCTCCAGAAATGTATATAGAGGTATGTTTTCAGAATGAGCCTGGGTTGGAAAAGGGGCTTTTGACCAGTGATTTAACAAATGCAAGCATGACACAAAACATTTTGTTAAACCATGTTTGCCCAGCCATATCAGCTGTAACCTTTTACACATTTTAAATAAGCATATTTCATGATTTTAGAGTATTTTTAGATTCTCTAAAAACATGAAATATTCTTTTTATCAGAGATTTAAGTCTGGAGACTAAACAGGCCACTTAAAACATTCTAGAATGATACATGGATTTGGATGTTAACTTTAGTGTGATTGTCCTGCTGGAAATTCCTTTCTGTCCACTGAAGAAATCATAGTCTTTGTCAAAATGACTTCAAATAATTGATGTCCTTTACACAGTTCATTTAAAATACCACAATCAACACCACTTTTCAACAGCAAAGGATCCCTTCAACAAGACTGCATTATTCTGCTCGTGAGTCTTGGTCATTATTTTCCCCTGAAACATACCCCTGATCAATAAATCCAAAGAATTCCAGTTTGGTCACATAAATCCAAAAACATTCCTCCAGAATGTTATAGGTCTTTCTAAATCAATTTTAGTATACTGTACTCAGTTCTGCCTTTAATGTTCTTTGTGCCCAAGAGTGATGTTCGGCAAGGTATTCCTACATGAAGGACAAATTAGTTGTGAAGGTGCTGTTTACACTAGTGCACATTTGTTTTAAAACACGTTTTTTTTTTATTTATTTATTTATTATTATTATTATATCTGGCATCTACATTAAACAGGCATCTTCAGTTTAAAAACAGACCAATTTAACAAAGCTGAAAACCCATTTTATTTTAGAAATCCTGGCGTTTCGTTTCCATATAGACAAACTGAAACACCAAGTTTTAAAAATGGAGGCATGGCAACCAATAGCTCTCCGAATGGTCTTTTGCACTTTTGCGTATCATTTCTTGATTCATCAAGCGCCACTCATATGACCATTGCAAGAATGAATATGCTTATACCAGTGAGCAGAGATGTATAGTAACGAAGTAGAACTACTTCACTACTGTACTTAAGTACTAAAAGGTTGTATCTGTACTCTACTGGAGTATTGTTTTTTTCTCCTACTTCTACTTTTACTTCAGTACATATTTTCGATGAGCTTAATACTTTTACTCCAGTAGATTTTTTATGTGTTGCATAGTTACTCGTTACAATTATAAAAATGTTACGAATTAATCAATCATTGATCAGATCAAAGATGACAGTGCTGCCTGCCTGTATTGAGAGCACTTTAGTTTGTTTTAGACATGGAAAACCCAGAAATTCCACCTACAACTCCTTCACTTTCTACTGTTCATGGCGATGAGGAAAAAGACCACCCGTGACCCTATTTAGAGCCAATGTGCATTTGTCGGAGAGAAAGACAGTTCATATAGAATGAAGTGCATACTCTACCGTCGGATTTGAAGAAACATGTAAAGTTAAAGATAATATAATACACAAAACAGCAGTTTGAGCTATCCATAAGAGCTAGATAAGTTAACTACCGTTAGCTACCCGCGGTTCATATCATGCTGCAGTGTTCACATAACGTTAACTGTCTATCATAAAGGCTGTCACGCTGAATGGGGTTTTTGACCCATCATAAATATATATATATATATTTATATATATATAAAAATGTTGAATACTTTAGTACTTCCACTTAAGTATTGTGCTTAAAGAGCACTTCAACTTCTACTCAAGTCACTTTTTTGATAGAGCACTTGTACTTTTACTTAAGTCTGGGTCTCTAGTACTTTATACATCTCTGCCAGTGAGCGTGAATGGTCAGGTATCATGCAATTTAGCATATTAATTAGCAAATTCAATTCTAGTTAGGCTAATAATGCATATCTGAATGAGAAACGTTTTCATTCTAAAACAGTTTTAAAATAAAAACACACTTCTGTAAACGGCACCTTATACTCTCCATTAAAGATTTTCCTCTTTCCCAGGTCATCAAAAGTCAAAGTCTTTAGCAATAAATTGAGAGCAAACATTTTAGACATTTTAGACATTCATTTAAAATACCACAAAATACCACAATTTTAACAGTTTATTTCCCTTTGTGCAGGTTTTTTTTGTTAAACACATTTTAGACTTAGGACTATAGCTATATCAGTCATGCCTTCAGGAACTGTAATAGTCCATTTCCAATAAGTGGTACGGTTCAATACAGTACAATATGCATCTTTGTCTATTTCTACTTTCTAAAATACCAAAACAGTACGCTACCACTTTTTTGGCATCCTTTCATAAAGGTACATAGCACAACAGTTCAGTACAGGGGACAGCTGTGCCCTAGTGGTTATTGAATTGGATTTGGGATTAAAAGGTCACAGGTTTGAGTCCTGGCACCGGGAGGGATTGTAGGTGGTGGGAGTGAATATCTAGTGCTTTCACTACCCTCAATACCACGGGCTGTAAGATCCTTGAGCAAGGCACCAATCCCCCAATTGCTCCCTTGGTGCTGCAGAAATGCTCCAGGTGTGTTCACAGTGTATTTGTTCACTTGGATGGGTTAAATGCAGAACAAATGCATTTAACCATGTCATGACTTTCCTCCCTTAAAGGGTGGAGCTAACTGCTGAATGCTCTTGGTTTACAGAGAACTGTCAATTGAGCATGCAACAAGCAAGCAGAATGACAGAAAAGGCCATTTTAAACACACCGCTAAAACACAACATGGTAATAATTCAATGATGTTGTGCTATCATGCTGTTGTTTACATTGTTGAGTCTAAACACATGGAAAGTGCAAGAGGCACTGCCATTTCTCTCCACTTATACTGTATATAAAGATGTTATGCTTAGTACAAGAATGACCTTGATCGCAACTGTCTACAATACACCTCAGCTCCCAAGGACTGGCAGTGGAAATGCGAGTGACCAATATGGAACCATACTGCAATATGGAAACAATGTATTCATGTCTTCATAGTGTTTATAAAGCAATAAGAATAATCTTCTCCATGGTTTTTCGTTATACTTATCTTGATTTGCCCATATCTGCTACTTAGCTTTAACAATTATATAGGTTAAATTTATTTGTGTAACAGCCGAAACTAATGAAAGATTGTAAGGCTTGTTTACATCTGAAAAGGCCCACAGAAGCTGACAGGTGTGACCAAAACAAAAGAACCGTGTTCCTCAGGAAGTTCCTGTTGATTATCAGCTGTCTTGTGCCAGTGGGAGGTCCTATATTGTTGTAACTAGAATGAACTTCTTGAACAACAACAACTTAAAATTACTGCTTCAATAAAGTCTTCTTCCTCTAAGAACTCTGGTCAGCTTACTTACTCCCAGGGGCGTTTTATATAGTTGATATTTAGCCGCGTCATATTGGTGCTTTCATTCATTCATTCATTTTCTTTTCGGCTTAGTCCCTTTATTAATCCGGGGTTGCCACAGCGGAATGAACTGACAACTTATCCAGCACATGTTTTATGCAGCCGATGCCCTTCCAACTGGAACCCATCACTGGGAAACATCCACACAGACTCATTCACACTCATACACTACGAACAATTTAGCTTACCCAATTCACCTGTACCGCATGTGTTTGGACTGTGGGGGAAACCAGAGCACCCAAAGGAAACCCATGTGAACGCAGGGAAAACATGCAAACTCCACACAGAAACGCCAACTGACCCAGCCGAGACTCGAACCAGCGACCTTCTTGCTGCGAGGCGACAGCACTACCTACTGCACCACTGCGTCGCCCTTATTGGTGTTTTGTAGCCCAACACTCAACCCCCAACCTTGGATGTCCAGGACTTAAATTTATGTTTAATCAAATACATTGGCGAGGAACCAAATGACAGTCAAAGACATCAAAATTTAACCTTGATCTTGTTATAGAGTTTTCATATGCATAATTTTGTATTAACATAATTATGTTCCCTGCCATACAAATGAATGACTTAAAAATAAGCAGAATAATCATGATATAGTTAAAAAAAAATAAGTTGAATAATTATGATATGGATCTATAATTTTAAAAATATGTAATATTTCTTACATTACCACTTTTAATGTAGCAATAATCTGTTAAAAAAACTCCGGTGCTCACGGCAACCAGAGTATGATTCTGCCTCACGGTCCTATGCCGATCCTTCCCCTCTCTCTGCTCCCCATGCTTTCATGTCAATACTCTCTACTGTCCTATCTAATAAAGGTGAAGAAACCCCAAAAAAATAATTACAAAAAAAAAAAAAACTCAGACTCAGAGCGTATATTTAGAAATGTTTCAGTTATGTCAGGGTTGAATAATTTTGACTGCAACTGAATTTTATACATCATGAACAGCACGTTAACATTCACAACCAACAACAATTCATGCATTAACAAAAGCAAATTTAACCCTTTGTGTGTTCATATTTATGTAACATAACCATTGTTCGTGGGTCTGGTGGACCCGCTCCATTTTGTGTTTTTAATTAAAGAAAAATATATATTTTTTTAAATACCTCATCCCAATTCTAAGCAATATAAACCGCATTTATGGTTAATATTTTCCAATTACCTTTGTTAGATCACATATACTGTATGAATTTAAGTGATACTCTAGTTTTAATCCTGTCAGCCCCATTGAACACACAACCTTTTCATGCCAGCCTGTACAACCCATGAGCAGCAGTTTTACTGTGTAACATATTTCCTTTTTTCACTTCATGCATGTATATAGCCTTTTGTGTATACTGTTTATCTTGGGTACACAGCCAAGGAAAACAGAGTTAAGGTACCAGGACCTACAATTTCTATCTACTTTAACCTCGGTTCTAGTGGACCCAAACATTCATATAATGTGCAGTTGGGGTGTACAGCATGTGCTCATTGAAAATGTATTCTGTTACATTCCATTAGTGTTTTAAATGAATTGTTGTGTTTGGATTCTTTTCACCCTCTGTCTATTTCTGTTACCTGTTTCTCAACTAGGTGTGGAGGAGAGGAGGTTGAATGATTGCATCTGCTGCTCGTTGCCCTGCAAGCTTATAAACTGACCAGTTGCAAAGCTACATTGAAACTTGCTTTTAGAGTGCGTTTTCTTTCCTGCCTGGTTGTTTTGCGCAAGAGTTTTGTCGCTATTTTGGGTAACTTATTGAAGTTTAAATTCTGCTTTTAAAATGTATCTTTGTTACAAAACCCTTTTAGTTTAGTTAGGGAGTTAGTGTATATTTTCTGTTGTTAATTTAATTTTACTTTATTAGTTTAGACAGTTTTACTCAACTAGCTGGAGCAGGGATGTCAAACTCAATTCCTGGAGGGCTGCAGCCCTGCACAGTTTAGTTCCAACCATAATTAAACACACATGATCAAACTAATTGAGTCCTTTAGGCTTGTTTGAAACCTACCAGTAAAGCCGCGGTCACACTGGGCTTACCTCTCCATAGACTTCCATTCATACGCACGCGAATGCGTCAGACTGGAAACGCAGGGTCATGCGTCGAGTTTCGCATTTTGCTGCAGTGCAAAGTTCAAGCTTAGTGAACTCTGACCTGCGAAATCGCATCACTTGACTGCGTGAGACCAATCCAGGATCAAAACATGACCTCTCTGAACAGAAATTTAAAACATGGAGCAATCGCTCGCTTTTTTAATGTCTAATCATCTTGTTTAATCCCGCCCCCTTTCGCAGCACCGTACGACAGAATTTCGCAAGCTCAAACTCTAGTGTACCCGCAGCTTAAGTGTGTTGAAGCAGGGTTGGAACTAAACTGTGCAAGGCTTCAGACCTCCAGGAATTGAGTTAATACTTAATAACTTAACTTAATTCCTTCATGTTGTCCCAAGCCAAATTGATTGTGTGGAGCCCAGCATTATTTTTTACAGTGAATGAGCCAAGGCCAATGAGTCCCGCAGACTCGAACAAAACACAAGAGTTAAAATAAGAACTGTGTGACAGCCTGTGTCCCAAAATGTATCTCATTTTCTTTCTCTCTATCTCTCTACGCAGCTTTGCAGTTTGGGCTACACCACTGACTACAACAGTGTTTGTTTATTTCTCTCTCACTGCAATCAAGCTTTATAAGGCACTTGTCTATGTAGACAATGAGGCAGTTTAGTAGATTTTGGCACAGTGCCAGTGGCTTGTGTCCATGTTCTGGCTCCTGTCCCATTGTCTATACTGTATGCTGTTCTCCCTCACACCTGTGATGTGCAGCGGCTCGTCTACATCTCTATTTCTGCTTATCCATGACTGGCCTATTGATCCATCTCGTGCTCTTTTGCCCCATGAGGAGCCTGGGATGTGACCTTCATTGTAGGGTCTGGATCCTGCGACGGCCCCTGCTGATTGCACTGTCACGGAAGACTAATTGCTGGAGGAGTCACTAGAGCGCAGGACAGCGTAAGGCCACCTGCAAAATTATACACCTGATGCTCAACACAAAGAAACAAAAAGGTAGTTGAGTTTGTATTACAATTATAGATTTTAGTTGTACGATTATAGTCTGAGAAATAATCACGGTTTCACAATTATCACGAATATTATTCATTCATTAATTTCAAACACCACTAGTTTAGAAAATAAGATGAAAACTACTTATTTTACAGTGTTATTTATTGCTTCTCAGTAACCAATTAATAGCACATAATAATATTAAAAACAAACAATAGTCCATTTCTCTCTTTGTGCTTAAAAATAAGTGAATGTTTAAACATTTAAATGACATTTAAACATAAATACTTTTACACTGTAAATAAATGACAGAACAATGTATAAATTAATTTAAATAAATTTAAAAACAGTATTTGTCTAATGCAGAGCTTGAAATGAACTTTTTTACCTGGTAGCACCGGTGCTCACAACTTAGGAAAATGTAGGAGCACCTACCAAAAATGAACGAGCACCACTGCAAATTGTATATTAACAGATTTATTGTATTTGAAAACAACATCAATTAGGACTAACACAAACCAGAAACAACTATCTAATTCTGTGATGACTTATTGATATTTGTGCAATAATTCAAAAATGAATGTCTAGTAATTATAAAATATTAATGATGACGAAGATGACAATAATACTAACAAAGAATTACATTTCTCATTATCATTTTGCCTTGAATGTGCTTGAATGTGAGTTATCTGCTATAAAAAGTCCTAATGTTACATTATGAAAAATAAATCTATGGTTTGAATCAAACAAAAATTAAGTATTGCAGTAAGAAATATTTATTTTGCACTATTGTTTTATACGCATGTCAATTTAATAAACAAAGATTGACAAAAGAAAGGAAGTAAAGTCTCACTTCTGCACCTCTTTAAAAGTTTTGGTTTTGGTTTGTGTTATTTTAAATGCTCGGTCTCTTTATGAGCTGATCTTCATTTTTGTGTTTGTGGAATAAAGCAGGCGAGTCAGCCGACCTAATATATAAGCGGGGCAGAGCAGGATTCTCACGGTGACCACCGGCGCAATACCGTTCCTTGTCTTTGGCGATGGTGTATACAGTGTTAGATTTTACATTTAGCGGACATATGCGCTGAACACGCAGTGATTGCAACACATCGAGATTCAGGCCATTAAACAGCTGATCCACTCCGAGTCTTTCAGCACTCTCTCCGAAATCACTCGATTGACCTCGGCTGGCGGATCAACATTCACCACATCATGGTCGCTCTTATCGGCACCAATATTTCTAACTTTAAGTGGGTTTGCAAACCTGTGTACTTTTCATGTACTGCTTCTTCCTAAACTTCAGCTGTTTGCAGTTCCCGCGGTCACAAAAGCCCCGTCATCTCAACGAGGTGTGTCTGAAAAGCGTGAGCACGTTGCGTCGCATGCGCGTCCTTCCATTGGAAAAAACAAACTTGCATGAGCTTGTCTTAGTTAATAGCCTCAGTCATAGTTAATCTAGTGTGCGTGGTTATTAGTCTCAGTGTACAAACTAGCGCACAGTTAGCATAACTGTTTAGTTGCTGCAGTTTTATTCCATGTAGAAACGTGGTGTTGAGGAGCCTTTACGATTAATTAACCGTGAAGAATTAAAGCGCGGTTAATAGTGAAACCGGTTAATCGTTGCATCCCTAGTTTGTATGTACAGCTGTATTATATTCTACTTCTTGTTTCGACACAATAATGCAATAATGTTTCATTGCTTAAAAAAATGTCTGTGATTTTAGCTATAAATAAATGCTACCATGAAAGTCTGTAACCTGGTTAACAGTAAATTTAGATCAAAGGGATAGTTCACCCAAAACTGAAAGTGTTGTCATCATTTACTCATCCTTTACTTGTTCCAAACCTGTTTATCTTTCTTTTTGTCTGTTGAACACAAAAGAAGACAACTACTACTAAAGTCAATGGTTGCTAGTTTCTTCAAAATAACTTATTTTGTGCTCAACAGAATAAAGAAACTTATAAAGGTTTGGAACCAGTTGTGGGTGAGTAAATGGTGAGTATATTTTATAAATAGACTTTCCCAGAATTCCCTGCAAGCCACTTCACTTTTTATTTTTATTTTATTTTATTTATTTTTTTGCTGTTGTTTTTGACATTATTATCCCTATTTTTCCTTATCTTTACATACATCTAATTTTTAAATGTTAATATTTCAAAACCTTGGAGTATTAAAATTATATATAAATGGAGTATTTATTATATATAAAACACAGCAGTTTACTGTAAAAATGTGGACATTTACTTTACAGTTTCTTTTGTATTTTTTAACAGTAAAATTCTGCCAACCACAGCTGTCATTTTTAATAGATTTTGTTGTTGTTGTTGTTGTTTTTTAAAGATTTTCTTACTCGGTGCTTTTGTTTTGTTTTCCAGTAAAGATTAAACACATCAAATAGATTTACTTTAAATAGATTTTTTTGCAGAAAATGTGAAAATTGAGATAAAAAATAATTTTCAGTGGGGAAAGAATAAATCTTTATTTGCCATTACTTATTGTTTTTTTATTGTATTAGCTAAAAAAAAAAAAAATTAAATTATATTATTTTAATTAGCATATTTTGTCACAAAGTCTGACAGCTTTAGTTTTAATAACAATAATAACATTAATAATTAATAATACCATTAAAACATTAATAATACCTAAAGAAAAACACTCTGGACCCAACCATACACTCTGCAAGGCGCAAAACGTGTTTGGCATGATTTGTTGCTATTTTCAGACCAGTGCAACCTTAATTTTCACATTTTGCGCCACAATGTTTAAATAGTAAATCCATTTGCGCCACTTTGTGGACTCCTGGGTGTTCCGGTCTTTAAAGGAGGCATGTTAAGGCACATTGTTGGAGCCTTGCTATTCTGAGAAACTGAAATACCGCGACGTTGAAGTAAAATCTGGGTTAAAATCCAGCACGGAGTCCGTTAGTTATGCGGCTATGCAAGTTTAAATGCTTAATACACACAGGATGTACAGCAATACACAAATATCTTTATGAAAAGAATAAAGGATTAAAATGTTACAAAATATATTGTTTACTACATCTAAAAAATTCTACCTCCATGTCCTCTTCATGTTGGGGGCTTTTTATTATAATGTTATTATTATTATTATTAGCAGTATTATTTATTATATGCATATTTATATTTGTTTTAATAAAAACAAGTTTAGATTTGTCCACCTATTGGGTTTTAGAGACGTATGCATGACCATATGGGGCATAAGAATAGGACGTGTGCTTGGATAACTCAGTTTTTGGACCACACTTCGTTATTATTGTTCATTTATTTGTTTACTGGAAATTAGAACTGAATTCAGAAATAGTTTTGAAACGAATCATGGAGTGTGTACAACACCGTTTCTTTATCCATGAAAGAAAAGGAGTTAAGTAAAGAGTCAAAGTAAAGAAAAGAGAAAGTAAAGAGACTGAATGGAGGAGACTCGTTCTTTATGCTCACACTGCAGATTGTCTGTTTAACTGTTTTCTCGCTAGTGAAGCGTTGAGTTTTTCCACTTACAAAGTCCACCATGTAAATAGCATGGCATGATGCAACCCACTGAGAGATATTTTAATGCTCAATTTTTTTCTGAAAAAGTTATTATGTTATTAAGTATTAAGTAATTTTTTTCATGATATAAATGTTTGTTTTTTTAACTGAAAAAAGGACAAACATCTATTTTAATGATCTAGGCGCAAAGTCTAAATCGCATGGTGCAAAAGCTTTAAGGGCATGTCCAAATCCACTTTTGATATTTTAAGGATGAAAAATATGCTCTGTGCCCTGGCACATGATTTAACAGGGTTATGCTTATTCTCTTAACAAGTTATGTGTTTTGAGCATAATGTGGATTAAACAAATCAGCGTCTCATAATATGAAAATATTATCTGAAAATATATGTAAAGATATTTGTGTATTGCTGTACATCCTGTGTGTATTAAGCTACGTGTAAGCGTTTGGACCTGCATATGTACATTTACACCAGCATTTAGTTGGTCAATGGCGCAATGTATTTCAGTTCCTCAAAATAGCAACGCACCAACAATGCACCTTAACACACCTCCTTTATAGACCAGCACACCCACGAGTCCACAAAGTGGTGCAAATGGATTTGCTATTTAAACAATGTGGAACAAAACATGTAAATTAGGCTTGCCCTGGTCTGAAAATAGCAACAAATCGCACCATACGCATCTTGCACCTTATTACCCCAGGTGTATGATAGGGCCCATAGAGTTTTTTTTTTTTTTTACATTTTATTGATTGCTTGATTTTGAAAATTCTTAACAAGTTTAAGGATTTTAAAACATTTATGTAGCCCAAAAAGTGTAGCATCACACAGTTACATAAAAAAATGACAGTAAGCTAAATCTCTATTTCTATCTATGAGGAATAGTCACAGTGATGAGCAAACAGCACCAATTAAGGTCAGTAAGAAACGTGGCTGCTAAAATCAGCTCTTTTGAAACGAGCCTGTCAAGCTGCTGCCATCTGCCACTGCTTTACTACAGGACCTGCTTTATCTCTGCCAGCCTCACACAGACTCAAGCAGGTCGATATGACCGGATCACATCTCTAGATCTGGAGCTGTCCCAGGCCTGCTTCACAGCTCTTTATCTACTCTACACTTTCTTATTTAAATGCTCAGCAGACGCATGGGTATGAAAGATCGAGAAGTGTCAAAACAACAGTTTATAATCGTAGTATTATTAATCATTTTAACAATGCAGGGTTAAGATTTCGTATTGGTGTTATTTGGTTAGAATTTTAAAATGTTTTTAAAATGAGCTCCTTGTGCTCACCAAGCTGTGTTTACTTAATCAAAATAAAAGTAGAAACAGTAATTGAAAAAAAAAAAAATGTAATTTATTGCTGTGATAACAAATGTTAATCATCAGAATCATTACTCAAGATCCTTCAGAAAACAATATAATATCTGGGTAAATGTTTCTTATTAATCATTTGGAAAACAGTTGTGCTGATTAATTAATTATTATTTTTATTGTTTTTCTCTGCATCCTTCTGATTCTTCCTACCAGTGCATACAAAGATAATTAGATAAATTAAATCAGACTGACCTTAAACATTTGAACACTATTGTATGAAGAATATTTGTACTTTTAAAAATAAATGTCATAAACTGAAGAAATATTTAAGTAAACCTTAAAAATGACACACCTAAAATATTTAATACTGAAATAAATATATTAAAATAAGTATGAATGGTGTTAATTAAAATATAAAGCTACAAAAAAATATGCACTTGCCTTATTTGCTTTTTCCAACCTGTCATAAACACGATTCTCATGAGGCCATTAGAATTGTATCATTTGTCGGATCACATTTTAGTGGAACAGACTGACTGTCAAAGTGTCCATTCTCTGTTAAATGATTTTATAACAGTGTCATTAATATTTTTCTTGACCTCAACTACAGTGGTACAAATTGATTTTGTCTTTTAATGTCATTAACGGTCAAGTGCATAGTGAATAAGAGAATGCCACAAAGAGACCACCTCTTTGTGAGTATTTGTTGGAACTACTGATAGGAAAAACACTACTGAGTACATTTACATGGACACCGATAATATGATTTTAATACGATTAAGACAATACTCTGATTAAGAGTCTACCGTGTAAACAACAATTTCTGATGACCTTAATCTGACTAAAGTCACAATCGAACTAAACAGAAATCGAATTAAGACATGTGGAATATTCCTAGTCGCATTACTAAAGTGCAGTACAGACATGTAAACACCTTAATCAAACTATTACCATTGTGTAGGATTTCCGTCGCATTTTGTGACAGTATATTCCATGCACACACAGCTGTTTGACACTATTCTTTGCATCTACCGAGTCAGTAAAGGACCACAGACACACACACCATGAAATGCTGAGTTTTTTTTTTTCCATTCGGCGTGCAGTATCAACACTCTTCCACCAGTCCTTACTTCATACTGGCATCCAATACCTCAGTCTGTCATAGAGGCATACATGAAATGTTCCAGAATGAAAGTGAAGCTGCCAATTTGCTGTTGAAGTCGAAAAATTAAAAGTGAAACACCCAAAATTACATTAAACTCCAGAAGAAACATGAATAGCGTGGTGACGCAATAATGGTAATCGATCTATGTGGTATAACATGTAAAATGGGATCATGAAAGGAACGTTCAAAAAGCAACTCATATAAACACCTTAATCATATTATTGTCTTATTCAGATAAAGCAAATAATTTGATCACTGATGTCCATGTAAACGTAGGCAATGAGTTGCTGAACTACAGTATGTTGGTAGAACAGTATGGCAGTATAATAGTAGAACCTGTGGCAATAGTTGGCTAACAATGCTTTTGGGAAACAAATCCCTCTACGTTTCAGACTGGTAATAAAAGTGCTGCAATATTGTCAAAAACAATATTGGTTGAAGATTAAGCATGTTAATTCCAGCGCACCCAGTAACAAAAATGACTTTTCAAAATGGCCTCTTTAAACCTATTAATACTTTGTTTTGTGATCTTTAATTCTTAATTTATACTTCAAATTCCACTCTAATTAATTTTTTCCTTGACACATTTGCTATGAGTGTGTTTGGGATTCTCTTACCAGCTGCTGTCCTTTGGGACCCCATCCGGCATACTGCAGTGCGGTGCTTTGCACCTCATTAGGGGTCAGTTCCACTCTCTCTCTGTCAAAACACAAACAATTCTCAAAACAACAACAATAACACAAGTGTGTGTGTGTGTGTGTGTGTGTGTGTGTGTGTGTGTGTGTGTGTGTGTGTGTGTGTGCGTGTGCGTGTGCGTGCGTGCGCCTTGCATTCCTGATGTTGTGTGGACCAGTACAGAAAGACCAGTACATTATAACCTTGTGGGGACTTTATTTTTTGCTCATAAACACACACGGGATGAAGTATTTTTAAAATGTAAAAATGCAGATTGTTTCTTGTGAGGGTTGGGTTTTAGGGTAGGTCAGCCATATAGACCTTGTTGTGCTGACCCAAATGCTAGCATGTTAACCATTTTTTATTTATTTATTTATTTATGGTACCTGTCTGTGTTCTTTTTGTGTGTTTTTATGTCTATTGTTTTGTATATGTACAGTTTTACAAATATAATGATTATTTGTATATTTTTGGATATGTATGTAAGTGGATGTGTAATTCAAATTTGAACTTTGTGAAAATCTGAGGATATAATAAAAAGTTCAACTAACAAACAACCTAGCAAACAATTTTGTGTTTAATACACGTCTAATAGACATCTAAGCATAGACAGCTTGGCTAAAACAAGGCTAAACTTGGGCTGTCAGTGAAAATCTAATAGACATCTAACATCTAGACATCTTGACTAGGCGTCAAATAGACAGATTAGACAGACCTTATGGGCCCTATTTTAACGATCTAGGTGCAAAGTCCGAAGCGCACGGCGCAAAAGCATTAAGGGCGTGTCAGAATCCACTTTTGCTTTTTTAACGATGGAAAATTCCGCTTTGTGCTGCGGCGCATGGTCTAACAGGGTTGAGCTTATTCTCTTAATGAGTTATAGGTGTGTTTTGAGAATAAACCAATCAGAGTCTCATCTCCCATTCCCTTTGAGAGTCAGCGTCGCGCCATAGCGCATTTGCTATTTACATGGTGGACTTTGTAAGTTAAAAAACTGAACGCTTCACTAGAGAGAAAACAGTTAAACAGACCATTCACAGCGCAAGAATGAGAGAATGAGCTTCCTCATTCTTTACTTTCACTTTTGTGCATAAAAACGTGTTGTACGCACAGACATCAATTAGCTTATACATAATACATTTCGTTTGTTATGCGCAAAGATTTGTTTCAAAACTGTTTCTAAATTCAGTTCTAATTTCCAGCAAACGAATAAATGAACAATAATAACGAAGTGTGGTGAAAAAACTAAGTTATATCCAAATACACATGCTTTGCCCCATATGGTCTAAAAGCTGACAGGTGAGCAAATCTAAGCTTGTTTTTAATAAAACAAATATAAATATACATATAATAAATAATACTGCTAATAATAATAACATTATACAAAAGCAATTTGTCATGAATAAACTGAAAAGGCCCCCCGAGATGAAGAATCCATAAAGGCAGTGGTTTTTATATTTATGTAGGCTAGAAAGTAATCATTTTTGTAATATTTTAATCCTTTAATTCTTTTTTATTTGTAAAGATATTTGCGCATTGCTCTACATCCTGTGTGTATTAAGCAATGTTTAAGCGAGGTGCACATCTAACGTGCTCTGCGCTGGACTTTAGACCTCCTCTTATCTGGTCTATTAAACAGTCTATTCTAGTTTCTCAAAATAGCAACGCGCCAGCAATGCGCCTCAACACCTT
This sequence comes from Danio kyathit, assembly GCA_903798195.1. Classification (NCBI taxonomy): domain Eukaryota; kingdom Metazoa; phylum Chordata; class Actinopteri; order Cypriniformes; family Danionidae; genus Danio; species Danio kyathit. The sequence goes on from LR812520.1 coordinate 19,101,699, forward strand.
CTTTTTTAGACCAGAATGCCTATGGGCGCACATATGAGCGCAAATGCATTTGCTATTTAAACAGCATGGCGCAAAACGTCAAAATGACTCTTGCGTCAAGCTGAAACTAGCAAACAACATTTGCGTCACGCCTTGTGCCGCATTGCGCCGGGTGTATGATAGGGCCCTAAATGTGTAGCCATTCATTTCTGTTTTTTTGATGACTAGTCTAGTTTTGGCCTATTCTTAGATGTCTATTAGATTTAAATTTAGCCTTGTTTTAGCCAAGACAACTATGTTTACTCATCTATTAGACATCTTTTAAAAACAAAAAATGCTTGCTGGGAACAGTCTTAAGTATGTAAATAAGCAAAGGTCAATAGCGCCAATCAGGTTTGATGCATTTATTATTCAAGATTACATGTAGAATAAACAAAAGACATTTTGAAGAAACTACTGTGTGGATTATGACCTACATGATATGTGATCTGAACATTGTGTTTTATTCTGTGGGTGCAGTCATTCTTGTGGCACCTCTGTTACCTGAGGGGTATTGCACAAAAGCAAGTTAATGGATTAAGCTGGGATTATCAGGCTATTTTAAATTTGGTCCTGATTGAGTTGCATGAAAGCAGGCTAAAATAAGCTGAATTCAATTATTATGAAGATGCATTATTTGCAGCTAGAACGCTCCAGAGCAAAAGAACAACCACTGGCTCTCCTTTGGGTGAGTCCTTGGTTTATTAAGGGTTGCCACATTGGAATGAAGCACCAATTACTCTGCCGTATATGTTTTATGCGCATGCCCTAGACTTCATGAGTGCTGGGAAACACCTATAAACTCTCTCATTCACACACACACACACATTCATATGTCGTTTTCTCCGGGTGCTCCGGTTTTCCCCACAAGCCCAAAGACATGCGGTACAGGTGAATTGGGTAGGCTAAAGTGTCCGTAGTTTGAATGAGTGTGTGTGGATGTTTCCCAGAGATGGGTTGCGGCTGGAAGGGCATCTGCTGCGTAAAAACGTGCTGGATAAGTTGGCGGTTCATTCCGCTGTGGTGACCCTGGATTAATAAAGGGACTAAGCTGAAAAGAAAATGAATGAATGAATGAATTGACTAGTACCACATGTCTTTGGACTGTGGGAGAAACCGGAGCACCTGGAGGAAATCCTGTTGAACTATCTGTCATTTTTGCTGTCAATGCTACTAGAAATTAATGTTTTACAGTCATTTCAGGTTTTTGGCCATTTACATATATTTTCCAGCCATTAGAATTAAAAATATTTACAAGTGCAAATGTATTAGCAATTATTTTATATGTTCATATATTGCCATTTCAGATTTCTATATAGGGAAGAGATAGACCAGAGAAATAAAATAGATATATACACCCCTCAGGTACAGTATTTTTAGGGTGACCATATATTCACATACAAAAAAACATATTTTATGTGGATTATCTAGATTATTTGTCATTACAATTTTTCATCTAGATTATTTTATTTACTTACAGTCAAGCCTGAAATTATTCATACCCCTGGAAAATTCTGACTTTTATTCAACAAGCAAGTTTTTTGACTATAATGAGAGAGGCTTCTCCGAAAATATAATAAGATGATGTACAAGAGGCATCATTGTGAAATATAAATACATTTCTCAGCTTTTGATTTAAATTTGAACAAAAAAAAAGTCAAGTCAAAACTTGACTGAAGTTTGAATAATTTTGGGTTTGACTCTATATATAATTAGTAACTTAGACCTATCATAACATTTATATACTGCTGCTCTCTGATGATAGGAAGTGCTTCTTTTATCCTCACAAGTCGCTTTAGATAAAAGAGTCTGTTAAATCAACGCAATCTCACGGCAATTTGTAACTTTTTGATTTAGTGGCAAATTCTTATGAATTCGTACGATCTAATTCGTACAAATTTGTACGATTTGCTCATCACCCAAAGACGGTTGGGGTTAGGGTGGGGTTAGGTGCCATGCCTCCTTTTTAAAATCGTACATTTTCATACGACTGAACTTGTACGAATTTGTACGAATTAGCCACTAAACTGACAAAACGTAAAATACTTACGTTTCCTCGTGAGATCAGGCTGGTTAAATGAGTAGATGTAAATGGTAGTTGATCAATATGAAATTGCAATTGGTACCCTTGTCCTTCAAAATATACTGTACCACAACATGATTGTCTAGGGGTGGCTCAGTGGTTAGCACTGTCATCTCACAGCAAGAAGGTCACTGGTTTGAGCCCCGGCTGGGTCAGTTGGCGTTTCTGTGTGGAGTTTTCATGTTCTTCCCATGTCGGGTGGGTTTCCTCCGAGTGCTCCGGTTTCCCCCACAGTCCAAGGACATGCAGGTATAGGTGAATTAAATAAGCTAAATGGCTGTAGTGTTTGTGTGTGAATGTGAGAGTGTATGGGTGTTTCCCAGTACTGGGTTGCAGCTGGAAGGGCATCCACTGCGTAAAACAAATGCTGGATAAGTTGGTGGTTCATTCCGCTGTGGCAACCCCTGATAAATAAAAGGACTAAGCCGAAAAAAAATTAATGAATGAATGAACATGATTGACTATCCTGACTACATTATTTTCACAAGACAGCACCCTGCTTAGTGCTCAGCAATAAAAACATTTAAGAAAAGAATACATTTTTTTTAAATATATTTTTTAATAATAAATCTAGATGTTAAAAAAAGAGCTGAAAAAAAGGATTGTTCTGAGAAAAATGGGGCATAGGAAGACTTTAATGGCCCGTTTCCACTGATGCACAGCTGAACGCTATTGGTTTACAGAGATACACAAGCAGGAGAATGAAAACAAAGGAAGTGTCATTTTTAGATACACAGCTGAGACATTACACCGTAATAATATATGCATATAATAACGAGCCATGGTCGACCTGAGCTTAAACAAACCTTGTCGTCTTGATAAACAGCCACAAAGCCAAGAAGAAGAGCAGAATCTACCCTGTGCACTGTCGTTGTTTACAAGGATGTCTAAAGCACGAGCGGTTTTACTTTTTCGCGATCGCTCACTGCGCATGTATACTTGAAATAACGAACTTCTTGAGCTGAGGGTAATAACGTGCACGTGAATACTAAAGTGCTTCTGACATCCGATCCTTTCAGAAACACGAGAGTGATGCACGAAAAATAAAAGGAGCAAATGATTCTTTCAGCAACCTAAAACAAACAAATTGCCATGTATAACTATTATCATGGGGCAACCCAGTGGCGCAGTAGGTAGTGCTGTTGCCTCACAGCAAGAACGTCGCTGGGTCGCAGGTTCGAACCTCGGCTGGGCTGGGTCAGTTGGCGTTTCTGTGTGGAGTTTGCATGTTCTCCCTGGGTTCGCGTGGGTTTCCTCCGGGTGCTCCGGTTTCCCCCACAGTCCAAAGACATGCAGTACAGGTGAATTGGGTAAGCTAAATTGTCCATAGTGTATGAGTGTGAATGTGTGTGTGGAAGTTCCCAGAGATGGGTTGCGGCTGGAAGGGCATCCGCTGCGTAAAATCGTGCTGGATAAGTTGGTGGTTCATTCCGCTGTGGCGACCCCGCAAGGGACAAAGCTGACAAGAAGAGAACTATTATCATCACCTTTTGGACTATAATGAGCTCGGAATGACGGAATTACTTTCTAACAAGAGGTTACATGTGCTGGTGAAGATTAAAGATACAGATGAGAGGTTTGCATTGACTGTCGGCTATATGTTTAGCGTTGTTTTTGAACCCAAATAAGGACTAAATGTATGCTGTGTGTAGTTTTTCTGTAATTGGTAACGTATCGCAGACTGTAAGGGGCTGTATGTGTTCATATATGTTGCATTTATTTATTTATTTGGTATAATTGCAGAAGTTACTATTATATTATCGTTACCATATTACATTATATTATATATTATGTTATCATTGATCTGCAGTTATAATCAAATCCTGTTCATAGAAATGTTAGTAATGAACATTTATACACAAGTATTTATGTGTATAAAGCATCTGTTTTGTGAGAAGTGCTTCTCATAGGATATATGAATGACCTGTACAGCTTTACTTTGACATCTCCTTGAGCGAGAATGATGTCGACTGAAACTTTCTGTCGTGTACACTTTCCATTGGTACCCTTTTGGCAGTGGAAATGCAAACCTGATAAAGGTGACCCGTACCGACCTGTACTATACCGTACTGTACCACTCAGTGGAAACGGGCCATAAGTATTCAGTTTACTGCTACATCTGTGCTCTTTCTTCTGCCCTGATGTTCTATTTACAAACATTATGGTACATTACTGTTAAACTTTGGAGTTTGCAAGCAATTTGCAAAAATAAATAAATTAAGTAATTAATAATCAGCCATTTTGGATTTATGTACGGTCAGTCAGTGTGTGTGTGAGTCAAAAAATAAACTCATTCAAAAAATTACTTTTGCTGATTTTACTTTCAGCTACTTATTTAAAATGAGTCTTTTGAATGAGAAATAAAATAATTTTTTGGGGGGACAACTTAATTTGTTATGTTCGATCCACTTAAAATTGTAAAAACTTTAGTTAACTTAAACCTTATGTACTGTTGGGGATGTTTTTATCCACTCTGAGGTGATTTTGAGAAATTTGGCCATAACTTTTTCTGTTTCAGCTAGCGGAATGATTTTTGGTGAAAAAATCTTATTTTGACACATATTTTGAGAAAATGCTAAGAATGTTAACAATACACTTTGGGCAAATTCACTACCATTTTGTTACGTTAGGAATGAAAACATCCACTAAATTAAACTGCTCAGTCCTGATTAAAACTACTAAACTGCTTAGAAAATTACAGGATTTTAACTCTTTAATTGCCAAATTCATAAATGATGTTACTGATTTGGTGAAAAAAAAAATATGCAAAATAACATATTTTCAATATAAAAAGTAGTTGTGGACTGGATTTTTTTAACCTTTAATCAAAGTCTTAGACATGTGAAACAACATTGCCTTTGATGCATTGTTTGTCCAAGACTGTGATGAAAGGTAAAAAAATCTAGTCCACAATTACTTTTTATATTGAAAATACGTCATTTTGTGTGGTTGGTTATTTATTTTTATTTTTTTACCAAATCAGTGACATCATTTATGAATTTGAGTTAAAATCCTGTAATTTTGTTTTTTCAAACTACTTATTTAAAATAAGTCTTTTGAATGAGAAATAATATTCGTTTTTTTGGGGGGACAACTTAATTGGTTATGTTTGATCCACTTAAAATTGTAAAAACTTTAGTTAACTTAACTCTTATGTACTGTTGGGGATGTTTTAATCCACTTTGGGGTGATTTTGAGATTTTGAGAAATTTGGCCATAACTTTTTCTGTTTCAGCTAGCGGAATGATTTTTGCTGACAAATCTTATTTGGTAACACTTTATTTTGAAGGTCCATTTGAGTATTAGTAGATTGTCTGCTTAATACCTGTTGATACTGCTGCTAAACAGACATTTAATTGACTATAAGAAACTTACCAAGTACATGTGAATTTACACTAATCCTAACCCCAACCTAACAGTTTACTTATAATTTAATTAAAATTGGTTGGCATGTATATGCAATGTAAATAAATTCAACAAATGGACCATCAAAATAAAGTGTGACCTCTTATTTTGACACATATTTTGAGAAAATGCTTAGAATGTTTTAAAAACTTAACAGTACAAAGTACCAAATCAGTGACATCATTTACAATTTGCTAATTTAATTTGCTAATTAAAGAGTTAAAATCCTGTAATTTTCTAAACAATTTAGTAGTTTTGAACAGGATTGAGGTTGATTAACAGATTTATGCAAAAAAATATATAAATCGAATGCATTTTTAAAGCAGTTCAATTCAGTGGATGTTTTCATCCCTAACTTAACAAAAGGGTAGTAAATTTGAACAGCACACAAGGGTTAATCAATTAGTGTTGTGATACAACACGAAGGAATTGTGTGGAACCCAGCATTTTTTTTACAGTGTAAGATGGAATTGTGTGTGTATGTGGATGCTAAACTGATGATGCTAAATACTAGAAGAAACACATAATTTAGATCACAGGGGGACCCACTCAAAGAACTATAAAATTCTGTTTTCACAGACATGTCTAGTTAGTTTTACACTGTAAAAAAGCTGGGTTCCATACAATTTCTTCATGTTGTCTCAACACAAATCAATTGACCCTTCGCTAAGCCACACCCAAAAACCGCCACCCACCAATCGAGGCTTAGCAACCATAGTTACGCGCAGGGGCTCTGTCAAGCTTTTAAATGAGGGAAACGAGCCAAAGCGTTGTGCATATGGATTATGCAAATCTGATACCTGGTATCCTTAAAGTTTGGACAGGGTGATGGATTTTTTTTCCCTTTTCAAAAAACTAAAACCCAAGAGGAGAAATGCCAGTGTGGATCAAGCTTTGTGAGGGGCGCTAAAGGAGCGGAGTTAAGTTGGTTTTGTTTTGATATTCCTGACACAGTCAGTGATAGACCGACGGAAATAACTCACACACCTCTTACCCTAAACAGATCTAAACTGTGTTTCCCAAAACAATACAAAGCAGGTTATATATTTCACAGCTGTCTTTTTCTTTTTTTCCGCTCGATATTATGAGCACTGCTCCGGAGCCTTCACAATAGTTGTCATACTAATAGAAATCATATTTCTATCTGTTTCAAGCTACGAATATTTGAAATTACATATCAACAGAACAAAACAGAGATGTGATCACAATCTGAACACTTGCGACCAATATACTTCACCCACTGCTGATTTTCAGTAATTTATAACCCTCATGCCCATGTCTGCTTTTATTTTTGGTGTCAGATTAATATTTGCTGGTAGGGAAAATCTATTTGTTCACTTCTGCTATTTATATTTTAATTTGCATCTCAATTTATTTATTTCTTCCACTTAACTGCAAATTAGAATATAAACTGTATAAAAAGCACAAAAACATACTGACCGTTATAGGTGCTGTACATTGTTATGGGTCTATGATACTAATATTTGGTACAAATGCATAAATTTCCCCTTTCTGGTTGTTCATTATATGAATGAATTATGTAGAAGCACTGTCCACGCATGTTTCCTCGTCGGTTAGTAACGCTATATTTAATTATACAACAATTAATCTATCAGGCTTTTTGGCTAAAAAAGAGAAATCATTGTTTAATTAGTTATTATTAGATTATTTTTAAATGTCACCTCTTCTGCTGTGCATGAACTAAACTGTTGAATGGTCAGTGTTTAAGGCGGCTATGCTAACCTAGCTTCAATTTTGATTGAATTATTTTCTAATCGGTAGCGTATTATGTCGTGAATATACACCTGTAAGGCATACTGCAGTCCTTTTTTGTCTGGCTTTCTCAGATATCTCACCTGTTTGCCAAAAATGACTAATTATATCCCTGGGAATGTCTGACACTGGCGCATACACACTGTAATAGACGTGCTAGGCACGAAAGCTTGACAGGTGTAGCAACAGTAACTAAGGAGGGCGGGGCTTAGAGAAGGGTCAATTAAGTTAACAAAATAGTTTTTTCAATACTATTAAGTTGCCACCCCACCCAACCAAAAAAGATGTGTTTTTTTCAACTCATATTAAATAGGTAGTTTAAACGAGGCGCCAAAGTAATTTTTTCAGGGTATTTAAATGATCTATGAGGTGACACGGTGGCACAGTGGTTAGCACTGTCACCTCACAACTAGAAGGTCGCAGGTTTGAGTCCTGGTTGGCATTTCTGTGTGGAGTTTGCATGTTCTCCCCAAGTTTGCGTGGGTTTCCTACAGGTGCTCTGGTTTTCCCCACAGTCCAAAGACATGTGGTATAGGTCAATTAAATATATTACATTGTCCATAGTGTATGTGTGTGAATGAGTGTGTATGGATGTTTCCCAGTACTGGGTTACAGCTGGAAGGGCATCTGCTGTGTAAAACACATGCTGGATAAGTTGGCGGTTCATTCCATTGTGGCAACCCCTGATGAATAAAGGGACTAAGCCGAAGGAAAATGAATGAATGGAAATTATCTGTTCTTATCTTGTCTTATCAGTTCTTCAGAAGTACACTAGATGGCAGTGCTACCCACAATTCAGTTCTCTACAATGCCTCAGTTCTACTGAGCTCAATGAACTGAACCCTCGTGACAACAGAGATGACAATAAAAAAAAATGAACACCAGTTGGAATATGGAACAAATTCAGTGAGACTTACGGAGAATCAAGGCTGCAGATGATGTAATAGGCCATGAAGGAATACTGATAAATCTGCAGAACAAAGAGAACAGACGAGATGTCCTTTACAAGCGCCATCAGCCACATAGTGTGTCATTTATTACAAAGAGACGTGATGCAACAGATAAAAGAACGTTGCAACAAAAGACAAGAGGATCTTAGAAACAAACACAGCTAGATTCACATTATGATTCAGAACATTTACCGGCACGATATTGTAGGCCAACAGGACATATTTTAGATCGGGAGACACTTGATATTGGGTTGGTCTGTAGGCTTCCTGAAAACAAAATAATGAAAGTCACATTACTTGAAAGTTACATTTCTACATGTTCACATGTTTTATTGTTAATCAAAGTGATAAGAACCTGGCTGTGGAAACTCTCAAATGTCTTGTTCTCCACCAGAGTCTTGTTGTAATTCGTCTGAATGTTCAGCATCTTCACATTGCCATCATGATCATGGTACAGCAGTTCAGTGTCTTTGAAGGGAAGAAGAAAACAATATTTCATGGACATGCATAATATTCTTATACAGTCAGGAGTTTATATAAGTTTTATCACTATGAATCAGTTTATTTTTCCATGATGTTTGGCTGCCATGTTCATTATTACATGTCGTTTACCTAATTAACAATTCATATTACACAAACACACACACAGGGCACATTTCCTGTTTAATGAGAAATTACCATGGGCATATTTATTTTCATACTACACAAACTGTATTTCTATTCCTCGACAGTAAGCACAAAAATGTTTCCATTAACCAAAAATTAAATAATTAAATATGTCCCCATAACCAGTGTTTTGCAAGTTACTCTTCAAACTGTAATACATTTCACATTACTTGTTACTGTTATTTAAAATCAATCCCATACCTACAATATTACTGTCTCAGAAATGTAATGCGTTACTGTAATGATGGGGTGTGTACACAGAGGTAAATGTTTCAAGTGCAACTTTATTTAATGGATGGTCATACAGGCAAGGTCAAAGCCAGGAGCAAAAAGGGTAGCAAAAGGGGTAATTCACAAACAAAATCCAAAGAACAGGCAATGATCAGGGTACACAGCAAACACTCAAAATATCCAACAAATCACAGTCCAAAAATCCAAAACTAGGGATAGCTGACATGAAATTGACATTTCAACACAGTGTCAAGATCCCAAAGCACAAGGGTTTCGAAACACTGCACCAAAGCATGATTCGAAACACCCAGGTCACGTGACTAAAGTGTTTCGAAACACCAGGTCATGTGACTAAAGTGATTCAAAGCATCAGTCATTTCAGAATCGTTTCGAGACCTTGCGAATCTGCGTTTGACTGACAGGGTCAGAAAAATACTCTATATCTCATGTGGCCTAGTGGTCTGTGTGTGTGCACAGAGTAACTGTGCAGCAAATGCCCTGAGTTCAAATCCCGACTTACAAATACTCTGAAATTATGACTTGATGTATTTGATTACTTTTTTTATGACCAAAACAAGACACATTTATTCAAATGTTTATTCTGTTTATTCTGATGTCAGACCAATGTTAAAACAAAACACATTACAAGAACATTTAACAACTAACATCTATACGTAGCTGCATCTTCCTGGATTTTCACCCATTATCTCGGCATGATCTGGAACTGGTGTGTGTGAAGTGCACTATGAAATATGTAGCCCAGTTCAGTGACAGATGTGATGTGTAGAGTGCCCTCTAGTGTGTCTGGTAGGCACTTAACTTGGTGACTGTGACAGTTGTATTGCCATGTATTACTTTTGAGTGACTTTCATCTAAACGACAACAGAAATACATCTCAAAATATGTCCAATTGTTTTATTAAAATGCCCCCAAAAAATGAGAACAGTGTTATACATTTATCTGACCTGTGTACTTACAGTACATTACATCACATTGAAACACTGAAAATGGTCATTTATTGTTGCTAATTATAATCATAATTAATTATTTAATTTTCATTTAATTTTTAATGATAGTTTTATTTGATTTTTTTTACTAATGTGCAGGTAGCTAGATTTATTTAGTTTTAGTTTTTCATTTATTTAAATTACTATTGAATTATATTTTTTTTAGTTAACGAAAATGTTTTTTGATCAATAGTTTTAGTCTTTGTTTATTAAATGAACCTTGGACTTAATCAGTTGAGATCTATTTTTTAGCTGCAATTTTTTAGAAAGCGATACTCATGTGCACTTTGTCAGTAAAGCCAGTTCTAGTAAAATTCCAGGACTGTCGTGGAACGAGTCACAGAAAACCGAATATCGAAGTGCAGCAATTCATTTTGAAAAGAGACAAAAAGGTATTCCTGCAACACAAGGTAACAACAGGCAAGGCAGAAAGTAACCCAGATGGTGGGTGAGCACAAACATACCAGTCAGAACACGAAATCTACTGGAATCCAAAAAAGGGCAAACACAGAAACAAAGTCACAAAACAAACACAACAGAAACATTAAAATCACAATGCAAACAAAGCAAAATCCAAAGGCAACTAAACACAGCACAAAGGACTTATAAAGAACCCATGTGATCCAGCTTGAAAATGGTTGTGGGGGATGAAGTCCAAAAACACAAAACAAAAACCTGGTGCATTTAAATGTCCAGAAGACTATGGCTGTGTGTAGTAAATGCTTCTGCGAGATGATTCTGTAGTCATGTGATTATTAGTGATGCAAAATCAATGAAATCAGTTCATAATGCGGGTTTTCATTTTATTTTTTAATGTTTGGCGTTTCTGCACTAGAGCTCCCTTTTGGCCTTCCGAGGAGATTTACTACTGAACATACAACCATGCTTCACTGACATGATGTGCATGACAATCACAGGTATGGTTGTGCACATTTGCTAATTTTTAATTAAAGGTGTCATCCTTCCTCCAGTGTGCAAAATTAACTCTAATATTGATTCAGAATTTTATGTTTTGATTTAGCATTTGTTTTTACCTCTGTCACTCTCTCTCGTATGCATGTAAACGCGGCGTGTGTGCATGCGCAAATGGCGAATCTGTGTGAACGGGTGTGCATATGTGCTAATCTACATTTGTTGACAGACGGTTTGGGCTACTTATCAGTATTATGGGAATTGTCGGCCCGACAAATTTTAATTGGACGAACTTTTTTAGTCTTATGCCTAACCCAGAATATAAAAATACATATAAATACATTTAGATCATTTACTTTAATCATTACTATTGGAAATTGAAAAGACTTTCAACCAGCACAACAAAAAATGTTTCTACTGCACCTTTAATCACACAGCCCCATCATCGATCTATCTACATATGAACACAGCACCATCCCATTTTAAGATACACATAAATGAAAAGAACATTACAAATACTGATGAATAAACATTCAATAGCAGTGCCAAACTATAAATACAATACAATAATAGTAAAGCGGTATGAGCCTAGGTTACCTAGGCAGGTTAGGGGTAATTAGACAAGTTATTGTATACCTATTGGTTTGTTCTGTAGACTATCAAAAAATTATATAGCTTAAAGGGGATGGTAGAATTGACCTTAAAATGTTTTTAAAAAACTAAAAACTGCTTTTATTCTAGACGAAATAAAATAAATAAGACTTTCTTCAGAAGAAAAAGTATTATCAGACATAGCACACTCTCAGAAATAAAGGTACGCAAGCCGTCACTGGAGTGGTACCTTTTCAAAAGGTGCAAATTTGTACCTAAGGGGTCCATATTAATACCTCAAGGGTACATACTAGTTTCTAAAAAGTACAAAACTGTTCCTCTTAATATTTGTAGGTACTAATATATACTTTTGAGGTACCAATATGGATCCTTCAAGTACAAATGTACCTTTTGAAAAGGTACCACCCCAGTGACAGCTCGAGTACCTTTAATTCTGAGAGTGCAGACAGCAGACTGCCAGGGGATGGAAGTTTATTTTTCCTTGGTGTGAGACATTTCTTTGGTGTTGGTGATGTACTGTAGCACAAACCTACTTTTCCAAATCAAACCATAATGTTCAGTTGTGTTCATGTCAAGTGAATTTGGTCCCCAAAACATTAATATAAATTCAAAATCATATTCCCGAATTGATTCTTTATTTATACTAGCAATGTGGCATGCCATATTATCCTTATTGTAATTGTCATCACTGGCTGGAAACACAGTTGCAATGAAAATACCATGAACATGCCATTGACCTGATGCACCAGAATCTTAACCAGCCACGGTTCTTGACCAACCTGGCTGGATCACAGACTAAGCAGGCACACGGAAAAGTGTAGCTTCCCCTGCAGATCCTATACTATTGTCTATTCAGTTAGAGCAACATGCTTGCTGCTCAAATGCTTGTCGTTTCACCTCAGGGCATTGCTTCTCCCAGTGCTCAACATTGGCTACAAACTTTCTCATGCCATTAAATCAGAGCTGCATCGGTTGTTTTGGAGGGTCTGGCAAAAGTTTTTTTTTATTTTTTATTTTGACTTGCTGCCCCTTTCCACATACAGCTGGATATTTGGGGTTTTGCCCAGAACATTTGACAAAAGCAATCCTGACTGAAATATACATTTATGCATTACAAATAAAAGCTAGATTCCATTATTAAAAAAAAAAAAAAAAAAAAAGCTTACAGTACATAAACATTGTCATGACACACTGAGAACTGGACACATGAGGTAAGTATATAAACAATGCTTTAATAAAGTCAATAATGAAGCTTAACTAAGTTCTTGAAGAGTTTGTGGAGAACAAGCCCCAACTTCAGACACGCCCTCCGTCAAGCGTTGACGTTGAAGCCCCGTGTGAATCGGGTGTTAGGTACATGCAAAAACTTGAAAAGCGTGGCTTATTTTAGAACTGTCTTTGCTACATTGTATTGTATTTTGCTTGTATAGTTTTTGTTTTATTTTATTTTTATTGAACCAAAAGTATTTTACCAAACGTTTGATATCAATACTGAACCGTACTAAAACTGACCTAGAACTAAAAACCAAACCAAACTGTGAGAAGTTTGAATTGTTGCACCCACTATCTACACTGTAAAAATCGATTAGTTTATTTACTTAAAAAATAAGTAAACTTGTTGCCTTAAAAGCAACAAGTTGATTTTATTTAAAAAAGTCAGTAAACCCATTGACCTAACTTTTCATATATGCACATAATTTGTTAGGCAACGGGTTTACTCTTTCTTTCTTAAGTAAAGTCAACTAATCGCTTTTTACAGTGAATAGACCAGGGGTGCCCAAACTTCTCCTTTTGAAGGGCCAAAAAGCAAACTTGATTGAGGCTAGTGGGTCAAAGGTAAATACTGTTGCCAAGGGTAATTTCCCAATTTATTTACAGTTTTTCTCAGTCGCTTTGGTGCATTTCTCACAACACTATTTACATTTGCACAACAGTTAATGCATTTCTCAAAACAATTAATCATTTGTGCACATCACAGTAGCGGTTTCTCATTCCGTCCAACAAATTGCAAATGCTTTTGTACATGCATCAATTGCTTTCATACAACTCTCTGCTGTTTGTAACATTATCATTTGCTTATGTCATGTCAGTCAAAATGAACTAAACTTGTGACTGCTGAATAGTCATTCCATATAAAGCTAATAGTCCTCATTTCATTACTCGAGTCATTACATACAAAAATGTTGAACTAGTTATCAAAATCTGTCAAGCTAATTTTATTTTAAAAATGTTAAATCTTTTTTTTTCTGAAAATGTCTTCTAAATTGAACAATTTGATGAATGATTTACAGACCTGTGTATGTTGTAGGTTCAGTTCCAATATGTACTGCAATATTGTTTACAGTTGTGCACAGCTCTACCCAAAGGAAGTTTATGTTTGTTGTAAATAAGGGTGTCTTTATTCTTTTGCACAATGCTGTGAATAAATTAGAATTGTAAAGAGCAAATGCAGTAAAAATGTGAAACATACATATTCAGTGTCTTGTACTCAGATACCTCACTAAACGCAGTAATGTCTAACTTTACTGTAGTTTTCAAATGACTGTGCAAATAGTATATAGTGCTGTCTTGAGCATTTTCAGGAAGCGTCACCAAATCTGACTTTTTTGCATTGGAAAATATGTACAGAGTAAACTGTCATAATGAAAACATGACAAAGCCATTTGACTGTCTTGTTCATAAACAATGGTGTCAGGACTTTTCATTTTGATGACACCGACACTTTCAATGACATGAATACTTGCTTTTGAGGAATGAGCTATCTATTTTGAGCAAATGACACGCTTTTGCAGGTTATCTACTAGGTTTTGCAGTTTGTACTAATTGTTTTGAGAAATGAATTAACTGTTGTGCAAATGTAAATAGTGTTGTGAGAAATGCACCAAAGCGACTGAGAAAAACTGTAATAATATTTAAAAATGACTAAAAAAACATTATATGACTAATTCTGTATTTTTTTTTTTACATTTTATAATGAAGTTATTAGAGTAAAAACAAAAACAATCAAGTTTATAAAAGAATTACACTAGTTTATGCCTTGATTTGCTTGCTAATGTCTTCTACAAAGTCCTCTATCCATCAAGAGACAATATTTACATTTTTTAAAAATCTCAATTATTTACAACATTTAATTAAAACATTTAATTTCAGTTAGACTTTTTTGTAGCTTAGCAATAAAACAAACAAAAAGGTTACATCAAATTAGAAATGACGATCTCTGTGTTAAAGATATTTGCCCCAGCCCTCTCCATCATTCTCACTAGATAGATAGATAGATAGATAGATAGATAGATAGATAGATAGATAGATAGATAGATAGATAGATAGATAGATAGATAGATAGATAGATAGATAGATAGATAGATAGATAGATAGATAGATAGATAGATAGATAGATAGATAGATAGATAGATGATAGATAGATAGATAGATAGATAGATTCATTCATTCATTCATTCATTTCAAAAAGCCTTTTAAACCTTTTATAGCTCATTTTAAAGCACTGGCTAAATTGTTACAGCTGGAAAAGTCCCTGTTTTGTTTTATGTTAAACCTAATTTGGAAACAAATCTGCTACAGACCTGAATGCAGATAGTGCACACCTTGATAAATAATACAGACGAGTGATCGCTTTTAAAAAGGCTTGACTCTGTGTTGTGGAGCATGTCAGAGGGAGAATAATAGAGCTGCTTCTCTGAGGTAAACACAGCCTTAAATCAACAAATGCATTTTCACCAGTGGAATAACAAAAAATGATTAATCAAAATGCAGATCAAAACGTGATTTACACCTTTTGCAAGCTTTTCAAGACACCAGGGGTGCACTTTTATAACACAAACAAGAACAAATAAAAGACACCTCCATTATACACCCTTCCAAAAATATGTAGAATTTTAGGCAAAGGAAAATGTAAATAATATCTTAAAAAGTCACAAATAAAGCATTAGCATTAGAAAAATATACTAGAACAATTTCGCCTTTGTCTAGTTTGGTTACTTGTATTTATGCACTTAGTTTTGTTCTTCCATTTGTACAGTTTTGTCTTTACATGTGTGAAGCTGATACTGTGATCCATCTGTGTGTGTATAGTAGGGATAAGTCTGTTCATGAAAAAAAAAGTTCAGTTCTCTTGTACCGTACAGTTCATGCTTTATTTTTTCAATTATTTGACTGGGAGGCAAGTGTTTGGAGTGTTTAGGTATCTGATTGGAATATGTGTTGACACATTACGGAATTGACATTATGACATGCCATTTCACTTGGTGGCCATCTCTGAGGTTCCTCCTGGGCAGTATGCTGTCAGTTTTAATGGGAAACATAAAACTCTCCAAAACCGTTTGCTAGCTTACGATTAAATTAAAAACAAATCACCAATAAAATTTAACAACAACTCTTTCAAGTTTAATTTCTAAACATTCAAAGCAAACAAAATCTGCATTTTTTCAGGTTGCCCAAGCTAATGCGCATAAGCACTTGAAGGAAACGTGATTTTTTTTTTTATAATATAAACTGATCAAGGGCGGTGCGGTGGCTTAGTGGGTAGTGCTGTCGCCTCACAGCAAGAAGGTCGTTGGTTCGAGCCTCGGCTGGGTCAGTTGGCATTTCTGTGTGAAGTTTGCATGTTCTCTTCAAGTTCGTGTGGGTTTCCTCAGGGTGCTCTGGTTTCCTCTACAACTCCAAAGATATGCGCTATTGGTGAGTTGGGTAAGCTTAGTGTACATGTGTGAATGGGAGTGTATGGGTGTTTCCCAATGATGGGTTGCAGCTGGAAGGGCATCTGCTGCATAAAACATATGCTGAATAAGTTGGCGGTCCATTCTGCTGTGTCGACCCCAGATTAATAAAGGGACCAAGCCGAAAATGAATGATTGAATGAACCGAATCAAGCTGAAAAACATGACCACAGATCCATGATCCCACCCCTAATATATATATATATATATAATATATATATATATATATATATATATATATATATATATATAATATATATATATATATATATATATAGGCCAGTGGAAAGACATTAGATATAGGTGAACTGGATAAACTAAACTTGGCCATAGTGTGAGGGTGTTTCCCAGCAGTGGAAGTTGTACTCTGGACTCAGGGCTGGGTTGTGGCTGGAAGGTCATCCGTTGTGTAAAACAATTATGGATGTCCCGATCAGGTTTTTTTGCCCTCAGTATCTACCGATACAGAAACCTAATCCGATAATTCTATAATACAGAAAAAAAGAATAAGGAAAAGCGAAGAAACAGATTCAGGATGTTCCTTATTTTTTATTTAATTCACCTTGGTTGGGTTGCCTGGGTAAACTCGCTGTCTAGTGTCGGGTGTTTGTTTTTGAGGTGCCTTATCAGGTTTGTTGTGTTAAATCAGGGGTCACCAAACTTGTTCCTGGAGGGCCGGTGTCCTGCAGATTTTAGCTCCAACCCTAATCAAACACACCTGAACAAGCTAATCAAGGTCTTACTAGGTATACTTGAAACACCCAGGCAGCTGTGTTGAGGCAAGTTGGAGCTAAACCCTGGAGGGACACCGGCCCTCCAGGACCGAGATTGGTGACCCCTGTGTTAAATGTAGCCTTCTCCTTTCCACCTCTTGCAATCCAAAGTTTACATATCTTACAGTTTGCTATGGCAATGTTGTCGTCATCCCCTTTAAAATACCTCCAGACCGCAGACATGCTCGCGCTTTCTTGGGTAGGCTAAATTGTCCGTAGTGTATGAGTGTGAATGAGTGTGTGTGGATGTTTCCCAGGGATGGGTTGCGGCTGGAAGGGCATCCACTAAGTAAAAACGTGCTGGATAAGTTGGCGATTCATTCCGCTGTGGCGACCCCATATTAATAAAGGGACTAAGCTGAAAAGAAAATGAATATATATATATATATATATATATATATATATATATATATATATATATATATATATATATATATATATATATATATATATTAGAGGTGTGATGAGATGCCTACTCCACGAGACGAGATACGAGATTGGGTTTACGAGAACAAGACGAGATGAGATTTTTACACTATTTTTGAGGAACCCTCAATGATGAAATATATGAATGGAAAATAGTCTTTTATTCAGCTGGGAAAAAACCCAAATCACAAAACTACTTAGGTGCTTTCTTTAAATCAACTAATTAGTGAATTATACGCAGTAATGGACATGCAAACACTGCGAAATATTTAGCTAATAGCCTATGTGAATGGAAAATAATCTTTTTATATATACTTTTAAATATTAGCAAAATATTTGCTAATATATGAATGGAAAATAGATTTTTATTCAAATAGAAAAAAAAATCACAAAATACAAAACAATTTAGGTGCTTTTTAAAAACATTGTAATAAATGGTATTTTTTTTCTATTTAAATGAATTCTATGTCATAAAGGACATGCAAACACTGCAAAATATTTAGCTATAAACTCTACCGACTGGCTTCTCCCCTGTACAATTTCACATGACATATTCAAACTTATTTCCACACACTAAAACAAATATATGTAATTTTTATGTATTTTATTTTTAATTTAATAAATGAGTTTCACTTTCATTTAGCAAGATTTCATTCAGGCCCCGTGACTCACTTTGAGCTACTGGATGCGATCATGTGAATATGAAGGACTGATAGGAGAGTTGTTTTAATGGAGTTTGATACTGCACGCAGAATGAAAAAACAAAAAATTCAGCTTTTCCCGGATGTGTGTTCCGTGATGATGATGTGACGATGAGTCTCCAGGAGTTCATTCAGTGAGTGTGTGTGTTTGTTTGTGCGCGCTTAGAGATGTGTGCGTCTGTGTTGCTTTACTGACTCGCTAGGTGTGTAGGTCCTGTCGCAAAATGTGTGTTAATTGTTTGATTACGGCGTTTACATATCTGCACTTCAATATGCGACTAAAATAGGAATACTCCACGTCGAAATTCCATTTGTGTTTACGACGATTATGCCTTTCAGCATATCTGAAGTGCTATTCCATTGCATGGATACGAACCATAATGTGTGAGGCTGTAGTTGTAGCCTATGTTGGATGTGGCACCTGCTGAACTCCGGTAAAAAAAAGTGGTTATGTCACACCCGCCCACCCAACCGAGTGACAAGCGCAACTCTTAGGCCAGCCTGGGTTGCCAGGTGTGTGCAAAGCACTTTATTTGCAGATCAAATCCTGCCTCCAATCGTCAATGCTAATTTCACCCTCACGCTCCATCATAACATCACAAGTCGCGTGACGAGACAACTTTTCACCTCAACGAGAAATCTCGCCGTGATTTAATCTCGCGAGATCTTGTCGTGCGAGATCTTGTCACACCCCTAATATATATATATATATATATATATATATATATATATATATATATATATATATATATATATATATATATATATATATATATATATATATATATATATATAAGTTCTGATCGGGAGGTAACGTCCGATTCGATCGAGTCTGAAACCGTGTGGTCGGGCCAGATTTCCGATCGTGTGATTGGATCTGGACATCCCTAAAAACAATTGCCAGAGTAACTGGTGGTTTATTCAGCTGGGGTGAACTTTGATAAAAGCAGGAAATAGGCCAAAGGAAAGTGAGAATAAAAGTCTAGTATATAATGTATACTAGATAATGATTTTGTTACTTGGAATAAGCCAGTTAAAAAGCAGAAGATATGCACATGTTGTTAAGAATTGTTTGGCATGCTAATAAAAATCATTCTACCAAATATTTACATTAAAGTCAATACTGAATTACAATGAGTAAATTCTAATTTTGGAGCCTTGGGGGGACAAGTGTGGTCTTGTGGGACTTGGAATTTGCCAATTTTGTGAGGTCATGCCAACCTTTACTTGTGGTTAATTAGCCTGACCCATCTGCTGGGCTGTCCAAAGCCAACTCTTCTTACAATATGTACAGTATTTATGGGCAAATGTAGATGCTCTTGCTAGTGCTGTCTTACTACTCTGAAAAATACTAAAAATGCCCATTATGCTTTTTCTTGGGATATACATGTACATTTTATTGTAGAGTGTAATATACTGTAGCTGTTTGCAATTAAAAGGATCGCAAAATTCCAAACCCCAAAGTGCACTCTGAAGTGCCTGAAATGAGTTGTACAATTTCAAAAGGGTAAAGAGAGAGGGAGTGTGAAGGAAGAGTAAAATTTCAGCTTTACTTCTTACACCAACGAATGCTAAAAACACAGGTTTAGCCATGCCAGGTGTGTAGATTGTGGTGTTATTTTGTAGTATGATTCAGAGGACATATTAGATTTTCTATCTTAGTTTCTTATCTTAGGTTTTTATTTTAAAATGAATTATTCAGATTTGTATTACAGAAGCAAATCTTAATTTGATTGATCTTACAAAATCATATCTTATCTCTAGGAAATCTTAAATTGTGTTAGGTTCAACAATCCACTATCAGGTCTGTTACAAAGCAACTAACACTGACTGGGCTTCTAATAAGTTAGCCAAAACAAAAGGGAAAAACAAAACCAGCAGAAAAAAAAGACATTAGTCATTTGCATTATAACTAATGCTCTTTGTTGCTATAGTGGTCTGTATTTCTTGCTGCAGTACCTGTGTAATATCAACTGTAATATCTTGTGTGTCTGGCAGTCTGTGATTAATTATGTTTTTTGTTATCAAAATTGTAACACATCTTTGGGGTTCTCCAAGAGTCATTCTACCATTAAACATCTTTGTTCTTCATTTTAGTCATCAAAATACAATGCAATTATTGGACACAGCAATTTAAAGCATATTTTGTGTGTTAGCTCTTGAATAATATAGATGTTAGAACAGCTGTCAGGTTGCCCTAAACTAAAGGCAGGGGTAGGGAACCTATGGCTGCAGGCCTCATGTGGCTCTGACCAAAAAACATAGCTCTCTAGCTGTCTCCCTTGAATAATATTTTTTACGGCTTAAAAAAATTATAACTGTCACTAGAAACCGTTTCCTATTAAAAAATGCAATTACAATTCCTTTTTGTTGTTTTTTTTACAGCAAAGTGAACAAAAACTCAATAAAAAGTTTACAATAAAAAGACATTCAACCAATGCGCGTGTACCGCACTGTGGATTAACTTGAATTGCGACACCAAAATTCTATAAATTGTCCTTTCTTCATTCATGGACTTGAGTTGTGCCTGTATTATTTATAGTAGTAATACATATATGGTAGTAATATGTATATACTGTACGCACATACATACGTACATGCATATATATATGTATGTTTCATCTGGGTGCTCCGATTTCCCCCACAAGTCCGAAGACATGTGGTATCGGTGAATTGGGTAAGCTAAAGTTGTCCGTAGTGTACGTGTGTATGTCCTGGTCCTCCAGGTTGGGGGTTGAGCGTTGGACTAACAACCCACCTCGTGAAAATTAGATGTTATGAAACACAAACATGGTGCGGCTAAATATTGATATAAATGATATAAACGGCCCAGGGAGTAAGTACGTATGTACATAACCAAGAGACCCAGATGGCAGCTTGGTCAGACACAGTGGCTACTTCGGGTCCCAGATGATTAACTGTTGTATTGCTTAAGGATGGGCGATATTGACATAAAGATATCACAATATGTTCTGCTATTTATTCTGATAACAATATAATTGATAGGTATCCACTGAGGGCACACTTGCACATTAATGCTGCATATAGATTACTGAAGAAATCGATCACTGCTGCAGAGCAAAGAGGATGGCTGTGTCGGAAATCGCCTACTACTCAACAGGTACTGCATTTGAATTTAAATTTACTATTCGACCGTTAGAAGAGTGCGTTCTTTACAGTATGAATAGGGATGTAACGATTCACCTGACTCACGATTCGATACGATTCATGATACTAATCTCACGATTTAGTCACAATTTCTTAAAAGCTGCATTTTTTGCAAAATATAATATATTTTCTGCCTAAACTAAGTTGCTATTTTAAAAACAAAATCCATAAAAAGAATAATACAAACTAAAGAAGACTCATTGATATAAACAAACTAAAACTGTGACAGTGCTGGAACTTTACATTTTTAAAAAAGATATTTTAGCATATTTATGGCATAAACTGAGGTCTTTGCACATTCACATTGTCCCCTGCTGATGAAAAACTCTTTCACTGGGGACTGAGATGGCTGGTGTGGAGAAGAAAGCCTTTCCTAAACCAGAGAGCAGGGGGTACAAAGGTCAATAGGCCCTCTGCTCCAGGGGACTGGCCACTGGCATAAAAAAAATGATTATAAAATTACTAATTATATAGTAGGATAGAGACAGAAGTCGAACATGATTATGAAGGTAAATAATTAATATTACTTGTCTGATACACTTAAGAAAAGATAATCTTGAACATTTGTTAATATTCAATAATTATAAGCAAATTATTAAAATATGCATAAACTAATTTGAAAAGGAGAGTGTAAAAATAATCTAATACCTGCTTCTGTAACAGAATAACTTTCTCTTTCAGTCTGAAAAACATCTGCAAATCATCCAGTCCACATGGTTTGGCTTATTAATAGTTTTTTTGTATATAGACGTCTGTGACAGTAGTTTTTTTCTTTACTGTGCTGACGGTTTATGTGCATCATATTCGTTGTTCTGTTAGTGTAAGTAAAAGTTTTTTCCAGTATTTGCACACAGTTTGTGTTTTCTCTGGCGCACTTCACTGCAGACATTTTCGACCCCACATGTTCGCCGCTGATGTGCAGGTAAAGCAAGATTGCACCTATAAACACAGCGCCCCCTCTGTTCCAAAAATGTATCGTGATTCATTCAACATTTCAATTGGTTTGAATCGTCACATATTTGAATTGTTTTTCAACCGACTCATGGTGAATCCTTACATCCCTAAATATGAATGTGAGTAGTATGAATGGAACTCGGACGTACTACATCCGCCATTTTGTCATGATCACGTGACCTACCTGCATCAGTTGCGTCGCTTTAATCACATGAATTCTCTTACGGGGCATCATGGGATAGTGTAGGTTGGATCGCAAGGGCTTCAGAAATAGTAGGTCATTCGTGTACTTCGGACATACTACTTGGCTCGCATACTCTTTTTAGGGTACTATATAGTATGAAAGTATGCGATTTTGGACACAGCCGATAAAGATGATGGAAACAGATAAATGGATCAAACATGAACACAATAAACAAGCACTTGTGTCAATACCTGAATTATTTATAATCTTCAAGCCATCATGGGTATTTTATAAACATAAAATATATTAATAATGAAATGCTAATTGACCTAGCTTTTATCACAGTATTGAATATTAGAAAATAGTATAATTTATTTCCCATTCTGTTATATTAAACCATGTCTGGTCACAAAAATTAGTAATTTGTAAAATACTGTAAAAGTATGTCAGTAAATCTGTTTGTAAACAGGCTCAAACGTCCAAAAATAGCACACATGCTACTGTAATAAATTTTTAAACAGACTCATAAGGTGCATCCCAAATCGCATACTTATGCACTATTCTACGCCATTTTGTAGTATAAATAGTGTAAGTAGTGCGTTCACACTGAAAACTCTAAAAACAACTTCAATTACCCGGATAATGCACTCATTCCACCGGTAAAATGAAGTGTGGAATGATGGACACTTCACACACCGCAGCTTTGCTCACGTAGCGGAAAGATCGGAGCTATAGGGTGCACATGTTGGATAACTTTATTTATTTTGGATTGTGAAAGCTAAATTCTCCTACACGAGTAATTATAGCACCTTCCGATGGTGAATGCGGTTATACTCATGGCAGGTATTATCTGGTACTTTGGTAATTTATTTCACTAATTTGGCAACCGTCAAACGTCATCAGGGAAACGGTTTGAATTTCCGCTTAGTAAAAAATTAGTGTTCCATTTGGGATGACACTACATACATATACTATGCTGTTGAGTGTGTAAGTGCATAAGTACATAGTGCATAAGTGCATAGTGTATAGTGTGCAATTTGGGACGCAGCTATAGATATTTACATTAGATGTCGCTTACACTGTTGTTGTCTTTTGGAAGGAATGCGTCAACAGAGCCGCCATTTTAGTACAGGGTAGTGCTCCTTTGAAATTAACATATCTATAGAAACATATCTATGATCAGAAGTTTTACGGGTGGTCAGTATGCAAATATTTTTTTACATTTCGAAAATAATAATTAATTTTAAATAATCACTTTTCTACATCAATGGATAAGTGACCACATGGGCATTGCCGACAAAGAGCATGTGTTTGTGTGCATGGAAATGTATTATTCTCCCTTCCTGTTAAATTTAATCTAATCCATGTCCTGAAACACACCCCTCTCCTGTTTTCGCGGTGAATCATTACATCCCTAAATATGAATGTGATTAGTATGAATGGAACTCGGACATACTACATCCGCCATTTTGTCATGATCCTGTGACCTACCTGCATCAGTTACGTCCCTTTACTCACATGAATTCTCTTACGTGGCATTATGGAATAGCGTAGGGTGCATCGCAATTGCTTCAGAAGTAGTAGGTCATTCGGGTATTTCTCACATATTGTTTTTCGAATTCTATTGTAGCGCTGCCACATAATTGAGTATGCTGATTGTAAAATTCATTGAATGTGTGAATAGGCCATGCAGTTAAGCGTACTCACACTTAGTTTTTGTAGCTCCAAATACATAATATATAAGTGAGTGATGGACTTTTATTTTGTGTTCTTTATTTTGAAGTGATGAAGTGAGGTGAATGTATCTATATTCTATTTCCTGTCTGAACTGTTGCCGTTTTCTATAAATATACACATTTACATATCATACACACCACAAGGGGGAGATAGTGGGCACATGGAGAATGCTCAGTTGAACTTCTGAAGAAGCCAGAAGCACATGGAGTGGCAGTTTGCCTAAACTACCTTTTTTGGTGTGCTGAGGACCACAGTTTGCGTGGATTTTTCTCTTTGGACTCGTTAGTTAGTGGTGGGCAAAGCGAGGCTTCATGAAACACTGAAACAGTCGAAGCAAATGTGTCAAAGCTTCGAAACGTTTCGAAACCCGTCTCTACAGTGACACATAGTGGTCATTTTTTATGTATTGCACTGGACAGCAAAGAACAGTTGAGCAAATTGAGGTATTAACACCCCACTTTGTAGAATTGAACCTTCAAGTGCTTTAGTGGAGCGGTTAGGGTTCCTGACTACCATGTGGGATTCGTGGGTTTGAATCTAGGCTGATATAGCTGTTTTGAAATGCTTTAATATCAGTTTGAATTGCTCTGTTCTTGTATTGTTTTGTTTTAACATTGGTCTGACATCCGAATAAACACTTTGTCAATAAATATGTCTTGTTTTGGTCATAAAACAAGGTTGTTGCTAGATCAGACACGGTTGTGGCCAGAAGTTAACAAGAATTATTTATATTATTCATTAAATTTCCTATTTATTGTATTTTATTAATGTCTACCCAAAATCTAAACCCAATCATCACAGTACTGTAAAAAAATATTAATTATTGTTTTACAGTGTTACAAAAATGATGCTAAATTGATGGCGTATCAGCAGCATCCTATCTAGACTACACCATAAAACAGTAACATGATTAAAATACATAAAATCATGATTTCGGAGTATTTGTACAAGTCGGGATTCGAACCCAAATGTCATTTGAAGCACAGTAACTATGTGCACACGCACGGTCCACTAGGCCATATGAGACAGAAGTGATGTCTGACCCTGTCAGTCAAATGCAGATTCGCCAGGTCTCGAAACGCTTTTGAACTGATTGATGCTTTGAATCGCTTTAGTCACGTGACCAGGTGTTTCGAAACACTTTAGTCATGTGACCTGGGTGTTTCGGATCATGCTTCGGTGCAGTGTTTCGAAACACTTGCGCTTCGGGATCTCGACACTGTGTCGAAACGTCAGTTTCACGTCCCTATCGTTAGTTGGACTCTTGTAGAACTTAGAAAAAGACTATCCAAGGAGGACATTAGATGTGCAGCAACTACACATGGTACCTGCTATTCAGAAGCAAACATTTTGGTGAGAGCGACCCATTTTGCACTCACACACATCCACGGACTTTGCACATACACATACACACACACACCCACACACACGGGATTCACCTTTTTTGTATTGTTTTATGGTATGAATGTTGTTTGTGTTTGTGTTTATTGAGAGGACATTTTTTCAGATTATTATGATCCTATAAGGGGAAAAAAGGTTACTCATTCAATCCATGATAAAATATGAATACAAAACTAGAGAATTGAACCATTTTTGTTATTTTTTTGTGTATCTCGCTAATTTAAAGACGAGCGTTACACTATAAATTCAGACATACTACTTGGCTCGCATACTGTTTTTAGCGTACTATAATCAAATCAAATCAAATCACTTTTATTGTCACATCATCAGCAGCACGTGTGCTATGATGAGTGAAAAGCTTAGGTGCTGGCTCCAGCAAAATGTGCAAAATACAGGCAGTGTAAATACAATGACAGTGCAAAATACAGACAGTGCAGGATACAGACAGTGCAGGATACAGACAGTGCAAAATACAGACAGTGCAAAATACAGACAGTGCAGAATACAGACAGTGCAGAATACAGACAGTGCAGAATACAGACAGTGCAAAATACAGACAGTGCAAAATACAGACAGTGCAAAATACAGACAGTGCAGTATACAACAACATACTCACAAAAAACAAGACAATGTAAAATTGGCAATGTTGACAGCGATATGTACGATGGATAGGTGTACACATAGTTGTAGGCAGTATTGTTTTAAGGATGGATTTGTTAAAGTGCAGTGCATGCTACATCTTGATGGTGTGCAGTGCGGGGTAGGGAAGAGTTTGTGTGGGGTGTGTTAAGTGTTCATCAGCCTGATAGTCTGAGGGAAGAAACTTTCCTTCAGTCGGCTGGTGCGTGACCGGATGCTGCGGAACCTTCTGCCTGAGGGTAGCAGAGAGAAAAGTCTATGGCTTGGGTGGCTGGAGTCGCTGATGATTCTCTTGGCTTTCCTCATGCACCTCCTGGTATAGATGTCCTGGAGGGAGGGAAGCTCACCTCCTACTACGCGTCCAGCAGTACGCACGATCCTATGTAGACCTTTGCGATTGCTGCTGGTGCTGCTTCCGTACCAGGTGGTGATGCAGCCAGTGAGGATGCTCTCCACAGTGCAGGTGTAGAACGAGCGGAGGATGTAGGGGCTCATTCCAAACCTCCTGAGACGCCTGAGGAAGAAGAGACGTTGTTGTGCCTTCCTCAGCACTGCGTCTGTGTGGGCAGTCCATGTCAGATCCTCAGCGATGTGTACTCCAAGAAACTTGAAAGTGCTGACTCTCTCCACTGGTGTCCCGTTGATGGTGATGGGAGTGTGTTCTTTCTTCTCTCTCCTGAAATCCACCACCAGCTCCTTGGTTTTGCTGATGTTGAGTGAGAGGTGGTTTTCCTGACACCACTGCGTCAGAGCGTGCACCTCCTCTCTGTAGGCCGTCTCATCATTATCGGTGATTAGGCCCACCACCGTTGTGTCATCAGCAAATTTAACGATGACATTGGAGCTGTGTTTGGATGTACAGTCATGTGTGTACAGGGAGTACAGGAGTGGGCTGAGAACACAGCCCTGTGGAGCACCAGTGTTGAGGATCAGTGTGGATGAGGTGATGTTGTTCATTCTGACCACCTGGCGTCTGCTTGACAGGAAGTCCAGGATCCAGTTGCACAGAGACCTGTGTAGGCCCCGAGCCTGGAGCTTCACCACCAGCTTGGCAGGCACTATGGTGTTGAATGCTGAGCTGTAGTCCACAAACAGCATTCTCACATATGTGTTTTTGTTTTCCAGGTGAGACAGAGCAGTGTGCAAGGTGAAAGCAATAGCATCATCGGTGGAGCGGTTGTTTCTGTATGCAAATTGCAGAGGGTCAGTGTTAGCGGGCAGTACAGAGCAGATGTGGTTTTTAATCAGCTTCTCAAAGCACTTGCTGAAGATGGGTGTCAGTGCAACCGAACGCCAGTCATTCAAGCATGTGGTTCTAGCTGATTTCGGTATTGGCACGATAGTAGCTGTCTTAAAGCATGTAGGAACCACAGACCGAGAGAGCGAGAGGTTAAAGATGTCCGTGAAAACCCCCGCTAGCTGGTGTGCGCATGCTTTAAGTACCCGTCCAGGGATGCCATCTGGGCCCGTAGCTTTTCGGATGTTCACGCGACGGAAAGATCTCGTTACATCCGCTACAGAAACAGAGAGTGTGCTGGCGGTTTCTGTGTCGGCAGCGGGAGCGCGCTGTGTGTGTGCGCTGTCCTGGGCTTCAAATCGGGCGCGCTGTGTATGTGCGCTGTCCTGGGCTTCAGAGCGGGCGCGCTGTGTATGTGCGCTGTCCTGGGCTTCAGAGCGGGCGCGCTGTGTATGTGCGCTGTCCTGGGCTTCAAAGCGGGCGTAGAACGAGTTGAGCTCGTCCGGGAGAGACGCAGCAATGTTCACAGTGGCGGATTTGTTACTTTTAAAGTCCGTGATGTAATTAAGTCCCTGCCACATGCTCCTTGCGTTATTGGTGTTAAATTGACCCTCTACCTTGTCTTTGTATTGACGTTTAGCTGCTTTGATCGTTTTCCTGAGGTTGTAGTTTGCTTGTTTTAGTTCCTCAGCATTTCTGGATTTATAGGCGGAAGTTCGCACTGATAGGGCTGTTCGAACTTCGCCTTCTATAAGTATAAGTATAAGTATAAGTAACTTCTATAAGTATATAGAGTACTACTTCACTTCAGAGCAACAAAGGGAGCGATTCGTTTGTGAATGAATCTATGTTATGAACAACTCGCGTGAACCATCATTATCCCTGCGTCTCAATGTGCATATCCACCTTTCTGATCTAAATGGTATATAACATTTGTAATATTCAATAATTTAGGGTGGACAGTATGCACATTGAGGCGCAGGCAGTGACTATGTTTACATGGACATCAGTAATCGAATTATTTGCTTTAATCTAATTAAGACAATAATAAGATTACGGTGTTTACATGAGTTGCTTTTTGAATATTCCTTTCATGATCCCGTTTTACATGTTATAGCATATAATTCGATTAACGTCATTGCGTCACCGCGCTATCTGCATTTCCTCCGGCGTTTCATGTAATTTCAAAGTGTTTCATTTTTAATTTGTCGACTTTAACTGCAGTTTGGCACTTTCACTTTAATTCACGAACATTTCATGCATGCTCTCCGTGACAAACGACATATTGAATGCAACTATGAACTGCTGGAAGTGTTGTTTTAATGGAAGTTCATACCTCATGCTGAATGGAAGAAAAAAACCTCTGCATTTCAGCATACATGACGATAATAGTTAGATTAAGGTGTTTACATGTCTGTACTGCACTTCAATAATGCGACTAAAATGGGCATACTCCACGTCTTAATTCGATTTCTCTTTAGTTCGATTATGACCTTAATTTGATTAAATTAATCAAAAATCGCTGTTTACATGGTAGACTCTTAATCAGAGTATTGTCTTAATCGCATTAAAATCGAATTATTGGTGTCCATGTAAACGTAGTCACTGTTATGTTATCAGGCACCCTTATAAGTTACTTCAAAAACTAGCCATTACTTCACTTAGCCAACAATAATACAAGTTTCTGGTACCACAGTGTCTTGTTGTCATATTTCATTTACATTGTTTGCTGATTTTATTCAACAAAACTAGCATAAGCCTAGAATTTATTTTTCTCTTTCTGTTTCTCAGCTAGGTGTGGAGGAGAGGAGGTTAATTAATTGCACCTGCTGCTTGCTGCCCTGCAAACTTAAAAGCTGATCAGTTGCAAGCTACATTGAAGTTTGTTTCCAGAGTGTGGTCTCTCTTCTGCCTGATTGTTTTGTGAAAGATTGCGGCTGCTGCTGCCGCCTTGTTGAAGTTAAAATCTGTTGTAAAAGCATTTGAAACCGTTTAAACTCTGCTTTTGAAACTTAACTTTGTGTTTGGAAGCTGTAGGGAGGTGGGTGCCATTTTATTTCTAAAAACCCTTTTCTCTTGGTTATGTTTAGATAGAGAGCTAGTGTACACTTCTGTTGTTAATTTTACTTTAATCCTTAACTAGCTAGAGTGTACTTTTTTTTTTTTTTTTTTTTTTTTTTTTTTTTTTTTTTTTGCTGTTGTTTTGGCCTTTCCCCCTCCTGAAACTTATTTTTGCTTCCCAGTTTTGTTTTATCACTGTAAATTTTTGTTAATAAATTCTTAAACTGAATTTGATGTGTTGCCATTTAAGGCAGGAGACAGATCCACACTCACCCCAACCAACAGTAAACTTTTCACTGTTACTCTCACTCTTAGATGTTTAACATCGGGGATGTAACAACTATCATTAATAACGGCACTTGTTGAGCACAAAAGTTTGTACAAAAACGTAAAAAAACAATCTTACCTATGAAATGTTATACCTTTTTATGCTTGTTTGTTTGCTCGCTCGCTACTACATTTGTACACCGCGCTCAAGTCTAGCATCTTCAGATTAGTTTTAGTCTTAACTAGTGTGGTTGAATGACTTGTCCTGAGAGCACTGTACAAACGAGGCAGCGTTATTGACGCATACTCAGGGTTCGTATGCTATTTAAAAAAATTTTTCTAGTGCAGTGATTCCCAAGCTTTTTTTTTTCCCTGAGACTCCCTTTTCCCCCAGAAAATATTGTAAGGCCCCCCTTCACATATAATAATATTATCGCTCATATAAGTTTGCAATAAGGATGACAAAAAATGTTTTCAAACAAACGGTATGTTTATTACTATATCTAGATATGTTTATGCACAAAAAATAGCCTAATGTAAAATATAAAAGCAAAACATCAGTAGGCCATTTGTAACTGAAACGTAAGCCTTTAGCCTTTAAGTTGGCCCTATTTGAAATTCAATATCAAAAATATCAGTATTTTCACTGGTGTATAAGGGAAAAAATAATATAGTCCATTACAGTTTAATACTTAAATGTTTAAGTAAAACTAAAAACTTAACTATAATCTTTAACAAGTGTGTTGAGACTGCAAGTGGAGCAACTTGCCGTCTCATTTGTATCTTATTAATCCCTTACTAATTTGGACTGCCTCATGCATTCGTTAGCAAGAACTTGGCACAGATAATGCACTGTGGCTGGGTCAGGGACTCTTTGCTTCGAGAAAATTGAATAAAACCATAGTTCAGGTAACTATCTTGGTATTTCCTGCATTTCGTGCTTCCAGTATTGCTAGCGCTGCGACCCGAAATGTTTGGAGCTTCCTCACCTGGCTCCAGTATGCTTTGGTCATTACTATTAGCTGCTGAAGGCGAATCAGTGAGTCTTTTTACAATTACGAATTACAAATCTGTCCTTTTTTTTTTTTTTTGTCAGCTAGGGGTTAACTAAGGCAACATGATCGTTCTCATAATTGTCCACTGCTAAATTTTTTAAAAAATATGACTCTACCCCCCCACAGAGCTTCCTGAGGCCTCCTTGTGGGCCGGGACCCCCCTGTTGGGAACTGCTGATCTAGTGTGTGTGTGTGTGTGTATATATATATATATATATATATATATATATATATATATATATATATATATATATATATATATATATGAAACAGACTGATTGTAGATTTTATTGTTACTTATAAAATAAATGTAGTATTTCATTGTGTGCAGACTTGTTACTGGTATATTGCAAACAAGATATCTAGAATTGGTTTAGTTATAATGTATTGTTGTATGTTTATATTTGTTTAACTACAGTATGTAGCACTGCAGTGTCCTGTGAAACATGACATTTTAGTCCACTATATCTTCACACATGCAGCAGAATGACAGTAAAACTCAACTTGACTTGAACCCTATCCAAGTTTTACAATGAATAAATGGCAATAATGTGAGTCTGGAGATTTCTCAGAGCCTTCAAAACCAACATAAAGTTTTCAAGATGAAGGAATAGAAGAAAAGAATATGCAATGCTAGGTAAGTCCACACCTGTCCATATTTAATGGATATTTTCATCTGAAGTACCACCGAGATTGCGTTCGATCAGTGTGAGGCTTTAGATTCAGGTCCTGATGCAATTTTTTTTGTCTTTGTTGTTGTGAGATGATGCAAAAAGCGACTGCATCCACCCACGGTGCTAGCAGGCAAATGAGAGCAAGTAAAACTCAGCTGCCACTCACCGCTGAACCATGTTGCCTGAGGGTTGTGCGCCTGGAGCTTCCCGCTGAAGATGTCCTCAATTGTGACCTTCTGCTTGGAGGCCAGGCTGGTATCTTCAACTGTGGGCAGAGGATGTGGACATTACTACAAGAGCGAACTATAGAAAAGGAAAGTTTGACAAGACAAACTGCTAGACCAGGGTCTTGAAGTAGTTTTAAATTCACAAAAAGTCAAAGCTTGAAGGTAACAGAGTGAGCATTCAAACCGTTAGTGAAAATAAAGTGCATTTACAGTAAATGTACTGAATGGACAATGGATAGATATACAGATACTTAAGGATATATGTGTAATTTTTATATCTGTACTTGAACATAATACTTTTAAAACCGTGTACATTATTGGAACAGTTTTTTAACAAAAGTACATTTTTGTAAAGCAGAATCTAAGTCACTTTTTATTTCATTATTACCTAGTTTAATTTCATCACATTTTAAATCAAAACTTTTAAAATCTGCTGCACAGTTAACTTAAAGTGCTGAAATAATAATGTGCAAAATAAAAATATAAATACGTTTAGATTTGTTTACTAGCTTACTAAAACCTCTTATTAGAAATAAAATGTAAATATTTTAAATGAATTCAAAACATTATATTTCATTATACTGTAAATTGCAATTTAAGTTTGCCATAAATGATGGAAGCTCTAATTTTAATACACTTACACATATTATTGTTAACAATTGTTAATTTGCTAAGTCAAAAAATCAATTTAGTCCCACAGCAATTTCTGCGAGAAGGGTATAAAATGGAGGACTGTGCCAGTCCAAGTGGGTTGTGCTTAAGCTCAGAGTTGGCTGTACAAAACTGGAGTGTTTACATATTTAATCATTTGTACATGACATGGAGTCCAATGTAGTGCTTTATGAATGTCTAAACCTACCCCAACCCTTAATCCAATCTTACAGTAACCTGATGTGTTTTATTAATGTCTACTCCACCTACTGTACACCACCTAAACCCAGTCCACCTATGGCGTAAGTCCCTCCCACTCAGAGGTCACCCAACCTACTTGTGGCAATACCTAATAGATTTCTGCTGGTCGATAAAAAAATATATAATTGTAAACTGTTTGTTCATGTTACTACTTTACAGTTCTTTGCTTATTTACAAATACAACTTAAAAAAAAAACAAAAAAAAAAACAAGTTTTGCTAAATGATGATATCAGTTTTGACTAATTTTTTTGATAATTTAATTGATTAATACATGATTAATAAATGCAAAAGTTGCATTGTTAGTTCAAATTTAAGCTTTGGTGTAAACTGTTATGAAAATAATTATGAAATTGCATATAAAGACAAACATTGGTCAAAGAGAAGACATTTTGGTATACACCAAACAAGCCCGTAGCCAGCCTCGTTTAAGGGGTGGTTCTTTTTTCTTAAAAAGGAACCTTTTTGCAGTTATTCACCTAATATTCTACTTAATTATGAGATTTAAATACTGAATTTAGTGTGACATTTTAAGCCCTATTTTTAGCTGAATTAGTATGTCGGATGGTCATCATAACCACACTTTTTGATGTACCAAAAATATTGCCTAAATATTTAGATTAAATAAATATGACATTCATTCATTTTCTTTTCAGCTTAGTCCCTTCATTAATCTGGGGTCGCCATAGCGGAATGAACCCCCAACTTATCCAGCATATGTTTTTACGCAGCTGATGCCCTTCCAGCTGCAACCCATCACTGGGAAACATCCATACACACTCATTCACACTCATACACTACAGACAATTTAGCCTACCCAATTCACCTGTACCACGTCTTTGGACGTATCACACATGTAATATCAAACAGCAAACCTTTTTTTAACTGATCTCATTAAAATATATAAAGACTGAGTGATATTAATGAAATCATATTAATGTATATTTAAAAAAAATGAAATAGGAAAATCCTATATTGATCAATCAGTGGCAAAAAAAAGAAAATTTTTGAATGACAATTACTTAGTATTCAATGAGAGTCTTAATATGTCACCAAATAATTCTTGATCTAAATATGCCTGTCAAGATTTTTAGGTATATAAAATGTTTTACAGTGACTGACAAGTTAGCAATCATGATAAAATATATTTTAATATATATTTTTTATTTTTTAAAAGCAAATTAATTAAACAGTACTCTAATTTCCTAACTAACCAACTAATTGAATGAATGAATAAATGAACGAATCAATCAATCAATCAATCAATCAATCAATCAGGACTTCTGGTTCCAGTTAACATGTAAAGGTAGCGCAGTCTCTGTCTCTCGCTGCAATACTTTTAAAATTTACTTTCTCTCTGGAACCCCAAACTGATCTAAATTTGAACTGTCAAAATGAAAACCTTAAACAACTAAGAAAAATATCGAAAGCCACAAGGACATCGAAAAAGACTGAAACTGACACTGCCCCAGTGGACAACGATACACTGGCTAACATTGCTACTTTGCTAGAAGACCAAAGAGTTAGCATCGCAGCCGATTTCAAAACTTCACTTGTGGCTTTAAAATCTCGACAAAATACAAACAACCATAGCAGAACATGGTCAACAAATGAATTTGTTGGAAACTAATTCCGAGTGACAAGACTGACGAATTCAAACTTTGGAGGAGAGATGTGATGTACTGACGAGCAGTAATGCTAAGCTAAAAGCGAAAATGGTCAATCTGGAAAGCCACAGCCGCAGGAACAATATAAGGACTGTAGTGTTACCTGAATCAATCAATCAATCAATCAATCAATCAATCAATCAATCAATCAATCAATCAATCAATCAGTCAATTATTTAATCAATCATTTAGATACACTCAAAAAAATATTTAACCCCAAAAGTTAAACTTTATGTAATTCAATTGGATGTCAATTTTCCATCCAATTTAATCACATAAATCCAATGTAAAAGTTAACACTAGTTTATATCTCACCCATTTATGTTGAGTTAACATGAATGAATTAAATAAATTTTATGACAACTGCTATATTCCGTTTTATGCTTGTATAATACATAAACTTTACCCATTTCTAATAAGTTATTGTTATTTGATTTATTTAATTACCTTTTATGTTCTTATGTATATTAAATAAATGCTCAACACAAATTACATTTTTTAACATTTATTGTGCAATTGCTCAATGAGTTTGACATCCAATAACATCAAATCTGACAAAAACATACTGAAATGCAGTGCTTAACAAATAACTGCAATAGCTTTTCGGTTATGACTCATGTGTGTCTATAAGTAACAGGCATCAACAAAGAAACATAATTCAACATTAAACATTAATAATTTCACATTATCAAAGTAACATTGTCATGTGCATCTGCTCCTGATCTATAACACAAAAGTAAATGATCCCTTCTCTTACTAAATGTTTGTTAAAGCAAGTAACAATGACCCTTACAATGAAATCACAATAAAATAATAAAATAACACCTAAACACAAAATGCAATTAAATAAAATAAATTTTAAAAAGGAAAAAAAAAAGAAAAGCAATCATTTTACTTTACATATCTGAAGTTTGCATCACTTTTTAAATACATATAACAGGTTTACACTTCTTAACATTTAGAACAGCAAAACTTACAGCAGAGGGGAATGCTGCATTCCTAAAGATCTCCTCGGTCATGGCTTTAAAGGGATAGCTCACCCGAAAATGAAAATTCTATTATTTACTTACCCTTCACTAGTTTCAAACTTTTATTGTTTTTTTTTTCTCCTGTTAAACACAGAAGATGTTTTGAAGAAAGCTGGAAACCTAGACCTCCACAGTATTTGTTTTTCCTATAACTGAATTTAATGTCAAAATATCTTCTTTTGTATTCAAAAAAAAAAAAAAAAAAACTTTGGAATTAATTGAGTGTGAGTAAATAGTGATTATATTTTCATTTTTTTGAGTGAGCTGTCCCTTTAAGACCTTTGAGCGGTTGAATAAGAAGCATTCCACTTTTGTTGAACTATTTTAGCTCTCTAAATCAGAATTTCAGAGCAACATGAAACTGAAAAATTAAAAACATGAAAAACCTCTATTTGGAAGCCAAGATCTGGAGGTGTAACAGTCTCAACACATAAGGAAAATAAGTAATCCCTTGGCTTCCCGGATCCAAAAGTAAAATATCCTGTGTTAAAAGTTTCAGGAAAAAAAAAGCAAGAAAGTGCAGTCCATGGCATCAGTGTCATCAGTCGGTGGAAATTTATCTTTTAGGGCATTCTTGTCTAGTTTTCAATGTCATTCCAGTTGTTTGAACCATATAGGCAAACAGTGAATGTCCTATTCACTGAAACATTCTAATTTTAAGTGCTTGAACCTTTGGGGACAGCTTGCTGCCATCTAAATTCATCAGTACCTTCTGAAAGAATTCAAATGTGAACTTGAGACCTTGAGGATAGCTTAAGTTGAGAGCGTAGATCAGTCCAAAGAGAATTACTAATCCAAAGGAAATACTCTTTAGGTTCTCCAGCAGCGTTACACCCTCAATCACAACTCCAACATCGCTTGGCTCCTCCTCAGCACCAGCACCTTCCTTGCGAATTACAAAAATCCCCAGAGTGGTCTCAGAAATTCTTGCTTCTGCTACTTCAGGGTTGCTGTCCTAAAATAAACAAGCAAATAAATATTAAATAATTTAATAATAATAAATAAATAAAACATTAATATTAATACTTTTAAGTTTCAGTTAAATACAACAATCAGACTGTCAATGTATACAAACCTCGAATTCTTTGACGACTGTTGTCATGTCCTCATTGAGATACACACACAGACTCTGTATGACACAATCTCGCTTGATGTGTATGTCACAACACTGAAAATTAGACAAAAGTATACAATATTAGACATGGCAATATATTAAAAACCAACATGGTGGAAAGATCACAAATCACCAAGACCAGTGATGCATTTCTGACAAGGCCACTACACCCCGACCTAAGAATATTTCCAGCATATTAATAAAGTTTCTGAACATGTTTTTTTTTTTTTTCTGACTGTTTGGAATGTACATTTTTTGTAACATGTATTGTCTGTTGCAGCATTTAAATAAAATCAGAAATAATGTTACATCATAAGGCAGGGTTTTCAGTTCACACTTGATGTTTCCACACAGGTATACTGACGTGCTTATCAAATAGTTTACACTACAAATTCATATGAACTGCGTGACACAGAGAGTGAAACTTGTGTAGTTGGTCAAGAGCAGATGAGTTTTAATGCATCTTTTAATGTAATGCAATTTACCACACCTTGTCTGCAACTGCCATGATGTGTGATATCTTCTGTCCAGAAGCACCTCCTTTGTTGCTGAAAACTTTCTGTAGATCAGCAGTGTATTTGTCCAGCTGCGCGAAGAACTTTGACAGAAGGGGCACTGTCGTTATCCGCATAAATTCTGCATTTATCTAAAAGAAATAAAGGAAATGCAGATGTTGAAATGAAGATGTATTGTGGAAAAATTAAATGAAATTTATAAAATAATTATGTAAATATCACCAACACTTACTTCATTGACTGTGAACAGCGCAGGCCATCTACTTTGTAAATCAGAAACCATTGGCATGTCCTCAACCAACTCTTGTCGTCTATAAGAGAAGGTCAAGTGCATTTTTTCTTTAATGACTGCCTCATTATTATTTTTTTTCACTTCAGTCAAGAGAGCAATTCTTTCCTTCTCCATACTTTCAGCTGTTTCTCCTTTTGGAAGACAAGGAAGAAAATTCACCTCGGCTTTTTTTGGCTTTTTGATGTTTGATGCTGCTTTACCCTGACCTTCACGCTTGTTTTTAAGTGAATTGACAGTGATTTCTGGGTGTCCAATTTTGCTGAGTTTTGAACGGAAATTAGCCATCTTTATCTTTAGATAGTGTTTCCATCCTTCATGGCCAGTGCGAGTTCCTTTTTCCCTCAAGCAAGGGTGGGCATTTATCAAGGCTTCAGCTGCCTGATCAAGCTGACTATCAGTGGGGTATGCGGCATACTTAAAGATCTCCTCAGCCATGCCTTCAAGAACGTCAGATCTTAATTTGGGTGGGGGAATAAGTAGCATTCCACTTTTGTTGAACTCTGTGTCTGCTCTCTGAAGCTGAATTTCAGCAGAACAAGATAAACGAGGAATTACAAA
Organism: Danio kyathit; assembly: GCA_903798195.1. NCBI lineage: Eukaryota > Metazoa > Chordata > Actinopteri > Cypriniformes > Danionidae > Danio > Danio kyathit. Next base: position 19,139,677 of record LR812520.1, read on the forward strand.
AACCTGAGGCCAAGAACTGGACCTTGACTCCGGAGATGTAATCAAGACAGTCTCAGTGCTGCTGGAAAATGAGTCCTCAGACAAGACTTCTGAGACTGAGTCAAATTCACAAGGGCTAACATGTCTTATGTCAGGAGAGTCAGAGCTACAGGTTGTCCTGGGTGAAGAAACAAGAATGCTAGAACAAGAAGGTACATCAGGTGCAGTCTCTTGCATGCAGGAGGAGATAAAGTCATCAGTTGACAGAAAAATCACTTTCAGGGTATCCCTGTCTTCAATTTGAGTGGGTGATACGAGATTCATGTATTCATTTCCAAAGTCCTTATCTTTGTACTGGAGCCTAAACTTTTGCTTTACACCAAAAACAGTCATTATTTCAAAGACAAGGTCATCCACAGACTTTGGGATTCCTGTCTTAAGTGCAAGCTTTCTTGCATCTTCATCCCCACCAAAAACAATCCTTAGATTGACTGGATTCGACATCTTTCTTTTTCTAAAAGAGTGTATGAAGCAAAATATGACATAAATCAGTAATACACTTATGCACTTATGCTGCAACTTATTTTAAACAAAACACTTGATAAATAAGTTACCTTAAATGAGGATGTGCCTCTTCAGAGTCACCATTCGTCTTCCTCCTACCATATAATCATACAGTGGATAAGCATCAGTTAGCTGATCTAAATCAATCAGGGCAACCTCTCTATCAGGAGAGACAGTTAACTGAAAAGCTCTAAAATGTTCTTGATGCCATGCACACAGTACCTTCACAACAAAATTTAATCTGCTTTTGACAATACAGATTTGAAGAATTTCAGCAAATTCTGGGAGCCCACCTGCTGACCCAAACGAAATCCGCATACCAGTTCTATAATTTATCCCATTGTTTGTCACATTTTTTGCCAGATGAACTTCATTAATCCCTGGATATTTCTGTCTTAAGCCTTCTACCTGTTCCTTGTTTAAAACATCCACAGAAAGTGTGAAGACACTTGTAACTTCAAGTCTGGACTTCTTAAGGTTACAAGAATGGATCTGATAAGCAATCATTTGCTGGTGTTTGGCAGCCAGTGTGAGCGTTATGTTTTTGAAATAATTTGTGTGGCGAGCAACTTTCTTAAAGAAACTATGTTTTGCCTCAAACCTCATAGTCCACTGCCCAACAAGAGGTCCAAAAAATTTTATCATCTGTGGATAATGCTCCACATAATGATGTTTTGGTAACAGTTGTGCAGTTACTGTATACACAAGGATGCCTGAATCTTGCCCCAAAATGTCCATGTTTGAGCTTAGAATGTTTCAATAACTCATACTTACTGGATACTTCTGTGCCACACACTTTACATTGCCACATTCTCAAGAATCACATATCTAAAAATAAAACATGAGTGTGAGAAAAGTAACAATTTTACAAAGTAAAACAAGTTTAGTTATATATATAATACAACAACGAACAACAACACTTACTGTAATTGAGTGATTGTCCCAAACTGGAGACAATGTAGAATGTCACAACGATGAGGTCTCTGAAATGGTAAAAATGACATATAATTAGAGTTTTGTAATGAAATTTGCATGATCAACTAACTTTTACATACACAATTTGTTTTAAATAAATGTACGAGTAGCTTGCATATATTCTAACTAAATGTAAAAAAATGTGTAGTTTTAAAATGTATGTATGTGTGTGTGTATATATATATATATATATGGGCGACATGGTGGCGCAGTAGGTAGTGCTGTCGCCTCACAGCAAGAAGGTCGCTGGTTCGAGCCTCGGCTGGGTCAGTTGGCATTTCTGTGTGGAGTTTGCATGTTCTCCCCGCTTTCGAGTGGGTTTCCTCCGGGTGGTTTCCCCCACAGTCCAAAGACATGCGGTACAGGTGAATTGAGTAGGCTAAAATTGTCTGTAGTGTATGTGAATGAGTGTGTATGGATGTTTCCCAGAGATGGGTTGCAGCTGGATAGGCATCCGCTACGTAAAACATACGCTGGATAAGTTGGCGGTTCATTCTGCTGTGGCGACCGCAGATTAATAAAGGGACTAAGCTAAAAAGAAAATGAATTTTATTTGTATATATATATATATATATATATATATATATATATATATATATATATATATATATATGAAATTAGACTAAGGTTAACGTTACATTTTTTACTTCTTGTACACGATTTTATAGAGGTAAAGTTGGTTTTATATTCACACATTCGGACTTTCTCCTTAATAATATAATTTCATAAAAGTATTATTTGTAAACTCTAAATGCCGAAATCATATTAGCAGCCAATGACTATCAAAGTACAACCTTCAGACTTTTACATGCAACTTTCAAATAATGTCGAGTTTGTACAGCGCTTTGTCATATTTGTTAAGCATGGTAATGCAAAACAAAGTTACGTCGAGATGGCTAACGTTAATCTATTATTATTAAGTTATACACGTCCAGTCTTCCTAAAAAGATGAATATAGTAGACCTTATAGAGCTTAAAGTGACCCAAATTGCAGATAAGCGATAACAGATTCATTTTTTTAACAAGATGTCATCATAACTTTACAAGACATTATAATGTGTAACGTGTTCTAACCATAAAAAGTCAACGTGCTGGCAAAGAGAATTAACGTACGTCGAAATTACAGTTTTAAAATCATGCAAGCAATCTGTTAACTGCAAAAAGGATGTACATACTCAAACGACGATTTTAATTTTAAAATAGAAAGTGACGGTCTAAAATGTCCAATGTTAGTTAATTCGCCAACATGTGACGACGAATCAATATCGATCATAATAAAGAATCACCTCATAAAAATAGTCTACATCAATCACAAATGTATAAAATATCTTACCTTGTATAATCTCCCGATCTCTTCACTTTTTCTTCCTTGCTACCGTTGTCTCCCTCGCGCCTGACTTGTCCACAGACCTGCCTGCAGCCCGCCATCAGTGTTTCTAACCGATGCGCGTGCCCGTCTTGGCGCCTTCGGTGTTTTGAAATAATGCGCATGCGCAGCATCAGCATTCGCTCTTTACGGCAACAAATTAGGTAGAGTTTATGTAATTTGAGCAGGTTTGTTTCGAGTCCAATAAATTCATGTTGAGACAGCATATTTTGTATCAATAATAGTTATTTTACACTTTTTTAAAATAAACTTTATTTAAATCGTTTGCTTAATTCCAATTACAGGCAAGAATCATTTTTTTGAGTGTATATGCATTTAAATTGTAAATTTAATAGGATTATGTATTTAATAAGTCTACAAGATTTGGCTGTTAGTGGTTACCTATTAGCATTATTAGCCCATACATCTTTCTGGGAGGATTCTTACATTTTTTATTTAGTCAGAAAGTACATATAAACCTTCTTTTTTCAGTTCTGCACCCAGTTTCTCTTTCGTTCAACGTGGATCCCACAACAAAGAGTTTCTCTATCAAACAAGGACATGTGTGTTTGAAGCACAAGAAAAATGTCAAAACTGCATCAATCGCCCCCAGTTTTCTCTATAGATTATGACTTGTTATTCAAAGCACATCTGCTCTTCAATCTCAAGTTTCAGAAATGGGAAACTTAGCTGCTTTAAAATTAAACCACCTCCTCGGCACTAAGAGAGGACAAAAATTAAAAAAACAACAACAACAACCGTTTATATTATAGGTTATATCATTAATATTTTTTTGTTATGTAGTCTATATTGTCTGGCTGTTTGTCCCTTGAGATATGGCTTCACAAAGTAACTCCCTAGCTAGGCCACAGGGCCACATAGCCAATTACTAGAGTTGACGAGGTGGAGGCTGAGCCTGAGAATGAGGCTCCCCGGTGTGCCTTATTCTATTTAGAGCTCTATTGATCCACACACACTGATCTAATCAGACAGAACTTTTTGCTATTAGACGACTATGCCCACCCACTTAGTTTTCTTCCTACCCTAAAAGTATCTATTCAATAGGAAAGGATAAATTAACTAAACAACATTTATGTGACATGCAGCAGGGGAAAATTCACCCTGTTTAATTAATGAAACAACATTTTTGGTAATTGAAATAAAGGAATACAATATGCATTATACATTTTAACAATACCAGATTAAATAAATAAAATATGAAAATAAATAAGGCAGCACGGTGGCTCAGTGGTTAGCACTGTCGCCTCACAGCAAGTAGGTCGCTGCTTTCCTCGGGTGCTCCGGTTTCCCCCACAGTCCAAACACATGGGCTATAGGTGAATTGAATAAGCTAAATTGGCCATAGTTTATGTGTGGTAATGCAAGAGTGTATGGGTGTTTCCCAGTACTGAGTTGCAGCTGGAAGGGCATTGCTGCGTAAAACATATGCTGGATAAAGCCTGGTTTATATTTCTGCATTGAGTGATCGGCGTGACCCACGGTGCATGCCTTGCGCGTTGCCGTGCATTTATACTTCTGTGCGCTGTTTCTGTTGCTCTGCATTAACACTTCAGAAACGCTTGCTGGCAGTGAGGTCCTTAATGTACTAGTGGCTCAAACTCGATCATTATGAGGCTGGAATCGGCGGACGTGCAACACGTTTAATTACAATTAGTTTCCATCCAGAACTCCTTTACAGGACTCCACACTTGTAAACACTCGCTGCATCGGGCTCGCGCGGCTCTCACCTCCACCCACACTCATCAGCGCTACCAAGCCGTCCAATCACAGAGCTTGCGCTATGCGTCGTTGCGACGTGTAGTTCCATTTTTTGAGAGGTGCGCGTCAGCGTTGCCGACAGCCAGAGCGAGGGCTATGCATCCATGCGTAGGATGTGCCGTAGCATACACTTGCGCTTGACGCAGAACTATAAATCAGCCTTAAGTTGGCGGTTCATTCCGTTTGGCAACCCCTAATGAAAGAAGGGACTAAGCCAAAGGAAAATTAATGAATAAAAATAAATAAATGATTCAAAATATTCTTGCATGCTATAATAGTATGTAAATCATATGAGAGTACATTTTGTGAACATCGCATATCCTACAAAATCCAGTAAAGCATATGCAATGTTTGGTTATTCTAATAATGGAACATAGTCTCAAACTCGTGGCCCGCAGGCTGCACTAACATAAAGCTTTCAAATTAGGTTAAACTATCGTGCGGTGTTGTGTGAAAGACCAAAAGAAAATAAAGGAACTCAATGCAGCCTAACGTAGTCGTCTGCAGTCACATTTTGACACCTGTCCTTAGGTAAGGCAAGGCAAACTTTATTTATAGAGCACAGTTTCACACAACCGTAGTTGATCCAAAGTGCTTTAACAATAAAATTAAATATTTAATAAAAAAATAAAACTTTTCAGGTATTTATTTTTAATAAATTTGCAACAATTTCAAAAAATCTTTTTCACATGGTCATAATGGGGTATTGTTTGTAGAATTTTGAGGAAATAAATTAATTTAATCCATTTTGGAATAAAGCTGTAACATAAAAAATAGATGGAAAAAGTGAACCGCTATGAATACTTTCCGGATGCATGGTATGTAATACTTAAATACAGAACAGATAAGAAATAACATGCATGCATCACTCAAAGGCAAGGGAGTAAAAATCAAAGCATCCAATGTTGGAGAAATCCTGATGTTCAAAGGAAGACTTGGGGTCGCAACACAGATGCACGAGACAGAGGGACAAACAAAAGAAACAACAAGCTGTACAGTATATGGCCTGATAAGTTCACTGATATAGACCGGGGCAGAATTGTGCAATGCTTTATATGTAAAAAGAAGGATTTTAAAATCAACTCTGAATTTTATAGGAAGCCAGTGCAATGAGACAAGGACAGGGGAGATACAGGCCCGGATTAAGAATTCAGAGGCCCCTGGGCACAATGTCTTGTAGGGCCCCCTACAAGTCCGCACCCCTATAGTTGAATTAAAAAATAAGATTAATATATATTATTTTAAAATAAATTTAATCTATAATATTTTGCCCACATTTTTTAAATAAATGACATAGTACAAATATTTATAGTCAACAAAGATTTACCTGATTTTAAAAACATTTAAAGCACACTTTGATAATAATAAAAAAAAAAAGTAATATAACTAGTGAAAATTAATGGTTTTTAATATACTTGTTCAAGTTCACTGAAGCAGTACTAAAAATTTATATTTAGGGGTATTTTTAATGTATAACTTCTACAAACTTAAAATGTATATTATTTGGATATAACACCTCTCCAATCTAGTTCTATGAATCTGAGTCTTCCATAATACACACACTGATTAATGATTCCTACTGTCTCCCTCGTGATGAAGAAGAGTACAGTATAGCAAAAAGCACTTGATTATAAAGCTGAAAGTATCCGAAATCAGGGCAGGGGCCCCTGGGCCTGTGCCCATAATGCCCATTGGTTAATCCGGCCCTGGGGAGATATGATCTCTTTTTCTAGTTCCTCTTAATAATCTGGCAGCTGCATTCTGAACCAACTGTAACAAAGAGTTTTGACTGAGGTAGACCAATGTACAACGATTTGCAGTAGTCTAACCTATAGGAAATTAAAACATGGGTTACAATTTGTAGATCTTTTTAAAGAAAGAAACTGTTGAACTTTTGCCACCAATCCAAGTTGGAAAAAGCTTCAAAACTTAAACGAAGCATATAAACAAAAAATAATAGAGGCCTATAATAATAGGCCAATAACAGTGTTGTGCAAGTTACTTCCAAACTGTAATACATTACAGATTACTTGTTACTGTTATTTAAAAGTAATCCCTTACATTACAATATTACTGTCTGTTACTGTAATATGTTACATTACTCTTAAATTACTTTTTAGTTACTTTCACCAAAATAACTACAGAATTAGAACTTAACATTCTAAAACGACCAAATGTACTGCAGAGCCTTTTACATCCAGTAGAAAGCAATGTATAATGCAGCAGAATGACTGTGACCTATCCAGGCTACTAACAATATAGTATATAACTGGCAATACGCTGCTCGCAAACAAATTTTCTCATGTTCTATCAAATATGCAGTGCTCACACACAAATTTTCTTGCGCTCTCAGTACACTCGCTCAGTGAGATTATATGCAGACTCACAATTTGTGTCCTGTGCTCCCTCTTCTTTTCGTGCTTTTTGATATGATTTATATTGGTGCACTATTTATTAACAATAACCAAAATAGACTTATGATTTTTAATCTAATAAACCATAACATTTTTGGCTGTATGTTATATGATGAGATATTTCCAGTTTTAAACACTTAAAGACTACGTTTCATTTTAAAAACATTTATTAAACATCTAAAAGGTGCACCATTCTAATCAAATAAAAAAACATTTAAACAAAAATATAACGAACGCAAGCAGAAATGTAACCGTGATAGAAAATAGGGAAAAACTTGATATAGTATTATAGTCTACTGGACTATTCACTCTTCAAATAAATCTCACTATCAATCTCATTTTATCATGGCAACTAAAATAAAGTGATCTCCTCTCTGCTGTCTCCACATTGTTGATGAGATTGTGGAGGACATTTTCCCTGTCATCCTCTTCATTTTGAGGAGAAGCTGTTCCACAGGGTCCCTCAACACACATATTGTACAGTGTTTTGAACAGTACTATAGTAAAGTACTTCAATTAATCTGTTGTGGTAATACTATAGTTGCTATGGTAACACAACAAGTGTAATATAAACAAATGACCCAATGCTGTAGTTATTTTTTTTAACAATATAGGGTATATTATACTAAAATTCACCACACTTTACTGTAGTAAAACTTTGTATTTCATTTTATGAGTTCACTATTCTTAATACTACAGTATGCTGAAGCATTCATTAACAAGCTGTAAATAATAATAGCCTAAAACATAGGCAGTATACCTAACACTCAAAAACACTAGTATTTATTATAGATATTACCTTAACCTGTAGGTAAATAGTGTAGCAATATATAAACCATATCAACATTCTTGGGATAACAATTTAACAGGAGGATCTCTGCACAGCAAAAGCACGAAAAGAGAAAACACAAGGCACAAATTGTGAGTCTGCATCATCTGACGGAGCGAGAGCAGATCATTTGCACGTGAGCAGCTTGAGTGCACGCAAGGAGTTTTGTCCACGAACAGAGGAAACCGAAGCGTTCGCTCGCTAGTATTACATGAATGCTTTCAGTAGTGCAGACTCAGTACTGTCAGTTCTGGCAATAAGAGTCCCTGGTAACCCGGACTTATAGGGTCACACCATTATTTGTAGGTCATTTGCATCGCGCTACTTTCATTGTATTTGCAATGCCTCAAACAAAGAACATTACATATATTTCTATATGATGTAAAAGTAGTCAAAACTAATGACAACAACACAGTGTTGCTTCTTTTAATGAGTAATGAGTAATTATTATTATTATTATTATTATTATTATTTATTTATTTATTACTGATTGATTTATTTTCTTATTAATTTTTAAGTTGTTTATTTTTTCATCTTATTTTGTGTTAAACAATCTTCTCAAATCTCTTTATTTTTAAACACAAAATAAGATGAAAAAATAAACAAATTAAAAATTGATAATATAATTAATTTCTTGTGGAAAACCTGATGTGGCCCAGCCTCACCCAGACTCCAGCGGCCCCCAGGGAAATTGAGTTTGTCTGCTCCAGACAAATTACATTTATTTTAGTATATAAATAATATTCCCAGGCAACGCAGTGGCGCAGTAGGTAGTGCTGTTGCCTCACAGCAAGAACGTCGCTGGGTCGCAGGTTCGAACCACGGCTGGGCTGGGTCAGTTGGCGTTTCTGTGTGGAGTTTGCATGTTCTCCCTGCGTTCGCGTGGGTTTCCTCCGGGTGCTCCGGTTTCCCCCACAGTCCAAAGACATGCAGTACAGGTGAATTAAGCTAAATTGTCCGTAGTGTATGACTGTGAATGTGTGTGTGTGGAAACTCCCAGAGATGGGTTGCGGCTGGAAGGGCATCCACTGCGTAAAATCGTGCTGGATAAGTTGGTGGTTCATTCCACTGTGGCGACCCCGCAAGGGACAAAGCCGACAAGAAAATGAATGAATGAATAATATTTCCACTGGTCTGAATAGTAAATCTCATTGTATCTCTGGAAACTAAGCATGTTTTTAAAGAGTAAAAGACAGATACTAAAAGTGTATCATGTATATTTGTGTATCGTGTATATTTTTTGCAACAAAACTTACAGAAAATCCTAGACTAAATGTACTGATTTTATAAAAATTTGATACTATTTATTTGAGACTTCTTTAAGATCCTATACAATCTATGTGTCACGATCACCAGCGATCACAGGCAGAGATTGCTAGTAAACACACACACACACACACACACACACACACACACACACACACACACACACACACACACACACACACACACACACACACACTCACATGAACTACAAATCCACCATGATCATGGACTACATATTCAGTCATGCCACACGCACACACCTGATCCTAGTCACCTTTGATTACACTCACAGCTGAAACTGCTTTGTTCACTGATTACATGGACTTTAAGAACACCTCTCAAACACACATTTGTTACTGAGTCTTGTATTCTGAATAAGTGAACATTACGACGCATTTCTCCTTGCCTTGCTTTCTGTGTTTTAGACCTTTGCTTTGTTTTGTTTATTATTCCCTGTATGCCGCCTGCCTTGTGACCTTCTGCCTGCTAGTACGACTACGACTCTGGCTTGCCCATATACATCTGTTTGTTCCTGTTTTGACCACTGCTTGCCTGACCATTCTAATAAAGACCTGCATAGGATCCTTACTCCGTTGAAGCGTCTAATTCTTATTACAGAAGACTCCGCCCCTACGGATCCAGCGGTTTTATTAGTACGTCTACAGCAAGGTAACAGCTCCCTTGAGAATCACATCCTGAACTATTTGAACATTGCTAACAACACCCATTTGCCAGACCATATGCTCATTGACTTTTTCATATATGGGTTAAACGAGCCCCTAAAAAGCAAACTCACCGGTGTTGATTCTCGAGGGAAACGCACGCTACAGGAATTCCTCGACCTTGCACTGTTGTCTGTGTGCTCTTCCTTCACTGTTGGTGAGATGGAGGAGGACAATCCTAAATATTTTTTTTTTTTGGGGGGGGGCTGTGTACAGCAAGACCCGCTGGCAACGGGGTTTGCTGGACCGTCTACCACAACAATCATGCGGGCATCACCGATACTCTTGTCTGATACACAACAGCAAGACCCGCGGGCTGCGGGATTTGCCACTCACAAAATGGCCGCCAACGCTACCCATCAGCAAGACCTGCGGGCTGCGGGAATTGCCACTCACAAGATGGCGGACTCCAACGCAAAAGCTCCCAAGATGGCTTCAGATCTGAGACAAACTCACACGCTGGTCACTGCCAAACTGTGGGTGACCCAGATGGCTTCCTGTTCCAAGTCTGCTCCTGTCATGATTCCTGTTCTCGTTCCTGTTTTTGAAAAGCCATCACCTGAGGCAATAGAATGGCCACCCCCACCTGAGTTACCTGAACTGCTGCCACCATCAGAGCTATTTCTGCCAGAGCTGCCACCACCACCGCCAGAGCTGCCAGATCCTTCAGAGCTGCCAGATCCTCAGTCACTGCCAGAGCTGCCAGATCCTCCAGAGCTGCCAGATCCTCCACCACCAGTGCTACCAGAGCTGCTGCCATCAGAGCTGCCGCCACCGCCACTGCCAGAGCCACCGCTGCCAGAGCCACCGCTGCCAGAGCCACTGCTGCCAGAGCCACTGCTGCCAGAGCCACTGCCGCCAATGCTGCCAGAGCTACTGCAGCCGCCGCCAGAGCTGCCGCCACCGCCTGAAATTCCCGAATGGCCGCCACCGCCTGAGTTTCCCGAATGGCCATGACCGCCTGAGTTTCCTGAATGGCCGCCACCGCCTGAGTTTCCCGAATGGTTGCCGCCGCCTGAGCTTCGGGAATGGCGGGCGCCAGATCCCCTTGAATCCCTTGAATGGCGGGCGCCAGATCCCCTTGAATCCCTCGAATGGTGGAAGCCAGATTCCCTTGAATCCCTCAAATGGCGGGCGCCAGAATGGCAAACACCAGAGTCCTTTGAAGTCCTCGAATGGCAGGAACCAGATTCCCTTGAATACCTCGAATGGCAGGTGCCAGATCCCTTGAGTCCCACGAATGGCCAGAGCTGCCACCTGAGTTCCATGAATGGCCAGAGCCGCCATCTCAGGTCCACATATGGCCAGAGCTACCACCTGAGTTCCATGAATGGCCAGAGCTGCCACCTCAGTCCAACGAATGGCCAGAGCCACCACCTGAGTTCCATGAATGGCCAGAGCTGCCACCTCAGTCCCACGAATGGCTGCCAAAGCCATGTGATTTCCTAGATTCACTAGAGCCGTGTGACTTCTTCAAGCCCCCTGACCCACTAGGGTTATATGAACTGCCAGTGCTCCTTGAACCTAAGCCTCCTGACTCACTGAGGTTATATGAACTGCCAGTACCTCTTAAACCTAAGCCTCCTGACCCATTGGGGTTATATGAACTGCCAGTACCTCCTGAACCCAAGCCTCCTGACCCACTGGGGTTGAAAAAACTGCCAGTGCCTCCTGAAGCAAAGCCTCCTGACCCAATGTGGTTGTATGAACCGTCTATGCCTGCTGAACCAAAGCCTCCAGACATACTTCTGCAGCTCCACGCACCAAGCCCTCCTCAGCTCCAAGCTCCAGGCCCTCCGCAGCTCCAGGCCCTCTGTAGCTCAAAGCTCCAGGCCCTCCGCAGCTCCACGCCTCAGGCCCTCTGCAGCTTCACGCTCCAGGCCCTCTGCAGCTTCAGGCTCCAGGCACACCGCAGCTCCACGCTCCAGGTACACCTCCGTTGCATGGTCCTGGCCCTCCATCCCTCCCCTGTTCCGCCTCCGCACCACCTTCCACCTGAACTGTGTTGGGAGCGTCTGAAAGCCGCTCCGTAGAGGGGGGGCTATGTCCCGATCACCAGCAATCACAGCCAGAGATCGCTGGTAAACACACACACTCACATGAACTACAAATCCACCATGTTCATGGACTACATTCAGTCATGCCACACGCACACACCTGATTCTAGTAACCTTTGATTACACTCACAGCTGAAGCTGCTTTGGTCACTGATTACATGGACTTTAAGAACACCTCTCAAACACCCAGTTGTTGCTGAGTCTTGTATCCTGAATAAGTGAACATTACGACGTGTTTCTCCTTGCCTTGCTTTCTGTATTTTAGACCTTTGCTTTGTTTTGTTTATTATTCCCTGTATGCCGCCTGCCTTGTGATCTTCTGCTTGCTATTACGACTACGACTCTGGATTGCCCATATACATCTGTTTGTTCTTGTTTTGACCACTGCTTGCCTGACCATTCTAATAAAGTCCTGCATAGGATCCTCACTCCGTTGATGCGTCTAATCCTTATTACAGTATGAAGGAGTCAAAACGATGCCAGGGATTTCTTTGTCACACACAAATTAAGATCTGCCATAACTTAAGGCCAATATTGAATTATAATTGGCAACATCATGACTATGGCAGGTTTTTAACCTGTTTTTGGTTTGGTAAGATATCATTGGTTCATGTGCATTTATATTTCAGTCTAACTGCACCTAAGTTCATTTGGAAGTGACTTGAAAACCACCTTTTCACTGGTCTTGATTGACTTGCCTGGTGCCCATGCACCAAGGTTCGGATGTCAGTGTTCTCACTCTCAATTATACAAGGTTAAAAAATTAGTTCACTCATTTCTTGAGGCAACTCCCAATTTAGGCTTTTCAGCAATTGATCTGTGCTTGCATACATATGCTATCACTCATCTTTGAAAAAAACATAACTCTGGGGAATCATGGTAGCCCACTTTCCTCCTGATGAAGAACGATCATGTTATGCATGCTATGCTAATTACCCTGGAAAATCACCATAATTGAGCCTGCAACTTTGAAGAATATTTTGGCTGTAGTAACTGCTTGGCTTCTTCATCACCTTGCTTTAGTACAAAAAATAAGAAAAAATATTGCTGCAAGCTGCAATTATCGGGGTTCAAGCATTTTATTAGCGTAAGGTTATTTATCAGTTAGGAAGCCTGTAAGTACACAGTAAAATCAACAGTGTAAAAAATGCAGTGTTAAATGTCAATAACTCCAAAAATGTTGAATTAACAATATACAGTGTTAACGACGGCACGTTGACAGTGTAGTTGCAAGGTGCAATATGATGTGATTTTCCATTAACACTTCAAGTGCAAAAGATTGCGATATAGACATACACCACACTGTCAGAAAAAAGGTGGTGAAGTTGCACCCTCAATGGTTCAAAGTAGCACCTTAAGATACTTGTATGCACCATTTAAAGGTAAAAAAATGTTCCCAACTGTCAAAGGGTCCATGTTTGGGCCATTTACTTCTTATTAAATAAATAAAACAATTACAAACGAAACAAAATAATACTGCCAAAATACAACTGAGAACAAATAATAGATTTAAAAGACCAAAAACTGGCCGTTAGATATACACAAGATCTATTAAATATCATATTTTAACTACAATGGGCAGATTGAATCCAGCGGCATATCCGAGATGGACTAGCCGAAGTAAAGCTGCTGTCGGCTGGGGAGAGAATCAGGAAGCTCCCGCTGACAGAGTCCGCATTCACTGAAGCACATCATCAAAGACGCGCTATCTTTGTAAATAAACTGCCGATTTGAGTTTAAAACAACTACATTCTCGCCTGAAATACTCTTAAAACTACATTTTGTGACACATTAGATGAGATTTTTGCTGGTCTGGAGCGGATATTATCTAGTGATGGGTCGCAGTGTTGCCAGATGTAACTGCTGGACCCTTCATTTTGAACGAATCTTCAATATGACTCGGGAACTACGAGTTCTCTCAGGGAGTGATTCGTTCATCCGCGCGTGCGCACATTTGTGCAGGTAACCCATTAACTTTCGCTTAACACTAGCAGCCAGCAAATTTGAATTTGTGTTGTCCAATAGGATTTTTGCCCGCGCTGTGCATTCATAATGCGAGCAGATTACGTGCGACGGTTATTCTCTTTTAACCTAGCTGTTTCACTGCTGTACGGACGTTCTCGACAGAGGATCTTCTTGAAGGACTCGAAGAAGCTGGAATACGCTCGTGAAGATGAAGCACGAAGACATTTGCAGGTACGTTTAATGTTAAATAACTTGAACGTGAATATCCGTTGGGTCATATTCAATTCATGTTTAACGTTACTTTGCCTTGTGTATGTAGTTAAGCCTATCGTCGAGTTACCTTGCGTGTGAGGGGACCATTTTGTAAGGTTAACCAGAAATGAAGATATGATTTTTCACACATGACCGTGAGATAGCGATGAAACATACAGAGAAACACTTCAAACACATTTCGTTTTGTTTGGATAATGTCGTTAAGCTCACTCGGCCACCGTATTAGTTGCACATTTATAAATTCGGAATTTCCTTACTGTTGGTAAGCTAAGGTTTATGCTAACTTCCATGTTCACCACATGTAAACACATGTCCAAGAGAGTCCTAATCATCTGTCGTGTCAGATCAAGGTGCAGGTCATTTATCAAACCTTTGAGTTGCTTATTTAAAAGTTTTTAGTGTTAACCTCAAGCTCACACCGATCATGATTTTTTTTCTTTCAGAAAATGAAGTGGACGAGGAAGCAATAGAGTGTAATAACGTAAGTAAAATCATTCCGTATTTTGATTTTCACCACTGTTTATGTTAATAATTAAATTAATAATTAAATTAATAATAATAATAATATATATATATGCATCATCTTTTGAGAGTAATGTGAATGTCCTGCATATCCAGTACAATAAGGTGTGTGACCCTTTATTAAAAACACCCTTGTCAGTGAGATCACACATTTTAAAACAGTTGTTAGTTTAACATATAAGCCAAACTATAGGATCAAATTATAATTTACAGTTATGACTATTGTAAAAACATTTTAATTTTCAAAGCTTTGTGGTAAACATATATGTGCATTCAAGCTTACAACTATTTGTACAGTGATAACTAAAGGGAAATGGCAACAAAGAATATTAGATAATGTTTTTAGCTAAAGTGAATCACTAATTTCCTTTTTGCTTTTTTTCAGTCGTGGTGAACCTGACTGAACGTATTCATCAACCATCTCCAACCAAGTCAGAGCTTCAAGGACAGCTTTACCAGTACTGTGCTAAAGGTGCCTGAGCTTGATTAAGAAAAAAAGCATCTCCATTGGCCAAAGTCTACAAAAAGCAAGAGAAGAGAAGTTTGCAGATGATCTAACAGGTATTGACATAAAACTTACGAAATTATAATTTTGCTAGATCAAACCCTTCTTTTTTGGATGGGATCATTAAGTTCATTTTCAAGCTGCATTTAACAAGTTCAAACTCATGGACCTTATATAAACCCTTTATAGAGAACATTCCTCAATTAAAAAAAAAAAATGTAATTCATAAAAATACATCAATATCTGTATATTCAGCATTTGCTAATAGTTCCAGTATTTTTTTTTTTCTTTATTTTAAAAACAGGTTGTTTAAATTATTTAAGAGTACTTCATTATTTGTTTTTATTTGATTTTATTTTGCAATAGATTCTGACTTTCATGCAGCTCTAATTCTGCTCCCCCATATCTTTAAAGAGAAAGTTGATTGCTTACTGGGAGAGGTTTGGAAACTGTTGGTTAAACACTTTGTAATACTCTGATAGATGTTATGCAGTTCTGACAGATTTTACATTGTTTATTGATGTCCTTTTTTTCACAGTGGGATGATGATAATGATGCTCCATACCCAACTCTACAGATGGTAGAAAGTCCTCTGCAAAGTGTAGGAGAATAGGAGTTAAAAGGCATTATTGCATCCTTTGCTCTTACTGTGTTTTCAACTTGGCTTATCCACGCTACATAAAGAATGCAATGGATGAACTACAGCAACTCCCCAAGATGGAGCAACAATTTGAATTTCAACATCAGCAACAATTTGAAGATGGAGATCCAAAATTACAATCCAAACAACTCAGTGCAGCTGTCAGAGAGAACTTGTACTGCTGGGTCTGCATCAAACAGCAATGTTTGGATCTTTGCATTTACTTTGGTGCATGCGTTTCGAGTCTGTGCATCAGTTTTTTATGACTGTTTTAAACTAGCAGCTATAGACATTTCATTAAAATTGCCCAAATCAACTGAGAAGCACAAGATTAAACAATGCTAAGAATTTTCTCTGCCCAACATCCTTGATGAGATTGACACATTCAGGGTTTTAAATTGGACTGCTGACGTGTGCATATGTGACGGCTAATGGAGAAGAAATTACTCTTTCCTAATGAAATACATTTTGAATGTCAATACTGCACTGTTTTCTGTGTGGCAAGTTTTTAATACTGGTGTTGTATGATTATTTATATTTCCATGCAAATACACTAAGAGTTGACTTTGAATGGGGTGTTATAAACCAAGACAGACGGACTTTCAGGCCCTTGAAACATACTCTGCTGATAAACTGTTTCTTAAGAATGTTTAGAAATTTTAAATCAAATGTTTAATACTGTTTGGTCAAATGTGTTTTTGAGATCTAAAGGAATCTGCTGGAAAAAGATTGCTTTGAGATTCTTGATGCTTTTAGAAAATGAAGAATGCAGTGCACTAGCAAAACTACTTCATAAGGTCTAGTGCTGTTTTGAAAATTTTTTCTTTAAAAATGCTCTGTGAAATTGGATGTATGTACTGATGTTGATGTTAGTATGATGTTAGTAGTGTAAATGTTAGTATTAAGCTTTTTTGCTGTTTAATAAAATGTTTTAAAATCTTTAAGCAACTATTTTTTTAAGTTTATGCATCTGGTATGCCATTGTGAGCTTAACTTTCAACCTCTGAAAAGGTGACAATGTAATTGTTTTGAATCTTTAAATGTGTGTTTGTGATAAAATGTTAAAGGTATAAAGTTACAATTATCGTGCAGTTTGTACTCATGGAAAAAGATTGCTTTTTATTATTTTAAAATTATGTTTAAACATTCATCCTGTGAAAAATGTTGATATTTAATATGTTTAATAAATGTGATTAAGGAAATTTAATGTGCTGTGTATGGAGTACAAATCTGAAAATAAAGGTACAAATTTTGCAAAAAAATTTCTGAAAGTGCACAGAACAGTGTAAAAATTATTGTTACACTGATAGGAGTACTTTCTTAATGACACTGGTAGCGTAATAACAACACTAATGGGTGTTAAATGCCCCTAAGTGTAAAACTTTGATAACTATAGTAAGTGTACATTCTACACTGTGAGTGTATTTATTCAGCACGTTAGAGTGCCGATATTACACTGCAAATTTAACACTATAGCATAATAACAACACTAGTGGGTGTTAAATGCCCCTAAGTGTAAAACTTTGATAACTATAGTAAGTGTAACATTCTACACTGTGAGTGTATTTATTCAGCACTTTAGAGTGCCAATATTACACTGCAAATTTAACACTACACACGGTGTACTTTTAGCACTAACTAGATTGGGACCATATATGCTCTTCAGTAGTGTTAAAATCAACACTTTAAGTGTTAAATTGACACTACCTATTTTACTGTGTAGTTTATTCGACAATGAAGTATATCAGGGTTTCTGCAGATATCATAATGTCAAATTTATGACTTTTTAAGACCATTAAGTATTAAATTTAAGACCTATATTACAATGTCAAAAACACGCAAGAGAAAATGCAAAAACACAACATTGTGGTAAAATCAAATTATTTAAATTAAACCATACTTAAGACAGGTTTTATGCACTATTGAACTACAGGAAAAAAACAAACAAACATCTTAAGGCTGATTTATACTTTTGCCTGGCGAAAATTATACATCTGCTGACTTTGCGCCCACCTCACGAAACAGACGAGGCTTTTGTACTTAATGCGTTCGCCGATGTGATATTCTTTAAAACGACAGGGGCCTGTCAAAAGAAACCCACCATAAAGTGAGACGGATAAACAGGGAAGAAGGAAGTTTCCGGAACTACGTCATATCATTAATATTGATATTCATTCATTTTTTTTTCGGCTTAGTCCCTTTATTATTCTGGGGTCGCCACAGCGGAATGAACCGCCATTTTATCCAGCATATGTTTTAGGCAGCGGATGCCCTTCACTGGTTCGAAGGTTCGAGCCTCGGCGGCGTCAGTTGGCATTTTTGTGGGGAGTTTGCGTGGGTTTTATCCGGGTGCTCCAGTTTCCCCCACAAGTCCAAAAACATGCTTTAGGTGAATTGGGTAAGCTCAATTGTCCGTAGTGTATGTGTGTAAATGAGAATGTATGGGTGTTTCCCAGTGATGGGTTGCAGCTGGAAGGGCATCCGCTGCGTAAAACATGTGCTGAATAAGTTGGCGGTTCATTCCGCTGTGGTGACCCCTGATTAATAAAGGGAAAAATAAATGAATGAATGATTATAAAGTTTTATAACCATTCAAGATTTTTTTAAATCGCTTTTGTTCATATCTCGGACAGTTCTACCTATTTATTTTTTATTTATTTTTTATATTTTTTATTTTTTATTATGGCAAGAATAAAAGCAAAAAAAAAACTTTTTTTTATTTTGCCCACTCAACAATTCACACATTACTGTCTGGCTAGTTTCTGTCCTCTACTTATAAGCTGAAAAGGCAATAATTGTCCAACAATCCTGTCCATTATCACCAATCAAGCCTAGAAATTGGGCATCAGTATACTGTAAACCGATAGGTTCAAATATTCTTTTCCAGTTATCAAAGACATAATTTGTTACTTAATTTTAGTTTGTAGCTATTACATTGTTTTAATTTCAAAATTATACATTAATGTAGAACCTATAAATGGTGGAAAAACATATTCTGTAACGTTTCCACTTTTGCCATGGCATCTTTTTTTGTTTTAACAAACTTAGCCCTCAGGTTTTTCCAAACTTTCTTTCCTCCTTCTTTCCTCCAAACACTTTCCTCCTTTCCATGGCTGTTGCAATTTCTAGCCAAGAATTATTGTTCATCTGGTTATCTCTATAATGATCACGCATGGACGGATCGTTAAGATGTCAAAAGACAAAATCTCTTTAAAGTGATTAATATTCAACTCAAATCTAACGCGGTGCCGCGCGAACTATTCACCCGAAATCTGTTCATGCCGGCAGCAGAAATCATGTTGTGCGCACCAAAAGCAAACCTCCGCAAAACACAGCGATGATGTCACATTTGCCGCGCACTGAGTTCAATAACAGAAAGCTGATTGGCTATTGCATGTTGGTCTCCTTTGTAGTTGTAATACTACAAATTACATAGGAATTACTTAGGACTAGTGAAATAAAGAACTACACCACAAAAACCAAGCAACAACAACAAAAAAAATTTAAATGAGAATTAGATGTAGCGTTACATGGACATCAGAAAAATAAGACCTGTGCAAAAATATTTAAGACCTACAACAGCAAATTTAAGACTTTTTAAGGCCTAAAATTTTGGTTTTTAAATTTTAGACTTTTTAAGACCCCGCGGAAACCCTGATATATGATTAGAATATTAGAGTTTATAAATTGAGTTAACAAATGTTTAATTACACACTCCAAAAACTCAAAATCGCCTTCTAGTGGATGCTTTCTTTCAAAATTTCTACAGACCTCTAGGCCCTTGAGTTACATTCTGATCGATAACTGTGTTTAATGGGTGCTCAAATTTATTTGGCTAATGGCAGCTATTTTTTTTATAGTATGTCATTCCACTTGGAGCAAATACACTGCAATGCCAAACTTCAAGTTCATCCATCTAGTGGCTAAAATGGTAATTTAAACATTGTATTGAGCTACAACAGATATTGACACACTGTGTTTTTGAGACCTTTTCTACTATTATAGCGCCACCTAGTGCCCGATCTCCACAAAATTTTGCATGCTTGTTTACATTAATATGCGACATGTGCTCACTAAATTCTGCTCACTAAGAAGTGCTCACTAAAAGGATTTGAGTTTTCCTTATGGGTTTACAGGCATGTAGGTTCATGTAGAAACACTACTTTTGTAAATGAGCCTGTCACAGCTATCCAAAGTGGAAAGTTCTTTTTTTTTGATAATTATTGATCTACTCAGTGCAGAGATTCTAACAACACTGGTTTTGTTGCGATTGCAAAGTAGGTTTTTCATATATTGATGAATTTTTTATGAATGCTTTGAGTGACAGCAGTGGTTTTAGTGTCAAAGTGTTCAGTATGAGCAGGCCTATGACACGAACCCCTAAAAAAAATATTTATATTATTCACATCCGATCACACTGAGAAAAATTTTGCTCAGTGGTTTATAGCTTATGAGATTTCTCAAAGTTTGTGCAGCTTTCAATATCAGCTAAAGTAAAATCAGCTTTTCTCAGATGTTAAATGAACCAGTTGTGTGTTTCAAGTGTTCAGAGCTAAAAGTAATGTGTACAATTCAGTTTGTGACACTGTTGAGACATTGTCTAAAACATTTCATTGTCTGAAAGCTGCAGTTGTTCAACATTTTGAATTCAGGATCCTGATTTGATCAAGACTATATATTTAACCCCCACCCTCAACATTTTGAATCCAGGATCCTGATTGATCAACACTATATATTTAACCCCCACCCTCATACATTCCATTGCTTCTGTTTATAATTGTTTTATTAACAAAAAATTACATCAATAATATATTCAAATTTGTAAGTACTTACTAACAGGGCTTGACATTAACTTTTTTGATCACCAGCCACTGTGGCTAGTAGATTTCCAACATTACTAGCCACTCAGCATTTTCACTAGCCACAATTTTGTTGTTAGAAAAATATATTTAATATGCATAAACATGACTTTGACATGCTTAATTTGCTTGATTTAGATTTTGTTATGTCCACATACCTCCTCATTCATTTCACTTTTTGTGTGCCGTGTATGAGCTTGCTCAATGAGCATGAGCAAATGGGTCATGGTTTCATAGTATCATATTACAGTTAGTTTTTATTTTACTTCACTTTCCAGAGCTCAAAATGAAGGATGTACCAAATTTATCTCTGACCACACCAAACATAAATAATTATTATTTCTCAGCCACAAATTTTAAATGTGTCAAAATAAGCAAAATGTAGCTGTATACTAATACTTTTTATTTAACAAAACATTTCTTAAAAAAAACAACAACAAAAAAACAAAAATAATTATTGTCATGTATCTAAAATATGCACAGTAATCTGTCCTGGCTAAAGGTCTCAGATCACCAGTTAACTACACATAAATAGGGAGCTAATCTCATATTAGAGCAATGTTATTTTAAAGGATGATAATTAAACCATATTAACTAAAATAACTGTAAGCAAAAGAAAGGCAGGTGGAAACACCATGTGCGAAATGAAAGGATGATCACACGCACACGGTTAATGTTAGGCCAATTAATAATCTGTTCAAGAATGGTCAAAGCAACTGGTGCTGAAGCTCTTGAAAGCAGCAAGACTGTTGGGTGCAAGAGCATAACTTTTTGTCTAGTCATTTCGAAAGAGAACGCTCTGGTTACTAAAGTAACCCTCGTTCCCCGAGGGGGGAACGGAAAAGTTATGTGAAAAAACTTCCACTATGGGGATTTCGTCAGAATCCAATCATCTGAAAGAGTATAAAAACGGGCCAATGAAATGCCAATGAGTTGGCGGCGTCAGCGTGCACAGCTGTCATCAATGACAATTAGCTTGGCACAAAAGCCCAGCATGTGCTCAGCAACGGCATCTTTTTCTAGCTGAAGAGGCTTTCACACTCAACAGCTAAGGGACAATCATTGTGGCGAAGGAACATAGCATTTCCGTTCCTCACCTTGGAGAACGAGGGTCACTTTAGTAACCAGAGCGTTCCCCTTCGGGAGGGGAACTTGATTGCTATGTGGAAAAACTTCCACTATGGGGAAATTTATGGAAAACGCCACAACGAAAGAACCTTACCACGTCTCTGGTGAGGGGTGCGCCACGCAGCAACACGAGCGCACCTGCATCACCAGAGGCGTAGTCTTCCAACGTGTCCTCTGGCCCTTACTTATCTTACTTACCCGTTCCGGTTTAGATGTATTTTTCGGGGAGTCGCAAAAATACACCAAGTTAGTTTCTAGGAATTTGAATACGACAGTACGTTGGGAAAGCGTTCAGTCCCGATAGGGAGGACACTGTGGAGGTCACTGCTTCCGGAGGGGGAGACCTGGTGACCAAATAGCATATGGACTAGCCCTGAGAAGGGGGAGAGCACATATGAAAAGATGGTTAGCAGGGAGGAAAGACACGAGCCTGCCTAGGAGGGGGGGCTACATTATGGCTGAGTGAGCGTATGGGATCGCCAGCGGGGATCGCACATAGCAGGCACCTATACCCAGAACGCGGGATGACCAGTGGGCATACCTAAAACGTAATGGGCCATCGCCTGACTTCTCCGCTGAGGTCAGGTGGTGGGGGCCTCGGAGGAACTCTGCAGGGTTCGCTAAGTGGGGAACTCGACTGGCAAAGTGAAAAAAGCGCACGTATCTCTGTGTTAGAGAGAGAGGCGCAGCAAGCGTTTACAACAACCAACTGAATTTCCTCATGTACCAGGGTTTCCCAACACCCTTGAGGAAACCGGCTCCACTAGCAGATTGTAAAATCTGGCAAATGTATTAGGTGTCGCCCAGCCCGCAGCTCTACAGATGTCTGTTAGAGAGGCGTCGCGTGCTAACACCCTAGAGGAGGCAATGCTCTGAGTGGAGTGCGCTCTAACTCCGGGGGGACACGGCTCGCCCTAGCTCTAGTAAGCGAGGGAGACGGCATCAACTATCCAGTGGGCCAACCTCTGTTTAGATACGGCACTATCCGACCACTATTACAGACAAAGAGCTGCTCAGAGGATCTAAAGCTCTGAGTACGGTCCACATAAATCTTCAAAGCGCAGACAGGACACAGCAATGAAAGGGCTGGGTCTGCCTCCTTCGCGGGCAAGCGCTTGCAGGCTCACTACCTGGTCCTTGAACGGTGTGGTAGGAACCTTGGGCACATATCCAGGCCGGGTCCTCAGGACAACATGAGAGTAGGCCGGCCCAAATTCCAGGCACGAGTCACTGACCGAAAATGCCTGGCGGTTCCCCTACCCTCTTAATCGAGCCAATGTGACAGTAGGAAGCTGTCTTCAGGGACAGGAATCTCAGGTATACTGAGTCGAGTGGTGGAAAGGATCTCCAGTAGGCTCGTAAGCACTACTGCAAGATCCCAAGAGGGCATGAGAGGGGGCGGGGTGGAAATACTCGCCTCGCACCTCTGAGGTATCGGATGATGAGGTTATGCCTTTCCACGGTGTGCCGCCATCCACCGCGTCATTGATGAGCGGAAATGGCACGTAAACCTTCAGTGTGGAGGCGACAGCCTCCGCTCCACCTATCCTTAAGGAAAGAAAGCACAACGCTGATCTGGCAAGATCGGGGTCTTCTCAGCGAGAAGCGCACCACTCAGTGAATAGACTCTACTTCAGGGTGGTAGGCATGCCTCGTCGAGGGTGCTTTAGCCTGAGTGATGGTATTAACCACCACCATCAGTAGGTTACCTAAGTCTTCCTCGCTGCGTCTATGGACCACACGTGGAGGTTCCAAATATCTGGGCGAGGGTGCCAAATGGTGCCCTGTCCCTGACAGAGGAGGTCCTCTCAAAGGGATCTGCCAGGGGGAAGGCTATTGCGAGGAGGGAGAGCTCTGAAATCCAGGTCCGGTTGGGCCAGAAAGGCGCAACTAGCAAGACCTGCTCCTTGTCCTCCCTGACCTTGCACACTAGCAGCACGAGTAGGCTCACTGGGAAAACGCATATTTGTGCATTGCCTCCGAGGCCCAGCTGTGGGCCAGTGCATCCGTGCCAAGGGAGCCCTCGGTCAGGGAGAAAAAACCACTGGGCAATGGCCATTCTTGGGGGAAGCAAACAGGTCGACCTGGGCTTCCCCGAAGCGCGCCCATATCAGCTGAAGCACGTGTTGCCCTCTGAGCACCGGTAAAAAACGGCGCAGAGCAAGCACACGGCCCCCCAGCCCATACTGGAAGCACTCGTTGATATGACGACATGCCTGGATGCCTGTCCCAGGGGCATTCTGGCGTGTAGGAAAGAGGGGTCCCACCAGTGGGTGAGGGCTTGGCGACACAGTGCAGTGACAGTCACTCGGTGTGTGCCTGCGTGCCATGCGCGTCTGGGGACTCGATCGTGAAGCCAATGCTGAAGTGGTGTCATATGGAGCAATCCGAGCGCCGTGGCCATGGCTGTGGATGCCATATGCCCCAGGAGCCTCTGAAATAATTTCAGGGGGACCACTCTTTTTCTGTCGAACTCCCTTAGACAGTTCAGCATCAGCCCGTCATGATGACCGACTCCGGCTCCAACCCAAGAAAAGGGATGCTCTGCACGGGGGCAAGCTTGCTCTTTTCTCGGTTGACCTGAAACCCCAACAGGTCGAGGGGCCGGAGCACCTTGTCTCTGTGCGTAATCAATTGATCCCGCGAGCTGGCTAAAATTAGCCAGTCCTCGAGATAATTGAGTATGCGTATGGCTGCGAGTCGAAGGAGTGCTAAGGCACCCTCCACGAGCTTGGTGAAAACCCGCGGAGACGGAGAGAGCCCGAAGGGGAAGACTTTGTACTGCCATGCTCGACCTTCGAATGCAAACCGCAGAAACTGCCGGTGGCGTGGAAGAATATATGGAGATATGGAAATACGCGTCCTTCAGGTTCACTCTCGTCTCACACCCATACTCCGGAGGGGTGGCTGGGAGGGGAAGAGAAAGGAGAGCGTTCTCTCGCACTCTGTGAGCCAGTGGCAAAATGCACCGATCCTGCAAGCTGGAAGGCATAGCGTCCCAAGCTGGCAGTGTTCGGGTTGTCACATCCGGGGAAGGGGAAAAATGCTCTTTCTTTGGAATTTGAGTGGCGTTGAAAAACGCCGTTGGTGTTAGTTGTAGAGCCCGGCCCTCCACCGGGGAAAGAGCAAGTTTCCTCTTCTCTGGATGGCCCGTCTCAGGGACGCTTCACGGTCCGTTTACCGGACTTAATGGCGCCCTGGGGCGGGGGCACTGAGTGCCTGCGGGATGCTC